>CM023837.1:13250000-13850000 GCA_013266295.2 Branchiostoma floridae x Branchiostoma japonicum
CCTTGCAAGAATTCGTTGCCGCCGCCGACGCTTGTTATTTGCGGACCCCGAGGTCAATGCCCGGGTTAATATGCAAAGTAAACCTGATGAAAGCGCATCGGTGCGTTCAGACGCAAATCGCGATCCAGTCAAGGCGGTTTGAAACCACCTCCAGATGTGGTTTGGGATCCAGGCGCTTTCAATGCGTTCAGATGGAGCCACATGAATCCAGAATCCGGCCAAACCACATCGAAACCGCTTTGAGCGATTTCGTTTGAACGGGGTCAAGGATTCTAGCTTTGCCGACTTGCACTTGGGCACGATTTCGATGGAATGCGCGGCGCGTGTACCAGATTGCGTGTACTAAATTGATTTGAGTTTGATTTCATTTACTTGCACATACATAAAAAAAGCAAAGTTTACAAAACATAATACAGCGGAAGAAAAGTAAACGTGCAGGGTGGAGAAACAGCCATAGTGACTTGTTTGATATCTTCCCCCAGCATGATCTTACATTATTTCATTTTGTTGTCAAATCAAATATAGATAACAATAAAGAAATGATAGCAAATGTGTGGTGGGTCGCAATGTGTCACATGTATGTTCAGACGGGTTTACGATACTAGCCTAGCAGCGTACGAAATACTTTTTTGAGCCAGGTTGCCCAGTGGCTATCTAGGATTAGAGCTAGGTTCCCCATAAAAATTCCAGCTTGCCCCAAATCTAAACTCTCCTACATTATGATTGTCTTTGTCAGAATGCAATGTGCATTTATACATTTCTGACTCAGAGTTGTTTCCCCTTACCTGAATTGATGAGCTTTTCCATGGGAACTTCTCAATAAACAGTTCCCAATAGAAGAAAGGAGCATCCGTACCACAACTTAAGTAGTGCACTGAGCTACCTGGGTGTACAAATAGGTTGCACCAAGCAAAATATGGTTGCACGGCGCAACTGGGCAACCTAGTATTTCGCACTTACTGCTCATCACCGTGCTTCTCAACTGCCTTCATTGCAGGAGGTTCTACCTCAGTCGACTCCATAACTCGTGTCCAGGAGACCAAGGCTGGCTAGTAATGGCCGAGAACGCGGCGGGCCCCTGCTCTTGGGAGATGGCATCTACATCTAACCTGCCGCTGATCAAGTATTCAAAGCTGAACGGTTACGTCACATGGAGCGACAGTAAGTCTCTCTCTCTCTCTCTCTTATCTATCTATCTATCTATCTCTATCTATCTATCTCTATTTACTACTATCTATCTCTCTCTCTATATATATATATATCTATCTCTATCTATCTATCTATCTATCTATCTCTATTTACTACTATCTATCTCTCTTTCTATATATATCTATCTCTATCTATCTATCTATCTCTTTCCCCTATCTCTGTCTCTCTGTCTCCCTCTCTATCTTTCTATCTATCTATCTATCTATCTACCTATCTATTTATCTATCTATATATCTCTTTCCCCTTCTCTCTCCCGGCCCCCTTTCTCCCCCCCCTCTCGCTCTCTATCTCTATCTCTCTGTATCTATCTATCTATCTATCTATCTATCTATCTCTACCTATCTATCTCTTTCCCTTTCTCCCCCCCCCCTCCCTAAAACATTACCTTTTTGCGAAGTACGGTGCGCGGTCCTGCGTCAGAATATTAAATCTGTTTTTTTCCCTCTGTTTAGCGGCCAATGTTGGAATTGCCGATCGTATGGCCATCTATATCGACGCTCCTGGCGTGGTGTGTTCCTGCTCTGCTGGCTACATTTTTAACAATGCTGGCTCCTGCGACGGTAAATATTGATATCATGACTTCCTAGTACCATTGTAGACTAGTAAAACAAAAGCAGTTCTCCCTATTCCAAGAGGGTTACAGAATGTATAGAATGGCCAGCAGGACAAAAAGGTCTCCCGTGCCCTTCTGCAGAGCGTAGGGCGGTGCCCATATCCATTTCTGTAGCCCTTGGGCGACACATAGTTGTGCAATGCACTACAGCAGGGGGCTGGTCCTCTGGTAGTGTTTGACCTTCCCACACTCTTTCTCAGCAGGACAAAGGTTAAGTAAAATATCTTTCGTTTCAGATGTGAACGAATGCGCCAGTAACAACGGTGGCTGCGGAGAAGCGATATGCGTAAACAGCCCTGGGACCTACAGCTGTGCTTGCCCTGCCGGCTATGCGTTTAATTCCGGAGGCTTGACCTGCGATGGTGAGTTTGTTTGGTAACTCTTTCTTTTTATTGACATTTTCAAAAAGATATCTTTAATAGGAAGCATGGCACGTACATCTTATAGGTAAATATATTTCGTTTCAGATGTCGACGAATGCGACACTTTCGACATGTTTGTATGCATGTATGTGTGTGTGCGCGTGTGTGTTGCATGTGTGTATGTTTGTATGTGTGTGGGCGTGTGTGTGTGTGCATGTGTGCGTGTGTGTGTGTGTGCATGTGTGCGTGTGTGTGTGTGTGTATGTGCATGTGTGTGCATGTGTGCGTATGTGTGAGAGTGTGAGTGTGTATGTTTGTGTATGTGTGTGTGCACGTGTGTGTGTGTGCACGTGTTTGTGTGTACGTGTGTGTGCGCGTGTGCATGTGTGTGTGCATGTATGTGTGTGTGTGTGTGTGTGTGTGTGTGTGTGTGTGTGTGTGTGTGAAAAATTAGATTGTCCTCCAGACGCTGCTAATAGAAGACAACAGGCACGACGTAAAGCCTGCCTAAAGTGTAATACCTTCTAACTGTCCCTCAAACTCGTGTACTCTTCGCACAAGAACGTGCCAACCACCACAGATACACGACGCGAACCCTGCAGTGCTCGTCATGTGTGTTACAACTTCACTGCAGCTCTCCACTGCCCATCAGCCTGTGATCGCAGTAAAACGCGTTAACGGACCGTCAACTGAAGACATTGGGGACTACCACGTACACGAGGTAAGCTCTGATCGCTCGTCTTGTGTATTACCGCTCGACTGCTCACCATCGAATTTGCAACACGATACTCAACTTCGGGCATTTTCGAACACAACGTGCACGACGTAATACTAGAGTCCGCACCGTCTAGAGTCCGCGTTAAAACGTAGTACAGGACTGTCGAGTGAGGCCTCGACGACTCTAACATACACGACGTAACACCTGCCTTGCTTAACGTGTATCTTACTACTCGCCCGTACATTAGCGAGTGCTCGCACTAGTGCTTAAGGGACACTAGAACCGACTACCATTACCGTATGATGCATGACGCAAATCCTGCAACGCTCGTCATGCGTACTGCCGCACGGCTGCCCACCAGTTTATCATTTTAGCACAACACGTGCTTGCCGAGATAACGAAATACAAACAGGACAAACTCATTAGTGTGCCCATCACCAAGCAACGTGACCTTCTATGAGAACTCGTGGCCACTCACGTCCACGACGTGTTTATCCTTGTGATGCAACAAGCCAACATGGCGCAACCAACATCACGTTTAACCTCAGAGCTTCCCTGGACGCCCCGCCTATCGCTTTTAGCGGATTGCGTCACTGGCCCAAGCGGCAAGCAAGCCTCATCGCTATAGCTAGGCACAACTGATACCTGCTTCCTGTTGATCAATTATGGATCTCTGAATTTCATCTGGCGACCACCTTGTCACCTCGTTATCCGGCCGCGTTGCGGTACAAGCTCATGAATATCCGCACACCGTATGTGCTTAAAACCTTCACCCGGAGACCACATCAGTATCACCTCGTAATACCGTCGCACTGCGGTATAAGCTAGCGAATAATCCGCACACCCTGTGTTGTAAACCTTCACCCGTTGACCACATTGTCACCTCGTTCTACCGCCGCATTACGGTACACGCTAGAGAAAACCCGCACACCATGCGTTGTAAGCCTTCACCAGGTGACCAAACACATTACCTTGTTATACCGCCGCATTACGGTACAAGCTAGAGAAAATCCGCACCCCATGCGTTGTACGCCTTCAACTGGAGACCACATTGTTACCACGTTATACCGCCGCATTATGGTACAAGCTAAAGAAAATCCGCACACCATGTGCTGTAAACCTTCACCCGGCGACCACATTGTCACCTCGTTACATGTATACCACCGCATTACGGTACAAGCCAGAGAAAATCCGCACACCCTGTGCTGTAAGCCTTCACCTGGCGACCACATTGTCACCTCGTTATACTGCCACATTACAGTATAGGCTAGTGAAAATCCGCACATTATGTGTTGCAAGCCTTCACGTGCACCCGGTGACCACATTGTCACCTCGTTACACTGCCACATTACAGTACATGTATCAGCTATAGTGAAAATCCACACATCATGCGTTTCAAGCCTTCACCCGGTGACCACATTGTCAGCTGAGTTCTACCGCCGCACTGCGGTATAAGCTAGAGAATATCCGCACACCATGTGTTGTAAGCCTTCACGTGCACCCGGTGACCACATTGTCACCTCGTTACACTGCCACATTACAGCATAAGCTAGTGAAAATCCGCACATCATGCGTTGCAAGCTTTCACCCGGTGACCACATTGTCAACTCGTTATACCGCCGTGTTGCAGTATAAGCTAGTGAATAACGTGCCATTTTCGGCCTTCACCCCATTGTGCATAGCCGAAATTTGCATACAAAAGAAATCAGCGCCACGAGCAACCATCCTGCACGTGCGCCGCAGACTACAAACTGTACAAGCAAACGAAATTAACATAATAATCAAAAGCAGACAAAACACCGGCGGTCCCGGTTCAAAATACCCAACTTTACACCACACTACAAGAAGTCAGGTATATACAACCGCAACGAAAATCCGACAAATTCTCAAATCAACAAGGCAGCAGCAAAGAAACCTCTGGGTAACCACACGAGACTCAGAAAAGTCTTGCCGGGGCCTGAGCCTGCCCTGCAACTTGAGACAGTCCCGGCGCCTGCCCGGGCTGATCTGCAAGCTCACCGCTGCCCTGCGCCGCTAACTGGTGTTGTAGGTCGACCTGGCTCTGCTGCTCTTCCTGCTGGCTGGTGCTCCGGAGGGGGTGCTTGTTGCTGGGGAGCGGTGGCTGGACTAGTCCCGCGGCCGTGAGTAGCTGCTGGACCCTGCCTTGCCCGGGTTGGTCTCGTTGTTGTCCTGCCCTGCGCGGGTCCCTTCCGGCTCCACTGGTGCTTGGCAAAACTGGTTGCTGGGAAGCCATACTATAAGACAACAACAACGTACGTATAAGTACAATGTCCTCAAACCAATTTTCCCCAACCCGAGCAAGCCTCCGCCACGCGAAGCAGAAAGGGCTAAGTCGTGGAGCGCTTTGGGAGAACTTGACCCGAGTCACCCTCCCTGAGTCACAATCAAAACCACCCTACACACACCCACAAAGGGAAAAAGCTCAGAGAGGAAACAAAATCTCCCACAAAGCGAAACGGCAGCGCCACGTGCGCCCAATCTCCCCGAACGTTCTGTCACTAACACGTACCTGGGGAGCACTCAAAATGACAGAAAATTTTGCAAAATGTAACGTAAACGTTACCCTCGCTACACCCCAAACCCTTTTGTCGGAGCCGCTAGTGAGAAGAGACGAGGAGCGTTGCAGAAAATTCCACGTGGCAAGCGTGCGCGGGGATCGTGCTGGCTTCACCGCCTACAGCACAGCTCCTCGTGTTGGGGATAGCTCCGACGAAATGAGTGCAGTGATAGGGCACGCATGCCTTATATGGGGTTGGTTAATTAGGTTATTACGGATGACCAATGAGAGCGCAGTGTGATTAGGCTACCAACTTCTAGTCTGGATTATAGAATGTATCTCCATAATCCATACCAAGTCGTCATGTATTTGATTGAAATATAATCTTATGCACTACATGGCTCGACAACTTATTACTACAACAATACATATTTATCTTGATTTGATTTAGCCAAAACATTATACGTTTCTGACAGGATACTAGTACTCTGGCGACATAGAGAACTCACAGTGCAGCGCTCATAGGCTTTGTGCAAATCAACGACATGCCCAAGGTATTTAGTTATCAGATTTTGCATTATTTTACATATTTTCACTGCTTCCCTATTATTCCACAATATTGCCAAGTAACTACGTGTGGATTACAACATTGATGAGTGATGTATTAAGTGTCAATCATGAAGAATTAGTAAACTGAAAATGAGGGTCTCTTGTAATGACTTTCTACCATTTCATTATGATCCATACTTTGATATTTCAGTAAATTGAATAACGCACACGGCATCGTCTTGACGTTACGTCGTCTTAAATTAAAGACAAGATGGCGGGTAGTTGCACCGAAGCTGGTATCCGCTCGCGGTGTTTATCAAAGACGTTTTACACCTTGTTCAAGAGTAACCGTGTAATTTTAGAACTTGTAATGACTTTCTACCATTTTATTATGATCCATACTTTGATATTTCAGTAAAAAAAGTAACGCACACGGCATTGTCTTGACGTAACGTCGTCTTAAATTAAAGAAAAAATGGCGCGTACTTGTACCGAAGCTCGTCTCCGCCCGCGGTGTTTATCAAAGACGTTTTACACCTTGTTCAAGAGTAACCGTGTAATTTTAGAACTTGTAATGACTTTCTACCATCTATTATGATCCATACGTTGATATTTCAGTAAAAAAAAGTAACGCACACGGCATCGTCTTGACGTTACGTCGTCTTAAATTAAAGAAAAAATGGCGGGTACTTTTACCGTAGCTCATCTCCGCCCGCGGTGTTTATCAAAGACGTTAACACCTTGTTCAAGAGTAACCGTGTAATTTTAGAACTTGTAATGACTTTCTACCATTTCATTATGATCCATACTTTGATATTTCAGTAAAATGAATAACGCACACGGCATCGTCTTGACGTTACGTCGTCTTAAATTAAAGAAAAAATGGCGGGTAGTTGCACCGAAGCTGGTCTCCGCTCGCGGTGTTTATCAAAGACGTTTTACACCTTGTTCAAGAGTAACCGTGTAATTTTAGAACTTGTAATGACTTTCTACCATTTCATTATGATCCATACTTTGATATTTCAGTAAATTGAATAACGCACATGGCATCGTCTTGACGTAATGTCGTCTTAAATTAAAGAAAAAATGGCGGGTAGTTGCACCGAAGCTGGTCTCCGCTCGCGGTGTTTATCAAAGACGTTTAACACTTTGTACAAGAGTAACCGTGTAATTTTAAAACTTTTAATGACTTTCTGCCATTTCATCATGATCCATACTGTGATATTTCAGTAAAATAGATAACGCAATGGCGCCGTCTGGACGTTACGTCGTCTAAATTTCAAAACAATGTGGCGGGAAGTTGTACCATATAGCTGGTCTCCTACCGCAGGTGTTTGTCACAGATGTTTAACACCTTGTACAAGAGTAACCGTGTAATTTCAAAATTTGTAATGACTTTCTATCATTTTGGAATAATCTCTACTTTGATATTCTTGTAATAAAAGTAACGCACACGGCTGGAATTGAAGAAAAAATGGCGGGAATTTGTACCGAAGCTGGTGTCCGCTCGCGGTGTTTCTCAAGGACGTTTTAATAACACCTTGTACTAGAGTAACCATCTGATTTTAGATCTTGTACATTGTAATGACTTTCTATAATTTGGACTGATCTCTAATATGATATTCTTGTAACAAACGTAACGGCGTCGTCTTGACATTACGTCGTCTGAAATTTAAGAAAAGCTGTAGCAGAGTAACAATATAATTTTACATCTGTACTGACTTTTAATAATTTCTGAATGATCACTACTTTGATATTCTAGTCACACGATTAACGCACACGGCGTCGCCTTTACGATATAATTACCATATAATTTGCCAATTGTTAATGACTTTCTAATATTGGTTTTGTTTTTTACTGTGATATTTGCTGTCATTCCCTTGAAACCGATGCATTCTGACGTGTTTTCTGTTCGTTTTATATTACGTCTTTTAGGTTAAAGGTTCACTTTTTTATGAAACCCGCACAATGGTGTAGCACGATCGCCACGAAGTGCCCTTGGTCCCCCTTGTCCGGGCTGTAAAAACTGTCTTTAAGACAGATCAGCCTGGAAAATCATCGGCTTGGCGGGAAGATGGCCCTTGGGCACAGGTCACAAAACTGCTGGGCTGGGGGAACTCAATCAGAAACAGAAAACGTTTGAAAAACTTCTGGCAAAGGAAGTTCAAGGATATGGAAGACATGGAAAAGGTATGTGTCATAGAATTGTTTGTATATTTGAATCTTCTTTATTTTTGTATCCGCATACTCTCCCAGCATATTCAAAACAGCTATTGTTGATTAATATCATATGTGTACTTGATTTGAACAATGCTATTTACGTCCCATAAATTATACAACTTAGTATACTCTTATATTCCCCCTAAGAAATCTGCGAGTATCATCATCCATTCTAATTGACCTGAAATATTAGTTTTGCGAATTGGATAGGGTATACGTCTTTATAAACGTCAGGGTTCAACAATTCAACCATGCATTATCCACCGGAGACAAGCTGGCATGACTGGCGGTCGCGTGTCGTAGGATGTTCAGCTGTCGCGCAACGGAACCCGGGCTCGACCTGACAGATTTGGGAACGAAAAAGGTTTGAAAAGAAGACCAAAAAAAAAAGCGCAAAAAAGTTGCCAAAGAAAATAATCATGAGCACAATTGTATGTATTCTTGATATAAAGTGTTTGATTTTTGTTCACGAAAAAAGCACGGCTTAGCCCCGGTTTGGAAATATGACCTTAGCACAACAGCCACATACCTGGCTATATTCATACACCATTGTGCCATTTATCATTTCAGTTCGACGCAGGAGAGGAGGAGTACGAGCTTCAGAGTGAGGCGAATGGCACCACACAATCTGACCGGTCAGATGTTATGGTGAGTTAAAAAAAATTATCTGCAGGAAAGGAAAAAAAAACATGGTTCTATTTCATTTTATTACGGAGATCATCTTATAATAATCTTCCTTCTTTTTTTGGGTTTCTCAGAACTCGGAATCGGACGAAGACCGCACGGATTGCAATAATGAACGAATAGAACCGGGCAACATAGAGGCGAGTTTGTATTTTTTTTGCGCTGATTTAGGAAAATTGTGTGATATTCCATTTCGTTCAACTTCACAAATGCTATGGCCTCCTTACCATTGAATGGCGACCGACAAGCGACAGAATTAAACTTGTATGACCATAAATCTTATCAATTACGAATGATAGGGTATGCGTCTTTATAAACGTCAGGGTTCAACAATTCAACCATGCATTAGCCACCGGAGACAAGCGGGCATGACTGGCGGTCGCGTGTCGTACGATGTTCAGCTGTCGCGCAACGGAACAGACTGTCATATAAAGAAGATGTTCATTGTACTATTTAGTTATCACGATGATTGAAGATAGGTGATATGGAGATCTGTTTCAGACCAGTATGGTCGGTCCGTCTTACCTATAATTTGACAAAGAATATAAACATTCTTGCCAGAATAGATATTCATTGTCTCTTTCGAATCTTATCGAGCGTTGGCGTCTATCAAATAAACTGTAAAAGTGCACAATTGACTAGTATGTTCTCAACTGAAAACGGAATACTCTTTTGTGTCAGAAAACGGAACAGAGCTCAAAACGACTTCGCACTCGTCCAAAGAAGGTAAGACTTCAACAAGACGACTCAACCTAAAGCCCCTGTCACACATTCACGAATTCTGCCTCCCAAACACTCGCCGAATGTTGTTAGGATCGAGTAGGTCAGAGCAAAGTCAGCTGGGTCGGATGGTGTTCCGCAAATTCAGCTTCTATTTGGTTACGCCAGCCAGTTTTTAGCCAGACTGCTAAGGACCTTCAGCTCCGGAACAAATTTGGAGGAAGGTCGTGAATGTGTGACGGAGGCTTTATATTCAAGTTGTGATGACACAAAACTATATACTTGCTCTGTGTTCTGGAGCTGATTAATGAATGAATGAAGTCCATTATTGTACACACATATCCGCTGGGTTAAGCACAGGTCACAACAAAAGAATAGAATACAGATATCTTTACATGTATACATTGTCAAGAAACTACAATTAAACAAAGAGTACATTCGGCTTCTTCTCGTTTCTTAGTAATCGACAAAAAGTAAGAATTGATAGGGGCGTAACTATATTCTAATATTTTTTCTGTTTACCTACTTTGCAGAAGCGTTTTTCGGATAACTGGGTTGTTCCTGGCACACTTGAGTGGAGCGACATAGACGTGAGTTTTTATTTTGCCATACATCTGTGCAATGTTCATGTCAACTTTGTTGGGATTTAGTCCAAACCTCCGCGCACCTCCACCATACACAAGCGCGCGCATGCACTTTCACATTTAATGAGCGTAACATTCAAACCCTCGGATTTTAAGTGTGGAAACTCATTCTTCGTTTATGAATATATCACTGTACATCTCAGAACCAGGAGGTGTCGAGTTAGAATTCTGCCATGCCATCTTGTACCCTTGACAAAAGCACTTAACACGACTTTCGTCGTCACTTCACTCAGGTGGAAATGAGTATGTAGCTTAGTTTAGGGACGTACCTCGTAAAGGGCGTTCATTGGATGCCCTGTGTTTGGGGAGAGCAACACCCCACGCACGTCAAAGAACCAAGCATACTCAAAGAGTAAGGATTCCTCCCAATGTGATTGGTTCTTACAGTCTGATGGCCGCACATGGGGTCGTATTGAGGTCACCTGCGTTAGCGCCGAATGGTAGCCGCTCCAGACCCCACCAATTGTAAGCTACGCTCACAATTCAGCCCTTGGTGCTGCAATGATACATGTAGTCAAGGGCATTATACACATGTTGTATAATGTACTTGATGTAGTGTAGCCGTCCGACCCTTTAATAATAACAACACTATTTAAGATTTTTACGCAGGATAGGTATGCGGAACTATACCTGGCTATATTCACACGTCATTGTGCCATTTATCATTTCAGTTCGACGCAGGAGAGGAGGAGTACGAGCTTCAGAATGAGGCGAATGGCACCAAACAATATGACCGGTCAGATGTTATGGTGAGTGAAAACAATAATCAGCAGAAAAGGACAAACATGGTTCTATTTCATTTTATTACGGAGACCATCATATAATGTTTCCTTTTGGGGCGATGTAAACGTATGCTTTAAAGTACAAAAGATAGATAACATTGAAAAATCTGCATCGGACAGAGGGAGTCTGAAGTCGACCGTGCAAGCCGAAGTTGCGAACGCTGCGACGGAGGTGCCTCTTCTTCGACAGGAAGTGGAATTGCCGGTGATTTCGTAATGGCTTAAGCCCCTGTCACACATTCACGACCTTCCCCCGAATCTGTTCCCGAACGCAAGCCGAACAGGTTCAGCTGGCGTTCGGGAGCACTCTGACCAGAATTAGGCCACGCCTACCTTGTTATACGAATCGAAACGAATTTGTGTTAAATTGGAGTTAAATTTGATCCCTGAACACGCCCTGAACACTGCTGACTTACTCCCGGATGGCTTGCTGGTGTTTTGCTGACTTACGGTCGAAAACCAGCCAGATACGATCGAACCTGCCGAACGACCCACGAATATTTTAAACATTTTGAAACATTCGTCTGGCGCAGCCGAACCGTAGCCAACCCAGCCGAACGCCAGCGAACCCAGCCGAACGCCAGGCGACTCACTCCTAACCATGGTTGGTGGGCGTTCGGCTAGCGTTCGGGAAGCCAAATTCGTGAGTGTGTGACAGGGTCTTTACATGGACGCTCCGCCTTTATTGGCCGCTCCGCCAATTTATTTAACGTCTTAACATTTGAAACTGAGAGAATAGAGAAGGCAGAGAGAAGGACCAGGAAAGCTCGCCAACAAGACGAAATGAATATAATGTACCAATTGACTCGACATACTCTGTGAAGTGACTGTCAACACAAGCTTAGCACACGAAACACAAAACTTTCTAGAGGTATTAATTGGAAATCATCATGTTAGTCCCTCAAAAGTATCTCCGAGGAGGATTTTTCTATGCTGACATAAGCGCATTTATTACCTTCGCCAAGAAGGTTATGTTATCGTAGGCGTTCGTGTGTGTGTGTGTGTGTGTGTGTGTCTGTCTGTGTGTCTGTAAACACGATAACTCGAGAAGGCTTAAAGGGATTGTCTTCATATTTGGTAGGTGGGTAGGTATTGATTAGACCTCGAAGTGATTAGATTTTGGGCCCCCTGGCGGCTTGTTATGGTACTGCAGCGGAACTTCCGGTATTGATATCTCGTGATCTGGACATGCTAGGGTCATGATTTTTGGAGGGCAGGTAGCTCTTGTGGTCTGGAAGAAGTGACATAAGTTTGGGCCCCCTAGCGGCTTGCTCTGGAACTGCAGGAGCATTTGTATGAAAATGTTTAAATCTATCATTCGTCAGTCATAAAGGGTAACCTCATTTGGCGAAGGTATGAGATCGTGCAACTCTAGTTTACTTATTTATTTCTACTGAAGACACAGTCAAGGCTGCCCAACTAACCTTGAGGCCAGTCACTGTAGAATTGGCACCATCGCACACCAGGGCATGCCCCTACTCTTTTTCGAAGGGTGTGATGGGTTCTTTATCGTGCGTGGGATGTTGCTCTCCCCAAACACGGGACCTCCATTTAACGTCCTATCCGAGAGACGTCCCTAACTGAAGCGCATGACCTCAACATGTTTGTATTCTGTATTTCAGAACACTACCGAAGGTCCAAAACCCCAAAGTTCTTTGTGGGAATTGGCCCGTGTAACAGAGTCCGAACGTAGGCTGACTGGGAGAGGTGATAGCCCGTCTACCTCCGCTGTAGGTGTCAGGGTTAGTATGGATATTTGTTTTCCATTGTCATCATTCTTTTTTTTTAAATAAATAAATCACTCAAATAGAAATTATGCTTTTTTCATGCTGGCCTATTTTATTCTAAAGCAAAATGTACAAATTTTACAGAAAAAAACGCCAACATGACGGACGAGATAGCGTGGTGGAAGAGCGACCAGTCAGCACCCCAAAGAAGTTCCGTACATTACAAACCCCGGTACGTGTCTTACGACGTAAATGATTTACTTTACCTTTTCTTATGAACATATTACCTTCACCAGGAAGGTTATGTTTTCAGTAGCGTTTGTCCGTTTGTCTGTCTATTTGTTTGTGAACAGCATGACTCAAGAAGTTATGGATGGATTGTCATTAAACTAGGTAGGTGGGTAGGTCTTGATGAGACCTAGAAAAGATTATATTTTAGCCCCCTGGCGGTCAAGACCTTATTTGCATAATCTATGAGGAGATGTTAGAATAGCGTTCTTTCTTAAGATAAGACCGTCATTAGGTGGAAAATATGATAAACTGATATCATTTATGCAAATGTGCTCTTAGTTGCGAAATGAATGACTAAAGATGTATAGTTCGTTCACTTCGCAAGAACCCGAAAAAGGTGCCGTTTAGTGCAACTTTCAATACTAGTGCTGACTATACACTATATACAGGTATTGAAATAGGACGGTAAATCCATGTCAAAGCTTTAAAAAGTTGGACATGATAATGCATGTATATTCTGCATGTACCTTACTTCTATTACCCATTCAAAGTCAGGAGTGGTAAAGTTATTTATACCAGAATGGCACTCCTCTTTAGCCCTATCTAGAGTACGCGTACGGGGGTATGGGTGCTAAAAGTATCCGCCACGACTTTGGTCTTTTTCCCACTAGGATAACATTGTCCAGATCGAGCCAAATTGATTCGCTTCTATTCGGCTTTGATCCTGCTCCGAGCCGGATCGGAGCGGATCAAAGATGATAAATTCGGCTCGATCTGGACAATTAAATCTTAGTGGAAACTGGGCCTTTAATGTCTGATAACGGCTTGTCGGAGCAGCCAAAGTTGGCGGATCGATTGAGCCCCCCACCCCCCGTCCAACACATTCTCCTAAAGCTCAGTCTAGAAAGGGTTAAGTGGATATGTTTTTGAGTATTCCTATATGAAATGTGATAGATTCTGAATCTAATATTTGGTGTGCAACTTTTACATACATTTCTTTTCTAATCTTTGAAGCTTATAAACTGTAATTTCATTAAAGAAAGTGCCATTTTCTTGGTCGTAACATTCTTCGGTATTGTTCTTTGTTGCAGAAGCGGTTTTCCGATAATTGGATGGTACCAAAGGGGAGAAGATGGAGGTGCGTATGCATTTCTGACGTTTTATTGTGCATTTAACATGTGAACCTCTTTTTCGAACAATTTTGATCTGAGTATATGGACAGTACTACTCAGGGGTCATGTAAAGTTGTATAGGAACCAATATTATTTCCTCACCTCACCTCATAAATGTCAATATATGTTACAGGTGACTTCAGAATTATGTTTGCTAAAAAACAGGAACACGGTACCGACTTAAGCGGGTATGTCGCTGGCTTATAATCTTATAACTTAGCCGCGTGTAAAAATGGCATACATTTGTTTCCTATACAGCAGAGAAACAAACCCCGGAGATCCCCCGGAGATGATCAAAGCAGAGGAGATGATCGAAGACGGCGACGCAAGTCAACAGACGTCAGGCAGGGAGGATGAGCATGCCCTCACCGCAACGAATGTTGATGCCGAAGAAAAGGAGATGATCGAAGGCGGCGACGCAAGTCAACAGACGTCAGGCAGGGAGGATGAGCATGCCCTCACCGCAACGAATGTTGATGCCGAAGAAAAGGAGATGATCGAAGGCGGCGACGCAAGTCAACAGACGTCAGGCAAGGAGGATGAGCATGCCCTCACCGCAACGAATGTTGATGCCGAAGAAAAGGAGATGATCGAAGGCGGCGACGCAAGTCAACAGACGTCAGGCAGGGAGGATGAGCATGCCCTCACCGCAACGGATGTTGATGCCGAAGAAGAGGAGATGATCGAAGGCGGCGACGCAAGTCAACAGACGTCAGGCAGGGAGGATCCATTCTACAGTTGTGACTTACCAAAATCAAGCGTGTTTACGTTTGACCGTCACCTCTGGTACCAACTAAGAAAGACACAGAGGAAAAGAAATTTCCAGGATGGACAGTGGTGCAAAGAGATTTCCAGGGGCATTAAGGAGAGCAATAATGCATGCTCATTCACCTTCAAGTGGCACCACGTGAAGGTGAAGAACAGTAAGAAAACGAAAGGCCCCGTCTTCGCCGCGGATGCGTTTTGCAAATTTTCGACTTGTACCGTTCGTGCGAAGACAATCAACGACGAGAAGGACCTTACAACCAAGATCAAATACACAGGCAATGTTCGCCATCCTCTTGGAGAGATACATGGCAGGAGGGTGACTGGGAGCGACAGGCAAAAATTAAGCGTGACTTTGCAACACAAAGCTCCCCGAAGAGAGAGACTCGATAGACTGGGTAGCTTGTCACAGGAGGAATTTACATCAGGGAATAGAGATATGGTACCTTCTAAAGCAGCAATGCAGAAGATCGCATCCGAAGGACGGAAGTCGAAGTCGGTAAAGGCGGGTCTCTCTCTGGCGGACATCGCCAAACGACAGAAGGCGACAACTGAAGGATGTGTCGTGCCTGGGTACCTTCAGGTTGTGATGGCTTCCCCTTCTGCCATCATGTTGTGGTCGGAAAAGACCATTAGGATCTACCATGAAAGGGCGAAGACGGACATTGTGTACCTTGACGCGGCGTAGTAGCCAAAAAGGTTGCAGGGAGACCCTACTACGCCTACGAGCTAGTTGTTCGCCACCCTAGGAAAGGACAAATGCCAATGCCATTCAGAATCAAAACATAACGGTCACAGCAACAAGGCAAAACCTCACGTGGTTATGGCAGACAAGAGCATGGCGCTCATTGTGTCGCTGTTAGACGTGTTCTGCACCGAGACACTCCAGCGTTTCCTGGACCGATGTTTCAGGATAGTGACCGGCATGGCGGAGGGCGAAGACATGAAGCTGACAGTCGTCCACACATGTGCATCCCACACGATGAAAAATGCCAGGATAGCTGTCAATAACCAGTGAGTATCTTTTCCGTCGAATATTTGATGTGAAATCTATATTTTTTCGTAAAAGTCATTTATAAGAAGCACTGGCACAGCCTATCTGACACTACCTTGACCTATGAATGTAGGCCGTAGACTTTTTTTATGCTATTGTTACTGGCAAAAAAAGTAATGCTTATCTTCTTGACCTTTTTGTATCCTGTTTCCAGCTACAAGTTAAAAAAGAAGTTCGGGATGCGAGTCATGGGCCTTCTGGTTAGAGCAGAGTCACTTGTACAGATCGACAAGATCGTACAGCATCTGGTAGTCCTCCTGCATTCAGAACAAAAAACCGCAGGCGTAACCCGGAGCTGGGAGTACCTCGCAAAACCCATCGACAGTGACGCCTTATTGGACGAGACGATAGAAAAGTATGAGGGGGCAGTGGAGAAGACATGTCTTCCGGAAGTCACAGACGATCAGGTAAGAGTGATACAGTGAGGAAGATGGCTGATGAGTTCGCTATGTTTTGTTAGGTGTTGTAATTGGACATGTTCAATAGAAAAATTTCAAAGGATGACATGTAGAAAAAATATTTTGCAAATGTTGTTTGACACTTAATTCCACTCCCTTGTATGTTGATTTCTGTAAGATGCAGATGGCAGAGGAGGACCACCTACTGAAGTCGGCGGGCTCAAAGTTTGCTGTACACTTCGAGAAGCTACAGCAGAAGGCCAGGTCAGAGATTGAGGAATCTGACGGAGAGAAAAACCCTTACTATGGCCCAGAATTCATGAAGCACCTGTTGAAGCAGCTGCCAACAGTTCCCCTCTGGTCTGCGTTGATGCTAGGTATAGTTTTACAATTACTATAATGATGATGTATTCTTCTCAACCCTAGTACTGATGGCTATTCGCACCATTTTTTTCTCTTTTCATAATGTTACACTCCAGTTTCTCACTTCTAGAATTCTATGTTTGTTCTATATGATCGTATGGTGCGTAGATATTTCGATGAACAAAACTCTGAAAACCTTTACACGTTTTCATGAATACTGTGGCGCGGCGAGATAATGGACAATCAACCTGTTTCTTAGGCCTTCAGTTTTGCATAGTTGCAGACAAAAAGCTATAATGTTTTCCACAATCTTCAAAGGTGGCAAGCTGGTCTTGTGGTTAGGGTTACTGGCTCTGAAGGTTCTGGTTTCAAACCCTGACAAGCCCCACTGTTTTGTCCTTAGGAAATGCACTTATTTCCTCACTCGCATCAGGTGGAAATGAGTGCCTAGTCTGAGTTAAAGTCTTGGATGAGGCGTAAATCTGTAGGTGTTTGACTGTGTCAAATCAATAAGTTATGTGAGCAATTTGAATGTCGACATTCGCATTTTCAGGTGACCTTGGTCGTCATGGACAAGGACCAGTACCAGGAAATCGCCAAAAAAGATCCTCAGGTGAGATGAAAAGCATCGATTTCTTTTTCTGAATATCTGAAATGTAAGAGCGAAAGGGAGATTAACTAAATATTTTTTTTTACATTTCTCTAGAACATCACCAAGGACAACAGAACGCAGGGAACAATGGAGCTGAGCCAAAAGGAACTCAAACGTGTCCGCTGCAACTCGCGAAAGTACACGTCCCTAGAGGCATTCGTAGATGGGTATGAGGATGACCATGAGAAACTTTGCCGAGAGTTCGACGGTTCGAAGGGACGCACGATCCGAATGGAAAGATCATCGATCGAGGTTAAGGTTAGTCTTCAGGAGAGGACTTTTAACAATTGTAACAGTAAGGTGACCATTATAATGCCTGTAGCTCACATGCTCTAAATGAATTAAAGTCCTAACGATATGGCCATTCTTGAGTAAAGAACACAAAACAATTTCTGATCAATGTACGAGTACACTCAAGAAATAATATTAACAGTAAGGCGTGGGGTCGTGTGGCGTAAACGGTAGCGTGTTCGACTCGGAACCAAGAGGTCCCGGGTTCGAACCCTGCCATGCCCCCGATCTTGTGCCCTTGGGAAAGGCACTTTACACGACTTTCCTCACCTCACCCAGGTGTATATTTGTATTGTATTGTCCTCTGTTTGTTGGTGGCGGCATTAAAATAAGTTGAAAAAACTTGAGTGTGCCGTCACCATGTCTTGTCATTACATGTTGGAATAAAAAAAAAAAAAAAAAGAAATAATATACTAAACGTTTAGTGACTCAAAGCTAGCAAGACATTGTCATTACCTTTACAGACTTATCCATCTTTGGCATCTACGAAGATGCTGGAGGAAAAGTGGCTAAAGCGAGAAAGAACACCAGGGAAAGACCGTAAACTAGGCGTTTACCTCCAACCTCCAACAAGGTCGCTCACATTTAACCAGGTGACAAAAGGCGACGCCTTCCCTATCAGGTTGGTAGCACAAAACATACTGCATTTAGCATTAGTGACTTGCACATAGCTATAGGGTACTGTATGATTTTCATGGGTAGATGTCATGTTTCGGTTCAATGAATTGATCAATGTGCACAAGTGTTAACTGTTGTAGCATATTATTCTGGCGATACATTTTGTTTATTTTACACTCTGACAGGCTCTCAAATGGAACTAAAGTTGTCGGGTTGCTGAACATCGGGCGGACGTGCTGGTTCAATGCGTCCATGCAAGCCTTTGCATATAGCAAGGCTGGCGAAACATTCGCAAACCGTGAGTAACAGCTAAAAATAATCAAGCCAATGTGTCCCTTTTGGAGAGATAAACATAAAATCTGCGTACACATGTGTATTACAGTTTTCACAATGCCTTATTCGAATAGAAATCAATAGTATAATAAATTAGTGATATAAGATAATAGCAAAAGCAAAGAAACCATGAGAATTATGACTTGTTGCATGCATTTCTTCCGCAACTCCTTTCGCAAACTTTTGATACAGTGTCGGCACGGATGGGTAGCGGTGCCTCCGCAGTGTTAGGAGAATGCCACGGCATTGGAAAAGTCTTACACTTATTGAGATTGGAAGATCCGGGGACTGTTAAACTGAAAAAAGTAGTGGTAAGTATACTTTCTTTATTGTCAGACGCAAGCTATGTATTCCAAGTCAACAAAATTACAATGTCACCATATCAGCATCTGTCACAATTCAACTGAAAAGTATTGTAAGCCGTTGTTTTTGGACAAGATACATAATATTAAAAAAAGAAACTGATTTTCCCCAAACAGGAATCAGCGGCAAGATCGGTGACAAAAAGAGAGAGCTTTGGGGAAGATCATGACGCGTTGTATTTCTTCTTGAATGTCATCAAACCAGCTTTTGAACAGGTAAAGAAAAAAAATACTAATAGAAAGACACATTTCCTAGATCCACGACATCGATCAAACGTAGGATTGAAAAAAACAAGCGGAAAATAAAAATTGCAAGAAGCACAATTCCTTAGTTTTGTCAGTGAAATGCACTTGATCGGTTTATTACTTATGATACACCTTGTAGCTGATAGCATTTTTTTCTTATTCGGGATGTGTGAAAAATTAACCGACACATTTTTGTAGCATCTTTAAAGAGATAACATGTTTACATGTCTACAAAGTTAAATCATTTGCAATAGATCTATGAAATCTTTGCTATTATAAACATTTTATAGATATTGCGTTTGAATATATCTGGGTTCGCATAGGTACGTAGTCTACATGAATAGAAGATATGTAATGTTGGAATGTAATGGCAACATCAAAAACTATTCCTAGTGTCAATTCTATAAAAAGGATTTCCGTCATTCACTGCCAAAACTCTGGAGTGTTGAAAACACGGAACACAAAGACATTTTTATCTGACACATATGTATAAGGAATCAAGAACAAATTAAACTTTTCAGGTGACTTTCAATGGATGCTCCTTTGATTACACAATTTTCCAATTTCTCGATACTATCGGAAGACTGGAAGCTCTCATCAACTCCATTTCCACTGCTATGAAAACTGTGCACAAAGATGAAGTTCAATGGCAGCAAGACTTTCCCGATGCCGATTTTCTTACCCTTTTCCCTGAATTAGTCCAGCCGTTGCTATTTAATTAATGCCGGCCCGAAATTTGAAACCCGAATAACAAATTTGGTTCCAATGTGGTGCCCAAATTAAATCCGGCCCGTTCAATTTCATAATTTAAAAGGATAGTCTGGGTTTTGTGCTACCATTCTCAATCTTGAAAGTTAACGGGCCACGTTTAGTTCAAATGGCAGGAAGACTTTCCTTATGCTGGCAATCCGTATAATAGTCGGTTTTGTTACCTCTTTTCCTAAATTTGTCCCGCACTGGCGACTTAATTAAATCCGGCCCGTTCAGGTTTATAGTTTTGATACATACTCTGGATTGTTTTCTGTCATTCTCAATCTTTAATCTGGGAGTTGAGCAATCATTATCGATGTTTGAAGTATACGGGCCACGTTTAGTAAGTACCAGAGTGACCTTCTCGCGGTTTGTGTAGATGTATCGAAAGAGGCGGGAAATTTGAATCGACTGCTAGACTGCCTGCTGGCTTCATGAATGTCTTTCTGTCATTAAACTAAACGTGGCCCGTAAACTTGAAGGAATCACAATGATAGATGACAAGCCCAAGTATCTATTAGTATCTCAATATTAACGGGCCACGTTTAGTTCAATGGCAGGAGGACTTTCCCGACACCTCCAACCGGTATATAGCAGCCGGCTTGTTTGACCTCTTTTCATCAATTAGTCCTGCCGTAGCTCCTTATTGAAGTCCGGCCCGCTCAATTTCATAGTTTAGGCAGATACTCTTGACCGTTTGTTACCATTCTGCGTCTTAAAAGTTTACGGGCCACGTTTAGTTCAATGGCAGAAAGACATTTCGATGCCGGCATTCAGTATAGCAGCCGATTTTCACCTTACCCGTTTCCCTCAATTAGTCCCGCTACTTAATTAAATCCGGCCCGTTCAATAAAATAGCTTTAGGTAACAATCTGGGACTTGAGCTGTCATTATCGATGTTTGAAGTTTACGGGCCACGTTTAGTTAAGTACCAGAGTGACCTTCTCGCGGTTTGTGTAGATGTATCGAAAGAGGCGGGAAATTTGAATCGGCTGCTAGACTGACTGTTGGCTTCATGAATGTCTTTCTGTCATTAAACTAAACGTGGCCCGTAAACTTGAAGGAATCACAATGATAGATGACAAGCCCAAGTATCTATTAGAATTGTTAGATTTGACGGGCCGGATTTTATATACGAGCAGCCGACTATGTTTTGTCCATTGCCAGGTAGATCAAAAAAGGCGGGAAATTTGAAATGGGCTCCTGGACGGATTGTCGGCTTTACAAAGTCATTCTACCATTAAACTTAACGTGACCCGTGAACTTGAAAAGCTAAAAATGAAAGTTAACAACCTCAAGTTTCTATTAGAAATGTTAAATTTGACGGGCCGGATTTAAGTCATGAGATACAAGTACGTTTGGTTCATTAGGAAATGGATCTGTAGCCCTGTATATATTATGCGATGGAGGCCGGCCTGAAATTTGAATATGATTATCAAAGGTAGTCCCAATTTGGTGCCTTGATTAAATCCGGCCCGTCTAATTTCATACTTGAAACTGATACTCTGGGTCTTGAGCTATCATTGTCCATCTTTCAAGCTTACGGGCCACGTTAAGTTCAATGGCAGGACCAGCACGGATCTGGGACCACTGTAGTTACGGCAGTTGGCATCCCAGTCGAAATGGATGACAACTATGTCCGCCATAGGTTGAAGGCCTACGGACAAGTTGTTGATGCTAGGTTCTTAACCTATGCCAACTTGGGGTTCCCTGAGATCAAGACTGGAACCCGGCAATACAAGATGATCATTAAGACCCACCTACCTAACGCCATTAAGATCGGAAACGACACCATCAGTTTCCGATACAATGGTGGGAAAAGGGAAGGGTGCCCCTAAAGCTCAGTCTAGCAGCGAACCCCTGGACACAGGGGTGAGAACCACAAAACCTCCCCCTAGTCAGGGAGGGAAGATCACCCTGAGCGATGATGTGAGTAGTGAAGATGATGGTAGCGTGGTGGAGGAGGATTTGGTGTCTGAGGAGGAGGGACCCCCTCCCAAGAAATTGGTGGAGGCCCTCGCTAGGGGGGAGCCGGTAGCAGTTGCCCCGATTAAGTCCTCTAAGAAGGCCGAGGGGCCCGGGCCGGCCGAACAGAAGAGTGGGGAAAAAGTGGCTGACAGCCAAGTAGACATGTTCGAGAGTGTGATCAAGGAACCCTCGAACACTGACAGCCTGATTTTGGCAGGCTTGCCGGAAGATGGCGCAAATAAATTCCCAGATTCCGGCAAGATCAATGAGCCTGGTTTATCTCTCGGCTTACAGCTACCCATGTCGGAGGAGCTTGTCATTGATGACTTTACCTCGTCAGAGGAAGAGGCTGCCGGCAAAAAGAAAAAGGGCAAAGGGGGGAAGAAGCAAAAAAAAGCATCGCCCCAATTGCTTCATGTGTGATTTCTTAAAACCTTACAAATACCCTAATATATTATATAATAATAATGTAATATATTAGTGGCCTCTGAATGTACATGTTAGAACAAGATATAGTAGCTCACAAACGTTTTTGTACATGAAGGAACCAGTAATGCTGATAACTCATGTACATTTTAATTAGCAAGGAAGCAAGCAAGATGTACCTGTAGCCTTGACATCTGTACCAAAATAACTTAAGAAACGAGTTCCAGGACCACATACCTTTTCCACATGAGGTTAAACAAATTTGCGACTGACAAATTGTCAATTTTTCTCATTGATCATGCAAAAAAAGATACTAATTTCGATTAATTGTATCAGTTGATCATATTCTTGACCCAAAGGCAGTGGTATCGTAAACAGAAAGCTATTTTAGCATTTCCTTATGGATAAATGCAAATGAGGTTCAGTTATGTTTAACGATGTTCATTATCACTTAACTTTTAAAAGCAGTTAGTATAAAATTCCTAACAGTTACCTTTATGGAATTATACCATTTTCTTATTGATTATCCAAATTAGGTTATCCAGCAATGGTCCTCTTGTCAAAAGTTGGAAAAGTCCTATCATGGAGGGGATTTTTAGAATTTCCTCATTAACGCAAATTAGATCATGATTTGCATAACTATTATGTAATTGTTTCAAGCAAACCACATACCAAACATCAGGATGATCTGTCCACCGGTTCCTGAGTTATCCTCCCTTCAAAGATTTGTAAACAAACCAAACGATCCTGCAATTCCAGAACAAGCTGCTAGGGGCCAGGCTGATAATCTTCCCGAGCACATGAGCTGTCTTCCGTCCAAATTTCCAAACTCTAGCATGTCCAAATCACGAGATATCAAGAGCGACAGTTCTACTGCAGTAACATAACAAGCCACTAGGGTATACAAAACACACACAAACATTAAAACCTTTAAACTTCAGGTCCAGAACGGAATTCAGTGCCTGACCAAGGCACACGAAATGTTGGAAGGCCATAGTATACCAGAATACCATAGTATTACAACTATGGTACTGATAACTTTTCAATGGTGTTGCGTGCTCAATGCAAAGCCAATAGACTACTTCTACTAAGTTCTAAATAATTCTGAACACTTGTGACATGTACATGTAATTGACAGCGAAAGGAACATCTGAAGATGTAGATTATTTAATTAAAGAAATAATTTGTATGCTTAATGACAAATTGCGATAATTTCATAGTGGCAACTGCCGGGAATTTCAAACTTGCAACAGTGGGGATTTCGTAGTTTAATAGTGACCAGAGCAGCTACCGCGAAAAGGACGACAGGAGTATTTGCATACTGAGACGGCCATTTCGGTCCACGGAACCCTGCTGCGAAAAGATCGCTATTATTAGCAAATCGGCGGAGCCGCGGCCTAAATGCCATGGTTAAAGCCAGAATGAAGTTCAGCTTACTACAACGTAGTTGAGCTACACGGGTTGGTGGGAAAGCCGGTTCAGTCTGGAAGGCGGAAAAAGTAGTCAAGTCTACGAATACACTTGAAAAGGAATAAGACATCAAAAAGCTCCCGCCTACAACACAATGGTAGCAGATTAATGGTAGTAAGTCGATCCCTGTATAACAATTCGTAGTTATAACATATGTATTTGGTAGCTCTCCGTTGTACACCCTCGACCTTACGCATGAACAATCTCGTGTGGGGGGACCACACCTGTGAGCAATAATCTAAGTGTGGAATTACTAATGCTCGATACATGTTGAGTTTGACTATGAAGGGAGCTTTGTAACCAACAGATCGCTTAATCATAGCAAGGATCGAGTTGCATTTTGAAACTGTCTTCAGTACATGGGTATTCCAACTTAGGTTATGACGAACCTGAAGACCTAGGTCTTCATATGTTAGACATCTGGTAAGTTCAGAACCATTAATGCTATACGTATATTCAATAGGGGAGGACTTTCGTGTAACACTGACTACGGAGCATTTGGAAGGATGAAATCTCATTTGCCATGTTTTACTCCAGAAGGCAAGTCTTTCCAAGTCAGCTTGGAATCTTATACAATCAAAAATGGAGTTAATTGTTTTAAAGCATTTAGCATCATCAGCAAACATGGCCACCCTGCCGAAATGTACGTAGTCAGGTAAGTCATTGATGTATAACAAAAATAGAAACGGGCCTAAGATTGATTCTTGAGGGACTCCGGACAATCTTTCATTTGTTATTTTTATTTATATTCAATTCGTGTAAGTTGCTGGCGAGAAGTTTTTTTTTTCTGTTTTCTAGGGCAATGCCCATTGATGTTAAATGCCAGAAAAAAAAAGCTGATTTGGTAGCAGAAAATGGAGCTGTGTATACATCATTTTAGAATGGTTGCAGCACCAGCTTTAGTTTGTAAAAAAAAACAAAAAAACACATGAATACTGTACCACAACTCATATCATTGTAGGTCTGTAAGGTTCTTACTCTGAAAGTAGAATGGCTATAAGTAAATTGTAATGATTACCTTTGGTATAAGTCTGTGTTTGTTTCTATCCCTTTTCTATTCTACTGATGTGTAAAGGTTTCTAAAATGTTAGAAGCATATACTGAATGTATTTTGTATATAGAATATAGCTAAATTTTATTATGCTGTTTTTAAATGTATTACTATAATTACACTTATAACAGATCAGAAGCGTATACACCGGTATTCATGATACATTTTTCATCACAATGCAGTCGTTATTACCTTCGCCAAAAAGGGCATGTTTACAGTAGCGCTTGTCTGTCTGTCTATCTGTGAACAGCATAACTCAAGAAGCTTTATATGCATTGTCATGAAACTTGGTAAGTGGGTACGTCTTGATGAGACCTACAAATGATTCGATTTTGGGGCCCCTGGCGGCTTTCGTTGTTACTGCAGTAGAACTTCCTGTTTTGATATCTCATGATCTGGACATGCAAGGTTCACGAATTGACAAAACCTAGAGATGCATAAAATGAGAATCCTCCCATGTATTCCACCATTGTATACGACCACTAGGACTTCATATAAGTGACTAAACAAAAGGACTAAAAGAGCACTGTTGAACAAGAGTTAAGTGTCAGCGAGCTTCGGCCGACGGCTTAAGTGTAGTTTGCGGCCTAAAGCGTCGGATTTCCAGCCCGAAAAAATGGCTGTGCATTGACGATATAATGCAGCTCCCGATGTCGTGTGCTTGACTTTGGTCGCCTCATAACTGCGTTGGGGCTTTAGACAGCGTCGGACTTTAAAATGCGTCGGACCTTATAACTGCGTCGGTTTTTATATATCATATATTTCTTACAACTTTACAATCAAGGTTAGAAAGTACTGAAACTTCCTTGACAGACTTGAATATTATGTTTATGCACGGATTAAAGCGATTTGTCCATCTCAGGTGAGAATTCTGCCAAAAAAATTGGAAAATGCAAACATAATCGGCATACGGGGCCATGATGGATGTCATGATATCTTTGCTATGGGGATTTTAAACATATAGGCATTAGATTTGCAATATACACTAATCACGGCCTCATTTTCTTAGGAGATGTATGTGACCACTGCAGTTTAGACTTATATCGCTAGGATAAAATTATTTCTTGGGTTGTTCGTAAATACATGTACTGAAACGCACAAAAAAGCTAGGCGAAAAGAAGTGCATTCCCAGTGTCAGAAAGCCTGATGGCACAACCACCTATGCCTCAGATGAAATCCTGGGAGTCTTCCAGGACTTCTACAAGGACCTGTATACTCCTGATCAGCTTAACCAAACAGATCAGGAGCACTTTCTGAATGGCTTGAGCGCATCCCTTGAGGAGGATAGCGTTGTTTGTCTGGAAAGGCCTCTCACTCTCCAGGAGTTGGAAGAGACAGTCAAAGGTGTGGAGAATAATAAGTCTCCGGGGTCTGGCGGCCTCCCAAAAGAGTTTTATTTGCACTACTGGTCCCTATTGGGCCAGGACTTGTTACATGTTCTGAATGAAGGATTCCAAGCAGGTCAGTTGTCCCCCCAACAGAGGGAGGGCATCATCACCCTCATAGAGAAAAAGGGAGACCCGTTAAACCCGGCTAACAGGCGACCAATCTCCCTAATAAATGTAGATTACAAAATACTGTCAAAGGCCTTAGCAAACCGGCTGAAATCTGTTGCCCAGGAGGTAGTACACTCCAACCAATCCTGCGGCATACCAGGCAGGTCGATAGAGGACAGTGTCACGCTCCTGCGAGACATAACAGAATATGTAAACAGTAAAAATCTTCCCTGTGTCTTCCTGGCGTTAGACCAAGAGAAGGCGTTTGACAGGGTTGATCATGAGTACATGGTCAGAGTCCTAAACAAACTGGGCTTAGGACCTAGTTTCCAACGCTGGATACAGGCACTGTACACCAATGTGTCCAGCAAGGTCCTAGTTAACGGGTTCTTGTCTGACCCGGTCAGTGTCGGCAGAGGTGTAAGACAGGGGTGCCCCCTTTCCCCCCTGTTGTACGTCCTCTGCCTAGAACCGCTCGCCGCAGCGATTCGAGCAGACCCGGACATCAGGGGGTTACAAATCCCTGGGAGTGGAGGACAGGAAACGAAGTTGGTCCAGTATGCGGACGACAACACCTGTATCCTCTCGGACGACTGGTCGATCAGCAAAACCTTCGATACAATTAAGAAATTTGAGTCGGCCACAGGGTCGAAGTTGAACTTCGGCAAAACCGAGGCCCTGTGGCTGGGATGTTGGAGGGGGCGAAAGGACAAACCACACCCTTTAAGTGGCTGGACCTCGTCGCACCTCAAGATACTGGGAACGCCGATCGGTAGCGCACTCCTTGCTGAAAACGCTTGGATGCTCCGTTTTGCAAAATTTAAGGAAAAACTTGCACAGTGGGTGGGAGGGGTACGCCTCTGTTTTCGGTTCCGTTTTCTCGTTTGTCCTTGGGAGGAAATTTTCCCCCTTCCGTGGGTAAGGTGCACAGGTTCGTACCTTCATTGTGTGCTAGTTTTGTCTTTGTTGTTATAGGATTTGTAGTAGATCGAGCACGGTTTGAGGCTGATTACGTGGATATAGAATTGCCCCGCCCACCAAGGGGATGTCATGTCTCCCGAGGCCGTAGGCCGAGGGTGACATGACATCCCCGAGGTTGGGTGGGGCTAGTGCTGCGTACCGGTTCGCTGGACCGGTTCAGGACCGGACCGAATGTTTCGGTTCAAGTCCAAAAAAACCGAAACGTTGAGAACCGGTTTTGGACTTTAAAAAAATAGCACTAACATACATTCCAGTGTTTAAAATACCCGGTCTCGCAGTCTCGCCGCGCAAGTAATTTTTTCTGTGCGAGACTTATTCCGAAAGCCAGGTTGCCCGGAGCGCAAGTTATTTTTACAGCGGCTGGGTTTACGGCCAGCGGCTTCGAAAATTAACAGTGTCGCGGTCCCGCCTGCTTGATCTCGCCCCGGTCTGCTTGCGGTAACAACGACCCATCTTCCATTGAGAAATGTTCCTTGAGAAGTTTCGTCCGTATTCAAGTTGCTTTAATGCGCCTATAAACGCAAAAATTCATCCGAAACACGCGGCAGTGATCGGCCGGGAGTGACCGGGACGGACGAAAACATTAGCGGCCATCTTAAACCTCGCGAACTCACGTTAGATCTCGCAAAAACACGCGAGGAATACGCAACGCCCCTAGCGACATTGGTGAGACTGCAGCCTGGTGCAGGGTTACAGATATCGGTAGAGAGCCGATAATGAAACAACTTAAATCTAGCACCGCGTTTCCACCGCTATTTTATCTCTTGGGTCGAAATTAAGTACTTCTTTGCTGATGTTGCTATTAAAAAATTGTACTATTAAAGCTGAAAAAGATTTTTCTTAAATTATACACTGTATAATACTAGTAGCTTAATAATATGTGTTTACTACTGAGTATAATAATACAGTATTCATTGACTCATGATTATGAAACACCCATATTAGTAATTAGGTCTATATACATTGCATTTGTAGTTCAGCAGTCAGCTCAAATTAATCCAAGGCTTTAGGTAGGCAAGTTGCTTTGCTTACATCATGCCATGGGTTTAGGTCCGGACTTGCAAGTCCGGACCTGAACCTAAACCTCTGGACTCGAGTCCGGACCTGAACCTGAAAATTGGTTTAGGTATGCAGCACCAGGTGGGGCAATTCTATATCCAAGTAGTCAGCCTCAAACCGTGCTCGATCTTACTTAGAGCACTGCTAGGTCCCCGAAGTTAGTCAACTTCATCCACAAGTGTTTGATTTTGCTTTATAAATCTTTGTTTATATCATTTATTTTCTCCTCATGATCAAGGATTTGTTTGGATGCCTCCTGGCCTGATTGACGACCGTTGTAGGTCGGCTGTCGCCATGCACTGCGATCATGGCAGAGAACTTGGAAATTTGAAGGGTCAATTTGACCTTTCTTTGAGTAGTAATTGAGTGTATCTTTGTACTGTTTTTCCCCACCCCTTAGACGAGTTCCTTGTAAGTTGTAATTGACCAAAAAAGAACTAGGTATTTAGGAAGCCGATTGTCTGGCTTTCGGACACAGTGGCCAGTTCATCGTAGTTGACTGTGCACAATGAGGGCCTCTATACTACTGTAAGGAACCAGCTTTAGCTAGCACGCTGGTGTTGGTGCGGTAGTCTGTCCAGGGAATATTCAGAATACGCTGCAGCGAGCATTGGGGAAATGGTTCCAAAGCCTTAAGATGACGTCGATAGGTGACTCAGGCCTCGCAACCTAAAGTAGGATTGGAAGATCTAGAACTTGACGGCTTTATACACCTGCAGCTTTGTTGCCGTCTTAAGACTTGTATTGTCAAAGTTAGCAAAGGCTGCACAGGCACTTTGTGGTTGAGAGTGCTGCCAAGATAACTGAAATGTTTGACACACTCAAGGCGTACTCCATCCAGGTAGAAACTTACTGCTGGTGGGTGTTGTGGTCCTGTATTACGTCATTGAATATATCCTCTGTCAATGTGCCTCACACTGGAGGTTATTGCGGACTCTGGATATTCAGGTGCAAATTGCATGTGTCACAACATGGCATAGGCAAATTACATGTATGCCATCTTAGATCTTAATTTCTGAGCAAAACTTTACTTTCCCATTATTGTGATTAAAGGGTACTCTCCAAGCAGAAGTGTGGAGGGAAGATTGTTACCTTTTTAATATGCCCTTTTTTTCTGTCGCTTAAAAAAACGGTGCATATTACAAAGATAACATTCTTCCCCCTATACCTCTGCTTGGAGAAGAATGGAATGGGTAAAACTTGCCCCCACCATGAGCAGATAAATTACATAATAGGGAAAGGAGGGTAAATGCTGGAGAAAACCATTGACAAACCATTTGACATGAAGAACAAATTTGACATTTGGACTGTAAATTATTAATTATTAATACATTATCACATTTTATATTCTATGTAGGAACTTTATGCAAAATGTGACGGAGAACAAAAAAAATGGAAAGTCAAGCAACTGCCCCATCCAATGCAGCATGACTCGCACTCCTGTGGACTTTTTGTAGTGAAGGTAAGATAACAATAATGATTCCTAAACTGCCAAGAAGCACAGTTTATTATGTGGCTCAAAAGTCCTGTCCCTTTATCCCATATTGTGAGCCTATATAGAAAATTATCATAAATGTAACCATTTTGATGACATCATTGAGAATGCATGAGTTTAGGACAAAGCAAAGTGAAATCCACATTAGACAAGGTTGCTACATGTATTAGTATTGTTTTTAGGACTAATTAACATACCTGTGATAAAAATATTAAAATTTTGTTGTGCTTCTGTGGAAATGTTAAAGTTGAAGTGCTCTCATCTTATACAACCATACTCTTGTAGCTGAAAAACTGACTGAAAAACACCTGTGAGTGTTCCCCTTTATTTCCTTGTATAACTTTCAATAGGCAGGTAACACTTCTTCCATACCCAGAACCATAATCTTGCAATTGTGATTGTTCTTTCTTCCTCAGTTTGCTGAACATCTTCTCCTGGGCTCAGACATGCACCTGGGGGATGTTGAAAGCACCAGGCTGACTATGGGGAGGGCTCTTCTCGCAAGTTCAGGTAATAGAATCATCAAAAGCTGAATTTCATATAGTGGTCCTCCTGATTTCAAATGTGGACTCAAAATGCTATACAATGTAGTACACAACATCAAACTAAGTAGAGTATCACCCACACCTGAATACTTACATGACAAATGTTACAATCAAAGCTGAACTTTACATGTAGTTTACGGACCCTGTGTAGAGCTTAATTGAATAGAAGATGAAGCCCTGCAGTTATTTGGTCTTGTATGGTGTCATTGTCAATGTACCTGTCATGGTTCTTGCAGAATCTGGAAACTACAAATCGCATGAGGCACTGTACACTGAGAATCTTACATAGTTTTGTTGGGTTTTGTTGCGGCACCGCTGAAAGAAAGGTCCACTCAAATTTCAAACATTAGTGATACGGCTAGCAGCTTTTTTTCTCAATCTATCAATACTAAAATGGTATTGTGCAATGTATATTACCTTTCTGCACAAGAATCGTAGATGTAAGCCTACCTCAGGAAGTATTATAAACCTACTACAAGATAGTGTTCCCTGGGAACAGCAATAAGGAAGAAGTCACACTCCACTGTGGCTTCTCCAGCAGCTTGAATAGTGAATTGAGCCCCATAACTACATTAAACTCATAAACATCCCAGACTGTCCAGCCACCAGAAACAGGCAGGGACTGTGTTGCCATTGTACATACATTCTGGACTCGTGACTCCGACTATCTTCTTACAATCATACTTCAATTCTTTATCTGTTGTCGATTCATTCCTAAATGTCTTGGGTACTAGTACTGTCGACTTATTAACCAGGCCTGTAACCCATGTTACCACGACCACAGTGGTCAGAGCAAAGAGGTTCAATCTTGATTGAACCTCCTTGTTCAGAGGTAGACTGAGGTTTGGTAGTTTACATTAGCAGAATTTCTTGGGTGATTTTATAGTACAAGCATGCTCTTTTTTAAAGCACTTTTAAATTTTTTCAGAGGATATCAGCAGACGCTGTGCCATATGCACGCTGCAGTGTGATGGACAGGTAAGTTCATTTCAAATCATTCTGTGAATTACCCTAATCAAGTTGCTAAGACACCAAGAACCAAAAAAGGTGTACATGTATTTTATGGCTGAACTCAGGATCACAGTAAAATAGTTTTCTCTTGTCATGACCTAGAATTGTCTCTAAAACATTCACAGGCATTTGGGGTATTATGTTGAATTATGCTGATTGAAAGATAGGTGCTGATTACGCTTTTCCTGAGAGTGCAACAAAAGCACACCACGATGAAATAATGTATTTTAGTTTTTTGTGAATGATGAAATGGTAAAAAAACAATTACATGCAAATACTACATCTACCATTCCCAATCTTATATTTCAGAGTCAGATGACTTATCATTGCCTGACCTGACACCTAACACAGATGACTTATCATTGCCTGACCTGACACCTAACACAGATGACTTATCATTGCCTGACCTGACACCTAACACAGATAATGAAGGTAAGCCAATTAAAACCAACAACTTCAAATTTAGGGTTTGGGTGCTATTTTGCATAAGGAATTAAAGGAAGGTGTTGGCAAATAAGCAAATTAGCTTCTTGCATAGCATCAATTGAGAAGTATTTTGTAATGCATTTTAGCCACAACTGGTATTTTTTTGCTGCTATACCCTGCTATGAAAGGCCAGAAATTTAGCAGCTCAGCTAAATCTGGCAGGTTTGAGGGTCAGGTCTTGGGAAGATTCATTTTCCTCTTAGACTTTTTTTGTGTACCCGTGCAAGGGACATAATTTTTTTCTTTGATTTAAATAAAACAAACTGTTCTGACTAATGATGGATGTGTATCAACAGATACCATCATGCACAAAATTAACCTTTGACATTGAAAGTATAAGTGTCCTCATTCAAGTTTACTTACTATATAGTGTTTAACTGTTATGTATAAATTGGATCAAATCTAACAAAATTTAAAAAAAAGATAATCCTACCTACCGACCCTAATTTTTTCAGGTCAGGAATTTTGAGTAACATTATTATTACACATTATTTGAAGGAAAACGTGGCTCCTTGATAGTAAGCACAAAAGTACAATTTAGGTACTTCAAATGATAAACAAAAACTAAATCAATACATGTTAATTCTGTTTATGTCTTAGAAGCAGACAACCTGATTCCCACGCTAGTGGAGATGGGGTTAAGGCCCAGTGATGCGGCTGAGGCCGCAAAGAAGTCCAAAGAAATCGGGGCCGCTATTGATTTTATAGAGGACAGGTCAAGGAAAAGGACCACATGTCTAACAAAAGAGGTATTTCTTTTTACATTCTGTCAAATATTGAGTCATATTTTGTGGTGCATTGTTAGTTGGTCTATTTGTGTGTGTGTGTGTGTGCATGTGTTTGTGTGTTGGAGGAGTATGATCATTAGGCCACACAAATTTAATTTGTTGGTTCTCAGATTTGCCTCTTAATTTTGTTTCTGATTTTATAAAAAAAAAGAATTTAGGTTCTGAATCAACTCCATATTTTGGCCATCATGCCATCATTTCAGGCTATCATGGTGTTAATTTTTTCTCCATGTCGCTCCTGACAAATCAGAGAACCAACAAATTCAATTGTGTGGCCTTATGAAAGAATGAATGATTAGATTTTGGACCTGGTTTTAAGCAATGTCTAGAGTTAGACGTTCAAAGGTTAGGTGTAACAGGTCGTTCGGTGTAATGTAGCCAGGTGCTGCCGCGCCACGTGCCTGCAAAGCTGGTGTGTTACGCCGAAGGGTGGTTATACCGGCTATACAGATACAGATACTGAGACCTCTTAGCTAGATGGGAAACTTTCAGTTTTCGTATTTGGACATTTTTGGCAATGATTTTGAGACACGCTGGAAATTACCCATAAGCATGAACTATACATTTGTACATGAGACATGAAAACAAAACAAAAAAATAAGTGTTATGCTTGTCAAGACATCTTTTTTTTTTCAAAGTCAGGAATAAAATGTACAATGTCATGCATCTGCATCAGTTAACATCCTCAGAACTGATGACGATCAAATCAATCTCATCATTCTGAAAAAAAGGTGTTATTGTGTAAGGAAAATTCACAATTTTACGTTAACAAGTAGTCAAATGATACACTCAATGTTACACAAGTGACATACAGAGAAATAATAATACTCCTGATACTTTCATGTCTGCAGCCAACAGAAAAAGGGCAAGATCCTGTTCTTCAGGTATGATATTTTAAAAGATCTAAATGATGTAATTTTTTTATATCCTACAAAGTATGTATAGCAGGCCATTTGAAAATTTATCACTGCCTGATTTTCTTCTTTTTTTTTACAAAAAACAACTGTTAATACTGTCAATACTATAAAAGTTCAGGCAGGAATTTTATGCAAGTGAACCATGCAGTATCTAGAAGAGGGTTTCAGTCTTGTTGAAAAAATGACTTTAGAAATTGATGTTCCATTTAGTATTTCATCTTAGGCCACACCAATGTAATTTGTTGGTTCTCTGATTTGCCTTTTCATTTTTGTCTGCAAAAAACATTCTGGTTCCGAATCACTAAAAAATGCTCATATTTTGCCCCCAACAATTGAAGAAAGTCCTTCTCTTTCCTTCTCTTCCTACTCTCATCTCCCAAATAAACAGAGTAGTTTTTCCATCTATCAATGCAGTGGTTTTATTAAAAGTTCAAAATCCATTGTTTGAAATCCAGCCTTTTGTGTTTACTTCATGGCTACTATAATTGTAGCGTTTGGGGCTATAATAGGATGCCAAGGCCTGTTTTTTTTTCGCCCTGTCACTCCATATTCCCGGAAAAATCAGAGAAGCAACAAATTAAATTGGTGTGGCCTTAGCTTATGTAAACCAATAATTCTGCCTAGGAATCAAAGATGCTGATTTAGAAACATTCCAATTGTTACGTGATAATTTCATGTATTATTTCCAAACGTTTTGTGATTGATACAGCACGGAAGAACATAGTATTATAAATCTAGGAGTCACATAAAGCAGGAAATACAGTAGATACAATTTTTTTTATTGTGAGTAATTGTTCATCATTCCAAAGAAATTGAAACAGACAGGATTCAGCAATATTTTTAAAGTCTGATCTTATAGATTTTTCTATTTTTCTTTTGCAGATACGTCATCAGTTCAGGAATCCCAGACACATTCAACCCAGACACAACACATGAAGATGGGTAAGTTGATTTCTGAAATGTTCTGAGACTGACATCAGTGATCTTAAGTATTTTTATGCCAAGAGAATAATTGGAAGAAGAGAAGCTCATCACTCCTTCCACTGACCCCAACAGATATATATATACACCTGGGTGGAGTAAGGAGAGTAGGCTAAAGTTACTGTAGCACTTTGTCTAGCCTTGAGCCAAACCCATAATTTCTTGATCTTGTGTCTGCAAGGATAGTCCCACTTAGCCATTTGACAGACTGTCATTTTACTAATTTTGTTTGGATGCTTTGTAAGTATATATTATTCTCTCATTAGGCCACACCAATTTAATTTGTTGCTTCTCGGATTTTTTCAGAAAAAAATTGGAGCGACAGGGCGAAAAAAAAAAAAAAAAATTCCCCAAAAAGTTTGGGGTGGAGATATAGGGCTTTATACAATACATAAAATACAGAAAAGCAGGATTACACTGTATGGAAGTTGTCAGCTTTTCATGGCAAAGTATTGTGCATTGATTCCTTTCAGGGTTCGAACTTAATTCTCACCAGGATTTTTTTTACAGCATAGGGAGACCTACAAATGTAGTGCAGTGAAATTTTTAACCCTGTGAAACACCATTTCCTCAGCATTTTGACGGCCAATTTGCTCATTTTTTTTAAGTAGAGATAAAGTTTTTCATCTTTGTTACAGCTTTGTTTTAAGGTAAATTTATTTTAGAATTGACATGAAGGGTCATGATAAATGGTGTAACTCATAACAGACTCTGAGGCACATTCCATTTTAGTCACTGCAGTGTTGGGTTGCTTTTTTGGGGGGTAATATTTTGGAATTATTTTCAAATGATTATAAATCTAAATTGACATGGATGTTTATAAATATTCAAAAAATGAGATGCAGGAATACATTGTGTATATGTTTTAGAAAATGTTATGATAATTTGCAACATCAAAATCAGCACAAGATTTGGCACAGTTCATGATCAAAGGGTTTCTTTCATCTGTCAATCAGGTGTAACATAAGTTCATCGGCAGCCAACACAGGTTTGGTTTGTAAACACGCTGTGCTTTCGCCCATGCCGATGGTTTTGGTAAATTGTAAATTGAACGGTAGAATTATATATTAGGAGCTATAGTGCCTATATTACTGGTAAAGTCAGAGACATTCTGAGGAAAAACCCGGTAAAAATTGCCTTCTGTGGCAATTCCAGTAACACGCGTACGGGCGAGTCTATTCTGTGTGGGGGGGAAAGTTTCTTTGAAATACTTCAAACCCATATCAAATAAATACAGATATGACTTTGTACAGTATTAACATGACAAAGCTACAATATAATACTTACATCTTCTACTTCAATCCGTATCAACATACATTGAATGGTTAGATATATAATGATATTTCAGAAGTTGTCCCTTGAAATGAACTCTTCCGGTCAATGACCGAGCCCTGCTTTGATGTCGTCTATGTCGGACTCCGTAAACTTCTACAACAAGATTCTCCACAGCGGATTAGATTTTACATGGACAAGTTTGGATAACAATAAAGCATGTATACTTCACCAAGTTGGCTGATTGGCGCGTAAAATTGGCAGTTGGCCTGGGATTGCAGGTTTGTTTACACCCGACACGCAGGGTGGGAGGGAGGTAGGGAGGGAGGGCGGTGTTCCCTGACCTTGTTTATCACGCTAAATTTGGATGTTTCCGCTAATTTCCTGGCTTTTTTGATAGGGAACCTCATACACTAGGTGCTCTGATATACATGTATGTGTAGCAAAAATTATGGTCCAGAAAAATAGGGAAGAAACTCCCTAAATTCGGAAAGCCGTGTAGCGTGAAGCTAGTGCTGTGCCATTGCTTTGCACCATCGTCTGGGGAGGTCTGCGACTTTTCTACGCCGGATTTTTTTTTTTTTTTTCAAAATGCAAAAAATAGGAGCGGCGATTCCGAGAAGCAACAAAATAAATTGGTGTGGCCTTACAGAGCCTAAGATACTAGCCAACCCGAGATGAAGAAGTTGCGGCAAGATCCTTTTGTACTACAGATAAAACAAAAAAGGGTCAAAGTGTGCAAGGGGTGTAAACAACAGTTTGGGGAACCCGTTCCTCCAGCTAATCTGGTCATTCAGCACCGCGACAACTACCCCTTCTTCGACAAAAAGAAGGGGTCATGGAGGGACAGCTGGGGGAACGGGTACTTTCATGCGAATGTGGCATGTATCAAACCACATTTCTCGGACTTCGATCCACAGGGAGTTGCTGTGCCACCAGAAACATTGAAGGACCTCACTGCAGCCCATGTTAAGTATTGCAGACAACATGGAATACTGTTGCCCTTGGGGGTCCTTCATTGTTGATCGTGGTCCAGTTTCTCCCTTTGGAATGAAATCTGAGAATCATGGTTTGAGCCACATTTTCATGGAAGCAATGTTTGGCTTAGTGTACATGACCCTTTTTTATTTTAATCTTGTAGCACAAACAGATGCATTGTGGGTGTAGTTGCCAATTTACATTTTGCACCACAGAAGTTATACACTACCAAAAATGCCAATTTTGTTTTTCTTGAGAGAAGAATAATTTCACTGAGAAAATTATTCTTCACCCAAGAAAAAAATCTTGTCCATGAGACAACAATTTCAAGAAACTGCATTTTAGCATATTTTTCTTGTGATAAGATTTCTTTTCTTATGTATTTTCTCTTGGAGCAAGCTTTACTTTCTCACAGTTATTGAACTTTCTTCTGAAGATATTTTTTCTGGAGGAAAGGTTTTTTCTGTGGATCAGAAAGGTTCTTTTAGCAAGAAAACCGTTTTCTGTCCCCAAGAATAGATTTCTTCTACCCAGAATATGTATCTTGTGTTAAGATTAAGATTCTTTGTTCTGTTGTCTTTTAATCATACTTTTACACCTTGCATCATATTCCAAAAAAATATCCATGAAATAAAGGATCACACAAATCAAATTTCGGTTGCTCAGTGATCACCGTCTAGTGAAAAGGGGGCCTAAGCATTAGAAGATAAAATCTTCTGTTTTAGAAGACCTTTGGTTCTCAATGCTGACTTAGCCATAATTTACACTGCGAGTTAGGGGAATTAAGTAAGATTTGTCCTCACAATGTGTTCTGTATTGTACTAGATAATGTTGGATAAAAAGACCAACACTTGGCTGCAGGCACTTACTGTTTGTTAAAGCTAGTTTATACATCAGAAGCTGGTTACGTTGTTAGAGATGTATACACCACATGCTCAGTACCTACAATGTAGCTATCTCACTATTGTAGGCTCATTTACACATTATATTATTACAAATGTAGTGCCTACAGAGTATTTTACCAGTGAGATGGATATTGATATGGATCTTGAATTTTTGGTGGCAGATTCCAACTTGACAACATTCCTTGTTAATTCTACCAATCAGCTTTTTCTTGTATCAAGAAACCGTTCTTTCAAACACATGGCACGAAAAATTGATGTGGCTTAACCACTTTAACCAGTGGAGGAATGGACAAGATACAGGTCAATGATTTTGCTATATGGTTGTGGTGCATTTTATTACTAGTATGCAAAATGAAAAGAAAGAAGTGTTTCTTTTACAATCTGACAATGTTATCTTTTCTTCTATAGGCATTATGGTAATGACATAGCCACAGTATTTCCCTTCTAATTAAAGCTTATGTCACAAATTGATGCAAAAAAGATATTTATGATGTACACTTGCTTTATTACACAACATATAAAAGCAATGCTGTAGCTGTGCTGCTACTTTACATACTGACATTTGGCTTCTGCATTTTTCTTCTTACATGTCACATGTATTGCTTGTTACTACTGATCATGGACATCTCTCAAAACACTAGTCATGCTATAAGATCTGATTTCGGAACTGATCATTGATGAATTAGACTGCACATCCTGATGTACCAACAAAAAAAAAAGATTAAGATTCTTGCCATAGGGAAACCTAGAATTATAGATTTTCCCCCTAATTATGCAAATAAGTTCCTCCTTTGCATGAATTACATCAGTTGATCATATTCTCCTCCCAATGACAGTGAAGAAGGTAATTCTAGCATTTCCTCATAAATTATGCAAATGAGGTGCTGATTTGTATAATAATATGTTGAATGATGTTCACCTTCAGTCAACTTCGAAATCCGCAAGTATGAAATTGCCAACACCAACCACTATGGAATTATAGTATTTTCTCATTAATTATGCAAATAAGGTCTTCATTTACATAATTAGGCCCAAACTTACGTCACTTCTTCCCGAGCACAAGAGCTACCTACCATCAAAAAATCATCACCCTAGCATGTCCAGATCACGAGATATCAAAACCGGAAGTTCCGCTGCAGTACCATAACAAGCCGCCAGGGGACCAGAAATTCTAATCTTTTCGAGGTCTCATCAAGACCTACCCACCTACCAAATATCAATATAATCCATCTAAGCCTTCTCGAGTTATGCTGTTCACACACACACACACACACAGATACACGGCCACGAAAACATAACCTTGGCGAAGGTGAAAACAGTTTCAAAAGATATTGTAGGGCAACATTGCGGTTTTCAACAGGGCGGACCGTTTATTTCAGGCGTTCTGAAATAATTGGTCCGGCTGAAATAAACGGTCCGCCCCTAGTATCTAAGAGATGAGGCGTCAATGTTGAGACCAACGACGTTGGTTACACGAGACAAGTTTACCTCGACCATGATATAGTAGAACAAGCAGTTTCAAAAGATATCATAGGCCAACATTGCGATTTTTAGAAGGGCGGACCGTTTATTTCAGGCGTTCTGAAACAATTGGTCCGGCTGAAATAATCGGTCCGCCCCTAGTATCTAAGAGATTTAGGGTCAATGTCAAGAACAACGACGTTGATTGTACTAGACAAGTTTACCTCGGCCATGATATAGTAGAAAAAACAGTTTCATAAGATATTATAGGGCAACATTGCGATTTTCAGGAGGGCGGACCGTTTATTTCAGGCGTTCTGAAATAATTGGTCCGGCTGAAATAATCGGTCCGGCTGAAATAATCGGTCCGCCCCTAGTATCTAAGAGATTTAGGCTTAGTGTCAAGAACAACGACGTTGATTGTACTAGACAAGTTTACCTCGGCCATGATATAGTAGAAAAAACAGTTTCATAACATATTATAGGGCAACATTGCGATTTTCAGGAGGGCGGACCGTTTATTTCAGGCGTTTTGAAAAATTTACAGATCAAGGAAAGAACAAGTTTAATATAAGATCAGAATCAGAAACGGTAATACTCATCTTCCCTTTTGAAGTTAGTAAAAGTCAAGCTAATCGTGTCTTGTATAAAAAATAATGTGTCGCAGCGTGTAGTGATAAGCTTTTGATCCTGTGGGCCTTCGTACTTTTTGAGCCACGCCCACTTCCTGTTCCCACGCTCCATATATGGTACCCGGACCGATTATTTCAGCCGGACCGAATATTTCAGAACAACGGCGTTAGGCATTCCGATGGAGCTCGATGACAATAGACGTAATTCCAATCTTGGCGGCCATTTTGAAAAGTGAGTACAGCGCACGTGATGTTGCACGAAAACGAGGCCGCTCGTGGATCCGAGTCCAGCTTCATAATGGCTTCTTGTGCAGAAGCCAGTGATGAGGCATCTTCCTCGGTAAGTTACGCTCTTCCATGGTGAAAGGAGGAAAAATGTATACGTGTTACGAATAAAGAAGGTTGTTTCGAGCGTTTGGGTGTAATTTCAGCCGGTAGAAATGACAAATTTTCGCTCATTTTCCGAATTTCTTGACGGACCTCATTTGTTTACTATACGTACGTTATACGCTTAGCTACGATCGCACGAAAAACCGGTAATATTCTGACTTTATTTGTACCAAACCTCCAAAAAAACGAGAAAATTACAGGTAGACATCCTTGTGGTTAATTATTACCGTAATTTTGGCGGTTGCTCCGGAAATTTTATGATCGCAAGTCGATAATGCGCTTGATATCGTCGTACGTAAATCGTCAAGTGGGGGAGGGGGGCGCGCGTACGTAACTTCTGTAGTTCGGAAATTATCCTCTACTTTTTCCGGTAATATTTCAGTTTCAGGTGGATTAACCTCAACAGAAACTTGAAAATGTTGAACTGGGATTCTAGCGGGACAAACCGCAATAGTGTCACGGCTGCGAGTCGAACATTTGATGATTTTTTAATACTACGTCACAGTACGTGGATCATATCATAGTGAGGGAGGAATGGACGTTGTTGTACGTGCCTTTCTAGTGTTTTCGTGTAACTTCGCGGGAAATGTGTACCTTTAGGCGGATTAAACTTCACAGATACGTGGACTTTTTGGATTGAGATAAGTGTGAGTGTTTTATTTGGGTGTTGCTTTGTTAATGTGGATTTATTTTATTGGATTCCTCTTATATTTTCTTTTTCTTTAGGAGTTTGAAAATGTTTGTTTATTATTATTGTTTTATAGTATGTGTAACGTTTTTGCTTTTTTTATTTTGACTCACCCAAATATTATACTTGTAATCATAAATAGAAATTGGCATTCCTAATGAAAATTGTCCCTAGTGTATTCATGTTAGGTGCAACCCCTGTCCTCCATTCATGGACTAAAGTCACACCAGAGAGACCAGCTCCGAAACCAAGATATTGTCCTCCCCCAAGAAACCCAAAGGACGAAAGAAACTCAACAAGGCAAAATGTCATTATGTGAACTGTACATCTCTATAATGTGAATACTTGTCATTCTTTGATTTTAATTTTATGTCGAACAGTTTCTAATATATAATGATAGACGTGTATTTTGGAAAAATTGAGTAAGGAAACCTGTTAGTTTACACCTGAAGTGAAGGTAAGCAGTTCAGACTGGCACCAAGCAGTAGCTCTTGTGGTAAATATTGTCAAATATTACCATAGGCATTACATATATAACTATATTGTGAAATAACTCACTCATTCTTTTTTTGTCATAACAGATTGTTGTCTCAGAGCAGCCTGACACCCCCATGGACACTTCAGCAGGTGGTACTTCTCCTGACCTCCACATCTTTATGGATGCATCTGGATCCGGTCATGGATCAGTCAGTGCCAGACTTTAGGGAAAATACTTCAGACGTGGACACAGTCTCTAAGACTACTAGTATTGTAACAGTATCCCCGCCACCTGTGAGAGTAGATGTTAGTACTCAAAAAGCCTGGACACCTGTAAGTGCTTCCACCCAGACAGCATCTGATTGTAATGTTCAAAATGTACATGATCATGTATACACATTTGTCAAAGACAAGTCTCAGACACTTGAGTCTTACAAGGATTATGTATTGCAACTAGAATCAAAACTGAAAGCTATTGACGAAGAATGCAAGCATCTGGAGAAAACTGTAAACAGCTTGAAAGCTTAAGTAAATGCAAATACATTTTGTGCAAAGGCTTTTAGGTGTGACGATGATGCAACAAGGTATGGTATGGTATTGTGTACTTGTACACACTTAGCATGTATATACTTAAACTGATTGTGTAAACTGCTTCTATAGTGAAGAAAGAATGATGCTTGACAAGTTCATCTCTATCTTTTGGAACATGAATCATGTTTGTAATTTTCAGCACTCTTATATTCTGTATTCTTAACCTTTTGCCCTGAAGAATGACACTTGACAAATATATTTCCATTTTATGGTATATGTCTATGTATTCTTGAGCACTTGTACATCATTTACAGTGAGTCTTTACAGTACTTTATTTGTCTGGAAATGTATTATCCATACAATGTGCTGTTATATAACTTTTAGTGGTCTAACTGGATTTACTAGTATGTTAAATTAAAATTGTCGGCTTATAAGTAATGGAATACTTATTGGAAAAGTGTGTTGTCAAAACATTATCGTTCGATAATTACTTTGTACCATTTATGCAATAAATTGAAAAGCCAACAAACAGATGAGAGTTACAATAAGATACATGTTTCTTAAGCTTTTCCATGATCTGCGTGCATGTCCTTGTGAGAGATCTGTGTTTGAAAAAAGGAGAACAAAATATGAGTACAGTACTTACAGTTAGAGAGAAAACATGCAATCCATTATAGGACAACTTGAGCTACCAAACCCCCAAAATATTAGGCAATATTTTACTTACACTTATCTCAATCCGAAATGTCCACGTATCTGTGAAGTTTAATCCGCCTATTATAAAAGGTACAGTATTTCCCGCGAAGTTACACGAAAATACTAGAAAGGAACGTACAGCAACGCCCACTCCCTCCCTCCCTCCCCATGATATGATGCACGTAGTATTTAAAAAAATCATTAAATTTTCGACTCGCAGCCGTGACACTATTGCGGTTTGTCCCGCTAGAATCCCAGTTCAACATTTTCAAGTTTCTGTTGAGGTTAATCCACCTGAAACTGAAATATTACCGGAGAAAGTAGAGGATAATTTTCGAACTACAGAAGTTTCTAAAGATTCTTATTTATCCAATAGACAACAATACGTAACTCTTAATGATAATAAATCACAACTTAAAATAATAGAATGTGGTGTCCCACAGGGTTCGATACTAGGACCCCTACTTTTTCTGATTTATATAAATGACCTCGAAAAAGCATCCTCAATTATATTCTTTATCCTATTTGCAGATGATTCAAATCTTTTCCTTTCAAACTCGAATTTTGATACACTAGTAAAACTGGCTAACGATGAATTGAAAAAGGTTATATCGTGGTTTGAGGCAAATAAATTATCAGTTAATGTTAAGAAGACATACTACCTTATTTTCTGTAATAGAAATAAAATCTACAACAGAAGCGCCAAAATCTTTTTAAAAAGTGTGCCCCTTTCTCAAGAGAGTCAAGCCAAATTCCTAGGTATAATCATTGATGATCGATTGACCTGGAAATCACATATAACCATGTTAGGTAAAAAAATTTCAAAAACTGTCGGCATTATTGGTAAACTTAAACATTTTCTTACTCAAAAAACCATTATTACCATATACAATAGTTTAATATACCCATATCTAACCTACGGGAATATTGTCTGGGGATGCGCCTACAAAACCACACTACAGCCCCTGGTATTACTCCAAAAAAGATTTGTTCGTTCAGCCACTGGCGCCAGTTTCCATGCACATTCTGCACCTTTGTTTACAAAACTTAAGATTTTGAATATTTTTGATATAAACAGACTTCATCTGATGCTATTTACGTTTAAATTCATGAACTGTTCTCTTCCAGACACATTTAATGGTCTTCTAAATCTTAATTCCCATTTTCATACTTACCAAACTCGACAAAGTGCCCATTTCCATATTCCCTTAGTTAGAACATCCGTAGCCCAAATGAGTGTAAAATACAAATGTATAATTAATTGGAATAATCTCCCCCTCCACCTAAAATGTCTAACATCAATAATTAGCTTTAAACGTAATCTTAAAAACCATCTACTTTTCTTTCCAACCGACATTTGACATTTTATCTTAAGTTAAAGTCCCTCTTCAATATCATATGTGTAAGTTTGAATTTTCAGCCCCCTGTTTTAGATTCTTATCTTCAGTTCTTAAAATCATGTTAAAACATTTCCTACTAAACAACCACTCATCTGTATAATTTACATTTTTTCTCATTCCCGTTGCATCACCCTTACAGCAGCATAATACTACTTACCTGTGTAAATTTTCAGTTGTATTGATTTCTAGTATGTATTAATTTCATGTCCTTTATATTTTGTTTCTTTAGTATTCCATTTGTTTATATTCTAAACTGAATTAGTTTTGTTCTGTTATGTTTAGGTTTTATCTAGTTAATTTACTATGTTAAGTTTCATGATTTATACTCTCTGGAGTTAAGTTAAGTTAATTTATTATGTTAAGTTTTATGGAGGAGGATTTTAGACAAGCCATTAAGGCTTCTTTCCTCCTCCTGCACGCTGTTTTTTTCCTTTGTTCTCATATTTGTTATTTAATGTCTTTACTCGTGCAAATAAATAAATGAAAAAAAATGAAAATGAAAAAAAGTTACGTACGCGCGCCCCCTCCCCCACTTGACGATTTACGTACGACGATATCAAGCGCATTATCGACTTGCGATCATAAAATTTCCGGAGCAACCGCCACGTACGTATAGTAAACAAATGAGGTCCGTCAAGAAATTCGGAAAATGAGCGAAAATTTGTCATTTCTACCGGCTGAAATTACACCCAAATGCTCGAAACAGCCTTCTTTATCGTAACACGTATAAATTATTCCTCCTTTCACCATGGAAGAGCGTAACTTACCGAGGAACATGCCTCATCACTGGCTTCCGCACCAGAAGCCATTATGAAGCTGGACTCGGATCCACGAGCGGCCTCGTTTTCGTGCAACATCACGTGCGCTGTACTCACTTTTCAAAATGGCCGCCAAGATTGGAATTACGTCTAATTATGTCAGATACAGACTCAAAGGCTATGGGGAAGTCCTGAATGGCAGGTATGTCACATATGCTAGCCAGGGCTTCCCAGAGCTCAAAACAGGGACCAGGCAATACGGGATGAAGTTGAGGGCTCACATCCCCAACTCAATAAGGTTGGGCGAGGAAGTCATAACGTTTAGGTATGTAGGGCAGCCGAAATTGTGCCACAAATGTGGCTGTGAAGGCCACTTTGTGGCTGATTGTAAGGCATTGAAGAGCACAAAGTGCCTTGTGCTAGGCCACCTAGCCAAGGACTGCACTACCAGTATTAAATGTAATGTTTGTGGAGAAGAGGGCCACACTGGGCGGGGCTGCCAGCTGAGTTTCGCCAACAGGTTGGCCTTGTCGACGACCTGGGCTAAACCCCAGGAATGGAAAATCTCTTGGAAGTGATGGCCTGCCTAAAGAATTTTATGTCCAGTTTTGGGAGGTTGTAGGTCCAGACCTGCTTGCAGTCCTCAATGAGGGCCTTGAAGAGGGAAGGTTGTCTGAGTCCCAGAGAGAAGGTGTTATTTCCCTACTAGATAAGCGCCCAATATCTTTGCTTAATGTGGACTACAAGATTTTGTCAAAGGCATTGGCCAACAGATTAAAGAAGGTAATCGGGGAGGTGATTCACACGGACCAGTCCTTTGGTATTCCCGGCCGCGGTCAATCGGCGACAGTGTCTGTCTTTTAAGAGACATCGTGGAGTACGTCAATGGGACGGACTCATCTTGCGTGTTTCTTGCGCTCGACCAGGAAAAGGCTTTTGACAGGGTAGACCATGTCTTTATGGCAAAGGTCCTGAATAAGCTGGGTTTGGGGCCAAACTTTAGAAGAATGATTGCGGCCTTGTACTCCCATGTGTCCAGCAGGGTTCTGGTAAATGGATATCTGACTGAGTCTATTGCTGTGGAGAGAGGAGTCAGGCAAGGTTGCCCCCTGTCTCCCTTGTTGTATGTGTTGTGCATTGAACCGTTGGCTGCTGCCATTCGGTCGGATCCTCTCATCAGGAGAGTCAAGGTCCCGGGAGCGGTCCATGAGATAAAGATTGTGCAATATGCGGATGACAACACTTGCGTGTTGTCTGACCAGTACTCCATCGACCGAACGTTTGCAACCATCAAACGCTTCGAGGCTGGTACCGGCTACAAGTTAATTGAACATGGGTAAGACAGAGGCCCTGTGGTTGGGGTGTTGGAGGGGGAGAAGGGATGAGCCCTACCCCATCAAAAGGTGGACCTCTGATAGTCTAACTATTTTGGGTTCCCCAATTGGTAGAAGTCATCTTGCTGTGGACGCATGGCTCCAACGACCAAAGACTGTACACAGGACATAAAGTGTAATGCCTGTGGGGGGGAAGGGCACACCTCAAAGTCGTGCACGGTCAGCTTTGCCAGCAGGCTGACTCTAAACACGGCTTGGGCGAAAGTCGTACCCCCTCTGCCCTCGAAACCTGGCCCCTTGCTAGTTCAGGCTATCAGTGAGGTGGACAGTGATAGCGAGGAAGAAAAGGAAAGTGAGGAGGAGGAAAGGATTGATGAAGGGAAGGAGGATGGCGGGAGCATGGACGAGACAGTCTCCCCAAATCCTGATGAGACACCTCCAAGTCTCAAGGTGCAGGACTCCCTGCCCGAGGATGGGGCAAACAAATGGCCCAACACCCCACCCGAAGAGACAGAACCTGGTGACAGTCTCGGGCTGGCACTAGAGGAGTCGGGCGAACTCATCATAGATGAGAATCCGCCAAAGCCCCCTCACCCGAGTGACTCAAAACGCCCCCATCTGAGTGAGTCGGACGACTCCTCGGACAATTCGACCAAGGTTAAAGCGACTAAGGTAAAAAAAGCCAGGAAGGTATCGGACCCCTCCCCACAAGGTTTCGGCTCGCAGATTGACATGTTTCAGTCATCTGGCGAGTCGTCCGGGACCACTAAAACGAAAAAGGCGCCCAATAAGGGTAATAAGGGGGGTAAGGCGGGCAAGAGCAAGTCTGCCTAATTATCCCCCTGCCCAAAAGACTCACTAGAAATGGACTTGAACGTCTTATCTTTAAATGTGAACGGCATGAAGGATAGAAGGAAGAGGGATCTGGTCTTAGATTTTTGCCGTCGTGCAGATGTGGCATGCCTTCAAGAGTGCCACATCTCCACGACGGCGGATAAGTCTTACTGGTCTCGACAGTGGGGGGAACTGCAATTTGGTCGCTAGGCACAAACTCGGCGAGGGGAGTAGGAGTGCTCCTATCTTCCAGGTGCTCACTTCTCTCCTCGAAAATGGATACTGACGGGAGAGTTGTGTCAGTCCTTGTGAAAGGTGGGGAAACGACTTATAACATAGTTTGTGTGTACGCCCCGAACACTGCAGGAGAAAGAAAAAATTTCTTTGCCTCACTGCATCAGTACTTATACCCCAATGGCATCCTGGTCATAGCTGGCGACTTTAATTGTGTTCTGGATCCCTCCCTTGACAAAGTTTCTGTATCCACCGCCACGGTGGGCCCCGGTACACAAGATGCCTTGGAACTCAAGTCCCTCTGTGAAGATTTAGAAGTGTGTGATATCTGGAGGGTGGGTCACCCCACTGAACTGGAGTACACTTGGCGGTCCAACACAAACGCCTCGCGGTCTAGATTAGATAGAATCTATGTCCCCACCGTCTGTACCACCTCCTCGTCAGATATTATCCCCTGCCCCTTTTCTGATCACGATGCTGTGTCAGTTACCTTTACCCCGGCTCCCGATATTGATCGAGGCAGGGGCTTGTGGAAGTGCAATGTTGGGGTGTTGGAAGATCCCATATTTGTACAAGAGTTTGAGCTCCGCTTTGCGGAGTGGATACTCCTCCAGGAGGAATCCTCCATGAGGGAGTGGTGGGATGCCACCAAACTTAAGATCAAAGACCAAATAATAGAGCATTCGAGGAGACGAGCCTGGCTGTGTGCCTCTCTCCAAAAAGAACAGAGGAGGGAGGTAGACCAGCTCAGGTCTCGCCTCAACAACGGGGACCGCTCCCCAGATACCATCCAGAAATACGAAGAAGCCAGAGAAGCATTAAATGGCTTGCTACAAGATCGGCTAGAGGGACAAAAAATCCGAAGCCGAATAAAACACTTTGAAGAAGGGGAGAAGCCCACCCGCTTCTTCTTTAACCCTATCTAGACGGGGGGGGGGGGGGGGGGCTAAAAGTGCCCGCGCCAACTTTGACGTCGGAAAACGTCTGAACGGCTTGCGCTAGAACCACCAAACTTGGTGACTTTTCCTAAAATATAGTTGGTAACAATTTCGTATCATTGTGATAGGTTCATGATTTTTTGTGTTGCCATGGCAACGGGTTTCTGACAGGCATTTTTTGCGAAATTCAGTAATTTTCGTTTCAACAATAGACTTGTCAGGGTATTATGTCAAGTTTCACATGCTTTCTAATATTAATAACATTTAATGTAATTGTATGTAATTTTCATCAATAAAATTGCATACATTACGCAAATTTGATGACGTCATTGATCAAAATCCAAGATGGCGGACCATATCATTACATTAGGTATATACGGGTAATTTTCCTTAAAATTTCATCACTACTTCGATTTTTTTTTACAAAAAAGGTTTATATGAACGTCTTTAGTCTATTTCTAATGTATTTTTAGACTTTATCTTGAAAAAAAACTATTTTTAAAAAATCAAGATTCATGATCCAAGATGGCGGATAGCTTAAATATGTATGACGTCATTTTATGACGTCACCCGGGTTGCTTTGGGCAACATAAGTCTTAGTACACCTAATATTCTATAATAAACTTTTTTTGTTAAAGTTATGTTGTGTACCATTGCGTTTTAAGAGAATAACGTATAAAGACGGTTTTGGCCAATAAAATCACATTAATGACGTCATAACGACATGAAAATTCTTGTTATGATTTATTTTTAGTAGCAAACCATCCTCTAAATATTTGGTGATCATACGATATACCGTTCATGAGTTCTGAGGGGGGGGGGGGCAAATGAGCCCCCCCCCCCTCCCCGGCCCCACGCATGCCAAAAAAGCCCGGTCTAGATATGGTTAAAACGGAGAGGGAGAAAGGACAAGGGCGGTTAAACCGCGAAGTCAGAAATAGGGCCGGGGATACGGTCAGTTCAACTGATGAAATCCTCGGAGTATTCCAGACCTTTTACTCGGAACTTTTCCGAGAGGGCGAGATTGATGGCAATGATAAGCAATACTTCTTAGATCAGTTAGAAGTGAAGCTTTCTGCTTCGAGTGCTGACCGCCTCGATTCCCCCCTTACTTTGGAGGAACTCGAGCAGGCGGTCAAGGGAATGGAAAACAATAAGTCTCCTGGCTCCGATGGCCTCCCAAAGGAGTTTTATGCAAAATTTGGAAAAGTGTGGGACCGGAACTTCTAAAAGTATTCAATGAAAGCCTCAACGAGGGCGAAGGAAAACTGTCGCCCTCTCAGAGAGAAGGTGTGATAACACTTCTGGAAAAGAAAGGAGACCCCTTAAACCCTGCAAATAGACGACCTATCTCGCTTCTAAACACGGACTACAAGATCCTGTCCAAAGTAATGGCAAACAGACTTAAAACAGTTGTGTCTGAGATAGTTCACCCGAACCAATCATGTGTCGTCCCAGGGCGCACTATAGAGGACAGCCTTACCCTTCTCAGGGACACCACGTCGTACGTCAACAATAGAGACACAACGTGCGTATTTCTGGCCTTAGGCCGACTTTAGACTGACGACGGTATACGATCGCACGACAATCGTTGTGGGCGACGGCTGACTTTAGACACAGGGGCAGGCAGCGTGGCGGACACCCGCAGCGCAGGCTAGCGCACGTATGACCCTCATTGACATATGACCGTAGTATGGGCAGGTAATCCTCCCACTCCCACTCCCACTGCGCTCGTTTTGTTTTTTTGTGGCCGTTGCTTGAAGTTTGGACACAGAACACAGGACTGCGAGAACGATGTTACCTGTTCTATCTGTGGCGTACAGGGTCATGTCCATCGGGCGTGTCCCAAGTCCTTCGCCAATGTAGCTACTCCCGGTGGTAAATGGACATCTGCCGGTGAGCCAGTGGCTACGGAGCAGGTGACCAACAATGTAGAGAATTCTGAAATTGTGACGGTCAGTGACTCTCAATCCTAGAATCAAACTTTGACTAAGTCAGTAGACGAGTCGGATCCCCAGGTGGATTCCGAAAACAGTTTGGATCCCAAATCGTCAGAAAATGAAACTCTGGGGGATTGGGAGGTTTCGATAAAATGTCTCTCCTGTAAACAGTCTTATGGATATGATCTACAGCTTAAACAGACTTGTTCTAAATGTGCAAAACTGGCAGAGCCTGAGGATGTTGTTATGATTGGGTGCGTTAAGTGCAAGAAACAGGATAAATACATATGTGACTCTTGTCATTCTGCTAAACGATCAGCGGAGGAGGGTGAGATCGAGGAATATTCTTACACGGACAAGGAGAGCGTCTTACCTTCTAGTCCGGTGTGTCCACCATCGGTAACTCAAAAAGACGAGGCAATGTCATGGACAGTCCAAACCTCAAAAAGAACTAGGTCGTCTGATTCGAATGAAGATTCTCAGCCCCAACCTAAGAAACCACCTGTTTTGGATACTAAACTTCAGAAAAAACAAACTGTGGCTCTAAAGAAAAAGTTCCAATCTTCTCCGATAATGAAGGACCGCGGTTTCAGGATTACTTGCTCTCATTTTTGCAAGAGCAAGTGTTCTAGAGAGGAATTGGTTTGGGACAGTCTAGTAACACACTTAAAGGCTTCTCATGGTATAAAGCATCCTGTCATTCAATGTCCGGTCAAGGATTGTTCAATGCAGTCAGAAAAAACCCCAAAATGGCTTACTCACCTTTGGAGGTTTGTGGTGTGTGTGAAACTACTTTGGATTATATAGGGATGGACCGAATCTCGGAGGTACTGCAATACCGAGCCGATCCGCGGTCAGGACGGAGCAAGCCCCTAGTCCATGACCAGGTTTCAAAAATCAATTTAATCTAGATTCCCCTATGGGGAATGTATCAGAGATTAAACTGACACAGACGGGACGACCTGGAGTTCTAACCTTATGCGCCTGAGGAGGGAGTGCCCCGATGACTTCGAGGTGGTGCTGGCAGACAACACCCAGTACAGTAAGCCTGTCCGGAAGTTGTGTAGCGGGGTGAAGGACAGCAGTTTATTTCATAGACTGCACCATGAAGGAAGACATTATGAAAGTCACACAAAACCGCGACTGCCCGTTCCTGAAGTATGAATTGCTCCGCATTCAGTGCTTTAAACAACAGTGTAAACGGGCAAGTGAAGAGTGGGGTGAGGGGAAGAAAAGTTTGCCAGGCAACGAGATCGCAACTGGAAGTGAGGTTCTGGACAGGGTCCATACCATCGTGAACAGTGTAGAAGAAGTGACGGTTGCATTGTCAGATTCTACAGGAAATACGCGCTGGCAAGGTTACTGTGCCTTAATCGAATCTTGCGCCAACTTCAGTTCCTGTCCCGTTTCCGTTTGCCAGAGCCGTGCCCCCAGCTACTTGAGTTGACCGATGCAGGACCTGGTGTGGGGGTGTCCAACTTTGAAGTAAGTATCTTTATAATATGTCTATAATTTGATGCATTTCTTGGTGTTGACATTTTGTTAAAGAATTAATCATTGTCATGTACTATTGCATGAGTTCATTTTCAATTATGTATTGCACTGCTGGGAATATATTGAAATACCGCTCTTTGAATTGAAGTACAGTATTTGGTCACAGCCGGAGTCTGTGTGACTTTTACAAGAAAACCAGTTGTTTCTAGATGTCTTAAGTTGTGTTTTCTTTCTGTTTCTTTAAGACTCCAAGAAACATTAAATTATGCACTAAATGTATATTTGACTGCCATGATGTGTATTAAATGACTGAAACACAAATACCTTCTGTATTTATTGTCAAATTAAGATAAAGGTGTTACTGGCACCCTGTAATGGTGTGCGTATATTGATGAGCTGTTTATTTCTCACTCTATTCATCATTTTGTATGATTTTGATTTCTATTATGTTTTCTGTTACACTTTGTTTTGAACAAGATAGTCACCCCTGAACTATGATTAAGGGGAAGCCCTTTCAGCACATGATTTTGTATTCTGTTACCTTCACAATTTGATTTGGTGGTTGTATAATTTATTGTGCTGCTTTTGCTGATAAGGGAAATGATTAAGGAGTTCTTCAAGCTTGCTTTACTGTTATGATGTTTTGTTGTATCTCTTATATTTTTCTCCCGGCGGAATACTGTTAATGAATGATACAGTTCATAGGAGCTACACAGTGCCCCACATGAATGGCGCGGCCAAGTGACTGTAAGTACAGGACCCTGTACACTTATGTTTTTCTGAACCATCCATCCTTATGTTTGTTTTCTGTTGATCCTTGTTTAATATCTATTACTTATGTTAACCTTTGTTTCAATATTGTTTGCTTATGTTTGTTAGTATGGACACAAAGCCCTATCCAAGCACTCATACTCCAGACAACTTCAGCATTTTTTTTTCCATCTTCCTTTTCTCGAGTGACCAATCCCAGAAAACATGACTCAGGTAGAATTACAAGTATCTAGTTATAACTGTAATGGCCTTCGTGATTCCGCTAAACGTAGGGGGGTATTTACTTGGTTAAAGGATAAGCCATATCATATCTTTTGCTTACAAGAAACCTATTCGTCAGTATGTATAGAAGAAAGATGGCAAAATGAGTGGGGGGGAACCATGGTCTTTTGTCATGGAGCCTCCAATCAAAGAGGTACAGTCATATTGTTTCAAAATATTGATCCTTGTATTCACCAAACAAAGGTTGACCCTGATGGTAGATGGATTATTCTTGACTTATCTGTAGATGATTTTAGGTTTTGTATTGTGAATATTTATGCTCCTAATGAAGATACACCAGAATTTTTCTTGAACTTATTCGTGGAAATAGACAATTTAGCTGACAGTACAGAAAACCTAATAGTTACTGGGGATTCTAATACAGTACAAAACTCCTTATTAGATAGATTTTCTACAAATCGTACTTATCACCCCAAAGCATATGAAGCTATATCAGAATTAAAAAGTAAATTCGACCTGCATGATATTTGGAGATTTAGAAACCCTAATACTGTTATATATACATGGCGTCGCCGCCGACAGGCCAGCAGAATTGACTATTTCCTTGCTAGTTTTTCTTTTATCAATAGAGTTACCAAATGTGTCATTGCTGATAGTTTTAGGTCTGATCATAATCTAATAGCTTTATCATTTGCTATCGCAGAGTTTCCTAGGGGCAAGGGGTACTGGAAATTTAATCTTTCTTTGTTAGAAGATAGATCTTTTCATCAAAAAACTGTTCAAATTATGAAATAATTTTTTGAAATTAATATTGGAACAGCAGACCCACATACTGTGTGGGATACTGCTAAATGTTTTTTCAGAGGACATTGCATCAAATTTAGTAGTTGGAAAAACAAGCAATATCTGTAGAAAGAAAAACAATTAACTGATGATATAAATACATTAAAAACTCAAATTGATAGTATGTCCTCCCCCCAAGAATTTATTTTGAATGAGTTAGATGAAAAACAAAAACAATTAGAACTACTTTACAACCAACGTGTTCAAGGCATTATAGTAAGATCAAGAGCTCGTTGGATGGAGCTGGGGGACAGATGCACAAGTTGTTTTCTAAAATTAGCACACAGAAACTACACTCGGAAAAATATACAGAAACTGAAAATATCAGAAAATAATTTTACAAGTGATCCCAATGAAATTTTAGGAAAACAAGCAGAGTTTTATTCTTCTCTTTACTCCTTTGAAGACCCCCCAATACCCCTTTCCCCTGAAAATATAGAACAGTTCTTCCCTGCACAATATGATAAAAAACTCTCTCATGAACAGCAAATGGCATGTGAAGGTCTTGTCACAGATGAAGAACTGATAAGAGCTATTAACAGTTTCTCAAATGCAAAATCTCCTGGGTTGGATGGTATCCCAGTAGAAGTTTATAAACAATTTTACTCAATATTCAAAATCCCTATGCTTAATTGTTTTAATTATTCACTTTCAAAAGGTTTTTTGTCCAATTCACAGAAGCAAGGCCTTATTTCCTACTACGTTGTTGTGATGTTAGAATTCTTTCAAAATGTCTAGCCCTTAGAGTTAAAATTGTTATATCTGATATTATTCACAAAGACCAGACAGGTTTTATAAAAGGAAGATTCATTGGGGACAACATAAGACGGATATTAGACTTAATTGAGTATTACGAAAAAGAAGACAAACCCGGCTTAATATTCATTTCAGATTATAAAAAGGCTTTTGATACTGTAAGATGGGATTTTATTATAATAAAAGCACTTGAATTTTATAATTTTGGAGAACAATTCATCGCATGGGTAAAAGTTTTATATAGTAACATAACAAGCTCAATTATAAATAATGGTTATATATCAAAGCCTTTCACTTTAAACCGAGGAGTAAGACAAGGGTGTCCCCTAAACCCATATTTATTTATCATAGCAATAGAAATGTTGGCCATTAAGGTTCGTTATAATAATAATTTATCAGGACTTTCTGTAAATGGGAGAATTTCTAAAACTTCACAGTATGGGGATGATTCTAACTTTCCCTTTACCTCTGATATATCTTCCTTTTATGCCCTCCTGGAGGACTTTGATTCTTTTTCTCATTTATCTGGCCTTTCACTGAACTATGATAAGTGTAAAGTGCTAAGGATTGGCATTCTGAAAAACACAAATTTTGTATTACCCTCTGGCCTTCCAATCCAATGGGTAGATGGTGGCATAGAAATATTAGGTATATACATTCCGGTAGATCTAACCAATATCTTGAATAAAATTTTTGGCCCACGTTTAGACAAAATAGACAAAATTCTATATCCCTGGAAAGGAAAAAGGTTGTCACTTGCTGGAAAAATTACAATTATTAATTCCCTGATTGTGTCTCAATTTACCTACCTTTTCCAGACCCTACCAATGCCAGATATTCTCTTCTTTAAACAATATGAGAAAAAGATTTTTTTCTTTATCTGGAATGGTGGTCCTGAAAGGGTGGGGAGAAAAGTTTTGTATAACTCAGTGGAGAATGGAGGTCTTAACCTTGTCAATCTCCAGGCTTTTGCTCTTGCTCTTAAGGCATCTTGGGTACCAAAACTATATTTTAACCCAGATTGGTTTACAGCTTATTTATTGTATATTCATCCTTACATTGATGGTACTCTGTTCCCTTTTTATCAACTAGAATCTGCACAAGACCTCACATTAAGTCCTTTTATATCAGAAATTTTAAATGCTTGGTATAGATATCAATACAAACCCCCCTCAACCATTGATGAAATTAGACAACAGGTTTTATGGATGAACTCAAATATACAAGTGGGAGGAAAGCCCATTATCTTTAATTCTTTTGTTAATAGACGTATTGTATTTATAAATGATATTTTGAATATTGATGGTTCTATTATGTCTTATGATGTCTTATGATAAACTCTGCCATACATATGGTCATGTGTGCAATAATTTTGCTTATTTACAGTTAACTACAGCAATACCCAAATGTTGGAAGACTAAACTTATGGGAAATAACCCAAACCTTGTTTGTAAACCCCATCAACAAAATAGCGACTGGTTAAGAAGTAAGATCAATAAGGATGTATATAGATATTTTCTCATTTCTGAAAAGTTGATAGATATACCGCATAATGTACAAATGTCATGACTGTACCTCTTTGATACTCCCATTCCCTGGAAAACTGTATATACATCTATAATTTTCAATACTATTGACCCAGTAACCAGATTTTTTCAATATAAACTTCTTCATAAATTTCTGCCTACAAACAGATTATTATATATCTGGAAGTGTATTGATAGCCCGTTATGCTCATTTTGCCATTTGGAAGAAGAAACTTATTTACATGTTTTCTGGGATTGCCCCCCAGTGATTGAATTTTGGGACAAAATCAAGACACGGTTTACTGAAAAAACAGGGCATAATTTAAACGTAAATTCTTTTAATATTATATTCGGAAATCTTACCCGGGGGGCCCCAATTATCAGTAACGTCATAATTTTATTGGCCAAAATTTATATCTACAAACATCGAGATTTGTTTGGAATCTTTCATTAAATATATAATGTTCTTTGAAAAAGCAGAAAGAATCATTTCAACCAGGAAAGGGAAGATCGAAAAACATAGAGGGAAGTGGGCATTTCTTTATACATAAAAAAATCTATTATCATTTTTCTTATGATTGTTAATAATTGTTATGAATATGATTTGAACTATTGTTATGATTACTATTATGATCAAGGATTTAGTATGATTTGAATTTGTGTTAAGATTATTATTATGATTTTGAATTATTCTGTAAATGGATGGTTCAGTGTATGTTTTGTATATATGAATAAAAAAAATAAAAAAAAGAAACATTAAATTACATGTACACGGGTGGCACATAGGGATGAAACAAGGGGCCTTTTTAAAAACCTTTAGGTACGATTTCGGGCAGCAGAGAGGGCACGGGTTCACTCCACAGACTTGCTCTGTCGCATTCATCGGGCAAGAGAGGATTCTGGGCAGAACGAGGCCGAAAGACTTAATGCATCCATGGGTACGTAGGGTTTTTCAGACCTACGCTTTCCCTAGGTTATTCACTTTTCCTTAGTATTTGCGTACTTTCTCGATTAGAACACCATGCCTCCGACCCTCTCAAAGGTGAACAGGCAAAGGAGTGTTGCGATCACCTTCCTGAAAAACCAGGAAGTGCAGTTTGAAGATGTCATTCAGCTTCTGAAGAAGCACAATGCTAACCTCAAAACCGAGGTGGATGCAATCCAAAGTAAGGGTAGAGGGAGGTGCGAGGTCACTTTTAAAATCTCGGCCAGTCTGAACAGGGTGAGTCCATTCCTGACAGAAGACCCGGACATCGACGTCGAGTTGTTTGGGAATGGTGTAACCCTGGTGTCAGTCATTGGTGTGCCAGTGGAAGTCGATGACAATTACTTTAGTCACCGACTTAAAGAATACGGGTGTATCTCTGACGGAAAGTTCCTGACGTATGCCAATAAGGGCCTTCCAGAGATGAAGTCAGGAACAAGACAGTATAAGATCCAACTGTCAAAGCACATCCGCAACTCCATCCGGGTGGGCAGTGATCTTGTGAGCATAAAGTATAGCGGTCAGCCCCGGTTGTGCCACCGGTGTGGGTCACAAGACCACTTTGTGGCAGCCTGCACGGTGGACAAATGTGCGAGGTGCCTGGAGACCGGTCACAAGACGGCTGACTGTAAGGCACAGATGAAGTGTAATATTTGCATGGAGGGGGGCATGCCTCTAGGTCTTGTCCTCTTAGTTTTGCAAGTGTTGGCCATGTGTTTTAGGTTGTAGAAAACAACAGGAAGAAGAGTAGTGATTTGCATAAGAACTGTTGTCAATTAAAGGCACGCCATGAGGTCTCCACCTCGTGGTCAAGCATTCTGGAGCAAGACTTCTGTGTGTGAGGTCCTATCTGTCTCTTGTCCCTGCTAACCTCGGTCATCTAAACGCTACATTTGGTGGCAGCGGCCCTGGCTTTAGAGCCAGCCAGCCGACCCCACGCCATGGCAGCCCCACGATCGCCCTAGCCATGCTCCGCCGCATCGTTCGCCTCTTTCATCTGGATGCCCCAGCTCCTACCATCACGGAGCTCTGGTCCCTGACAACAGACCTCCAGCTCCACCGTGCAGCCGCTACCTGCCAGCTATGCCCGCCGAAGCCTCTCGTCAAGCGTCGTGTCCTGCCACCGCCGCCACCCTACCCCGTCGGAGCGACCATCCTGCGCCGTCGTCTCCCATCGCCGCCAGTGCCAAGCTGTTAGCGGGGTCAGCTCTCCCCAGCGCCGGCCAGAATCCAGACCAGCCAAACCACCGACGACCCCGTACAGCCCACCGACGATCCCGTACAGCCCGGCCAGCCCACCGACGATCCCGTACAGCCCGGCCAGCCCACCGACGACCCCGTACAGCCCGGCCAGCCCACCGACGACCCCGTACAGCGCGACAGACCAGCTTTGACCTTACCATGGAGCCCGGATTTTGCCGTCCGTTAGCCGCTGAGAGTCACCTAAGCCTCCATGTGTCCAAGCTTCCGACCACCCGCACGAACTTTTGAACTTCTGCTATGGCCTAAGAAAATTATGAACTCTAAGTACTTGTGCCTGGAATTCCAACCACGAACTCTGCCCGCGTGTAATATCGGCGAACTCTTATTTATGTGGTTTTAGAGAGGTACTGTTGCACATAATTTGTCTTGTCTTGTATGCTTTGTATTGTCAAGGAGGTTACCTCCTTGGTATTGTGCTGTGAATATGTGCGATGCTTGCCTACGGTGCGGTGTTGATGCCTACGGGACGACACTCCTAGGAAGATCTACTTTCTAAGACTCGTTTGCTCTGAACTGTCATTTAACCGACGTGGTCGCTGATTGTTAGAGAAACGTTGTTGCTAATTTCCCGAGCACACTCAAGCGTGTGGCGTCGGATGTTTATGTTCATTTTGCGATGCTTGTCTACATAGAGCTGCGGCCTGTGGGTCAAAACTATTAGGAAGTATTTTTGTTGATTCCCGAGTACACTCCAGCGTGTGGCGTCGGATGTTTATGTTTATTTTTATGTTTGTGCTCAAAGTACTGGCGCCTTTAAAAACACCAGCGCCCATTTTCGCAGCAGTCGGTTCATAATTGTACCGGAAGACATTATACCCCGTCGAGTTATCACACCATACCACCACCTTCATCTTCCCTGGACTTCATTAGCTCTGATAGATTTATAGCACCCGCTATCTGTAGCTTCCGCAACCTAGCCAGAAAGACTACACCCAACTATCGTTCCACATTTACTTTTGTTTTCGCATACTTTATTAAATAGGGAAATATGGGAAAAATATCTGGCAAACGAGCTTCCAAGCTTAGGCTTCGCCGCCGCCCACAATGCTTTCAACCTGGAAACACTGTTGCGAAGAAAGATGGGGACGCGCAGTTACTGAAGAACCGTTGAACAGTGACGGCTCTGTGGACATCGAGCACGCGGCAGAGACCTTGACAATTGACCCAAGGAAGAGGTTGGACCAGGACACATACCGTATGCTGTACAGACCTGGTGATCATGTCATCATTCCGCGCTTTCGGATCACCAAGAAAAAGAACTACAGTGAACGGAGGCCCTACACCAAGGACGAGGTGACCGGAAACAGAATTGTCGACATGCGAAAGGTGGAGGAACTTATTAACCTTTACAACACCGGGCACAGAAAAGCAAACGGAAGAAAAGTATGTAATTGAGAGTGCAAGTTTTCTGGGAAACTGGGCTTTGGCTGCAAAGAGGTACTCCACTGCAAGACATGCGGGTACAAGACCACGCCAGCAGAACCGTTTCAGCGTGTAGACCGCAGACGGCCTGGCACACGCGGGCCGCTCCCTGTTAAGATGAAATCCAGGCTGTCACCCCTGGAGCAAAGGACCGGTATGGTCCCGCCGCTATAGGACCGCTCTTTGCGTCTCTGAATGTTCCCGGCCCTTCCCGCACGGTAGCACAGAGAAAGATGACTGAGGCGAGCAGTGCCTTTGAGAAGTTGAACAAGGAACAGATGCAGAAGAACTGCAACGTGCTTGCGGAGGTGAAGAAGCTTCGCCTGGCTGCGGGTCTGAAGGGAAGCGATGGGGTTTCAGCAGAGAGTGACGTGGGTTATAACAACCCGCCCAAGGGAAGGTCTAGAGGACAACCAGGCACACAAGCAGACTGTACTCTTTTCGAACAAGATACACATAAGAAGATGCTCTTGTCCTTGTCGACAGAGAGCCAGCACTGTGCCGGTGTCATCCCAGTACGCAATCCATGTAGCCATCGTGGTGGCTGCATTTACCAGAATGAACGCAGATTCGGCGGCTGTGGTTCACAACCACAGCCGCCGGTTCCAGAGAGAGGTGCTGCTTTGCCACGCAGTTTTTACGGTGACACACATGGGAAACGTGGCTAGAATGGTCCAGATAGCCATGATACAGGAAGAAAACCACGCGATGCAGGCCAGCGTCCTTGTTTTTGGGGCCGACCTGGACACTGATTCGCCCGTAACCGCACTTGTCTAGGCGTCCCTGCCACAGAATGCAGCCTCTGTCAGCCTGAGACACTCTATATGATTTTTGTCGGGCTAGGAAGGTTGATGTGGCATGCTTGAAAGAGTGTTACGTATCCTCTAGAGCTGACAAGTTGGCGTGGAGTCGTCAATGGGGACACAATTCTGTGTGGTCCCTTGGTACTAACTCGGCCAGAGGAGTGGGGATATTACTATCGCAAAAATGGTCTCTGGTGTCGTCAAATGTGGACTCTGACGGCAGGGTGATTTCAGTCCTTATCTCCGACGGTGTGTCCAAATTCAATGTAGTCAACGTATATGCTCCGTCTACCACGGGAGAGAGGGCCGTGTTTTTCTCATCCTTACACGAGTATATATTTCCAAATGCTACCCTTGTACTGTCTGGTGATTTCAACAGTGTCCTAGACCCCTCCCTAGACCGTTATACTACTTCCACTGCTAGTCCAGGCTCCCACACCCAGAACGTAATAGAACTCAAATCACTATGTTCTGATCTTGAGTTAATAGATACCTGGAGAGTCGAACAGCCGACCCGACTAGAATATACCTGGCGGTCCCCGTCTAACAATACAAGATTAAGGTTAGACAGAATTTATGTCTCTGACGACCTGTCAACTACTGCTAAGATCGTCTCGAGAGATCATAATGGGGACACGGTGTTCACCACGAGCGAGGTCACGGAGGTGTTCCGTGACTTCTACACTAGGCTATTTGCAAAGACCAACTCAACCTGGAAGACAGATTTCGTCCTAGATCTAGATAAGTTAGACACAACTCTCCCAGGTGAAGTGTCTAACTGTTTAGAGCGACCCCTCTCGTCGGAAGAGTTGTTGGGTGCCATTAAGGCCATGGCAAACAATAAAACACCAGGTTCGGATGGGATACCCAAGGAGTTTTATCACAAATTCTGGGACATGGTAGGTCCAGACCTCCTGGAGGTTTTCAATGAAGGGCTGGAGGACGGTATGCTAGCAGGGTCACAAAGACAGGGAGTTATCACGCTCTTAGACAAGGCTGGGGACCCCCTGGACCCAGGAAATAAACGCCCAATATCTCTCCTAAATGTAGACTACAAAATCCTCGCTAAGGCACTCGCTAATAGACTCAAAGCAGTGATTAGCCAGGTGGTCAATGCGAACCAGTCATGCGGAATACCAGGTCGTTCTATAACGGAGTCTATGCCTCCTCAGAGATCCAAATAGAAAGGGGAGTCAGACAAGGATGCCCCCTGTCTCCCTTGCTATATGTTCTATGTATACAGCCCTTGGCGGCTGCCATTAAAGCAGATCCACCCATCAGAGGGGTCAAGGTACCGGGTGGTCAGGAAGTCAAGCTTGTGCAACACGCAGATGATAACACATGCGTCCTTTCTGACCAGCCGTCCACTGATAGAGCTTTCCACACTCTGAGACGGTTTGAATCTGGTACAGGTTCGGAGCTAAACTTTGGTAAGACTGAAGCCGTTTGGTTGGGATGCTGGAGAGGTAGGAAAGACAAACCATACCCGATCGGGAAATGGACCTCGGATAGCATTACTATCCTGGGGTCACAGATGGGTGGGCGGAAAATGCCAGAGGAAGCGTGGTTGCAGCGCTTTGCAAAATTCAAGGCAAAGTTGGACAGGTGGAGAAATCGAAAACTGTCATTGATTTGAAAAGTCTTGATCGTGAATTCCTTAGCTGCAGCAACCCTCTGGTATATTGCACCGATATTCCCACTTCCAGGGCATATTGCCGACTCTATAGAGAAGGAAATGTACTTTGTACTTGCCAAAGGAGAAGGGCGGCTTGGGTCTGGTCTGCGTGCCGATCAAGGCCAGGGCCCTCCTCGTTGAGGTAGTGAGGAAAGCGCTGACTGAGCCTGAAACCCCGACAGCCAAGTTTACATTCTACTGGCTGGGGCTGAGCCTTCGAAGAATTGACCCCGAGTCGTGGAGCAACAATGCCCCACACTCAGTTGACCCGCCTCCACACTACGAGAAGCTAGCCCAGATCTTAAAAACCTTGGAACGTGAAGGCATAGTTGTCGACTGGAAGTCCGTCTCCGTTGCGTCATTGTACTCCACCCTCCTTGACAGTGAGAACATTTTGCCTAGATGTGTCAAGGAAAACAGACGATTGGACTGGCCATCCATTTGGAAAGCCATCCTCAACCCACTTCTTACCAACTGGGAGAGGATGATCTGTTGGAATGTGGCACACCACGGCTTGGTCACCAATCAAAAGCTCCACTCTTGGAGGGGACACTCAAAGACTGACAAATGTCCCAGGCGCCGTTGCAACGAGGTGGGAACTGTTTCCCACGTCTTCTCGGACTGCCAATAAGTCTCGGAGGCGTGGACTTGGCTTGAGGGGTTGATTGCTAGGAAAATCTGCCCGGGTTTCATTCTATCTGAAGCTTTCATTTTGTGGGTCTCGGCCCCCCGTGGGTCTTCTGACAGGATGAGAAGAATTTTAGAGGCCCTGTCAGCCATTGCTAAGTCCCTGATATGGCGCTCGCGAGGAGATGCGAAGCATAATTCCAAGCATCACTCAGCGCACGAGCTGACAATTTGCCTGCAAGAACAACTCATGGAAAGGCTTCGTTTTGAGTTTGTTCGCCTTGGCCCCGCAGGTTTTTACACCACCTGGGCGGAGGGGGTTCCGATGGGCCGATGTAGATGTGGCGCATTTGTCACTAAAGTTCTAGTTTTCTATCTTATGTAGTTTAGGGCCAGTTAGTCTGCTGGCCCCGTAGTTGAGGTTCAGTCCCCCTTGCTGTTGCATGGGCCGGGGTTTGCTCTTAGTCGTGACTGAATCAGAAACCAGAAAATCCAAAAAAATGATATAACTAGAAAATCCATAAAAACGCAATTTATATGGGGATGGACCGAGAGTGGTGGGTGGGAGAGAGGTACTCTGCCGAGCCGACCCAATGGTCGATTTTGTCTAGATGTATCAGGAGATATGAGAGCCAAGTTAGCTATAATGAATTGTTAAAAAATCAGTATATACTCGGAAACTTGTATAATAAATACTTTAAAAGAGTACAGGTTCTTAAGATCGGCCTTCGTACCGAACGGACGCTTCTCTCAGAGCTCCGCCTCGGGTGCGTGGTTTTTCAGGTTTTTAGACCTGAAGTTCTCTCCGATCGGTTCTGAAACCTCACGACGATTGTAGGTGAAGGTCCAGGGATCACGGAGATAGTTTGGTTGGCGACTTTTGTCCGGGTTGAAGCGAGTTACGGCTCGTTTTCTGACGCGTACCTCTCAGTTCCCTTTGTCTCCATTGTTTGGCGGCCATTACGGTCAACCTTATAGTGGGGCTAGCCACCTTCTGTCGCTTCGTTTGACCTTGAGCCTCGGCTTTGGGTCCCGAAACTAACAGTCGAGTGGAGCTAGGACTCTGAGGACCACGTAGGTACCTTAGTTATAGATTTCAAGTGTCAGATTCGTGTTTTATAGAGCATTTTGTTGTGCCGTACCCCCATTGTTGTGTTCCTCGGTGCACGCCAATCGTGTGGGCCCCACGCCTGCATGGGCCACTCCCGGGGAACGTTTCTCTTGCTTTCGGGGACATTTCGTCCTGTTCCAGGGCTTGGGGACATTCGTCCTGATCGGGATCGGCACTCTAGTTGTGAAATTGCTCTTTTCTAGACAAAATTCTGTGCAATTTCCCTGTTTTCTGTGCTGTGGGCCGGGGGCGATAAAACTCTTCAGAAACATGGAGTAGACTACCGTACAGAGGTAGAAGGCATTACAGGGAAAGGAAAGGGGTCGTGCGAGATAACCTTCCGTACTCTGGCTGCATCTAATCTACCCTCACAGCATTGTTCAGCCTGCCAACCAGATGACTCCACGGATACCACACATAACCCCCACTGTCTGGCCCCCCTAGAGTCCATCATCTCACCCACAGACTGTTCCCTCACAACAATTCAGGGAAATGGAGGAGAAGCTCAAAGCACAATTGGCAAAGGCCAACAGTATCATTGAGAACCAGGACAGGAAACTGAGGGACTAAACATGTAGCCAGGACAGTATGAAAAACCTGATCCAGGCAGAGATGAGTGCACCCGTTAGAAAAGACAGCATTCTAACCATTAATGCTGAAACTGCTGAAGCCATAACAAAATTGTCCCCGATGGATATGAAGGCGAAGGTTGCAGACCAAGCCCCTGTTCTATTCGAACTTCTGACACATAGTGTAAGGGGTGATGGAAGGTATGAAAAGGACTGTGGAATGGGGGCTTTCCTCACCATTTGCACTTTGAGCAACAAGAGAAGTCAAAGGACCAATGTCCTCCAGATGATTGTCACACTGAGCCTCATATCCAGAGCCACAAATGTACAGGTATGTGCGAGTTCACTACATGTAGCCTCCACCAGGCTCGAGAGGCAGATGGAAAGTAGAGTTCGCAAGTGAAATTCTCTATGTACTCAATTTCTACTCGGTTCACACGCCCCTGAAACCTGCAACACATGTACACTATATTTAATTTTCTGTGTACTTAACAAACATTTACTATAGTATAAGTGATGGACAGGAACTTGTTTTTAGGTGTCAGGAAGCCTTTTGTTATTGACCTTCCTACATTGATAGCTCAGATATGTATTTTCAGTAAATACAATGCATTTACTTCTTTTGTAGATGATGTCACTGCTAAACACCATGGGCGTGTCAACTTCATACCGTGCAGCTTGGGACTTCCTTTCAACATTTGCTGACAGGCAAAGATCAGGCCTCAAGCTTGACAGCAAGGAACCATGGCTGGTGTTCTTTGACAATGTCAATGTCCTGAGGCGGGTGGGCCATCTCAGAAAGGGTAGGTTGTCCCTTTGATATAGAATTATTTCAGAATACAAACCGTGACACAAGTAGCATTCTTAAGGGTTGTCTCATTTTATTAATGTGGACTGCCAACACAATAATATTTAAATTATATGACCATGACCTTGCAACATCTATTCAGATGGAAGAACAGAACACTGTCAATGATACATTATAAGAAAACAACATACATCTTTATGCAACACAATCAAGGAATGTGCTTTGACATTGTGGTTTACAACATTATTATGCAAACTTCAGGAAAACAGAATGAGATGTTTAACTGGACCAGTCGCCTGGCAGTAGCAGTGGAATATGAGGACAAGACTGCCAGCAGAGAACCACAGGTAACATGAGAAATTTAAGTCTGCATGGATAACTTAACTTAAAGGCCATATGTTCACTTCAGAAACATAACCACCCAGAGTGTTATTACATATGCAGGACAATGTATTTTAGCTCTTCACATGGTGTTGTACAGTTAACAGTTGTATACAGTATGTGCTTCTGATTTCTACACAAAAATATTTTTGTTTTACACAGATATTTCATGAAAATAATTACATGCTATTTTCCCGAATCCTAGGGTAGAAGACATGACCTGATAACAGCAGACTTCCTGGTCAACACTCAGGACCTTCACGATCTGCGAGGCAGGTTCAAGGAGAAAGTGAAGGAAATCCTGGTTGAGTACTTTCCCAGCATGCAGAAGTTCACATCCACACTGCAAAAACCATCCGGTCCCTTCCCCGTCAAGAAGAGTGTGATTATCCCACTGCCTCTTAAAGACAAGGACGAATCGACAAAAGCTGACACGATCGACATTCTCCTGAATTTTGCTAGCGAGCTTAACCTCCAGGATTACATGAAAGACCAGGTAACAATGTCAAAGTTTGGTGCAATGATAGATATGTCATAATTGTGGTTCCTGGACTCAATACATCACATTTACTTAGCCCCATTATTCTTAATTGGATCTTCCACTGCTTTTGCTACATATGACATTTGTATTATAATCATTATTGCTGCGGTAGGAGACCAGGCGTCTTGTAAAAACATCAGAAGAGCACGTGGCTGGCGCGAAGGAGAAGACGACCCAGTAGAGTGCAGTGGGCGAAGGAGAGTCCAGGTACTTAATCATTCAGAACAATGGTTTTCTTGTGTTGTAAGAAAATCTTATTCATTGTGATGGTCTCTGGGGCATGAGGAAGAAAGGAGAAGTCAAAAGCCACAGAAGCAACAAGTCAAGGATCTAAAGGTGAGTCAAAGCAAGAAAGGTTTCCAGACACACAACTGTCCCCCAAATGTAACCCACAACATCCAACATTTCCATGCATGTTGAATGTCTTTGGCAGAAATGTTTTCAAAATGAAACATCAACATACCTTTATCATGAGGTCATAAAAAAGAGTCAGGATACTTTCTTAGAAGATACATTGCTGATTGGTATAAATTACTAGTTTAGTTCCTTTATGAAAGACTGCTTTTTGAATGAGTTGATCAGTTAGTTAATAGTTAGTGCAATGCTTTGCCATCTGCAGATATCACTGAGTCAGAGGATTCTGCTACTGGTACGGGTGATCCTGTACCTGTTACATCAACAGACAAATCGTCCCAGAAGTTGAAGAGTGATTACAAGCCTACAGAACTGGTATGATTATTATCTTAAAAATGTCAAATGTATTATTTTTGTGTCATACCAGTTACTATACTATAAGTATAAGCATAAGTTCATTTATAATTAACATACATGAAAATAACTTCGAATGAAATTCCACATTTAGAAGCTAACCTTTTATGCCATGTAACTTCCCCTAATGTTGTACAATGTGAATGTATTGACACTGATATACATCAATCCACACCCATATTTTGCATTCTACTGTTGTGCAAATGATATTAGAAAGAAGTCTGTTCTACTACATGTACACATTTATATTGCAATGTCTAATCAATTTACAGTCACCTAATCAGAAGATTGAGAAAAGTCATCCAAGTGAGCATACTTATACTACTTCTGTGCATTATATTCTTAAGAAGTGTTGAAATTAAAGTATCTTGCTAACATGTACCATGTTTTAATTCTTATTACGTTATGAGTCTCTTTTGAATTTGTATAATTTTTATAAGGCCCACATTGCAGAAGTTTTTATAAGGCCACACCAATTTAATTTGTTGCTTCTCGGATTCGCCGCTTCATTTTTTTCTGATTTGCAAAAAAAAAAAAAAATTCTGGTTCTGAATCAACTATGACTATGCCCAAAAGGACCAGGCTAGTCCTCGAGGCGGTGGCGGCCATCGCAAGGTCCATAATTTGGTGACGCTGCCTTCGAGCGTAAGCACACGTCGGGCCAGGACCTGATCCATCGAATGCAAGCCCGCCTCACGGAAAGGCTCCACTTTGAGTTCGAGCGCTTGGGCCCCGCGGGTTTCACGAGTTGTGGGCAGAAGGCCATTCTTTGGCAGCCGTAGACATCGGCCATTGCTCTGTCAGCCTGTGAAGGCACATTGCACTGTAAACATGTAAAATTTGAGAAGTACCAAAAAAACGATAAAATGTAAAAATTAAAAATGTAGAGTAGAGCATAGGGATGGACCGAGAGGGTGGGTGGGTGCGAGGTACTGTGCCAAGCCGATCCGCTTTTCTTTTTGATCTAGTTTCCCCAATGGTGTATCAAGAGATTGGACTGACGACCGTTTCGTCTTTTACGTTCTAAGTGTTCGTCTTCGTCCTTTTTATGTCATGTCCAGTGGTCCACCTGATTTGTCTTGCTTGGCGATATAAATGTAAATTCAGACAATGCCGCTAGCATGGTTGAAAAGTTTACATCTGATTTTTTTAAACAGCTGTTGTAGGTGCAGGGCATGTGGTAACCAGACAGATGGAGGAGATGACTGATATGCTGGAAGGTATGAAGTAAACGGTACGCAAAATAGTTTTCAACAGTGACTGTGTATTACACATATACTACCTTTAGTCAGTTTGTTTAAATGGACTAGAATGCAACTACACAGACTGCATCCTAGCAGTGACTTAAAATTGGCTCCATATATTTTGTACAAACTAAGCACATTGGCTTGCTGTTAATGTTGGGATGTCAAACTTCATCCTTCCGCTGCACCTTCCAAAGCAGTGGTCATTGATCTGCAGTCAGTAACTATAAACATTAAAATCCAAAGGGGTATTAAAGTTTGATTTTCAATTTTTTTTTTTAAAAGCAGGTTGCCCAATAAAATAAATTATTACTGCATAAACAAGTTGCAGAGACATTATGCAATGCAATGCTGGCTTGCTGGACTTCAATTTCTTCCATGCTTCAGTTGTGGAAATGTAGCATTTGTAAAAACATTTAGAGAAGATGAAGGTAAACATAGATATCCGGAATGCTCTCATGGCTGTTGTGTTGCATTTGATACAAATTTTAAAATCAGTATTTAATAAAGCACACAGACTCGCAAGATTCACCACTGGTGAAGTGTTCTTTGATATCATCGAAGGAAGGCAAGGCATGTTCGTAAATGCCTTGCACACCTCTCAAGATGGAAAAGAATGTAAGTATTGTGGTGTTTGATGTAAAAAGGTTTCTGTGTGGTTACCTTAACAGATTTTGGCTACATATCTTACTCTACCAACTTGTACTAGACATTCTGAAACAATTATTTTCCAATTGAGGATGTGACATATAGCTAATTTTCCCAGCTTGTTGTGTCATGTTTTACAATGCTGTCAGGTAATAATGAAGGAATAGTTTTTATAACACCTATGCCAAAAATATTAACCAAAAATATTACTTCGATTATCTCCTGTAGTCATGGGACGGTGTGGGCTAGATTCCAACAAGATTCCAGCCCTTGTGGTCATGGCACCACATGGAGGACAGGTGGCTGTCACCACAGCAGAAAATGGTATGCAATTGGCTATTTACAGCCTAAACTTGTTACCGTTTTTCCACTAATAAAAGTTGATAATCAACAACTATAGGTCAACATGAAAGTAACTCACGATTTGTATTCTATTCCATGATATAACAGGTTATACAACTTTCCCTGATTTTCGTTTAGGAGAGATGCAGAACAACTATGGGGTATCCATGAGTGAAGAGACAGTGCTAAGGGCAGTGGAAACTTTACAGTAAGCTGTAATCAATTTGTACATGCTTGTTGTTGTAGTTACCCACAGTGCTGTTGATCAAGAAAAATCACAGCAAGCATATCAATATGGAAAGCATTAGTCCTTGGAGAGCATTTCCATGGCTGTCCACTAATTTGTGTTGAAGAAAAGTGTCCCATCTCAAGATTTATTAAGAATTAAATAAAAAGTTGCTGTCATGTTGATCACCACAACACTTGCAAGGGGTGTTATGTTTTCAACTCAATTGTATGACCAGTGTGAACATTTTTCCAAAGCAATTTCTTTTATTCGTCCTGTCTTCATGTTTACATTTACGCTATCTGATATAAATTGATAATGATGTCTTGCAACTACAGTTAATAATTTGATGTTGGTACATGTATATTATGCATAATAACAGTGTCGCGGCACAGGTGAAGGCTGTGAAGGAGACTGTGAAGGACATCGGCGCAACAGTTGACAGTTTAAAGTTGGGGAAGGTAAGCAATGACAACAGGCATGGCAGTTTGAACAACCGACCTTTCATTTTAACAAAGGTTTAGACCGCATTCGAAGGAGAATCTGTGTTGCCATCGTCCATTCTCTGGCCGAAAAGCCGGATTCCCTCTCACACAGACGCAACGTCGCATCCCTATCCCTCTTTTACAGATACTTTCACGGTCGAAGTTCAGGAGAACTTGCACTCCTTGTTCCGCCGCTTAGAACCTTTCAGCGTGCCACTAGGTTCTCTTCCAGTTCTCATCAATACACCGTTAACTTACCTGTTTCCAAGTCATTCTACAACAACAGCTTCTTTCCCCGGACTGCAAAATTATGGAACTCTCTTCCAAACACATGCTTCCCGTCCGACTACAATCCACAAAGCTTCAAAACAAAGGTCCACCACCATTTCCTGGCTCACCATTTCCTGACATTATACTCACATACGTACCTCTAGCTCTATGCCTAGAAGTGGCCAAAAGTAATTGGCCTTGCACTGAGCGACACCATTAAAAAAAAATTAAAAAAAACAAGCAACATACATAAGTACGGAGTAACATGTTATTCTACTTCAAATGTTTGAAAAATACGTAAGGAAAGCAACAATGACCAGTAACATTAAGAGTCTAAGGCGATTCAATTTAAAGGCACTGTAGCATAAACACCCTGGCATAAATGGCATTTAGTTGATTCCCAAATCAACTCTCGTGTGTAAGTGATCGAACTTATTTGTGTCCACAGCAGCAAACAAACACCTGCATCCCAAGCGCCACTTCAGACATCATAAAGGAGGCCATGCAAATTGTGTACGGCCCCAGCACCAGCAACTGGCCTGGACTCCCCAAAGAAAGACAGTCTCCCCAAAGAAGGACAGTCTCCCCAACTCTCCTCTCCCCTCAGGCAGCGACTTCAACAACCGGCCACCTGCTCGAGATGACGCCGGCATGCGCAACGCTCCTGTCCACCCAGAGGGCGGCTTCACCAACCGGCCACCTGCTCGAGATGACACCGGCATGCGCAACGCTCCTGTCCACCCAGAGGGCGGTTTCACCAACCGGCCACCTGCTCGAGATGACGCCGGCATGCGCAACTCCCACCAGCCGGTTCACCAACACTCCCGTCGCCAAAGGTATGTTAGAAATCATTTAAATACGAAAACTATAATCATCATCAAAACTATAATACGGTATTATCAAGATGCGTCAATTAATCGATAACACAACCAGCACAGTGATGTTATTTTGTGTATTTTTATACCCTTTTTTAATTACTCACTCACTATCATCTTTTTGCTGAGCGACATGACTGCAAATTGTGGAAAGTTCACTCGGCCAATATGTTTGATGGTGTGAATTTCAAACAAATGAACTCTGTTTATCAGCAGTAGAGTAGATATGAATTGTATGTATTCAAGTCATAATCTAATTTTTATTAAAACCTGATTTATGTGGTTATGCTAATTTTGCGGTGAATGTTATATACCTACAACGTGTGAAACGTTCAAGGGCATTGATAAGCAGGACCGAATGTATTTATTCACAGTGTTCATCGGGCAGATGTTTCGCCAAGTGGCGGTGCCGGAAATTGTTGCCAACGCTCTAGTAGGAAAGGAGTTAGACCGGCAGATTGGTTCTCTACTGGACGCCGTCTTTCGTTCTGCGGAAATGAGGGATAACAGCTATGAGGCCAATGACAAGTTCGGCCTCGGCCAACTGGACAACAACAAGATGGCGGCAATCCGGGGTGAGTCGAAGTCATCTTTGAAAAATGCACTAGATGTAAACGACTTTGGGCTCGTCTCTGTCCCCTTGAAGGCCAAGGCTCTAATGTTAAAGACTGAAAAAAGTATTCACCGATCCACAGCACCCATGCTGCTTCTCGAAATAATGGATGGGTCTTCAACTGAGGAGGATGGATCCAGAGACGTGGAGCAATTCTGCCCCCCCCCCCCACTCTCTGGTTCGACCGCCCCACTATGACGCCATTGCGCAGTATCTTTATGACATTCCTGACACTACAGACTGGAAATCCTGTACCACTGCAACGTTATACAGCACCCTTCTGGAACAGGCAAGTTGTCCCCCTAAGTGTGTCCAATCTAACCCCAACATTGAATGTAACAAAGTGTGGAAGGTGATCCACAACCCTCTATTCTTCAAATAGGACATGATGATTGCGTGTGGCATACTGCCCACAAGTCCCTGAAGACGAGGTTGAAGTTAAACTCTTGGCGGGGTTACCTCGCTAGCAGTGCCCGAGACGGGGATGCTCCCATCCGGAGAGTGTGGTAAGACTGTCGGGATCTCGAAACTATGGACCACGCAATGTGGTCCTGCAAGGAAGTTCTACTGACTTGGACGTGGTTAGAGGGGTTCATCCGGAGGTGGATTGTCCCGGAGTTCATCATAAATAAACACATGGTGCTGTACGGCATCCTTCCGACCACTTGGAAGAAAGGGAAGAGGGACGTTATCGTCTTTCTCATCGCCATCACAAGGAAATGGATTTGGTCCTCTCGATGCGAGGCAGTGTTTGAAAATAAGTTTTGGTCTCACGTTGAGTTAGTGCCCCGAATCAAGGCATGTCTGAGGTCAAAACTAAGACTAGAGTTCACTAGACTTGGGGAGGTGGCCTTCCTGTCTACCTGGTGCTCCTCAGTTCGGTGGGCCAAGGTGGATGGAGGGAAACTGCGCCTCCGCTTCTAAGACGCTTGAACGTCAGACCTGTAGAAAACTAGAAAATCCAAAAAAAATACAAAATGTTAAAACCCAAAAAAATTAGATAGGGATGGGCCGAGAGTGGCGGGTGGGAGAGAGGTATTGCAATGCCGAGTCGATCCGAAATTAGTTTGATCTAGAAGTGTCAGAAGATATGAAAGCCTGAATGGTTATAGACTGATAAAGAACTAGTATCATACTCACTATGAACAGTATATCATATACTTTTTAAAAAGAGTACACCTCTTCTGGGATTGTGCAGTGGCAGCTGAAGTCTAGTTGTGGGTGGAAGCTTTCATCCACAGACATCTGCGCAGACACTTCCAGGTATCCAGAACGTTTGCTCTGTGGGGCCTTGTCCCCCAGGGTGTCCCTACTCAGACCCGCAAGGTTTTAGAGGTGCTGAGTTGTATGGCCAAGACCTCAATTTGGCGGTCTCGTTGTGAGGCTGTTTTCGAAAACAAACACTCGACGGGAGCAGAAGTGTTTGAGTCTCTGGTTCGGTCGCTGAGAGATAGGCTGAACTTGGAGTTCTCGTGTCTGGCGCCTGGGGACTTCTACAGCACCTGGGCTGAAGGTCACTCTTGGGCTGATGTAGATGCCACTCACGTGACGTTAATGTTCTAGATTGTCTGGTAGTTGGTAGGCCTAGCCAATCTGTCTTGTTAGTCGGCTAGGGTCAGAAACCTGAAAACTCCAAAAAAATTACAAAACATGGAAAACCAAAAATACTTTACATAGGGATGGACCGAGAGTGGTGGGTGGGAGCGAGGTACTGCTCCGAGCCGATTCGTAAATTGATTTTGTCTAGATGTATCAGGTGATAAGTAAAGCCGTTATGGCTAGGTACTGATGAAGAACTTGTATGATACTCGAAGTATGAACCAGTATAATAAATACTTAAAAAGAGTATCTGTTAGGTTTTGACTGTGGCAGAGGCATTAGACCTAAACCTCGATGAGACTATCCCTACCGCCCCACTGGTAATGGATCTGTCGGACACTGAGAGTGTTGCCTCCAAGCGACCTCTCCGCGGTGCCCTTTTGAGTCTGAGTCAGGAGAGTGGGTGACTCTGAAAAAGAAAAAAGAAGAACAAGAAAGTAAAGGACAACTTGTCTAAGAAAAGGCCCGGCGTTGGCTCCCAGGTCGAACAGTTCTCCTCCGGAGACAGTCCCGACGGTCCTGGTCGGAAGGTGAAAAAGGTCCCAAGCCCCAAGGCCAGAAGGCGAAGGGCACAAAGGACCTAGACCACCTCTTACAATTGTGACAGAATGGCGTTGAAAGTATAGTCCCTAAATGTGAACGGTATGAAGGATCGGAGGAAGAGAGAATAAACGTTTCATTTCTGCCGTGGTGCAGATGTGGCATGCCTTCAGGAGTGCCACATCTCCACAATAGCGGACAAATCACATTGGGCAAGACAGTGGAGGGGAACTGCTATTTGGTCTTTGGGTACCAATTCGGCGAGGGGAGTAGGAGTGCTTCTGTCTTCTAGATGCACTCTGCTCTCCTCGAAAATAGATACTGATGGTAGAGTAGTATCTGTACTTGTAAAAGTAGGGGAATCAACATACAATATACTAGTAGTATGTGTATACGCCCCGAATACGGCAGACGATAGAAAGAATTTCTTTTCTACCTTGCATCAGTATTGTTACCCGAAAGGTACCCTGGTCTTAGCGGGTGACTTTAATTGTGTTGAAGACCCTGCTCTAGATAAAGTGTCTCCACCGCCTCGGTGGGCCCTGGTACGCAGGATGTCAGGGAACTCACGTCTTTTTGTGAGGACCTTGAATTGTGCGATGTCTGGAGAGTGAGCCATCCTAATCAGCTCGAATACACGTGGAGGTCTCACACAAATGCCTCCCGCTCCAGAACAGATAGAATTTACGTTCCCATAGACCTCACCATTTCCCCAGACACCCCTTGCCCCGATTCCTCAGATATTGTCCCCTGTCCCTTTTCCGACCATGACGCCGTGTCAGCTACCCTCACTCCGGACCCTGATATTCGGAGTGGCAAGGGTGTGTGGAAATGCAACACTAGTGTTCTAGATGACCCTGCATTTGTGCATTAGTTCGAATTCTGCTTTGCAGAGTGGGTTCAACACCGAAGTACTACATCTTTGAGAGAGTGGTGGGACGCCATTAAAGTCAAGACTAAGAACTTGATTATTGCACACTCCAAAAGGAGAGGTCTCGGCCGCTCTCCAAAAAGAACAGAGGAGGGAGGTAGAGCAGCTCATGCCTCGCCTGAATAATGGTGACCGTTCTCTTGCTACGGTACAAACATATGAGGAAGCTAGAGAAATTTTGATTGGCTTACTGCCAGCCAGGCTGGAGGGCCAGAAAGTCCGTAGCATAATAGAAGTCTGAGAGGAAGAAGGGCCAAACACGATCAATTCGCGAAGTCAGGAACGGTGCTGGAGACACAGTCACCACACCTGAAGAGATCCTGGGTGTGTTTCAATCTTTCTACTCAGATTTATTCTGTGAAAGAGAGATAGTAGCTAATGACAAGCAATATTTTTTAGATCACCTTGAGGCCAAGCTCTCCACTGCGAGTGTGGACCGCCTAGATCGTCCCCTCTCTTTGGAGGAACTTGAGTTGGCTGTTAAAGGAATGGAGAACAGTAAGTCTCCCGGCTCTGACGGGCTTCCGAAGGAGTTCTACGCAAAGTTCTGGAAAAGTTTAGGCCCTGAACTCCTTAAAGTGTATCAGGAAAGTCTTGAGAAAGGTTAGGGTAAACTGGCGTCCTTTCAGAGAGAGGGTGTCATAACCGTCTTGGAGAAGAAGGGTGATCCCCTAAATCCTGCAAATAGAAGGCCCATTCGTCTGTTAAATACAGACTACAGGATCTTGTCCAAAGCAATGGCAAACACGAGGTGGTTAACCCAAATCTATCTTGTGGTGTCCCCGGGCGCTCCATTGAAGACAGTCTCACCCTTCTTAAGGACATTACAGCATATGTGAATGGTTAGAAACACCAAATGTGTTTTCCTGGCGTTGGACCAGGAGAAAGCCTTTGACCGCGTCAACCACGGTTTCATGGCTGAGGTGCTCGACAGACTCGGCTTTGGACCTAAGTTCCAGAGTTGGGTCGGGGCATTGTATCGTGACGTGTCGACTAGAGTATTGGTGAATGGACATCTGTCAGATTCCATCCCGATTGGCAGGGGGTAAGACAGGGATGTCCGCTCTCCACTCTTTTATTTGTATTGTGTGTAGAACCTTTATCTGCCGCCATCAGGGCGGACCCTCAAATAAGGGGGGTTCAACTGCCTGGTGGGGCGGGAAGTGAGATGAAACTTGTTCAGTATCCTGATGACAATACTTGTGTACTGTCTGATCAGCAGTCAATCGACCGTACTTTTGCCATCCTAGAAAGATTCGAGGCGGGAACGGGGTCGAAAATCAACATGGGTAAAACTGAAGCCTTGTGGCTGGGAGAATGGAGAGGAAGGAGGGACGAACCTTACCCTATAAAAATGTGGACTTCCTCCTCCCTCAAGATTCTTGGTATTCAGGTTGGAAATGCTCCTCTGGCGGAGGAATCCTGGATGCAACGGTTTGCAAAATTCAGGGACAAACTGAAGGAGTGGGAAGGTAGAAAGGTGACACTCTTCGGTAAGGCAGTGATCGGTAACTGTCTGGCTGCGGCCACCCTGTGGTATGCAGCGCCAGTCTATCTCCTTCCACAGTCTGTCTGTAGGAAGATAGAGAAGGATATGTTTTCCTTCGTTTGGGATGGTAAGACCGAAATGGTCAGAAGTACACTCTACCTTCCTAAGGAACAAGGTGGGATTGGTATTGTTAATGTTCGTGCGAAGGCTAATGCCATCTTGCTGAAGTGTGTGCACAAGGCTTTGCTGTACCCTCAGAGTCCTTCCTCGCGGTTCACTCTCTACTGGTTGGGTATGTGTTTGCGCCACATTGACCCAGAGTCTTGGTCTAATTCTCCCCCGCACTCACTTGATAGACCCCCGCACTATGATGTGATCCGTGACTTGATCGAGTCCATCTCGAGAAATTCCCCTAATATGGATAGGAAGTCCTGCACGGTGTCTTCCCTCTATAACACCCTCCTGGAGGCACAGAACATCGTGCCCAGGTGTGTAGAAAGTGCCCCTCATGTGGACTGGCCCGTTGTGTGGCGTGTGATACACAACTCTCTTAATGCTGTGCGCGATAAGATTGTATCTTGGAGTGCGGTCCATGATGCACTCAAGACAAAGCAGAAGTTGTTTTCCTGGAGGCGCTTGGTCGCGAGTAATAAGTGCCCTAGGCGAGGTTGTGAACGGACAGAGACCGTTGTACATCTTTTCTCTGAATGTGAAGAGCCCAAGCCCCTCCCTGTCCCTAACAGAGGATGGGGCCAACAAAATGACTTCACAACTAAGTGAAGATGAAGACAGGTCGCCCGACATGGAGGTAGACTCCTTTGTCGGGAATCTCCACCTGGTGATCGAGGGTACCGGTGACTTGATCATTGATGAGTCAGGGGGTGAGGTTAGCGCATCTAAGCGCCCTCACTCCAGTGAGCACAGTGGGTCAGAGGAGTCTTCCGACTCTTCTAGAGCAAGTTCCCCGGCTGATGAAAAACGCAAAAGTAAGAACAAGAAACCTAAGAAGGTTGCGAAGGAGAAGGGGCATTTTGGCTCCCAAATAGATCTATTCCCCTCCTCCGACGAAGCTACTCAGCAACGTCAACCCCCTAAACCTCCTTCAAGAAAGAGAGGGATGTCAGGCAAGAAAAACACCTAAACCCACCATATATGGATGACACCCTTAACAGACCTGGACCGAACTCCGACTTGCGATTTCTTTCTCTGAACGTTAATGGCATATAGGACAGGGATAAGCGCAACCTGGCCTTTGACCTGTGTAGGGAAGTAGACGTGGCAGCGTTACAGGAGTGCCACGTCTCTACTTGGAAGGAAAAGAACGAATGGACAAGGCAATGGGCGGCAGGGCAATCTGGTCCTTGGGCACCAACTCAGCCCGAGGGGTAGGAATCCTTTTGTCGCCCAGGGCGAAGCTCCTGTCTCACCGCTCGGATACCGAGGGCAGAGTATTGTCAGTACTGCTGGTTGTTGACGAGAAAAAATACAACCTTGTAAACTTGTATGCCCCTGGTACCCCAGCGGAGAGAGCAGAGTTTTTCGCCAGTGTCCACCAGTACATGTACTCTAATGCGATTCTCATTGTCACTGGGGACTTTAACTGCACGCTAGATTCGGATTTGGACAGACACCCCGTCCAGCCCTGTACTCCCCGCTCCCGAACCCAAGACATGGTTGAACTCCAAAGTCTTCGTAAGGACTTGGGCCTGGTGGATGTCTGGAGACGAGACCACATAGGTCAGAGAGATTTCACGTGGCGATCTTAAGTCAAACGCAATCATGTCTAGACTAGATAGGTTTTACATAGCAGATCCCCTGACTTGCACCTCTGTCATCAAGTCCTACCCCTTTTCAGACCATGATACGGTATTCTTAAACGTCCACTCCCACCTTGGGTGCGGCACGTGGTCCAGGCGTTTGGAAATAACACCAGCGTCCTGAAGGACCCCCTCTTCGTGGAAGAATTTGTTGACGAATACCAAAACTGCAAGAAAGATATCCCTACGCACGACGATCTAAGGTCGTGGTGGGAGGACGTAAAGATAAGGTCCAAAAATTTAATAATCCAGCACTCCAAACGAAAGGCTAAAGCGGCACGTCTCACCGAGAGAGATCTTGCCTCCAAGGTAGATCATCCCAGATCCCGCCTAAATTCGGAGAGAGAGTGCCCGAATACTGTTAAACTATATGAGGAGGCAAAGGATCAACTTAATAAAACCGTGCTGGCCCGGCTCGAGGGCCAGCGACTCCGTAGCAAAATTCGCTGAAGTGGTGCACACTGACCAGTCTTGCGGCATTCCAGGCCGCACCATAGAGGATAGTACAACTCTGCTTAGAGACATAGCTGCGTATGTAAACAGCAAAAACTCACCCTGTGTTCTTATCGCCTTAGACCAGGAAAAGGCCTTTGATCGGGTCGATCATCACTATCTGATCGATGTCTTGGAAAAACTGGGTTTTGGCCCTAAATATATGAGTTGGGTTGAAACCCTGTATACAAGTGTATGTAGCAAGATACTAGTGAATGGGGATCTTATGTCCTCGATCCCCATCGGCAGAGCGGTCAGACATTGCTGCCCTCTGTCACCCCTGCTCTATGTCTTGTGCATAGAGCCTCTGGCCGCCGCTATCAGGGCGGACAAGAGCATTAGGGGAGTTCAAGTCCCTGGAGGGTCTGGACAGAGACCAAACTAGTCCAATACGCGGACGATAATACCTGTGTCCTGACAGACGAAGTGTCAATCAATCGGACCTTCGACACCCTAAAAAGGTTTGAATCCGCCACTGGCTCTAAGTTAAATTATGGCAAAACCAAAGCCCTTTGGTTGGGTAGTTGAAAAGGCCGCCAGGACCAACCCTTCCCCATCGGAGGCTGGTCTTCAACCCACCTAAAGATCCTAGGAACTTCGGTGGGCAACTCGCAGCTGGCTGAACAGGCATGGCTGCAAAGATTCGCCAAATTTAAGGATAAGTTGCTGCAGTAGAAGGACCGTACTCTCACCTTGTTTGAAAAAGCACTGGTGCTGAACAGTCTGGCCCTGGCCACACTCTGGTATGTGGCCCCAGTGTACCCCCTTCCAATCTCGGTGAGGAAGAAAATAGAATCGGAAATGTTTACATTCCTATGGGACGGGAAGACGGAGCTGGTTAAGAGGGAAACCCTCTACCTTCCGAAAGAGGAGGGAGGGCTGGGGATGGTTTCAATACAGCACAAGGCCAACGCCCTCCTCCTCAAGTCTGTTAAGAAGGCTCTTATGGACTCCCACGTCCCGACGAACTGTTATACACACTACTGGTTGGGCCTTAGTCTAAGGCGGATAGATCCGAACTCGTGGAGGAACTCAGCTCCCCACGCCATGGCAAGGCCTCATTATGAGTTTGTTTTCCAACTCTTACAAAAGTTGGGAAGTCAAGGGATCACCATTGACTGGCCGTCGAGCACCACAGCTTCTCTTTACACGACTCTCTTGAAGGCTGAGGGTACAGTGCCCAAGTGTGTCCGCGAGGACGCGAACAGAGACTGGGCGGCTGTTTGGAGAGCAGTGCACAACCCGCTGCTCCAAACGTGGGACAGGATGTTGGCCTGGCATACGGCACATGATTCCCTCAAGACAAAGCGCAAGCTAATGTCTTGGAGGAACTTTGACGTCGATGACACGTGCCCCAGGGACAACTGTTCGATGTCGGAAGGCGTGACCCATTTATTCTGGGAGTATCACATACCGGCCGAACTGTGGAACTGGGTGGAAGGCCTTAAACATAGACGGATTTTGGCAGGCTTCATGATGCCAGGGGCCTTCGCCCTGTATGGCCAAGTATTCCAGGACATGCACAAAAGAACGCAGCAAGTTCTCGAGGCTATTGCAGCCATCGCTAGATCCATTATTTGGCGATCGAGGTGCGATGCCACCTTCGAGCGCAAGCACGCCTCGAGTCAGGACTTAATCCGCCGTATGGAGGCTCGTCTCACAGAGAGGCTCCACTTCGAGTATGAACGCCTGGGCCCGGTTAGGTTTCATGAAGTGTGGGCGGAAGGCCACTCGTGAGTGGATACGGAAGCCACACATTTTACTGTAAACCTGTAAAATTTGAGAAATACAAAAAAAAAAAAGATAAAATGTGAAAAATTAAAAATGTAGAGTAGAGCTTAGGGATGGACCGAGCATAGGCTGTATGCCTCAACCTTTTTAACAATGGTAGTCATAGCAACTTTAAACGCTTGTGGGATGCGTAATCCAAACAAACGCAAGCATGTGTATAACTTCTGTAGACAACAATTTGACATTGTGTGCTTGCAGGAATGCCATATCTCACACGTTGAAGAAACAGCCTTGTGGGAATGGGGAGGGCAAGCTCTTTGGAGCTTGGGTACGCCCAATGCGAGAGTAGGAATTCTGCTTTCCCCATCCCTCGACCTCAATGTTGTTAAAAAATGATACGATGAAGATGGGCGTGTCGTGTGTGCTGTCCTGTCTAACGGCACGCGATCCTTAAGAATCTGCAATGTCTACGCCCCAAATTAAGCTGAGGAAAGATCAGACTTTTATCGCAGCTTAAACAACTTCCTATCTAACGCCGATCCTACAATTCTATGTGGGGATTTCAACTGCATAGAAAGTCTCAGCCTGGATAAAAGAGGGGGAAACCCGAATCGTAGTTCTGGCGGCGCAAAAGTTTTAAGACACCTCTGTGATAATCACAATCTACATGGCGACAGCTTAACCCGGACGCTCGGGTATATACTTGGCGCTCAGGGGACAACAGTGTAGCATGTCATTTAGATAGATTCTATGTATCCAAAAGTCTACCTAACCATAGCCACACTTTTCTGCCAGCATACTTTACTGACCACGACTGTGTGAAGATCGAAGTCCGACCCACAATTAAAAAGAAATCTTCCATGTGGAAGTATAACGTCTCCATTCTAAAGAATCAAGAAGTCCAGTCTGACTTTATAGCATCCTACAAGGACTGGCAGACGCTAAAACCTGGCTTCATATTTTTAAGATCTTGGTGGGATGACGTTAAGCAGAGAACCCACTCCTTATTTATCAAACACTCCTGCAAGATAGCGAAGGAAAAAAGAGACGACCGATACCAACTCAATAACAGGTTGGGAGACTTCACCAACCAACTTAATGCTGGCAACGTCTCCCCTGCAACACTGAGACAATACCAGTCAACGAAAAATGCTCTTGCCGAATTGGCACTGTCTGAAGCACAAGGTGCCTTGGTACGATCAAGAATCAAACACTTCGAGGAGGGAGAAAAGTGTACGGCATTTTTCTTTAAACAGGCTGCTTCCAATGGCAGGAAAAAGAACATCTCAGCCGTGCGTGACTCGGCAGGTCAAGTCGTCCACGAGGACGACGAGATTTCCAACGTTTACTCTTGTTTCTCCTGTCTAGTCTTCTTTTTTAAAGTTTCTTTTTTTGATATAGTTATACCCCAATTAAAAACGGGATATCTGTTACTCCGGATATTTATGACCAGTTGGCGCTGGTATCGCTAATCTTGGATCGGTTTTGGAGCGGTGTTTTTTTTTTTAATCTGGATTTTTCGTGTGCGTCTGGAAAGGCGCACATGCTAGTTAGTTTGTAAAAGTTTTGTTTTATTGGTAGGGTCGGTTTGGGTTAAGTGTAGGACCCCTGGGGCAACTGTAGCCTCGGGGGCAAAGAGGGTTGGTTTGCCCTAGCCAGGCGCCTGCCCTCGATAATCAAAGATAAGCGCATACATACACTCATCTGGTTAGCCGATCCGGTGGGTTGTCAGGCTTTCTCCTGACCTGTGTCACTCTGCTTTTTAGCTGGAGGGCACAGGGCTGACTAGAACAATTTCTTTTCACACTCTCTTTTCTATTTGTTCAAGATGGCAACGATTCCAAATGAGTCCTTCAAAAGGACTTTGAGTCTTCGTTTTAATGTTAATGTGAATACCCGATCCTTTCTCGAGGACGTAAGTAAAATCCCCGAGGTTGATGTTAAATCTGATTTCGATTGTATCCGTCAAGTGAACCCAAGTGTATTTGAAGTAACGTTTGTGACTCTTACCAAAAAAGAGTAGTCTGGTTTTGAAGTTTAAGGAACATTTTCCTTCAAGCTCGGTAAGTGGTTAAGGTTTAGGAACTGTGGTCACCTGCTTGAATGTCCCCGCTTATCTAAGCGAAGGTTCTATGCAGGAGGCCCTTTCACAGTTTGGCAAAATCACCTCTGTTAAGTACCCGACTTACCCTCCTCCCTTTGATAACATCAAGAAGGGTGTGAGAGAATACAGAATGGAATTAAGTAAACCAATTCCAAACGGTCTTAGGGTTGGCAATCACATTGTCTGGGTGAAATACCTTGGCCAAGAGCGGTCATGTAACAAGTGCGGTGAGAAGGGACACCTGTTCGCAGAGTGTCCCTTTGACAAATGTGGCCGTTGCTTGAAGCTCGGACATAGAACACAGGACTGCCAGAATGATGTTACCTGTTCTATCTGCGGCGTACAGGGTCATGTCCATCGGGCGTGTCCCAAGTCCTTCGCCAATGTACCTACTCCTGGTGGTAAATGGACATCTGCCGGTGAGCCAGCTACGGAGCAGGTGGCCAATACTGTAGAGAATTCTGAAATTGTAACGGACAGTGACTCTCAACCCAAGAACGAAACTTTGACTAAGTCGGTAGAAGAGTCGGATCCCCAAGGGGATTCCGAAATCAGTCTGGATCCCAAATCATCAGAAAATGAAACGCTGGGGGATTGGGAGGTTTCAATAAAATGTCTCTTCTGTAAACAGACTTATGGATATGATCTACAGCTTAAACAGACTTGTTCTAAATGTGCAAAAGTGGTAGAACCTGAGGATGTTGTTATGGTTGGGTGCGTTAAGTGCAAGGAACCGGATAAATACATATGTGATTCTTGTTATTCGGCTAAACGAACAGCGGAGGAGGGTGAAATCGAGGAATATTGGCACTGTTTAGTAAATCTGCCCGAAGACGCTCTACTTCGTGAAGCATATGATGTTTTATACTCTGGTCACCACGATTGGTCTAATCATGTCAGTGATATTCTTAATTATAATGGTCTCGGACACTTTTGGACAAACCCTGGGTCATACCAAATAGATATAATAAGCAACCAATTGCGATCCCGTCTTCAGTATATATATATACAGCAATTGTATAATTCTATAAACAACAATGCAAAACCTTCTGTTTATACCAATTTAAATGAAAATTATGGACAAAAACAATACCTCTCGATTATACATAATTTCGGAATCCGCAAAGCAATCAACTAAATTAAGAATTAGTGCTCATAAATTAAACATAGAAATGGGTCGATATAAGAAAATACCCAAAGACCACAGGTTCTGTCCATTTTGTCCAAATATAATTGAAGATGAATGTCACTTACAGCCAACGCTTTGGTATCCTGACTCTACTCCCCAAAAAGGGCGATGAGTTAGACCCCAAAAACAGGAGACCCATATCGCTCCTCAACACAGACTACAATTTGCTTACCAAAGCGCTCAATAATAGGAGGGGTAGGCCAACTTCTGTGAGTTTCTTTGACCTCGAGCCTTGGCCTTTTGGCTAAGATCAAGTAGAGCCTCGAGCACATGAGTCTAAACATAACCCACGACTAGCCCGCGACACAAATTCCAGAGCCGAACCACTACGAAACCACTACAAGAAAATGCTATAAAAAAAAAAAAATAAACTGTCGTTTCCAATGTACTTGGTTTCAAAAATTATAACAGAAGAAGTTCAGTCAATAGAAGACTTAATTGTGGACATTGGACAACATATCAAAACCTAAGTCACACTGCTCTTCATGCCAAAAAAAACCCAGACCACATCTACAACATATCTCACTTGCACATGCCAGAGTTCTTATTAGTATATCATGGCAGATTCCGCGAAGAGAGTATTCGTGTGAAAGAAAGAATAAATGTCCTAGGTATAGAGTATAACTTAGTTAGTCTTGTAAAAACTGTCCCCGGTCATTTTGCAGCAATTGTGAAGTTTAAGGGCATGTTCTAAGATTACAATGACATGGCCTACACAAACAAGTCTGCTCGAACATGCAAAATAATAAGTGCCCTGGTAGTGTTGGTCTTCCCGAGGAGTTTTATGCCACCTACTGGCACCTCATTGGGAAGGAACTCTTGGAGGTTTTCCAGAAAGCCTTTGAGTTCAGCAAGCTTTGCCTCAGCCAACGCTTTGGTATCCTGACTCTACTCCCCAAAAAGGGCGATGAGTTAGACCCCAAAAACAGGAGACCAATATCGCTCCTCAACACAGACTACAAGTTGCTTACCAAAGCGCTCAATAATAGGAGGGGTAGGCCAACTTCTGTGAGTTTCTTTGACCTCGAGCCTTGGCCTTTTGGCTAAGATCAAGTAGAGCCTCGAGCACATGAGTCTAAACATAACCCACGACTAGCCCGCGACACAAATTCCAGAGCAGAACCACTACGAAACAGGTAACACAACGGTTAACAATAGTTTAACCTTTGCACAATGCAGGAAATAATCCTACAGATACTCTATTCTATTTATGTCCTAGTACTGCGAGATTTGGACCCGAATTTCTGGGGAAATTCCAGGCCTTTGTCTCGTTAACAACCTTTCCAAAAACCCCTTCAGAGCCTCGAGCACATGGCCAAGCTCGCGCCCAAAATTCCAGGGCTGAACCACACTGTAGGGGGGAGTGTACGAAACACAGATCTACAATATTCAAACTAACGCACAGTGCAGGAATAAATTCCTACAACAACTTTACCCTATTTCTAACCTAGTACTGTGACCGGCGAGCGAGATTTGAGGCCCAAAATTCTGGGGAAATTCCAGCCCTTTTCTGGTAAACAACACACAAGGCGGGCGAGTCCACCCTGGCTCGTCGAGAATGAACAGGGGTGTTCAACGTTTAAACACGCTCTAACTAAACAAATTCAAAAGTAACACAAACAAAACTACCACAGAACAACAAGACAGACCTGTATTCCTTCCACACGAAAGGGGAAGGAGTTTCTCCCAGGGACAGAGGAGAAAACGGTTGAGAAACCTCGATCGTTCCACGGCACCCCTCTCGGGCGCGGCACGAACGTACCCAGCCCCGAGTCCAGTACGTAGAGAGGGTACGGTCGCAGAAAAATCCTCGTAACTCCTTCAAAAATGCACCCACAACGATGAAACAACTACCAAAATGATCCTGGGAATTCCAGCAACCAAACTGTTCGGAATCCGGACCTTGATTCTCACGCTAAACAGGCAAAAATGACCTGAAGAGATCACACGAAGCGCCCGTGCACAAATACACGTCTACTCAGTGCGTCCCCTAGCGGTAAGAACCTTGAGGCTGTAAAGGGGTTTTAGAAGGATGCCAGACCGGACAAAGTAGGGCAAAATGCCTCCCGTTTCCTCTGAATTCAGTACGAAGAGGAGCGTGGGGGTCAAGTTTGTGGACCAAACCGCTAATGTCGAGCTAGCAGATGTCCTGAAATTCTTGGAGAGTCATGAAATCCCCACCTCAGACATAGAGGAGGGCCTGCATGGGGGGGGGGGGGGTAGTGATTACGAATTACGCAAAATTTACACCGCCGATTACGAATTACGTTAAATTCTCAGAGCTGATTACGCCTTTACGCTTTTTGGCAAATGTACTATTACGAATTACGTTGATTTTTGGGACGTCTGCCTACGAATTACGGCGACTAAAAAGCCCTGATTACGCCTTACGAAAAAGGGCATGCAGGCCCCCATAGAGGGGATTCTAAAGAAGGGGAAGGGCAGGTGTCCATTGTTCCGCCGCGCCGAGTCCTGCTGCGTCCCTTTGACCTCACGCCCGTGCGGTCCCCCTTTCATGTCAACGTTGGACTCACCCTTTCCCGCGGTTTGTATTTAAATCGCATGTAAATGAGCCACGCTATGACGTCACCTCCCCGACGCCTGCCGAAGATCGCCTCGGTACCCTTGTGTTTTCCGGCAAACTCCTTATTTGGGGGGCGCAGCTGTCATGCGCAGAAGTCAGCATCTTGTAGAGGGGAAAATGGCCGACATTTTGTTGTTTGTTTGATCGCTCTACGACAATCATGGGTGAGTTTACGGACGTTTTCGTCGAAATCTCCTATGTTTTAGTCTACTAAAACACATAAGAAAATGCATCGATTTATGTTGTTATAATGTAGTTATGCCACTTTTTCTGTGTAAGTAGACACTTTTCTATGAATGTGCAGACCCATTTGTTTTCATTCTGGCACGTTTTGAACTTTTGTTCGCCGCCGATTTTTTCTGTTCGCTGAGCTCAAACATTGCACTGCGTTTAGGAAAATTCCGAACTATGGCTTTGCATGGCGGACCGGCAAAGTAGTGGGAGGGGGGCAGATCTGTATTTCGGGGGTTATATTTTCGGTAAGCCAAACTTATAATCGTATTTATGCACGAGACGCGCACTGGGGGCATGCTCGGACATGTTTTCTCGTTTGTTTGAGGGACATTTATAATGTGCTTGTTTGTACCAAGTATAACACATACGTTCCCAATCTTATTCGGTCCCTGTTTTTTTCCAGATCACAAACAAAGACTTGCTAGATTTTGTAGAATTGCCCATGGAGGATGTGTCCTGTGCTGAGCAGTCCACGCCAGTGTCCACTTCTGCAGAGCCTACCACACCTGAACCTCCTACTGTTGTGCCGGAAAGTGAGATCCTTTGGAGCCTTGGCACACCTCACCCCAGAGGGGTGGGCATCCTGCTCTCTCCATCGCTCCACTTTGAAGTCACTAAAAAATCTTGTGACGAAGACGGTCGTGTAATCTGCGTTACATTATCTGACGGCAAGCAGTCCATCAGGATCTGCAATATATATGCTCCAAATGTCCCAACCGGAAGGAGCCAGTTCTTTCAGGGGTTGAATAAATACCTCACTAATTCTGACCCCGCCGTCTTATGTGGTGACTTTAACTGTGTGGGGAACCCCGCATTAGGGGGAACCTAAATCTCAGTACTGGTGCTTCCAGAGTGCTCAAGAGTCCGTGTGTTAGTTATGACCTACACGACTCTTGGTGCCAAACGAACCCCACGTCCCGTGTTTTCACCTGGCGCCAGGCAGACAACGCACTAGCTTGCCGCCTGGACAGATTCTACACCTCCAAAAGTCTGTTTCTGACAACTCTAACCTCTAATTTACTTAATTGTCTATCTTGGGCCGACGATCTCGCCCTGATCTCATTGTCTAAAGAGGGTTTGCAGAACTGTAACAACAATTTAGAAACCTACTGTAATAAATGGAATTAAGTGTTAATGTATCCAAAACCAAAGCACTGATATTTCCAAAAGGTGCACCAAACAAATGTTTAAATAGATTCTCTATATACGGCAAAGAAATACAAGTTTCCGACAGTTACACTTACCTCGGTATCCCTCTCACGTCTTCAGGGAAATTTAAAAGCGCCAGAAAATATTCAAAAACCAGAGCAATGCGAGCGCTATTCAAACTCAAAGCCCTTTTATTTTCTGAAAGCAACATTTCAATCCAGTTAGCCAAAAGCCTCTTCAACAAATCTGTGAAGCCGATCTTTCTATATAGATCTGAATTATCGTGCTTCGACCAAACATCTAAAACAGTAAAACTGAATGTTTCTCCGCGTATTCCAGAGTCCACACCAAAAAACGTTTTCTCTGCTCTACTATAAAAACTTGGTTTAGAGGACAACGTTCCTGTTTCTGTAAGAAGTTGTTTGGGCTTTAATAACACCCACACATATGTGGTTCATTTTGAAAAAAGAACAGACAAGAACATGCTATTGAGGCTAGCATCGAGTCTAAAACTAGAAAACGACGGTCTTTCCATTGAAAACATACATTTACCTCAACATATCACAAACTTCGATACCATTGACATGAATTTTCAAAAATTTTTACTTGGAGTTAACAAGAAAACATCAAATGACGCTATTCGTGAAGAATTATGAACTTTTCCGATAATAATAGATATTAAGATACAAGTTATCAAATACTGGCACCGTTTAGTAAATCTGCCCCAATGGAAGAAGACTCTGTCGAAATCTGTGAAGGTGAGATAAGATTAGGACACACTGTGTAAGTTTGGAAGTATATTTGTACTTGACGAGCTCCAGGTATTAGCCTTTAGCAACCAACCTCTGCACCTAAAAAAACCCAACACACTTATCAAAAACAGAAGTGATGACCCGGCTTGGTTGAGTATGAAGCAAAACGTATAACCAAATCTAAAAAGTCACAGTCTTTATGACAGGACATTAGGTAATGGTCCATGGTTCAGTCTGCTTACCAAAAAGACCTAGTGGTATTTATGTTGTACAATGAACCTGTATGTTGAATCTAGGCTTGCTCCTACCATGAACCTGTAAATACTGTCCATAATGTCTGTCAGTTTGTCACGACCTATGTAAGAGTTGCTCTTCAGTGAGCTAAACTGGTTTGAGATCACTGTCACCTGTTAAACTGTGATGTTACGTTGTCCCCCCAGAACAAGTTGCACAGCAAGGATCAGCTGCTACAGGACAGCAGACGCTAGCTGGACACGTTCACCCAGTGGAAGAAGACTCTGTCAAAATCTGTGAAGGTGAGATAGGATTACCACACACTGTGAAAGTTTCGAAGTGAATTTGTACTTGAGGAGATCCAGGCATTAGCCTCAAGCAACCAACGTCTGCACCTAAAAGAACCCAACACACTAATGAAAAAGAAACGACGTCACCTGGCTTGGTTGAGTATGAAACAAAACGCCAAACCAACTGTAAAATGTCATAGTCCTTAGTACAGGACATTAAGTAATGGTCCACGGTTCATTGTGCTTACCAAAAAGACCTAGGTGAATTTATGTGGTACAAAGAACTTGTATGTTCAACCAAGGCTTGCTCCTACAATGAACCTGTAAATACAGTCCATAATGTCTGTCAGTTTGTCACGACCTATGTAAGAGTTGCTCTTCAGTGAGCTAAACTGGTTTGAGGTCACTTTCACCTGTTAATCTGTGATGTTACGTTGTCCCCCCAGAACAAGTTGCACAGCAAGGACCAGCTGCTACAGGACAGCAGACGCTAGCTGGACACGTTCACCCAGTGGAAGGAAACTCTGTCCAAATCTGTGAAGGTGAGATAGGATTACGACACACTGTGTAACATATGGTAGTATATTTGTACTTGAGGAGCTTTGAGAATTAGACTTAAGCAACAAACCTTTGCACCAAAAGAACCCAACAAACTTATCAAAAATGGAAGAGATGACCCGGCTTGGTTGAGTAGTAAACAAAACGCATAACCAAATGATAACAAATATGCAGGGCAAGCCTGAGAGCTTAGTAGATTTAAGCAGGCCTGACCTAAAGAAACTAATAAATGTTATATTAATATACAAATGCATTACTTACATAATGACATTAACAATAATCAAATTATGATACATGTACAGAACAAGTCTCATCAGCACAAAGACAAGCTGCGGCAAAGAACAATGCCCCTCTCCTCCATCATCTTCTAACAGCAGTCGACCATGTACAACAAGGTGGAGGTGAAAAAGGGACAGAAGCTGGCCCTCCTCAACAACCCAATGGTCAAGTCAAAGGAGGAGAATGGCTGCGTCGTCACACGGTTACAACACATCAAAGTGCTGATGAAAGAAGAGGAGCCCATGGGTGTCGTGAAGGTCCAGAAATTTAAAAAATTTTTTTTTTATTTTTTCCACTTTTTTAATTCATTCGGCTGAAGACATACTCAAGGCTGCTAAACTAGCACCAGGCTATTATTAAACGCTAAACTTATGGCCAATCACTGTAATAATTGCACCATCGCAGACGATGGCTTGCTCCTAGTCTTTTTTGAATACGATCCTGGATCCTTAACGTGCATGGTGTGTGCCTCTTTCCAAACACAGGACCTTCTTTTAGGTCCTATTAGAGGGACATCTCTAACCAAAGCAAGGTACTTATTTCCACCTGAGTAAAGAAAGGAAAGTCATGTAAAGTGCCCTTCCTAAGGCACAAGTAAGGCAACATGACAGGGTATGAACTCAAGACCTGTTGGTTCCAAGCTAAACACTTTAACACTAAGCCTCACTTTGTTATCATTATGCATGACCACTAGTATATGTTTTACATTTGTAGCTATCACAAGAGCACAAGACGCAGAATCAAGACTAACAACACAGGTAACAGTGACACCATTCTATCATGTCTTGACTATTATTTGCCACCTATGATAGTTCCAGTCCTCTTTTGTTATTAATGACATGTGCTTTTGACCTTGAAAGTCCACCATGAGTTTTCACAACAGATAGTTTTTAGCATAGCTGTAAAATGATTTATAATAATTTTACGGCTCTCGGTGGCAAATGTGTAGATGTTGGCACATTGGCGATACCAAATTCATAGTGTGTTTTTGGCACACTTAAAATGATTAATGCCAACCAAGATGTACAATAGAACAGATCCAAAGACAAGATCTCCATTTTAGGTTGAACATGTCATAACATCACACTAAATCAATTCTTTAAAATTGATTTTATTCACCTGTCTTAGAAATTAAGTTAAAATGTATAACTTATATTCACTTTTCCCAACAGGAAACTCACCACCGACGCCATACCCAGTACAGACCCATTGCACCAAAACCAGATCCATCGCCACCAACATTCCAACATATCCTACAACCAACTTTACACTTCATTCCATTCCATATCCAGTCCAGATCATCCAACCACATGTCGTACAACAGCCTAACATCACATACACATCCATCCACCCCACCCACCAACCATCCATTTCATATATCAGTCATTTTACACCATTACAGCAGCCTACACCACACATGTACTACACTAACCTGCCATTTCACAATTACATATACTACATCTAGTCATATTTCTCCCCATTTCATAGATAGATCTAGACACCAAATATAATCTATATATTATAGTAAAGTTGTTTTGTTTTTGTTGTGTTCAAAAGTATTATTCTTCAGTTTACTAAGACACCACTTGTAAGTATGTAATAAGACAAGATTGCATAAACAGCTAGCTGCAGTATTTGTGATATGGTTTAGGTAGCCTTGCACAATCATATGTAAAATTGCTTTTCCTAATGAGGGATAAAAATACACGCTTGAGTGACTCGGTTTAATGAAAGTTGAAGTCACATGGCCTTGTTATTTAAGTACAGCACGGTACAGACTAAAACTTTCAATCTCATGTACTTGAACATGATTTTTATTTTATCAGTTCACTTTTGATAACACTAGAAAAAATGAATATTTCTGTTGTAGTAGCTGCAAATGCTAGTGGGATTGTTATCATTTTATGTTTTCTAACTTATTACATGTAACTTTATGAAAGGAAAGGACAGGGTGACATAAACAGCATTTGCTATATAGTTTGGGTACGTCTTGTACAATCAAATGTAAAGTTTTATTTTCCATTAAACGATAAAAATATATGTCTGAGTGGCTTAGTGTTTTTATGGTCAAAGGTCACATTGCCTCTGACAGTAGATATACATAGAGTACAGTAGTGACTAGGGTGAGCGGGCCTGAAAAGGCATGCACATTAAGTGCCAGATGACTGACATCAAAATTAGCTAAACAACTTTAAAAGCCTTTGTTGCCTTGTTTTGTCAATTTTACACTGAAATTTACGTGACTGTCAAAGATTAGGTTTTCTACGCAAAAATGTTTGAAATTTTCCAGTAAAAGATTCTGCTTCAGAAAACGTAAAATCAAGCTTATATAGAAGGAAATAAAGCCTTAAGTTGGTACCTTTTCAATATGAAACTTTATATTTGTAACTTTTCCATATATATCTGGCAAATTCAACTTATTTGTAAATGATCAGGTTTTATGGAAGATATGCAAATTAACCTATTCCCAACGTACCCAAAAATCATAAGGTTTTCAAATAAAAATTACAGATTGTAGATGGAAAATCATATCACAGGATGACATTATCTGCATAGGAAATTGGCACATTATAATTTTTGACATTTTCAAAGGACTTTAAGTTATCAAACGCAATATTTTCATGCGCGGAAACCCGTTTCCCATGCACAGACAGTCTTTACTACACAGAATTGGTCAACAAGTGTTTACAAAAACTTACACTTTATTATTTGCTGCACTGCTTCAAGTTCAACTATAAAACTTATGTGTATAACACAGACAACCAAATCTACTACACAAACCCAAAAAAACACAAACAAAGCGAGACAGTGAACATTTAAGTATTGGCAACAACACCTTATAATTTACCAATCAGATTACTTTGAATAAGTTGACATAATCACGTTTGAGGAATGTGATAAAATTTAAAAGGTCATAATATATTATAGTACTACAGAACTTAAGTAATCATTAGGACTACAATGAACATGATAAAAAGAATTCAAGTTCTGTGGCATTAGGACATGCCAGCTACCTTTAGGCAGCCCCCCTTGGCCAGAACTAAGAAAACTTCCTTCCTTGTTCAATTTACATCTTCTTTTTGAATGAGTCATTAAAACTAAGAACCATTCCCCCCGCTCGGTCGCTGTGCTTCCCTCGCCTCATATCAAAAATTTCTAGAAAAAACCCTGCTGAGTACTAAAAAAAAACACAAAAGTACCCTACATGTGCAGGATATTGGTGTAACTAAAATAACACAGTTAAGGAAAGAAGGCACCAAATAGATATAGATATTTGTCTCAGTGCCGAATCCTCAAGTAAGGCATAGCCCTTCTTCATACGGATGCGCTGAAAGCCATGTCAAACACTGATTATGTCATAGGAACTTCACAAAATAAAAAAACGTACATATCACGACAGGCCTACCATACGAAAAATAGTTACGATACATCATACATACCCCGTTTCATCAGTGCGATTTCAGTAGACAGGAAAGCGTCCGTGTAGAAACCGAAGAGAATGTGCAACGTTAATCCAGTCACATAGTTCGCGGTAGAAGCTGGTTCCTTCAACGAGAGTGCGAACAAACTCCACATACTTTTCCAGCGCGTCTACCAAGGCCGGCACGATACAGTACAAAGTATAGAACAGCACAAACGTTTTAAAAATGGTCCGTATTAAAGTTCGCCCAATTGCCGCCCGATCCACCAACGCCGCCCATGGCATTTTCAGCGGCTAGCTTGGGCGCGTAGCCTGGTCATGGCGGTAAACTGTTTTCCCGGGAAAGGCGCATCTCCGTCTGCGGCAGTCTCCGATCCTTTTTCGTGTCACGATCGAAAATATGACACGAGTGTTGGAGAACTTGATACACGTCATGCTACAAATGTGTCAAATCACTGCACCGTACGCAAAAGTGGGATTGCTATATCACAGGGAACGGTCAAGCGCGAGATTTTCACCAGAAATAGGAAGCTTAACGTGGTAACGCCAGGCTTACACAATTTCAACTTCAAGCGATGTGTCTCAGACACATGCCAGCGCAATAGGTGGTCGATCTGGAATCCTTTTCCCTGTACCCGCGATGTGCAAAGCGCGTAAACCAAAACCATTCACATCTGCCGGAAACCACAATTCACACGAACACTGAAGTAAATCGCGAGACACGTTATCGCCCGGAGTTCAAATCATGTACACACGCGAGATTATCGCAGTACACTAGGATGACATATAGCGCAGCTTTAACTCAGAGCATGATATAAAATACTAGTTTATATACATACAGTACTGCAAGAATTCTACACCCTGTCTACAAATCCCCCGCGGTGATTGATAACATTCCCTCACAACAACGAGCTGGTGACCTACATATACGGACAAACAACCCGACCCATCAATTACAAAACATAACTATCAATGGCGAATTAAACAAACCGGTATTTTATTCTGTTGTAAGATGCTCCTTGCAACTACATACAACTTTATATGTTCGTCATCATATAAGGAATATACCTGTCAAAAATGAAAAAAATTCAATCACAATTGATATTTTTCTACAAGAAATGCTGTAAGAAGTGTCAAATTTATTAATCAATGATAAAATTCCACAATTTAATCATATACATTTTCATATACAGGTATAGGCATGCAGCTGTATATTTTATTACGCTCTTTGTCTTTGGCAACTTTGCATGTAACTTGAAAAGTACACAATTAAAAAAAAGTTTTCTTGGTTTCTAAATTATATTATTATTGAAAAATAGTACGGATTCCCAGCTGCATTTGCACTGTGAATGCAAAAATTCCTTCATTTTACTACGAGCCTGATCTTTAAGGTACGACTTAAAACCTTTGGGGGCAATCGTGTAAATGAGAGAGCTCGAGAGGTCTAGTCATGTCATTATAGCACAGCTTGGACAATGTGCAGTTTGTATTGGCCAGTATTTCTGATGACACTTACATGTATTGAATTCTCTTTCATTGTGTTTTAGCAATAGATGTCATTGAAGTCAATGCAGCCCAGGAATTTGTGCTTACCCCAGCTCAAGACAGAGAGGTGAGATGTTTGTAACTTATACTAAGATATCAGATACTTAACATTTAGGTTTGTGTTTCTGTTAAGATTTGTAAGTCTCAGTGTGCAAAAACATTTCAACCTCTAAAAGGAGTACATGTAGGTCTGGAACATGATGCATGATTCCCAGGTGTACAAGATCAGTATTGATATCCACTGAATTGTAGGACATCCAGATTGCCCCCACCCTGTAACATTTAACCTGACAGAGTTCCTGACAAGAAGTAAAAATAGTTGCTATACACTTGAGGAACATGATTGAATTAAGCTGCAGTAAGCAATATTTTTTTACTAACTGCTTTGCAGGTTGACCAAGCCTTTATCATGAAGCGCAATGCAGTAGTTGCAGAAGTGAACAGTATCCAAGTTCGGGGTTGTGATCTTCAAACCCTGAAAGGAGATGATTGGCTCAATGACATTGTAAATCCGCTTTACATAATCATTTTCAATCTCGGTTTCTTACTTTGAATTGATAGTATCACTGAAGATTTGCACGTGGCCTGGAATCCTTTTTTCTTGCATGATGTAACGGTTACTGTAAGGATGATTGACATTAATACATAACTGAAATAACCATGATAAACAGTCTTAATATGGTTTCTGGACATGATATGGCCGTCATGATTTCATTTGAGGCCTTTGTATTTTGACACACAGGTTATTGATGCTTTCATGCAGACAGCCTGCAACTTACGGAATGAACAGGTAAGACATACATGTATAACAAATTGCATTGTTATTCGAATTGCCAATGATCAATTTTTTAGAATACCTGCATGCATGAAGATTTGATAGAAGAAATGCGTGGAGGTGATTAACAGTTTGCCTTTTCACAATATATGCTGGGTCAGGAACTGAAAAAGAGTAGTTCTGATCAAAAAATGACAAGGGAAATTGGTGAGCATGATCATTATTGTCATTATTTTAAGAAGGTCTGCATGGATGCACCAAATTACATGTACATTGAATTTTCGATTGCTGACCCCATAGTCCATGAAGGCACACATACTTTGTGTATTGCAAAGTTAACCCAACTGGCTTAACTGCATGTTGTACAGGTATAAGTGTTATTACCATACTTTCTCCAATGGACTAATTACACAGTACTAATCACACAGTCTATGAAATCCTTTCCAGAATTCTGTGTGCAGCATATCTGTACACAGTCACTCACAGTGGTGTAAAGAGTTGAATAGTGACTGTCCCCTGTCTAGGAGCTGTCTGCTGAGAAAAGTAGGTTTGACCACAAGTTGTAGCTAGTAAAAGAGAGGAGTTACATGTAATTATATCATTCAAGTTTGAATGGCAACAGTTTTGAGTAGCCTTAAGTAGCTAGCAAGGCAGCCACGTTACAAGCTACATGTACGTGTATAATATCAAGCAGTAATAGATCCGATTTGATTTCCCTGAAGTAGACAGTACCAAAATTCTGCTCAAAAATTTGTGTGCATATGCTACTTGCATTAGAATAGAAATAGATATTATTTAATTGTTGGAAAAAAGGCTCTTAGGTCTTAATCCAATAAAAGCTTCACTCATGCATTGTTCATTCCGATTCCATAACTTTCTGTGCTATAAGGCTACTATTTTTATGAATCTATTCCCCTATCATCTGTAGATGGACTTTTCAAGAATGGAGAAAGTTCTCATACGGTATATCGTATGGCCACCAAATTTTCAGAAGATGGTGTACTAGTAAAAAAGGAACAATACAACAATTTTGATGTCGTTATTACGTAATATGACGTCATTAATATGATTTTATTGGCTAAAACCGTCTAAATAGGTTATTCTCTTAAAACTCAATGGTATACGACACAACTTTAACAAAAAGTGTTTATGATAGAATAATAAGGTCTGCTGAAGCTTATGCTGCCCTTAGCAACACCAGTGACGTCATACATATTTAATTATCCGCCATCTTGGATCTTCGTTTTGACCAATGACGTCATCAAATTAGCACAAATTATGCATAATTACTAATAAAAATCACATTGAATTACATAAGATGTTATTAATGTTAGAAAGCATGTGTATGGTATCATAAAAGCCTGAAAATAAAGTTAAGTATAAGAAAATAAAGTCAAGTATAAGAACGCCAGTGTTGGATACACTGGCGTTCTTATACTTTACTTTATTTTCTTAACGATCGAAAGCCGGCTGGGGTCAGCGCGGACCCCAAAAGAAAATCAGATACAAAATTTTAAAAAAATGGGGGAAACGGAATTTTCTGCACTGTGTTGAGGCTCAACTTTGTGGGTGACAATTACCAGAAATTTCAGAAAAAAAATCTTTAGAAACAAAAAAAATTGCACAGTATACATAGTTTAGGGTTAATGGTATACAACACAACATTTACAAAAAGTGTTTATGATATAATAATAAGGTCTGCTAAAGCTTGTGTTGCCCTTAGCAACATCAGTGACGTCATACAATGCCGTTATACATATTTTATTATCCGCCATCTTGGATCTTGGTTTTGACCAATGACGTCATCAAATTAGCATAAATTATGCATATCTAATAAAAATTAAATTACATAGGATGTTATTAATGTTAGAAAGCATGTGTAACTTATCATAAAAGCCTGAAAATAAAGTAAATTATAAGCAAATAAAGTAAAGTTTAAGAAATGAGCGGACCCCCCAAAAAAATCAGATACAATTTTTTTTTAAATGGGGGAAACGGACTTTTTGTGTTGAAGCACAACTTCTTGGGTGACAATTACCTGAAACAAAAAAAATAGTACAGAATACATAGTGCTGGGGTCGATCCACGCGGACCCCAGGTGTACTGTTTAGAGTTAAATACGATTTGATTATTTTATCACCTTTACAATTCAATTTTTAATACCTAGGAATGACTTAACAATTATAGATAGTCTGTTGTGGACTGAAGATTCACAGTCCTCCAACTTCTTATATACCTCTGTTAGTCACTATACATTTGCTCTTTTGTATGGAAGACAAATAAAGGAAAATCTTACACCATTTTATCCGTCTACGTACCTCTAACAGTTTGGTATCTCGTTGGTATCTTGACAATGCAGGAAATGTACAACCTCGCTGCTATTCTTCGGACAGGGAGACAGTTTTAAGTACCACACGGCTATCCGGATGGACTGAAAATGGCGATCAACACGTTCTGTCACCAGATGGTGTACCACCCTGATAAGGGGTTTGCCCCCCTACATCCATATCCAGCCGATTTGTCAGCGGTGGACATGGATCATGCATGACTGTATCCTTACCAATTCTGGCAAGCAAAATAGTGTAACCATATGTATACAGCATGTGCAAGAACATTTAGAGTGTAATCAAGACAAGTTTTGTACAGCGGTAAGTTATTTCATCAGATGTACACATTTCTCCTTGACAATTTATCAGCCCATTACCTGATGCACCTGTTCTTAATTATAACATGACGAGGACATGGGCAAGTGAACAGATGCTAATCACAACAGGTAAATTTACTTATAATGATGTTTTGTGTGTAGTGTTGATCTTGCAGAAATTGTACCAGTGATATTTAACAGCTTCTTATATATCAAGTCTAATTGCTATGCAGAGCGATCTGACATTTGTGTGTACGAATAGCAGCAGCACTTCTTATTCCTTTATAACAGAGCCAAAACACAATCTTAGAAGTCGGCCCTCAACACAAGCCTCAGTCATCTCATAAGGGACCAGCTTCAAGTGGACAGTACCATGCTTTCCTGTCATGACACGTACATTTTTGAAGGTTACTGTATCTGTAGGGGGCCAGTTGAAGCCTTCTGTATTCCGGGCCTCAGACCACAGAGTCCTTATGTACTCCACCCCCTTTGAAATTGTACTAAGAGATTCATGTACAATAACAGTAGACAACAAAGAACAGTTAGTTGTTTGGACATGGGACTTCACTTCGCTCGCTATTACGAGCAGTGAAGATATTTTGTCCTAGGTGTCCCAGAGTACATTGAGTTCAGCAAGTATTCATACTGTGCCAGAGTCTGACTACATGTCAGACTCTGATAGCGACTCAAGCAGTTACGTATCTGAAGATTCAGATGAGGACAGCTTTGACCCCCATGAGCTTCCATTTAAAGTCATTGGGGTCACTTACCACAGGCGGTACCAAGATGTTATGGAAGAAGCATATCATGCAAGCAACAAAAATCCTAAAGCAGGCATCATCCCTGAACATGACAACCTATATGATCCAAATGCCAGAAACAGGGAAGCAGTCAGTACCCCCCCCCCCCAATTCTGGCGGTCGGTCTTGGAGCTCATGCCACACAGCACTGGCCCTTCAGGTAGTCAGTACACAAACACTTATGGTGGACAGTCCGCTGCCTCCCCTATGTCTTACCATCCCGGCCTTTACCCCTCCACTGCTGGAGGTCGGTCCTGGGGCTTGTCCATGTCACACAGCGCTGCGTCTTCAGGTAACCGGTACACCAGCACTACTGGCGGACAGTCTCAGGGCCCCTCCATGTCTTAAGACAATCCTGCCCCTTCCATGCCACACTGTTCTGGTCAGTTAGCGAGGACACCCCCACTTCTGACAAACCTACATATACCCAGCTATAGGAAAACTGAGGTGTATTCTCCATGTATTCTCCCAGTGATAAGACGAAATGGAGTTAAGAGTTTTCAGCTTATGTTAGCTGCTTAGGATTCCCCGTTGGGAATGTTCAACTGCAACTGTTAAATACCTCTGCTGCATGTGGAATTTTCTTTTGTAGCTACATACCATACAAACCATAGTCATAGATTAACCACTCGAAGGCCGGGAAGTACGCAGCAATGTTGTAACAGTTGCGACCGTTGGTAGAGAAAGAGTTCTTTAAAGACCTTATTGTTGACATACTGGGAGATCCAGTGGTAAAGCAAATTAACAGGGCCGTGCACGGCTTTATAAAGAGTTATAAGGCTTTGTCAGATATATACATATGTTCAAAGTAAAAAAACGATATTTGGGTGTTTAACATATCATGAAAGTGAAGTTAATTTGTGTGTACACCTCTCAGGGAAATGCAGTAAAAGTTGTACGTTTGTACATGTATTCTAATATTTTTTTCTACCGTTTCAGTGCCGCGACACATTGTACGTAGAGTCGTTCAACAATGCTTGTCTGCAGTACCTGGACAGACGAATATTCTTCGGCACAATGAACTATGGACTGAGGATGGGCCTCGCCATCCTTGACTGGGTATGTATATGTCAGAATAGATATATCCTGATTGGAGTGTGTGCCAACAGAAACTCTGGTCATAGTCTCTGACATCAAAGATCCTGATCAGAGTTTGCAATTCATGTTCAGTATCGTACACCATTAAAATATATTGAGGTTTTATGACAATCATAGATTTCAGTAGCTACCAGTAATGTGATCAAATGTTTGACTTTTTGACCAATGTTAATTCATAACAATAGGCCTCATTCTCTCTGCCGGTAGAATTGGCAAGTCCGATGTAAGGTGCGGTAAATGGTAAAAGTAAAATCTGAAGTCAAGTACTTGGACACTAATACTTGCGAATATTGGCAGTCACAGAGATGTAAAGCAAATGTCATAAGGTAAAAAATGCAACGCATGGTCTATAAAAATCGTAAGTGCAACGGTATCTTTTCCAGAACGAGCATGTAGACAGGGAGGCTACATCACGGTATGTGCGATACAGTGTAGCCAACCCTAGGCAAAACGAGGGGAAGAGAGTGTTGGTGGCTATATATATGGCAAGAAATTGGACAGAAGTAAGGAGATTGGTTTATCAGAGGCTGACAAAAGTGGCCAATGAACAGAAGTTGCAAGGGGACCGATATGTTGACCACATTGATGTCTGTGTGGCCGACAAGGAAAGAAAGAAAGACATGAAGCAGTGCGGTGGTTGTGGGACAGAAGTAGCAAAGACAAAGCGAATTTGTACAAATGCAGAGTGCCAGGCAAATCTTAAACAAGCCAAAGAAGCAGCCACCAGAAAGAATATGTTTCCTCTCACCTGTCAGGAAATACACCTACAGACCAAAGGCAACGGAGATAGTTTTCAGTGTCGAAAGTGAACACCACGCAACACCAGCAAGACAGGACAAAACAACCATCACATCAGAAGAATATGCAGACGTCCCTTCAAATCATCCACACAGTCCACATCCAATCACTATGTCTAACCCTGTCTTTGTAAATCAGAACTCTGCTTCAGCTATGCGTAAAGTTCTTCGCCATGTTGGCAAGATTTCCCATATTGCTCGATACAATGACGAGAGCCCTACCACAAGAAAATGGGTAGTTGTAGCGATGGAATGACTTCCATTAGGCATCACTAGGAACATTATCAATGACACTATGTATTGTTCCGTGTGTAAGATCTCATTTGAGTCCATGGAGCTATTCAGAGCTTATGTCGCTGACGGTCATCCAGGTGAAGCTACACCTGAAATAAGGGAATTTGACTGGGTGGTTCTGCGCGTGGGAAAGCTACACCTGGAAATGAACGATCTCAAAGCACACGTTGATCTAAACTGGGAAGTTTGGTTCTCTGCACTTGCTGAGGAGATGGGCTTCTAGTCAGAGGGCGCACAACGGGTCGCCAAAAGCTGCGCTGACCACCACAAAAGTATGGGACTTCTGCAAATCGCCATCAAGGGCACGACAGATGAGTTGGTACTTCCCTATGTGCGAGAAAAACTGGGAAGAGGGGAGCAGCAGTCAATTTCAGCCGATGTATTCCTATTCAAGTGGCGTGCCGAGTTAAGAAATCCCAACTTCGTATTCCTGCAGGAACAGATAAACCTGTATGGTTTGGCAATTCAGAATTTCCGTGTGGGAACCAGACGTAATAATACTGCCTACGTTCAAGCAGGCATGGAGGTCTTCTCACCACTTTTCAGCGGCAGGAACCATCCCAAATAGCAATCTATAGACATGTTCGATACAATGGACAGGACAATGTATCCTGAGGACTTGAAAACCTTCATACAGAAAACAGAATCAGTGAGTAGTGGGAGCAGATCGCATGGAGAAGGGATGGATGCCAAGCTAGAGGAAAAGAACAAGGCATCAAAGGCTTGGCACAAGGGTGCGCCACATGCTGCAGACTGGGTTCGTGTCTTCAGGAACTTAGACGTGTTGCAAAAGGTGTGTAGATATTGAACCATCTGGAAAAGTGTAGCTGCAATTTTACAGCTCAGTTTTGTCATGATTGTTTTGTGTGAAGGGACTAAATAATAACCTGATAAAATGCAAAGATAAACGCTATATATTTAAGGTGTGCTTGTCTGCTTTGGGAGTAAACAAAACTATCGGTAGGCTACCGCATGACTGGTGTGATGTTCAATTTAATTCTAATAATCCATGATTCACTTACTATTCTCCAACAGCTGAGAGCCCGGTTCTTTGACGTCATTTGGGTGGCAGACACTGTGTCTTCACAGGGAAGTGCCCGCTACAACTTGGAACCTGAAGTGGACGCCTGGCGGACAAGGCTTCGTTCGTCAGACTACCTCACCAACCCCTTCAAAGGCGACACTGACCACATCTCCATTACGGGTAAACCACTCACAGCAGACCTTATGTCATTTGACAAGATTGCTCGTAGCAATAAGTTGTTGGTGTTTAATGAAGTGTTGTTGCAGGGAAAGCAAAGGTCAGACATGAGACAGACCCTAGTGTATGTGACCGAGGACGAACGCTGTAAAGCAGAGGACGTCACCAAACAGACAAAGGTGATTATTGTCGAGAAAATGAAAGACCTACTCAGTCACTTTGTTGTTGAAGATGTCCAAACCTATCATCTGGAAAAAGTCTCTCTGTTGGAGAAAAAAATCCACTCAACAAAGAAAGATGATTTGCTTGAACTCTATTACGACATCTACAATGAATCACATGAGCAGGAAAAGATCAGTTATGCGGTAGAGTCAAATGAAAGGGAAGATATCCCATAAGATAATGTATACACTGTATGTACTGTTCTGTTTTGTTTTAACAGTAACAGAAGTGACTGTACAAGTGACTTATAGGGACAGGCCCTCTGTACGTAATGGCAACAGACAGTATAAAGTGATCCTTAAACCTGGGGCCAACATTCCCTCCTCGTGGAAGATCACAGACGGCCGCCTTGTCTTCTTCCGTTATGCTGGCCAGGTAAGAACTTGCATCAAGTGCCAGCAAGAAGGTCATGAAGCGACCACGTCTTCTGCAACAGGTGTCAGACTGTTGGCCATGTTGCATACGAGTGTACATGTGATGTCGTATGCAATATCTGTGCCAAAGAGAGCCACTTGGCACGGCGGTGCCTGATGTCCTTTGCAAACAAAGTCCAACTCGAGAACAAGTGGACCAAGGGGGCAGGAACTGTGGTTGGCCCGTCCAGCATCCAGTCCCCAGCCCAGACACCTCAGATCGTGGCTGGCAGGTTCAACCCCCCTGCCAACCTCAATGAACCGGCACACAGAGCGCCGGAGACTTTAGATTCAGAGTCTTGTGCCCCTGACAGTGAGGGGAGTGAGTCCGAGGACAACTCGGGCAGCGCCTCTGAGGCGCCCAAAGAGGTACTCCTGGAGCCAACCCCCACCTCCTCTGGGGAGCTCAGTGAGAAGGGGGAGTCGCAGAACGTTACCCTTCCCCGTCGCAAAAAGCGTAGAAGGGGCAAGGGTAAGGTCAAAGATGGCCCTTATTGCAATGGGGAAATCGAGGCCGCCATAACGGCCGAGTTCACCAACAAGGACGCAAAAGAAGCTCCGTCCCCCAGGGCGAGCACAACCCCGAACGTGAAAGATTACCTAAGCGAGTCAGTCGAGATGGAGTTGGAAAGGCAATCGTCCAAACGACCGGCACCCAGCCGGTCAGACGATGACGTCCGCCCCAAGAAAAAGAACGAAGTGAAAACACCCCCTGATAGTCCCTTTGAGGGTGACCTGGTAATTGATGAGTTCTCGTCGTCCGAAGACACATTTGAATAACATTTTAAAGAGTCTGACATCATCAGGTTGTCAAGAACAAGATTTCAGCTTCAGGCTCCAAGGCTCAGGGAAGGTAAAGTTCAATTTATTTTTCAATACCCCCTTTTATGTGTAAATTTCGTGAAGGCCATGATGTATATTAAATTAAAACACGTTTGTCTCTGCCAGCAAAGACTACTAGTGTCTTCCAGAACCAAAAACGGCGTCAAACATTCCCACCCGCAACTTCTTTCGAAGCGGTTTCGCAACGGTAGAACCGAATCTACACCACGGACCGACAACTTGCCGAATGGAAGGACAACCCCGAATCCACGCACCAGTGATGGGGCTTTGTTTCGTACCCCACCACCGAGTGCAGAGGTATCAAACGAGAAGATCTTCCGAGCTCTCATGAATCTCAACCGGGAAATGAGGAAGAAGAAATGCATCTGATGCAGACGAAGATTTCCGAGCTGACGGAATAAGTTCTGGATCTCCGACAAAGGCTGGAGGCCACGGCCGGGGACGAAGAGGCTGTGCCACAAGATAGAAGACACCGAAATAAAGCCAAGTCCACACAGCTATCGGTGAGCTAGATATATTTATATTTTTATGTGTACATAAACAATTCTGTTGTTAGATAATCTCCTCAGTCAACTCTCTTCCATTTGAAACTTCATCTACGATAAAATTTGTTTGCTGAAATGCCAGAAACTGTATTGTTTTGGACGAAAGCGTCTGTTTTTTCTGTACCTTGTTGGTACAAAACATGTCAATGAAACAACGTCTACTTTTAATGCAAATATTAAATCTGTAAACTCTTACAAGAGCGCAATATGGATGATCTACCAGACTGGAAGAAGAATGTGTCGCTAGTCTTTGACGAGATGAGGGTGAAGTCCAACCTTGTGTACTGCAAGTCAACAGGGGAGTTGATCGGATTCACAGATCTCGGGGATGTGAACAATGAAATAAAGAGTTTCGAAGAGAGGTGTCATGTACAACAAGGAGGCACTTCTAATGGCCCTGAACTTGCGACTCACGTCATGGCATGTATGGTAAGGGGACTTTTCTCAAACCTGGAGTTTGTCTTCGCGTATTACCCATGCCGAACCTTCACCAGTGACCAGCTCTTCCCCATCCTCTGGAACGCCGCAGGTGTTCTGCATGCAGGCGGGTTCAAGGTCCGAGCATTCGTCTGTGATGGATCATCGCCAAACAGAAGGTTAGACTTGTTTAATCTTTTACTGTTCATTTAAATGCTATACTTACCCCAGTATTACATTGTATGTATCTCCAGCTGTATCTGACAGTATGAGTTGTAATTTTTTTTTTTTTTTTAAACTACAGGTTCTACCGACTGCATGGTGATGGAGACGGCATGGTGTACTGGGCCTGGAACATCCACAACCCTAATGACAAGATCTACTTCATCTGTGATGTGCCGCACTTGGTGAAGACCACCAGAAACAACTTCGAGAATTTTGGGGCACACAACCGTACCAGACATCTACATGTATGTCTTTTTCATTTTACATCATATCACTCATGATCACTACCACTCATTATCAACATGTATTGTTCCTCGTCTCTTAATGGCGCCTTTTCTGATCATGATGGATTTATGATTTCAGTTGAAGCTTCAATGGAGCAGAAGTTGGAGAAGGGTTTATAGAGATGTAATAATTCGGTTCTAAGTGATGTGGACTTTCAGAAGGATTTTAATTTATATTTTGATTTTTTGGCCCACCCGATACATTTTTTGATGTAAAAGACAATGGTGGGAAAATATTAAACAAATAATAATAATGACATTCTTCCCAATTCCCTTAAAGACTTGAATTGGAAAATAACGCATAGGATCATGAAAACTTAGAAGGTCATGAAGCGGCCAATTGTACCACGTCTTTTTGCAACAGGTGTCAGACTGTTGGCCAGGTTGCATCCGAGTGTACATGTGATGTCGTATGCAATATCTGTGCCAAAGAGGGCCACTTGGCACGGCGGTGCCTGATGTCCTTTGCTAACAAAGTCCAACTCGAGAACAAGTGGACCAAGGGGGCAGGAACTGTGGTTGGCACGTCCAGCATCCAGTCCCCATCCCAGACACCTCAGACCGTGGCTGGCAGGTCCAACCTCAATGAACCGGCACACAAAGCGCCGGAGACTCACGATTCGGAGTCTTGTGCCCCTGACAGCGAGGAGAGCGAGTCCTAGGACAACTCGGACAACGCCTCTGAGGCACACAGGTAGCTGCTCCTGGAGCCAACCCCCACCTCCTCTGGGGAGCTCAGTGAGAGGGGGGAGACGCAAAGCGTGACCCTTCCCCGTCGCAAAAAGCGTAGAATGGGCAAGGGGAAGGTCAAAGATGGGCCTGATTGCAACGGGGAAATCGAGGCCGCCATAACGGCCGAGTTCAACCCCGAACGTGAAAGACTCCTCAAGCGAGTCAGTTGAGATGGAGGTACGTGGAGAGGCAATCGTCCAAACGACCGGCACCCAGCCGGTCAGCCGATGACGTCCGCCCCGAGAAAAGAATGAAGTGAAAACACTCCCTGATAGTCCTGACCTCCCCTTTGAGGGTGACCTGGTAATTGACGAGTTCACATCGTCAAAAGATACATTATAATAATGATGACTCGTTACAAGATTAGACTCTTCAATCCCTGTATATATATATATATATATATATAGTTAATGGTTCTCATAGCAACTTTAAACGTCTGGGGGATGCGGGATCCCAACAGACGTTCCCAGATATACAATTACTGTAAACTTAACAAATTCCACGTTGTCTGCCTACAAGAATGCCACATATCACACCTTGATGAAACACCTTGATGAAACATCTACATGGGGAAAAGGAAGGGGGGGTCAGGCCCTTTGGAGCCTTGGCACACCTCACCCCAGAGGGGTGGGCATCCTGCTCTCTCCATCGCTCCACTTTGAAGTCACTAAAAAATCGTGTGACGAAGACGGTCGTGTAATCTGCGTTACATCATCTGACGGCAAGCAGTCCATCAGGATCTGCAATATATATGCTCCAAATGTCCCAACCGAAAGGAGCCATTTCTTTCAGGGGTTGAATAAATACCTCACTAATTCCGACCCCACCGTCTTATGCGGTGACTTTAACTGTGCAGGGAACCTCGCATTAGGGGGAACCCAAATCTCAGTACTGGTGCTTCCAGAGTGCTCAATACTCTGTGTGGTAGCTATGACCTACACGACTCTTGGCGCCAAACGACCCCCACGTCCCGTGTTTTCACCTGGCGCCAGGCAGACAAGGCAGTAGCATGCCGTCTAGACAGATTCTACACCTCCAAAAGTCTACCTGTTTCTGACAACTCTAACCTCTAATTCACTTAATTGTCTATCTTAGCCTGTTTCTGTAAGAAGTTGTTTAGGCTCTAATAACACCCACACATATGTGGTTCATTTTGAAAAAAGAACAGACAAGAACATGCTATTGAGGCTAGCATCGAGTCTAAAACTAGAAAACGAGGAGGGAATACAGGGTTGCCGGCAAAACTTTCTATCGCGTGCTATCTTGTGATCAGAACATCGTAGAACTTGCAAATAAGAACACCCCCCCCCCAAAAATAGCATATAAGCAAGACCTTTATTTCTGTTGCCTAATGTTTTACTTAAAATGTACACAATGTACTTTGGGATTCCAAAGCCAGCAAATTTTCAATAACTAAAAATACTGTTCCCACAGGCACAAATCTGGACAGAGGGAGAACACAGCAAACCCAGCTGGTGGCTGCAAGGGGCATAAGAGATCAAGATCAACAAAGAAGAGCAGGCCAAAAAGAAAGGTATTGAAAAGTTTCAATTGATTGTATCGAATTTGTTCATTGCTAACTAAATTTCTGCTTGTTCATGCAAATGCTTTGCCTTAAGTTAGTATGTATGCTGTATTATTTTTGATAAATTGTTGAAAATGTTTGAAATCTTCTCTTAGTTGTTCTAGCCATCAAGGGATGACTTCAGGGACTGGACAGCAGTGACAACACCACAGAGTGAAAGCAGAGACGAGAGAAGCAACAAAGCAGCACAATTGCCAGAAGTCACTGTAGCCAGCACAGCCAACAGAGAGGAGAGGGAACTGCCATCAGCTGCTGACTTCACGAGCACTGGTAATATGGTAAGTACAACAGGGACAGGAAATGACTTGTCACGAGCACTGGTAGTATGGTAAGTACAACAGGGACAGAAAATGATTTGACAGTTGCTGTACAGTCAGATCCACCCAGGAACAACCCTTTTGTTTCTGGTGGGCTTGGCTTAGAAGATGACTCGAAGCCATATACAAAGCAGTTATTTGTTTCAATGGATAAAAGCTACTGTTTTGATTTTGGCCCAAAGACCGTGTTATGAGTTGTATCAAGAGTAAAAAATAAGTCAGTGTGCTGACGATAATTCGTGTCTCATTACTGACGATGACTCATTTGTCCCTTTGTTTCAGGACATTGGTACTTACGAGAATAAGGATAAAACGGTGGGTCTATGGCTTGACCGCTGGGGAGGGAGAGCGTCTTCCCCGTTGCCGGGCCTTGTTTTTGTATCTACCTTTATAATGTTATTGGGTGCGGCTTTTGGAAACATCGATATGGCTATCCATAACTAGAGGAAAAGGGACGAGTTGTTTTATGCGGTTCTTATGCTTTGGTTCAAAGCTCCTCTTTCCTTTAGAGGAAAGTCCGTGGCTGTTAATGTTTTAGCTGTGTCAAAGCTCCTTTACATTGCCCCGGTTTTTAAACCTCCAGCTGAAGTTCTAACGAGTGTCAACTCGGCCCTTTTCAAGTTCATTTGGAATGGCAAGAGGGAGATGATTGCCAGAAAGTCCGTTTATCTGCCACTGCCAAATATGTTTAGCTCCACAAGAAAATGCTATCAAGAAAAATAAACTGTCGTTTCCAATGTACTTGGTTTCAAGAATTATAACAGAAGTTCAGTCCATTGAAGACTTAATTGTGGACAACATATTAAAACCTAAGTCACATTGCTCTTCATGCCAAAAAAAAGCAACCAAACAACAGACCACATCTAAAACATATCTCACTTGCACATGCCAGAGTTCTTATTAGTATATCATGGCAGATTCCGTGAAGAGAGTATTCGTTTAAAAGAAATAATAAATATCCTGGGCATAGAGTATAACTTAGTTAGTCTTGTAAAAACTGTCCCCGGTCATTTTGCAGCAATTGTGAAGTTTAAGGGCATGTTCTATGATTACAATGACATGGCCTACACAAACAAGTCTGCTCGAACACTATCTGGTCTCCTTAGAGGGGAAGACAATGACTCTTTTATTGCAAATAAAACAGATGACTTAGAAGCATATGCCTACATAAAATCATCTGATTCAACAACTATACACTCTCAATTAACTGATTTAGTAAGTTTTGACATTGATGTCTATCAGAACTAAAACTACAAGCATACTGTCACAGGGTTTAGAACAGATAGGGAGTCTGTGCTGTCTGACTAACGACCACTAATCAACAGAAATGGAGATTTTTCAAGTACAAGATTTAGCTTTCGACAGTTTAGACAGACTGGTTCATTGTATTGCGTTCTCTCGAAGCGACTGAATGTTATGCTTTTGTTTTATCGGGGGGAAGGGTGCTTGGTAGAAAATGGAAAGTACAAAGCTGAAGAAATATTAAATCCGTGGACCTGATGTAAAACTTGTAGTAAACAAGAATTCGGAGACCTCATATCTCCATGAAATATGGTTTCCTGGACACAAATAACATATATTTGATGTGAAAGTCCAATCCTTTGGCAATGTTTCTTTTCAACATGTTATCATAAATTATGCAAATGACCTGCACATTAACATAATATATGCATGGTGTTGTAAACTTTTAACTAACTTACACATGTCACAAGTATGAAATTCCCATCATTTACCACTAAGGAATCATAGAATTTTTACATTAATTATGCAAATTAGGTCCTTATTTGCATAATTGGTATCTGTTGATATTCCACCTGCGATAGATTATACACATTACATGTATGAAAGTCCTATAATGTAAAACACTGGAATTACAGAATTTCCTCATTAATTATGCATATTAAGTCGTCATTTGCATAATTTGCATCTAATTATGTACATTTCTGTGTAAGCTACCTACATACCAAAAATCATGATAATACGTTGCTCCTTTCTGGACTTATCTGCTCTGAAAGATTTCTCCAAAACCCCCCCTGCAGTTCCAGCACAAGCTGCTAGGGGGACAAAATTCACACCACTCATTCCTGACAGGAAAAGCTATCTGCCACTAAAAAATCAAGACCATAGCATGTTCAGGACAAAAGATACAAAAACCGGAAGTTCTGCTGCAGTACCAAGGTCAGCCACCAGGAGGCCCAGATTTGACCTTGACCTTTGTCTTCCTAAGACCTACCTACATACCAAATATCATCACCATCCATAAAGGCGTTCTTAAGTTATGCTCACCAGTAATTGGCGGAAACACACACACACACACACACAGACACACAGACAGACAGACAGACCCAAAACAATATCTCCATTTTTCATGGAGATAATAATCATTCTCGGTAAATTCAAGGATACACTGCCCAATGCACTGAAAAATATGAGCTCAAAACATGACAGGGATCTTGCAAAGGGCATACTTTGTAAGTCTACTAGCAAAAATTTGGTAGGTAAGAAATTGTTGGGAATACAAAAGCAAAAGGGGCTTAGAACTGCAGAAAGATATCATAACAAAGTAAGTGCAAACTATAGCAAAATGGAGAATACATGCCGTAGAGTAAGACAACACCAACTTTACCTCAGAGAAAGAGAAAATTATGAAATGTTCATAAAACTACAATTGGAACCGGTAGAGGAAAAACAGCAACAGAGCCCAGCACAGAGCCCAGTACAACGTTTAGAGTCTGCAATAAAGTGTTTCTTTGCTCAGTATTCCTGCTTTAGATAGCTTTTTTAGAAATCCTGAGACTGGTTTATTGAAATCTATATTTCAATTTCTTGTGGACAATGGCCCAGCGGAAGCACCGGAAAGTGAGCTATGTCAGATGTGGGACATTAGACTGTTCAAGTTCTTAAAGCTTGACAAAGTTATCCACAAATCATTTCCGGAGTATCACAGTAAAAGAAATTATGTAGGAAGAGTTCATGCTTTAGAAAGTACAGCCATCCAATCAAAGTAATTTGTTTGTCCCATGGAGATTGTATCCCTGAGTTTCCAGAGAATGAGGATATTAGAGGTCATTCAAACCACAGTGACAAAAATGCATAAGGTTTGGAGCCATCTCTAACTTCAATTGTTCTATTTCCAACCATGCCAGAATCTTGGTACGCAAAATTGGGCAAACAAGTTTTGACAAATAAAGCCAGAACAAAAGCTTAACACACAAATAAAGAAGTCTATTCCACACAGTATTACAAAAACATGGAGGCCATGGCTAAGGAAGTGATAGAAACATTTAGAACTGCAAAATTTAATGGTACTCCACTTCAGTCTTTCAGAGGTGTTAAAGATAAGGATTATGTGTTTACTGATGAAACCGAATTGAAACATTTCCTGTCCTTCAACGAAATGAAGAAACAATGTTGTGAAATGGAATATAGACCTGTTAAGAATGAGATCTTTCACTGCCTTGTGCATACATGGGGTGCTGTTGAAGACTATGTGGAAACGTACAGGGAAGACTATAGTGTACTTTGCAACGAGTCTGGCCCTGAAAGAACCTCCTAGCTAACAAAATACACTACAGCTATCTATAGACCAGATAATAATTGGATTTGTAAAGATAACCATGATCGATTTGAGAGAGAACCATTACCAGATTACGTCCGCTGGCTCCTGACTGGTGGTGAGGTACACTATATGTCGTATGAAAAAAGGAAAAAGTTTCCACATGGTGAGTGGGATGAAACATCTGGTCTCTTCTTACCTAGTAGGATCTTAGACCTGATTTCCATAACCCAGCAGTTGGGTATCATGACCAGTTTGCTCTTTTGCCATTTGTTTCCATAGAAAACTTTCAAGATTATTACAAAAAGCAAAATGATCAATTAGAAAAGGTGTATGGACAGGACAGTCAAAGAGGAAAATGGTTTTATCATGAACTCTACACTACCACCCAAAAAGAAGCGCCTACAAAGGCTTCCCCCCAGTCTACGGCGCTGCCGTCAGTCAGTGGGTCTGAGAAGGAAGACACAAAGGCCAAACCCCAGACCACTGTGCTGTTGTCAGACAGTGAGTCTTAAGAAAAAGATCTCGCTGATTCCGAGGACGGGGCGAATAAGATGACCTCCGATGTGGAGGAGGATATGGTGACCGAGACGAAGGTGGTTAAGGAAGAAACTAAGGCAAATGTGACAGAGACTTAAAAATCTCTTCACATCGAACTCCCAGAATCAAATGACCTCGTTATTGACACAGCCGGTTGGTGGTCGGAGACAGAGTCAAAACGCCGCCACAAAAGTGGCAGTGACTCTGATGAGCCCCTCGCAAAGAAAGGGAAAAGTAAAAAGGGGAAGAAAACTAAGAAGGTGGAGAGTGACGGGGAGTCTGCACAAATAGAGCAGTTTCCCTCATCTCCTGAAAACTTTCAACAGCCCTCCCTCCCCTTACCAAAGAGGAAGGGAGGAAAGAAAGACAAAAAGAACACCTAACCTACCCACCCCATGCCCGTTTTGTCCAAACCCGTTAACAAACCTGGACCGACTTTACGACTTTTAACACTTATGTCAATGGAATAAAAGATAAGAATAAGAGGCAGCAGACCTTTGATTACTGCCAGTCTAGTGGGGCAGATCTAGTCTGCTTGCAAAAGTGCCACATCTCATCAGTGGCTGAAAAAGAGAGTGGTCACGCTACTGGGGAAACAAGGCCATATGGTACTTGGGAACAAATTCGGCTAGAGGGGTCGGCCTGCTTCTGACCTCTAAGTGGACTCTGGTGTCTTCGAAAACAGACACCGACGGTAGAGTTGTCTCTATCCTTTTGTCCGTAAACAACGTGCAGCACAATGTAGTTAACGTTTACGCCCTCTCAGCCCCTGCAGAACGGGCCACTTTCACTGCACGAAATAAGGGATTTACCAAATTTACGCGGGGTATGTAAATGCCTGGTAAATGTGACATATAATATTTACCCACAAATACCAAATATTTACCCGGTAAATATGTGTAAATATTAGGTAAATACATGGTAAATGTATTTTATGTGTAAATGTGAGGTAAATACATGGTAAATGTATATACCACTCTGATAAGCTGAGAAAAAATAGTTATGTCAATCTTACTCTCAAGAGCTTATCTGGGGCTTTCCAAGGCAGACACAAGGCAAATCCAATGTAAAAACCCCGGATAAGCTCTTATCCGGAGCTTACATATAAACCCAGGATAAAAGCCCCGGATAAGCTCTTATCCGGGGCTTACATATAAACCCATGATAAAAGCCCCGGATAAGCTTTTATCCGGGGCTTACATATAAACCCGGGATAAAAGCCCCGGATAAGCTCTTATCCGGGGCTTACATATAAACCCAGGACAAAAGCCCCGGATAAGCTCTTATCCGGGGCTTACATATAAACCCGGGATAAAAGCCCCGGATAAGCTCTTATCCGGGGCTTACATATAAACTCATGATAAAAGCCCCGGATAAGCCCTTATCCGGGGCTTACATATAAACCCGGGATAAAAGCCCCGGATAAGCTCTTATCCGGGGCTTACATATAAACCCATGATAAAAGCCCCGGATAAGCTTTTATCCGGGGCTTACATATAAACCCGGGATAAAAGCCCCGGATAAGCTCTTATCCGGGGCTTACATATAAACCCAGGACAAAAGCCCCGGATAAGCCCTTATCCGGGGCTTACATATAAACCCGGGACAAAAGCCCCGGATAAGCCCTTATCCGGGGCTTACATATAAACCCGGGACAAAAGCCCCGGATAAGCTCTTATCCGGGGCTTACATATAAACCCATGATAAAAGCCCCGGATAAGCCCTTATCCGGGGCTTACATATTATAAACCCGGGACAAAAGCCCCGGATAAGCTCTTATCCGGGGCTTACATATTATAAACCCAGGATAAAAGCCCCGGATAAGCCCTTATCCGGGGCTTACATATAAACCCGGGACAAAAGCCCCGGATAAGCCCTTATCCGGGGCTTACATATAAACCCGGGACAAAAGCCCCGGATAAGCTCTTATCCGGGGCTTACATATAAACCCATGATAAAAGCCCCGGATAAGCCCTTATCCGGGGCTTACATATAAACCCGGGATAAAAGCCCCGGATAAGCTCTTATCCGGGGCTTACATATAAACCCATTATAAAAGCCCCGGATAAGCTCTAATCCGGGGCTTACATGTAAACCCAGGACAAAAGCCCCGGATAAGCTCTTATCCGGGGCTTACATATAAACCCGGGATAAAAGCCCCGGATAAGCTCTTATCCGGGGCTTACATATAAACCCATGATAAAAGCCCCGGATAAGCCCTTATCCAGGGCTTACATATAAACCCGGGACAAAAGCCCCGGATAAGCCCTTATCCGGGGCTTACATATAAACCCGGGACAAAAGCCCCGGATAAGCCCTTATCCGGGGCTTACATATAAACCCGGGACAAAAGCCCCGGATAAGCCCTTATCCGGGGCTTACATATAAACCCGGGACAAAAGCCCCGGATAAGCCCTTATCCGGGGCTTACATATTCTAAACCCAGGATAAAAGCCCCGGATAAGAGCTTATCTGGGGCTTACAGACAAACTTGGCTTATAACTTTGTGCATTTTAAAACTACTTTAAATCAGACTGAGAATTGGCACAATATTTGTAACCCATATATGTAGCATCTCTATGAGGTTTCTTAAGTAGCTGTAGTAAACTCACACATCACATACACATTTCATAATGTATAAAGTGTAACAGCTTTTAATCACATATTAGACTCATAACCACACATTAAGTGACATGAAAGTATGGGTAACATAAGAAAAGCCTACTTTTACACTAAATAAAGCAAAGAAAGTAACATCTTTATCACTACAAACATCACTTTTGTAATATGAAGTGGCTGAATTCACTAGAAAATGCCAAACTTGAATCTAACGTTAGTATCTCCTTAATTTGTCCTGGAAATTAAACAACTGATCCTACCATTCAGTGACAAGTCTGCCTGGATCTAACCATCTAACCAAATATCGGGGTCAGCCTGAGGTCAAATTATCTAGGTCAACATCTGGGTGACCAGTGACCTAGCTCTCATTGGCCAGCTAGCGTACGCATGCGTACTGTGTTGGCGGTTGGAATAAACCGTTGCTCAGGCCAGAAAGCGGAGAACCACAGAATCAGGCGTTTACAGCGCTAATTCTACGCGATACATGGCGTCACCAGAGTCTACCATGATCAAACATCGATGTTGGAGAGGCTTGAGAGTCGAGGGGAGATGTGATGTCAATTCCAACGCACGGAAATCCGAATAGGGACGTTAGATTGCTTCGTCGCCCCCCTCCCCCTTTTCCCGGGGAGTCCGGCTGGCAGCAAAACAACAACGAAACATAATTAACAGTCCTTCGGTAAGTACAAAAGTAGTATGTATTAGAAAATGATGCTTTTGAAAAGAAAACTAGATTCAGTTAACGTTACTGTGCCTGTCTTGTTTTTGATGTCTTCGCCAGAAACATTAATATATGAAATGTCTCCAACTATCTTCCTCTCCCCCATTATAGATACATTGTACAAGGTTTTTGTCTTTGTTGTAGAGGAAATAATTCGCTAGTATAGTAGTAACTTGTTCATACTTCCCAACGATCGATAAACATTTCTGTACAGTACAGTACATGACCATTTGTGTTTTGATGAAAAGAGGGACCAGTGAAAAAATTAAAAAAATTACATTTGTTTAGTAAAACCAATCATCGGTAAAACCTCCCAAAATTTGTATTTAGTTACAGCTGAGTTGTCAATACATGTATAATATATCTGGTAAAAATTTAGTTATATGTTACATATGTATATTGCGGATGCATCAGGTTAGTTTTCTGACGATTGTAATTATGCGATACAGTGTGTCACCTTTGTCATTCTTTCCCTTTTATATACTTCCAGGATGTACTGCTGCAGGAGATACTTCCTTCCAAAATGCAGCAGAGGTTGTAAGAAGGACAGTCGGGAACAAAGCAAGCAACTGCCAGAATTTCTCAGTTTCCAAGTACACCTGACTCCTGCTACAGGCTCCTTAGGTAAGACCACAACCCTACATACTCATCAGCATTACCACACTTTAGTATAGAGCTGTGTTCCTATGAAATTTGTTTAAAACAAATTTCATGGACAGGTCAGGACCTGTAGCTGAGCTGAAGGGTGCCTATGTTGATGATTAGAGCTGTGTTGGTACAATCCAGCACGGTACTAGTAAAATCGATTAGGTACAAGTCCAAAATACTGAAACGCTGGTATACCGGTACTGGACCGGAATGGACCTAAATGAACCTACACATGCCATTGTGCATATTGAAGCGACAAGTCCAACCACTATTTGAACAAAGGTCAAGTACATGGCTGGACCTGTACCTAAACCTGTGTACCTGCATGGAGTTCTGATGATGATGACTGCATACTGTTTGGTTCGCAAAGTCTGATTAACTTGGGCTTGACAGCATATAGATTGTATATGTTTGTAAATGCTGTCTTGAAGTAAGTTAGTACTTTTGCAGCGTGCGAAATACTAGGTTGCCCAGTTGCACTGTGCAACCATATTTTGCTTGGTGCAACCTATTTCTACACCCAGGTAACTCAGTGCACTACCTAAATTTTGTGGTAAGGATGCCCCTTTCTTCCACTGGGAACTGTTTATTGAGAAGTTCCCATGGAAGAGCTCATCACGTCAGGTAAGGGGAAACAACTCTGTGTCAGAAATGTATGAATGCACATTGCATTCCAACAAAGTTAATCACAATGTAGAAGAGTTGAACTTGGGGCCGCCTGGAATTTTGATGGGCAACTTAGCTTTCATTCTAGGTTGCCACTGGGCAACCTGGCTCAAAAAAGTATTTCGTACACTGCTTTTGTAATGTCATAATCATGTGACATGTTTCTTAGTGATGTGAATCAATGTTTAATGATACTTTTGTTTTATCAGACAGGAACTGACTCTGAAGAAGGACTCCAAACCAACACCAAGACGTCCAACATGCAGATACAGAAGAGACAGCCTTACCCAGGGTGCATGGCAGCAGTGGAGTCAGATGTTGATAGGAATGGGGAGAAGATTCTACAGCATAATGCACAAAAGTTAACAGTGTAGTGTGCCAGGGTGGTCAGTTTTGACAGAGATCATAAGTTTACTGTCTTTTCAATGTTTTATTTTGACAAACAATTACTTTGTTTTTGTAGCTGATTGCTGTTAGACTTAGAGTATTGGCCACAAACTAGTAAGACTTTCATAGCCTAACCATGTAATATGTAGCAAAATGTAATCCAGTTACGATATCCTGTGATTATGATGATAGTGACACATTTTACATTGTGTCAGAAAACCATCACTGATGTTGTTGGAAAAGTGTGAAACAATGCAAGCACCACTGAATGTTGACCCACATATCGAAGGTCAGTTTCCCTTGTTATGTTAATGTTTCCTTAAATAGTTTTAAAGTGTTTTTTTTTATCATACAGGTGCGTGATAATAAAACACAGACTACATGTTGACAGTGACAAGTTTTTCTGGTACATGGTAAACCATATAGGTGTATAGTTTCTCAAATGCTGTTTGTTGGTATAGAATGATATACATGCATGTATTTATGTTGTGTCTGCTGATATTCTGCATGCTAACATAATTATGTGTTAAATGCCATTCATGACATGCTGCTTGTAATTATTTATTGTGTGTATTCCCTATTGTATGTATATATGTGTGTGTTGTGAATACAGCACATTGATCATTTGAAAATTATATTTGTAAGAAAACTTGTATAAATTGTATGTGGTAAAACTTTTAATGTCTATTTGCATACCTTTTAGAAAAGGTAACTGCCAATTAATGTTTTTATGCTTATCAAATAAATATTTCTGAGTTCTGCCCAGAACCCATTTCTTGTGCTTGTGATTCAGGGCAGTGATACAACTATAAGTTAAATGTGGGTAAAGGGGGGTAAATATGGCAAATCGTTCTGGTAAGGCCATGTACGCGTAAATACGGGTAAATTCAACTAAATGTCAAAAATACTCCGCTCGGTAAATATGGGTAAATGCCTGAAATGCATGTGAGAAATACCCTATATGGTAAATCTTGCTAAATATATGTGAGAAATACCGCGTACGGTAAATCTCGCTAAATACGTATTTACACGAAACCGGTAAATGTGGGTAAATAAGGCAAACATTACCAGCTATAACATGCTGGTAAATGCTGGGTAAATCTGCACATTTACCGACGGGTAAATGTTGGTAAATCACCGGTAAATGTAACCTTTACCCGGCTTTACATCACATTTACCTTTGTGGTAAATCCCACTTTTCGTGCAGTGTTTTTTTCGAAGGGTTGCACCAGTTTATGTTCCCAAACGCTGTCTTATTATTAGTAATGGCGGGTGATTTCAATTGCGTCTTGGACCCGACTCTGGACCGACAGTCGTCGTCCACCTCGACCCCAGGGCCGGGGCAAGTACTCAGGACGTTGTCCAACTCCGAAATTTATGATCTGATGATCTAGATTTGTCTGACGCATTGAGAGAAGAACATCCTGATCAGATAGACTTCTCCTGGCGTTCCCCTTCAAATAGACAACAAGCGGCACATTGATGAGGAGGATGACGGGGCTTTCTCTGCGGTCGCCTCTGACTCTGACACTCCCATGGCTTCCCGGAGGAAGAGGAAGAGAAAGACCTTACTCCCGGATCGGAACCGGAGTATTGAAAATGCTATTTCTTCGGAGTTGGGTCTCTATATGTCCTCTTCGGATGTTGTGGTAGATGTCGATGTCGTGGAGTGTGTTGATGGGGTCTTCGGAGGAAGCATCCGAATACTAACTCCTCGGATGTTTCCTTTCTTGGCAGCTTAGTAAGTTTTACATTTTTTTCTCTCGCCCTTGGCGTTATCTGCACGTTCAACGTTAATGGTCTGAGGGATAAGAGTAAGCGTTTGTATATATCTAATTTTCTGAAAAGTAATAAATTTGATATCTGTTGTTTGCAGGAGCTGCATGTCTCTTCTGTTTCTGAGTCTCTGTGTTGGGAACGAGAATGGGGAGGGACTGTTATTTGTAGTTTAGGTGCAGCGAATTCTGCGGGGGTAGAAATATTTCTGTCTCCCTTTTCAGATTTAAAGCTGCTAAATCGCTCGTGTGACGCAGATGGGAGAGCGGCATCTGTTAGGCTCTCACTCGGAACCTTAGTTTTAAAAATTGTCTGTATTTATACGCGCCAACGGATAAGTCGGCTAGAGTGTTATTCTTTGATTCTTTGCCTCCTTTTTTAGCAGGTACTCTGACAACTTTTCTGTGTGGTGATTTTAATTGTGTATCCAATTTATCTCTTGATAAAACAGGTGGAAACCCTCGTGAGGGAAGTAGGGGTGCTGCGCGCCTCGCTTCTCTCATGACTGATTGTAACAACTTGATCGACGCCTGGCGTGTGCAACATCCAAGTGGTAAGATCTACACTTGGCGTCAGAGGACTCCGGCTCGATAGAATATATGTTCAAAAAAATGTGTTCGTGACTGATTTTAAGTATATTTCTTCGGCGAGATCAGACCATGATTGTTTTGTTATTTCATGGTCCCCTTTTTCATCGCATTGGGCTAGTGTGAGGGGACTATGGAGATGCAATGTAGAAATTTTAAAGGAACATGATTTTTTAGATGTCCATGAACTCCATGTTACTTAACCCCAAAAATGTAAAGCAATGTATTTCTGCTTTATGAGTTGCCCTAGCCAGGCGCCTGCCCTCAGTAATAAAGATTAGCACACTCGCTGCCAGCACTCCCTGCGAAAAGCTTTGGCCTAGTAGTGGGGAGGCACTTACGGTCCTTGTCTGCTCTTTTCGTTCTTAGTTTGGCTTTTTCTATGAAAAAAATGGCAAATTCGACTTTCAGAAATTCTGTTTCAATTAGCTTGGGTCCAGAACCCTTCAGTGTTCGTTATGTCCTCAGTAGTTTAAGTAACCATGTGGACAGTCTTGACACAGTTAGGCAAACGGGGAAGGGCACGTTTGAGATTACTTTTGTTTCTGTTGTCAGAAAGAATGAGTGAGTACCTTTTCTGAGATCTGAAATGAATGCCACTGTGACTGGTTTCGGTTTGGATACTGTATCCAACCTCTTTTTTTCCAGGTCGTCGTGGGACAATCGACGTCCGTGAGTATATTTTCCTTTTTCCTTCTAATATGGCTCATACAGCCAATGACTCCTTTCAAAGAACTGTAAGTGTTCGTTTTGACGATGCCGACGATGTTGGGGTTAAGCATTTGTTGGAACAGTTGGACGACCTTTACGGCGTGGACGTCACGACTGACTTTGATTTGCGTCAGACAGAAACTAGAATTGTTTTCAGGTGACTTTCTCAGGTTTGGGTAAGAGGAATGTTTGGTGCCAAAACTGCGGTCACACTTCCCTGATGCATCTATTACTGGTTTTGGGCTCGGAACTGTGGTGACGTGTACCAATGCCCCCGCTTACATGAGCGAGGGGGCTATACAGGCTGCCCTGTTGCAGTATGGTAAGGTTATATCGGTTAAGTATCCGACCTACCCTCCCCCTTTCGACAAGATCCAGAAGGGGGTGAGGCAGTACCGGATCAAGTTGACTAAGTCCATACCTTACGGTCTTCGGGTAGGTAACAGCATCATCTACATCCGATATCTAGGGCAGATTAAGTGTTGCAACAAGTGTGGGGAGCAGGGGCACCTGTTCGCCGAGTGTCTATTGAATAAGAGTAGCAAGTGTCTTCAACTGGGCCACAGATCCCAATATTGCTCAAATCGAAACCCCATGTTAACCCAGTACAGGTGGAACCCTGATAGAGTGCAGATTTTTAGAAACGCACTCCAGGGGGAAGCATCACAAACGTTATTGAGGGAAGTAGAGGCAGACTTACAAAGAAATGAAATAGATTTAGCTGTGGAAAAAATTGGACAATTGTTGGAAACAGCTTCTGAAACCATGAGATTTTTTCAGTTAAATCAGTAAAACTAAATGTATCTAATAATAAATGTTGGTTTGATAAAGACTGCAAATTCGCGAAACACAAAACAAGTAAATGCCTTCACAAGTATAGGAGAGAACGAAATGTCCTAAACTGGAAACAGTTTAAGCAAACTAAAACCTGAAGGAGGCCATCATGAAGCTACCAAGGGAGTACCTAGCGCAGAATAACGCCCGTGTGGCGAGTCAGACCATCCAAAACGTCAAGGTGGAGAGCCCTGTGTTCACTCCAGGCTTCCGGCCAACGCTAAGCACAGGGCTGGCAGTAAGTCATGACTACTACATGTAGTGTTACCTTACTCCTTTTTTTTGTGTGCATAGAACATATAAGGCAATGTGACATTGCTTACCCACAAAACAAATGCGAAAGTAACATTTTATTGTAATTCTGCATAAGCCTTCCGTGCTGACACTCTGGGCAACACCAGCTTTTTTTGGGGGGGGGGAGTGATGATGAGGAATAGTCGGGCGAAGATTCCTCGAGCTCTTCCAATGAGGACGTGGCTCCCGACGAGAACATACCCCCTCCGAAGAAGCTACTAGAGCACCTCGCTGCGGGAGAGCTTAACAATGTGGCGGTGGTTTTGGCCGGGTTGCCGGAGGAGGGGGCCAACAAGCTCCCTGATTCTGGCCAACTCACCGAACCCGGGACGTCCCTTAACCTAGACCTGCCCCTGTCCAGGAGCCTCATCATAGAGGAGTTTCCCTCATCAGGGGGGGAAGAATCCTCCGGAAAGAGGAAGAAAAACAAAGGGGGAAAAAAGAACAAGAAACTGAAGCCCTGAAGATTCCTGTAGCCGGACTGATTTCACCCCGACGACGATCGCATGGCAACGACTTTTAACGTTTTATGTTAATCGAATGAGAGATAGGAATGAGAGGCAGCAGACCTTTGATTTCTGCCAGTCTAGTGGGGTAGATCTAGTGCGCATGCAAGAGTGCCTTTTGGCTAAGATCTATGCTGCTTTTTTCTGTGGCATAGGATTTTTTTAGGAGGAGCGGTTTGTGGCATTTTTGGTTGACCGTTTGGACAAACGGGTGATCTAACTAGTGCGAAAAGTTTTTATTATTATTTCCTGTTAAGTCATGTTAGTGTTAAGGCCCCTGAGGACCTGTACTCTCAGGGTGTAGAGGGTCGAGATCTGTTTGTTGATTTCACCCTCAATAACCAAAGAGTAGCACCTTCATACATTCATCCAGTTGGCCGACCTTTGGGTAGTCGGGTTTGTCCTGACCTGTGCCATCCTGCGGTGCTTCTTAGCTGACCGGAACATTTGTATCGACATTGCCTTTCTTTCGAGATATCATAATGGTTACAATCCCAAATGAGACTTTTAAAAGGAATTTGAGCCTCCCTTTCGATAGCAATGAAAATGTGAACATCCGTTCTTTTCTCGAGGATGTATGTAAGATCCCCGAGGTAGATGTTAAGTCGGACTTTGATTGTATTCGTCAAGTAAACCAGAGTGTTTTAGAAATAACGTATGTAACTCTTGCCAAAAAGAGTAGTCTAGTGTTGAAATGTAAGGATCATTTTCCTTCAATCTCTTTAAGTGAATATGGATTAGGGAATGTGGTCACCTGCTTGAATGTCCCCACTTATCTAAGCGAGGGTTGTATGCAGGTGGCCCTTTTCACAGTTCGAAAAATCATCTCTGTAAAGTATCCAACCTACCCTCCTCTTTTCGATAACATCAAGAAGGGTGTGAGACAGTATAGGATGGAACTAAGTAGAGCAATTCCGAACGGCCTCAGGATTCAGGTAAGCACATTGTCTGCGTTAAATACCTCGGTCAAGAGAAGTCATGTAACAAATGTGGCAAGAAGGGACATCTATTCGCAGTGTCCTGTTGAAAAATGCGGTCGTTGTTTGTAGCTCGGACATAGAACACAGGACTGCCAGAATGATGTTATCTGTTCTATCTGTGGCGTACAGGGTCATGTCTATCGGGCGTGTCCGAAGTCCTTCGCCAATGTAGCTACTCCCGGTGGTAAATGGACATCTGCCGGAGAGTCAGCTACGGAGCAGGTGGCCAACTCTGTAGATACTCCTGAAACTGTACCAGACAGGGACTCTCAAACAACGAATGAAACCTTGCCCAGTCTGTAGATGAGACGGATCCCCAAACAGAATCCGAAAACAGTCTTGATCCCAAATCGTTTTCAGGGTCAGAAAATGAAATCCTGGATACCCAAGGGGATTAGCATGTCTCAATTAAATGCCTCTGTTGTAAACGGATTTACGGATATGACCTACAGGTTAAACAGACATGTACTAGGTGTGCAAAGGTAGTTGAGCCTGAGGATATTATCATGGTTGGTAGTGTGAAGTGTAAGGAGCAGGATAGATACGTATGTGACTCTTGTTACTCTGTTAAAGAACAACAGAGAAAGGTAAAATTGAGGAGTTTTTGGACACTGATAAGGAGAGCGCCTTGCCTTCTGGTAAGGTGTTTCCCCCATCAGACGACAGCATTGATGTGAATATGTACGGGGCCGGAGCCACTATCGTAACGGCTCTGGGTATTCCGCCTGAACTAGATAACAACTACATAGGATGAAGCTAAGGTCTCACATCTCTAACTCAATCAGGTTGGGGGAGGAACTAACAACTTTCAGGTATGTGGGACAACCGAAAATGTGCCACAAATGTGGCTGTGAAGGCCATGTATTTGTATAACAATGTATGTTTCCAGGTCCTTTAGAACCTAGTAATGCCAGCTTTTGAAGGGGGAGCTCGTCAGAACACAGGGGTAACAATTACAAACATTTCCTTTGTTATCATGATATAATTACATCACCATTATGAGTAATGCATGGAATTCTGCAAGTCTTTAAAAGCATATTCATCATCGATCAGGGCTTGACATTCATTTTTGAGTAGGTGCACTGGCACACCCAATGTAAATATTCAGGGGAAAAATTTGGAGGCACAACAAAAGAAAGAAGACCCAGGTGCAACGTGAGCAGAACATTGTGTCCTTTAGATACGTGGGGCAACCCAAACAGTGTCACCGCTGCGGCAGCGAGGACCACTTCGTGGCCGCATGCAAGGTTGATAAGTGTGGGCGGTGTCATGATGTAGGGCACAAAACACAAGACTGCACTTCAGATATCAAATGTAACGCTTGTGGAGGGGTGGGGAGGGGAATACCTCAAGGTCGTCTTACTCGTATACAGCAGGCTGACCTTAAACACGTCTTGGGCAAAGGCCCATCCGCCCCAGGCCTTAGCCCAAACTCGAATATACTATGAGCTAATAATGATGAATAATCTGAAATTTCAGGTTTACAGAAACATTTGGGGCATACAGCATAAAATAAGGTAGAATGGCAGTATTGACTATCTGTGTAGGTGTGAAGGATAAATAAACCTATGTCCATGACAATAAACGCCACGAAATTCTTTCATGGTTGCTGTACTTATAAACTTCCATTACAGCCAGAGAATACGAAATATAAAACGCCAAGTGATGGTATGAACTGGGGCAGCGCCGAATAAATACTGTAAAATAAGAAGAATTATGTCATGTAAAGGTCATTTACCTGTGAAAACAGTAAGTGCCATTACAATATTCAATTCAGCAAGGAAAACAGACTACCTTTTAAAGAATGGAGTGATGGTAGTGCCGCTTGTAAAATATGTGGAGAAAAAAAGATTGTTTATAGTTTGTAATGCACACAAAATTGTTGAATTTTCCCCAGAAAAGAATTATATTATTCAGAAGCATTCTGGTATGTATACACGTGTTCCCGCAGTGTTCAAGCAAAGGCAGGTACCAAAGAAGTTTTGAAAGATCCCAAATGTGGACGAGGCCATATTTCAGCAAGGTAGGACACCGGTACATGATAACGACTGGAGTGGAGCCAGAGGATGATGTTGGAGGGGGAGACGTTCGACGATGTGGTGTGCACAGATGAAACCATCATCTACCTTGACAGTCACGCTAAACTCTGTTTCCGAAAACGATGGGACAAAATCAAGAGTGGCGAGTTGTACACCCCAAAGATGAAGCCGCACCAAAAGCATCCTGTCAGGGTCTGCGTCTGGCATTTCCAAGCGAGGAGCCACGCAGATCATAGTCTTCTATGGTATCATGGATGCGGACTTCTTCTGCCACGAGATACTGCTTGATTCTGTAGGGATTTTACGTTGGTATTTACAGCGTTATTTATTTTTTCGCTGGCACGTATACTGTGCTGTTTTTGCGGCAACATATTTTGCCATTTCCGAGTAGATTTCGTAACGTTTACTTTATCGCCTGATTGTGTGGGGCTTTTTAGCTATTTCGCCTTTTTTTGTCCTGATTCCTTGTTCTGACATGGCCCGTTTGCGCCACAACACAGATTTGAAGCTTGGCTTCGTGGACGAGCCTTCGGTTCAAGCTAAGCGTGTATTCGATCTTTTTTCGGAGCTCAGTATTGCGATTGCTGATGTGGACATGGTCCAACCTTTGGGAAGAGGTTACTTTGACATCTCCTTCCGAACTATCTCTGCGCGTCGTCGTGCGTATCAACTTTTAAGAGATATGGCTGGGCACGATGTGTTATCCTTCGGGGGTGATGATGTTGTCGTTGTGACGGCGACTCACATCCCAAGGCACCTTGACGACAATTTTGTTAGGTACTGGCTGGGTCAGTACTGCACGGTGCAGTCCTCCAGGTACTGCACGTACGCCCAGCATCCCTCTGTGAAGAATGGTACTCGGTGTTCTGGTAAAATGTACCGAGTGTGAAAAGGATAATGTGTTCACATGTGACGAGTGTCATGAATATAATCTTACTAAACAGCGGACAGAGGAGGAGGCTAAGGCCGACGCCTCTGTTAGTCAGTCTTTGAGTTGTGCGTTCTCCGATCCTCAGCCCTCTTAAATGAGTAGTTCTTCCTCCGATCAGGAGCCCTCTAAACCAGGAGCCCTCTAAACCAGGTACAAAAGTGGAAATGGAGGCCGAGGACGAGTCGTCGATCGGCCAGGGTCCTTTAGGTGTTGTTCCGGAAGGATCTAAGAAGGTAGTTGCTACAAAGAGGTCGCACTCCTCTTCGGGGAAGTCTGGGGAGGAGAAACAGGTAAAAAAGAACTCCGTCTGCTCAGGCTTAAGATAAGTTCAAAAACTGTTCTCTGGCCAATGATAAAGGTTTCAGTACGTCCTGTTCCTTATTTGGCACCAAACCTCCTTGCTCTTATGAAACGGTGCACTGGAACGAGATGAGGCTTCATCCCAAAAATAAACACAAGAGTAAACCGGCGGTACTACAGTGTCTGTTGAAGTCGTGTAGTATCAGAACGCCGCGCCCGTCAGTGTGGCTCAACCATATTTGTGAGAATCATCCTGATGACATTTTATCCATGACCGTTTCGGCAGTCGAAAACTGTTATATATGTTCACTCGTTTCTTCCTACAACCCTACTCTTAGCTCCTTCAAGTTTCAACTTACAGTTTTATTTATAGTTGGTTTATTTACAATTTTGGGTTTAAAAATTGCAACCTTTAATGTTAATGGTTTCAGAAATGATTTAAAGCGTCGCCATGCATTTCAATTTTTTTTAAACAGAAACGGTGAAATATGTTTACAAGAGTGCCTCATTGGCGATTCCAAGGAGCAAGCCCTTTGGTGTAAACAGTGGGAGAGGTGGGAAGCCTTATGGAATCCGGGTACAACCAATTCTTGTGGTGTTGCTTTTCTTTTTTCTTCACGTCTTGACTTTAGTTTTTCCAATATCAATAGGGATGTTGAGTGGAGAATTTTGTCATGCAATGTTCATGATAATAAAATGGTTGTAAAATTATTTAACATTTGCCTCAGTATTATAAACTCTCAGAGGAATATTTTTCTTAATGATTTACCGGAGTATTTTGCTACAAAAATCATAACAATATCATTCTTTGTGGCGATTTTAATTTCATTGAAGACTTGATTTAGGACAAAAAGGGGGGTTATCCATATCAAGGAAATGTTGGTTTGCAAGAAATACAGGACATTTGTCACCAATTTCAACTTGAGGACAAGTGGTGCTTATTGTATCCTCATTACATAGATTTAAGGGGGGAGATAAACAATGTGTAACTCAATGTCGTTAAGATACTTATTTCTCTAAACACCTGAAGATTAGTTCCTTTGATTTCTTTCCTGTAGCCTTTTAGATCATGATGGATTTATGATTCCAATTGAAGCTTCAATGGAGCAGAAGTTTGGGAAGGGTTAATGGAGGTGTAATAATTCGGTTCTAATTATAAGTGACGAGGTTTTCCAAAACGATTTTAATTTACATTTTGATTCAAAAGGATAAAAGGTTTGATCACCAAACACTCAAAGAATTTTCTTTCAAAGAAATCACAAAAAAGATGGGTTATTAAAACAAATTGATGAAGTTACTTTGGAATTAGCTCAGAATCCTGATTTAGAAGTAGCTATTAAGCTTGCATTTTTGAAAGAAGAATCAAATAAAATAAAGAGAATCGAAAATGACGGGGCAAAATTTCGGTCTAGAATATTATGGGAGGATCAGGGAGAGAAACCAACTAATTTTTTTCTATCTAAGGCAACACTGGAACAGAAGACCAAACTGAAGATATATAATTCAAATGTACACTCGGTTCTTCTGTACGCAGCAGAAACCTAGAGGACACACAAGAAGATCGAGAGCCGCCTCAGGGGCTTTGAAGGCAGATGTCTCCGGAGGATTTTGAAGATAAGCTGGGAGCAGAAAATCACACACCAGGAAATTGGTAGACGCACAGGCATCCGGAACATCGTGACAGAAGTCAAATACAGACGCTGGAAATGGTTAGGCGCATCCTAAGAATGGGTACAAATAGACACCCTTGCGTCGCCCTTAGGTGGACCCCTCAAGGAAAAAGAGAGGTAGACCATTAGGGACATGGAGGACTGTGGAAGCGGAAATGAAAACAGTGAGAAAGACATGGCACGGAGTGATTGGAGGAAGTTTGTCAGCGCCTAATGCTTCGCAGGGAGCGAAGAGGATTAAGTAAGTAAAGTAAGGCAATACAAAGGGGGAAAAAAGAAAATTATTGAGGAAATAAAAGATAAAAACGGTCAGATTTTGACGTCGCAAGAAGGAATTCAACATGTTTTTAAAGATTTTACGCCAATTTGTTTTTGGATAGATAGAGGAAATTATGGGTAATGATGCACAACAGCAACTTTTGGATTGTTTAAGTGACAAAATCCCTGAGAATAAATTGAGAGATTTGAAAACTTCTTTTTCCGAAGATGATTTCTTTAAATGCTTTGAAAGGTTTCAGCAACAATAAGACTCATGGGGAAGAGAGTTAACAAAAGAGTCATCTTACTGAAACTGTGAACGAAGGTCTAAATGAAAAGAAATTATCTCAATCACAGAAGGGTAGTATTATAACGCTTCTAAGTAAAGAGGGTGATCATCTCGATGTTAAAAACAAACGGCCAATTTCCTTATTAAATGTTGATTATGAAATTCTTTCAAAAGCGATTACAAACAGGTTAAAACATGAGTTAAAATATATTATACATCCCGACCAGTCATGTGCGGTTCCCGGAAGATCAGTTCCGTATAATCTGACAGGGGACCCAAGCAGGAAAGTGACGAGTTAACCAGCCACAGAAATGTTTATGAGGCCTTGGTCCATGCCAACAGCCTCAGAAAGCCCTAGGAGAGTGACAAGTTCACCAGCCACAGAGACCCACTTGCAGCTGACAGGGGACCCCAGTGGGAGAGTGACAAGTTCACCAGCCACAGGAATGTTTATGAGGCCTTGGTCCATGCCAACAGCCTCAGAAAGCCCTAGGAGAGTGACAAGTTCACCAGCCACAGAGACCCACTTGCAGCTGACAGAGAACCCCAGTGGGAGAGTGACAAGTTCACCAGCCACAGAGACCCACTTGCAGCTGACAGAGAACCCCAGTAGGAGAGTGACAGGTTCACCAGCCACAGAGACCCACTTGCAGCTGACAGAGAACCCCAGTGGGAGAGTGACAAGTTCACCAGCCACAGAGACCCACTTGCAGCTGACAGAGAACCCCAGTAGGAGAGTGACAAGTTCACCAGCCACAGAGACCCACTTGCAGCTGACAGAGAACCCCAGTGGGAGAGTGACAAGTTCACCAGCCACAGAGACCCACTTGCAGCTGACAGAGAACCCCAGTGGGAGAGTGACAAGTTCACCAGCCACAGAGACCCACTTGCAGCTGACGAGGGAGTACGACAACCCTTACGACGAAAACGCCTTTGTGGTGCAGATGCCGGCCTTGTCCATAATCCCCGCGGACAAACATGACGTCGTCACCGACGAGAAACGGAGGACCACGGTGAGGTCCATCGCCGGGAAAGTGGTCGGAAGGCTGCCTGCCGGACTGGGCCAGGTTCTAGCCGTCATGGAGAAGGACGAGACCTACAGCGGAACTATGTGGTAAGTGTCTGTTGATTGGTAAACCGTGTGAAAAGTAAGATTGTGCGACGCTATTTCCAAAGGAAAGCGGTATTAGCATATTGGGTTTCGTGATACTCTAGTACAAAATGATATCCATTGTCATGAAGAAGTAAAACTGCACTCGAAAAAGTGGTCAAGAAGAATTGAGTATATACATTTCTGGTTAAACAAATGAAGTGAAAGTGAACTACATGTATGTAAAAAATTAACATTTAAAACCTCATACTTTATTGACAAAGATTGTTTTGTTTGTACCATAGTGCGACAACAGGGCCACCTCGCCAGTCCTTCCCGCCATGGCCGGCTCCAGGCGAGAGAGGTGGAGGGGCGGTGATTGCGTGCGAGCTTTACATCAAAGTCCACCTCCGAGGCAAGGAGTCAATCATCGCTCAGCTTAGGGAGGCAGTGGACCTCCACATGAGCGAAGTGAAGGAGGTGATCAGCATCCGTGGCTGAGGAAAGACAAAGCCACCGGCCCGAGCTCGCACATTTGCCATATCACAGGGAATGACGTTCAACGTTCTAAGACATACGTTGTCCCAAGTGTGCATTCTTTCATCTTTTTATGTGGTATCAGAATCTCGAGTCTAAATAGTGCGGATAGTATTTAAAGTTAATATGTCTAGGTTAAAAAAATAACAGGTTTCGTGTAATATAATTTCGGCTACCGGCTACTAAAATTCGGGCTTATATTCTGTAAACACTATAGCGCCACACATGCCGCTCGCGCGAGCGGCCGCCGTGCAAGATAGAAGAGTCAGCGAGTCAGAATTTCTTCGGGTTCACGCACTCAATGACGCAAACGAACCCAGATCATGAGCTCTAAACACAAAGAAACTGTTGGAGGAAAGACGCTCGGGCGCCCCGACTAGCCGGGGTCCGGTCGCCATCTTGAATTTGGGGTCAAATTTTGGGGTCATGTAAAGTGCGCATGCGCCGTGCGGATGGTGACGTAACTTCCTATGTTGGCAAATAAACCAACATTCCCGACTGTCTCAGAAAGCATTCAAGTAAAAAGCACTTTCTGCTTCTTCCTAAAAAATTTCTTAGCAATGCCTTACACAACCAGTTTCATCAAACTTATGGCTAGGACATTTTGTTAATGATTTTGACATGAGACTCAGAGTCTACTCCACTGAGGCATGCCTTTAGTACTCTATTCAGACGTTACAACGAAACGCAGGGACAACGTTAAAGCAAATACTAAAACTGGATTCATGAAACCCCCAGAAGAGCTTTTTTTATAGGGATGCGTTTTGTACGGTTCGTAAAACCCCTACAGGAGCCCCGGAATGCAACAGGCTAAAAATAGATCCCTGACCTAAATACCGTGCGGTTCCACCTCCCCGGGTCTTGAGGGGGGAGAGTTGAAATTAACTGAATTCGGCACCAGCGAAAGCCCCAAAACACACACGATACAGTAAAAAATAACCTGATACTGTTCTCGGAATTTCTTTGGTTTGTGACAACCATTTTGGAGATATATCGGGTGGAAAATTGTCCTTTTGTTGTTTACCAGTCGGTCGAGCGAGGACCGTACCACTCCTTCCGTCGATGAGGATGGGGGTGTGGGTACAAAAGTTTCCCATAACACGACAAAATAAGACACAAAGGGTACAATAAATACAGTTATGTGAGAAGAACCACACAAACCTGTTATGCTTTCACACTGAAGGGAAGGAGTTTCCCTTCAGGCAGAAGGGAGAAAGAGACTGTCAAAGTCAGAGCGTGAATGTCTACCCCGGTCAGACGGGCGGAAGCGGGCGGTAGCGCACTGAGACGCTTCACGTGGAGGGTGCTGTGTCAGAAAAACAGCCGTAACTCCACACAAAAAAATATCGTACAGAGCCAGAAAAACGACCAAAATGATCCTGGGTCACCCAGCAAACCAAATAGCTACACCTCTGGCCCATATGCCAGCTCCAGCCATTCGAAAATGGCTGACAAAGGCGACTCGACCCGCAGCGTGCCCCAGACACGTCCGGACTAGACTGGCAGTCCGTGTGAAAGGCCGTACACAAGGTCTCGTACCGAAATTACTCCGCGTGTAAAATAGTCCGGTCTAAAAAAAAATTATTGGGCCCCAAATCCGTATGTTTAGGTCGATCATAAATTCCCTTTAAACAATGCCAACTGATATCAAAAGGATTTGAGATGAAAGGTTGTTTATTATTGACACTGTTCACGAGGACTTGTACAAGCAGTCATCTACAGATGCATCACAGCAGCTATGAATTTCGAAAGATACACTGCTCCGGACAGGTATCCCTCCACGGTTCCACAGCTGTGCCGCGGACAGGCGTTATGATGGGGCTGCGAACTTGAAGGGACGGTTCACCGTTCTGGAGTCGCTACACGAATCAAGAGAGAGGAGCCTGCAGCTGTTCCGGTACATTGCTGGGCCCATTTACTCAGTCTATGTCTGCAAGACACCTACAGACGAATAGTGGGCATTCGAGATGCAATGGACATTGCAAGAGAAATTGACCGGCTGATAAACTACCAACCAAAGCTGAAGACAAGGTTCAACCAACTTCGCTCAGGTGAAAATGAGCATTGTGTCATCCTCTATGTCGGTGGCAGCATTAAAATAAGTTGCAAAAACTAAATAAAATTTAAAAAAAAGGCTGCTGGAGACGACAATTCCAGTGGTACGGTTACTTGCTTTTATGTAAATCATCCCCAATAAACAATTTGAACAGATACATCTCTCTATGCTTGTGTCACATTTGTAACATATCACTTATTGATTGCCCTTCTCCATAATGTACGAAGCTGTACTGTCTGGAAAAAAGAGCAAGCCTGCAGACTGCTCTGTACAAGAAAGGGAGCAAGCAGTCCAAAAGCTTTATGGTCAGCTCCTCCCAACAGATAGGTTTTTATTAATTTTGGATGAATGGTTTCATATTAGGCTTTGGTATTAGTTCTTCGATATGCATATTTGACATAAATTGGTAGGAAGTACCAAAGTGTCTTTAGCCAACAACTTAAAAACATCTCAAGCCATTTTGTAAATCATTCTATTCTTGAGATAGAAATATTACAATTCTGAAGTGCTATACTAGCTGTACCATTCTTTCTGTTTCCTCATAAGCTAGTGTTCAAGTCACAGACATGGTCAATCAGGGGACAACAAATTTGTGAGAAGGGTCTGCTTGTGCATGCTCTTTAAAAATTTCAAAAATAGGTTTTGAGCAAAACCATTTCCAACAGCCTATAATGACCCTAGATGCTGTAATATTGTAGTAGGTACATACAGACTATGATCTTTTAATTGCTGCCGGGATACATGAAGCATTTCTTCTTTATACAGCTGAATAAACTTCATGAGTGGGACTGTGATGTGACACTACTGGCATAAAACCATACCACAAAGAAGGCGTTCACTACAGGGACATCAGGTGGACTCAGGTTCCTGGAGGAAAAGCCTGAGGTGGAGTGGGATTTCCATTCCTCAGTGGTCCATAATAGAAGTAAGTATCATGGCATTCTGAAATATGTTATGTGGGAAAGCGATTGGTGTGCAAGAGTTGTTTGCCTGTTTTATTTGGTTTACAATGTGTTCTGGAACTTTAACCCTAAACAGTACACCTGGGGTCCGTGCGGACCCCAGCACTAGATATTCTGTAATATTTTTTTTGTTTCTAAAGATTTTTTTCTGAAATTTCAGGTAATTGTCACCCACAAAGTTGTGCCTCAACACAGTGCAGAAAATTCCGTTTCCCCCATTTTAAAAAAAAATTGTATCCGATTTTCTTTTGGGGTCCGCGCGGACCCCAGCCGGCTTTCGATCGTAATGGATACACTGGCGTTCTTATACTTTACTTTATTTTCTTATACGTTACTTTATTTTCAGGCTTTTATGATAAGTTACACATGCTTTCTTACATCAATCACATCTTATGTAATTTAATGTGATTTTTATTAATAATTTATGCTAATTTGATGACGTCATTGGTCAAAACCAAGATCCAAGATGGCGGATAATTAAATATGTATGACGTCATTGTATGACGTCACTGGTGTTGCTAAGGGTAACATAAGCTTTAGCAGACCTTATTATTTTATTATAAACACTTTTTGTTAAAGTTGCGTTGTATACCATTATGTTTTTAGAGAATAACCTACTTATAACGGTTTTAGCCATTAAAATCATATGAATGACGTCATAATGACGTCAAAACGACATCAAAATTGTTGTATTGATTTATTTTTACTAGTACACCATCTTCTGAAAATTTGGTGGCCATACGATATACCGTTCCCGAGTTCTGAGGGGGGCAATAAGCCCCCCTCCCCAGTCCCACGAACCCCCAAAGCTTTAAAAACTTTAAAAAACGGGTATTTCTTGATTCCTTATTTTCTTCACCAAAAAATAGAAAAAGGTCAAAATGTATGATTTTTGTACGTAATGTGGACTCAGAGGTTCACACATCGATTCGGCAAAACAATTGAGGCAAAAAAATTAGCAAAAACTGTTTTGGGGTCCATGCGGACCCCAGGTGGACAGATTAATCAGTCCGGGAAGGTGTACTGTTGAGGGTTAAATAGGGGTGAATAGAGAAAGACTCAGGGCCTGATGAAGGTTGTTGAGAGCATGGCTTATAATTAATGAAGCAAAATAAAGACTAATGTTTTAGCATGATGTTCTTAAACCTGAACATAAGAGAACATGGCAAATGGAAGTGGAATAAGAGACAGGTGCCAAAAAGGTTAAAGGTAACAAATATACATGTATTGCTAGAAACAAATTGGTAAACTTTGTGCACTTTTGATTTCAGACAGCAACCACAGGCCTGTCAGCCTCAAGGACCAGGTGGCCAACCTCCTCAATGACAAGTGGCTCTAGCCATATTTTATGTTAATTTTTGGTATAAAAATTGTTTTAGAAAAGTTTTTTTTAATACTTTGAAATAACGTTGCTCTTTCGCAGACCTTCCACAGCGCGCATCTGCTAACCTTCCATAGCGCTCTTCCGCACACCTTCCACAGTAGGTTTTAAGGGCTATATCGTTTATAGCACTCTTCCGCGGACTTTCCATAGCGCTCTTCTGCACACCTTCCACTTCGCTTCCGCAAACCTTTCATGGCGCTCTTCCGAAGACGTTCCATTGGCTCTTCCAGGGGCTAAACTTTCCATATCGCTCTTCCACAGTTCTCATAGCATTCTTTTGCGGACCTTCGACAGCGCGGTTTCGCGAACCTTCCACAGCGCAGTATTGCCAACCTTCCATAAGACTATTCTGCAGACATTCCACAGCGCACTTGGAAGGGCTATACTGAACTTAGGTATCACCGTAGGCCGCGGAAGAGCGGTATGGAGGGTATAGTCTCTTAGACGACTGTGGAATGTCCGCAAAAGAACTGTATGGAAAGTCTACAGAAGCAAACCATGGAAGATCCGCGGAAGAGTGCTATGGAAAGTCCAGGGTATAACGCTATCGAAAGTATAGTCCTTAGAAGCGCGCTGTGGTTAGCCTGTGGAAGAACATCCTGTGTGTTTGTAATCTTAGCATTTTGCAGCACATTTTAGTGTTAGAAAAAATCATAAAACCTTTGTTTTAATTACTTGATATTTTGATGCTGTAGACCAATGTTACTGTTACTAGTATGAGTAGTATATAAGGTTTGGAAAAAAATCATAAAAACTTTTTTGTATTACATGTACCTGACTATTAAATTTTGAAGTAAGCTATAGACTAAGTTTCTATCACTAGCGTCATCAGTAGTAAGCAGCACAATTGAGAGTTGTATTGTTTTGGATCCTGTGTGTTTGTAATCTAAGCATTTTGCAGCATATTGTAGTGTTAGGAAAAAACATAAAACCTTTGTTTTTATTACTTGAAATTTTGAAGCTGTAGACCAAGGTTACCGTTACAGTCAAACCTGTCTCATGTGGACACTCAAGGGACTGAGCAAAAATGTCCTTTATGAACAGGTGTCCTTCCAAGGCAGGGTTGGTCATGTGAAGGATTGGCAGATGTATATCGTGTATCCAGTAATAGGCTTATGCAAATACAAATGTATGTGTAGCACATTTATACTTCTGTTAAGTTAGAATCACAGAATAATGTAGGCTTTCTATCTGCAAGGGTGTTGTTTTAGCGTTGAAAAAGTTTTTGCCTAATGCTAAACGAATCTATTGCTTCTGGGCTCGCCCGGCTGGGTGCTGCTGTCAATCAATATTGTCCACTAAGACAGGTCTCAGTGCCTTTCGGGACTGAAGAAAAGTTTCAGGGAAGACAGGTGTCCTCCTGGGAGAGGGTCTTAACTATGTAAAAATGGACGGGACTGTTCCAATGTGTCCATTGACTGGAGGTGTCCTTTTTAGACAGGTGTCCACTCGGGCAGGTTTGACTGTACTAGTATGAGTAGTATTTAAGAGTTGGAAAAAAATCATAAAAACTTTCTTGTGTTACATGTACCTGACTGTTAAAATTTTGTAGTAAACTATAGATTAAAGTTTGTGTCACTAGTGTCATATGTAGTATGCAGCACAGTTGAGTGTTGTATTGTTTTAGACTTTAAAGGTTAGCAATAGAATTTCAAATTTCAAGTCTGTCAGAATAAAATAATGGTTTGTAAGAATATTGTTGACTAAGTTCAGACGGTCATCGAAACGTCGGCTCGTGAAAAATAAATGGTTGTGAAGAAAGAACTTTGCGATTCATTCGATTACCAACCTGATGAAATTATTTACGGAAGAATATTGTTGTTTGAACTTGTTTCCATTACTTTGACACCTCATTATAGAAGTAGATTTGCCTCTGTCCTTAGGCCTTAGGACAGATTGCGGTCACATAATTAGATGACTTAGAATTTCAAGTTGGACAAATCTTGATTCCAATGTTTCCTATAATAATCTGTGATGGTTAAAACCCATAGGGTCAATGACCTAGACCAGACGGCTGCCATCATGGTTAAAATGTGTATTGACAGAAGGGCAATCTTATATCTAAAATATGAAGTAATTCACCTTGAATAGTAATGATAAATGTACTCTGCCTACTAGGTTTTACTTAAGTAACGGGGGGTGTCCTAATTCCGTCATACCCCTAATTCCGGACTAGTTTGAAATATCATTGTTGCGGCGTTATGCATGGGTGCATGTGCCTATAAATACCCACAGAAATATACAAAGTTTTTGTGTTGATAATGGTAAGCTCATAACGTTTTTCCAGTTCAGACGCTCCGACAACAGATGAGTGAAAAATCAGTTTGAATTCGACGCTTCTTTGGAGGTTGACGAGCGAACTGCGCCATGACAGTTTAAATTTGAAAGAGCCGCTTCGTAACAAGTCGCGTAATGGTAAAAAGAGGACTTGTTTGGGACAGAAAAACAGTTGTAGATTGTTTTAGTAAATAAGTGTGTATCTTAAATAGTTCAACTCTCTCCACAGATCGCCCTGTTTTACTTTGACGGAATTAGGGCACCCCTATAGCGATAGCACGTTCCACCGGCAAAATGACCAAAAACCTGCCGTAAGTTTCGCGAACCATTACGCTTGGGTGCATGGCGCTGCACTTTAGTGAAATACACAGCTGTGCAGCTTTAATCGTTGTTATCTTTGTCTGTCAATATTAAAGCTCATGTCGCGCGGGTTTTTGGTCAGACAAACTATTACCAAATGTATGTGCGTTTGTATGGAACATATACGGAATTAGGACCCCTCCCGTTATGCTTCTGAAATGATTTAGTCTATTTATCAATACATGTACAGTAATTGCTTGTAGCGTGCGGACGATCATGCTCGCTTCAAAAGCCACTAAAATGCAAAAATGTGGACATATGTACTATTTACCTCACATTTTGTGCGAAGTCGCGTATCTTGTGCGTATTATGAGCTACGACTGCTAGAAAAAAAGCCGCACGCACCAACATCACGCAGTCCCACGCTACCCCGCATAGCCAAATTGGTTTCTCCCTAAACTCAGCTTTCAGAAACTGGTCATGGATTGGCTGTACGACTTTTTTGAGCGAACCGACGACCAATCAATATTAGTATTACATGTTGCGGTAAATTTGGGCACGCGCACTGGGAAATCGGATTATAGGAGTTAACACTGCCTTCTGTACGGTTTTCAATTTGCGATAAGGCCACACCGACTTAATTTTATGGATGACATCCGCACGCGCATTGATTTTCGCCTGTTCTCAAAAAAAAAAGTCTTTGGAGACTTCACGGAACTCCGAAACTCGGCTGGAACTCAGTACAGACTGCCGACTCATAATTGCCGCAAAATTGCGGCTTATCGTAAAACGAAGGAGGAAACTGTGAAGGAGGAACAGACCTGAACAAGACTATCTACATCTACCTCCTGGAAAAAAAACTTGTTTGTTTGATGCAGTCACCGTTTCCTGTGCTTCAATTCGCAATACCGGCTTTGTATTCCTGTGTTTAAGCAGCATTTTTTTTTCTTTGTTGGATTTTTTTCTTCGCCCTCTCGCATTAGTTTTGTGGTCCCCAGAGGATGTCATCCATAAAATGAAATCAGTGTGGCCTAAAATGTGACCTAGAGGGTTATACTACGCCAAACTGCACAGACTTTTAGAACTTTTTACGTTCTTTCAGACCATATATTTGGATTCTAGCACAGATAAAGATTTTTATATGTAAAGATGCAGCAAACATGTCCCTGGTCTTAACTTTCACTTTGGCCTCCCTAAAGTTGAGCAGGTGTGTCAGAGTGATTTGTGCCATAGCTATTTGAGACACAAACACACAAACAAACTCTATGTACTGGACAATCATTGATATGCAAATTCCAAGCCTGATATTTAATCTTGATTTCTATTTTGTTCTACCTTGGTTCTATGTTATTTGATGTTTCAGGCTTCACTATTGTTTTCATTTATTTGGGTATTATGATTTCAAGTGCAATGTATGTTATTTAAGTTACTTTGCTTTTGAATTATTTAGTAATTTTGTAACTTAACAGTTACTTCTGTTGTTAGTTGTATTATTTTGAGTTTGATGTTTTTGTCTGGGGTCTTCCCCAGGCCCAGGGCTCATTGAAAAGCGCCCTACGGGCGATATGTATCCCCCTGGTTAAATAAATAAAAACAAACAAACAAAACAAACCCACAAGCCAACCATGATCATTTATCAGTCCCCAAATGAGATTGTTAGGAACTTGGTATACTATATTTATTTTGGTGCTCAAACTATAATTAATCTTAAGAGAGAAGAGGATATATAACATACATATATATTGCTATAAGAAAACATGCGAAAAATTGGCCATTCCTATGGCATCCCATTACACATTATTAACATACCCACGCGACCGATATTGTCGAAATGAAACATCCTTATGTATAATCAGGTAAAGTAACACTGAGGGTTCGAAATAGTTAGTCGGGCGAGGCATAACATTAGTGACCGACACAACGAGTCAAACTGGAGCAGATCTCCTACCGGCTTGAACCAACTTTACTCTATTCTACACTTGATGAAACCGCCGTCTGATTCAAGCCTGGATGGTAGGAACACGGAAGTGAGTTTCGCATGTTACTGGTGGCGCCGAAGTCTCATACGGAAACCATTAATTTCACATAAACGGCTAGCCTGTTAGCTGTCCAGGGAAAAGTTAGATACCAGAACTGCCGAATATGCTAATGACCCATGACAGGATTTCCGTTTTATGTGAGTCTCACACGGCTGTCCAACACACAACAGCTTAAAGTAAATAAACATGTACACTATACGAAAACGACGTATATAAATTTATATTCCGTAAAGTTAAACGTAAATAATATTTGATAACGTTATTTTGGTGCCATACATCCACTGAACCGAATTTGGAACACACGTCACAAATGTTTAACAGGTTAGTTTTGATATCATACCAATAGTTATAGTCTTACATTTAGCGTCTATGTTGAGTTTATATAAACATCACTTACTGCTTATATATTTTACAGTTCTTATCTTTACTAAAACCAATCATGTACGACAGATCATCTACATCTTGAGTAAATTATATGCAGTTCCGTCTTACAAATTCTTTGAAATGAGCACATATGTCTTCTAGCTGATAGATGGTGTGATTTTATGGGCAGACCTGCTGTCCCTTGTAACATGATAGTTCATCGAGATAAGGAATCTGTATATATGTGAGAAAACAGCGTTTCGTTCATTTCATGAACTGCTGTTTGTCAACAACGGAACTCGTGAAGTTTTCCTATGATGGACGTAAACATAAGAAAGGTAAAAACTCTAAGGGAGTTCAAAAGGTCGCGCAAAGTACAAGATGCGTTTTCTGCGCTTCGCAATTGCGTTAGAGGAAAAAGGAGCGGGTTCATTCCGCGACTAACGGTTGTGCAGCTTGCCAGCAAAAGAATCCAAGATCTTCGCCACCAGGTAACTTTGTCCCTTGAATTAATTATTCTTTATATACATAACCGTTCTTATTCGCTAAGTTGTAAGGAGTCGAATTAACTTTATAAGAGCTCCAACTGACGTTGAAAAGCCACGCGAACCCTTAATTGTAATTTGTACATCGTTCACACCAACAGCGACATTGTTTCTCTTTTACAGCTCCAACTATCAAATCCTGTAAAAGATCAACAGCAGGATAACAGCGGTAAGTGTTTTACATTGACTTTGTATCGTTGTACAATAACACCCACAATACACACAACTTTCGCACATGTGCGAGGAAAATGTTGTGTTTGAATTGTTCTCATGTAAAATCGCGCTTCTAGGCAAAGTTGATTACAATAGAAACACAAACAAGTAGACGCTAGGTGCTGGGGGGAGGAGCGTTGCGTGTGGGTTCAGGAGGTGGTCACCGGCGACGTGTCCGACCTGTACACGGCAAATATGCGCTGCCGTGTGCAGGGATTTCAAGCATACGTGTACGGTAATTTCAGGCCCTTTTCACGGCCTGCACACGTTAACAGGAACATGGGGAGGATAATTAGGTGATAATTACCACTAAATTATGCATATTCCAGCGGCACACGGAGCAGTTCACGGCGAATTTCCTGCCGTTTTCTGGGATTTCCAGGGTACGTGTACGGGCGTTTCAGGCCCTTTGCATGCCCAGGATACGTAAGTGGTCCGTTTCCTTGGACATGATACAGGACTGAATTTCTAGGAGATATACAGGACTGGACACACTACGTATGCAGGTTGGAATTCCCCGGGTTCTACCGAAAATCTAAGATGTGTGAGACAATTTTAAACCCGGAAACACGGCATTTCGTGCAGTGTTTCTAAGTGTTGCTAAGTAGACTTCTGAGTACAGCGTTATCTTGGAAATTACTTATATTAGCAATGATACTTACTGCGCTGTATTTCGCTGCTTCTGTGCAGATTCTGTAGGGATTTGACGCTGGTATTTACAGCGTTATTTTGTTTTTTTGCGCTGGCACATACTCTGCTGTTTTTGCGGCAACGTATTTTGCCATTTCCGAGTGGATTTCGTAACGTTTACTTTAGCGCCTGATTTCGCCTTTTTTTGTCCTGATTCCTTGTTCTGACATGGCCCGTTTCCGCCACAAGACAGATTTGAGGCTTGGCTTCGTGGACGAGCCTTCGGCTAAAGCTAAGCGTGTATTCGATCTTTTTTCGGAGCTCAGTATAGCGATTGCTGATGTGGACATGGTCCAACCTTTGGGAAGAGGTTACTTTGACATCTCCTTCCGAACTATCTCTGCGCGTCGTCGTGCGTACGAATAAAGAATATCGAAAATGAAGGGGCAAAAATTCGGTCTAGAATATTATGGGAGGATCAGGGAGAGAAACCAACTAATTTTTTCTATCTAAGGCAACACTGAAACAGAAGACCAAACTGAAGATATATAATTCAAATGTACGCTCGGTTCTTCTGTACGCAGCAGAAACCTGGAGGACAAACTAGAAGATCGAGAGCCGCCTCAGGGGCTTTGACGGCAGATGTCTCCGGAGGACTTTGAACATAAGCTGGGAGCAGAAAATCACAAACCAGGAAATTGGTAGACGCACAGGCATCCGGAACATCGTGACAGAAGTCAAATACAGACGCTGGAAATGGTTAGGGCACATCCTAAGAATGGGTAAAAATAGACAGCCTTGCGTCGTCCTTAGGTGGACCCCTCAAGGAAGAAGAGAGGTAGACCATTAGGGACATGGAGGAGGACGGTGGAAGCGGAAATGAAAACAGCGAGAAAGACATGGCACGGAGTGGTTGGAGGAAGTTTGTCAGCGCCTTATGCTCCACAGGGAGCGAAGAGGATTAAGTAAAGTAAGTAAGGCAATACAAAGGGGAAAAAAAGAAAGTTATTGAGGAAATAAAAGATAAAAACGGTCAGATTTTGACGTCGCAAGAAGGAATTCAACGTGTTTTTGACGATTTTACGCCAATTTGTTTTTGGATAGATAGAAGAAATTATGGGTAATGATGCACAACAGCAACTTTTGGATTATTTAAGTGACAAAATCCCTGAGAATAAAATGAGAGATTTGGAAACTTCTTTTTCCGAAGATGATTTCTTTAAATGCTTTGAAAGGTTTCAGCAACAATAAGACTCCTGGGGAAGAGGGTTAACAAAATAGTCATCTTACTGAAACTGTAAACGAAGGTCTACATGAAAAGGAATTATCTCAATCACAGAAGGGTAGTATTATAACGCTTCTAAGTAAAGAGGGTGATCATCTCGATGTTAAAAACAAACGGCCAATTTCCTTATTAAATGTCGATTATAAAATTCTTCCAAAAGCGATTACAAACAGGTCAAAACATGTGTTAAAATATGTTATACATCCCGACCAGTCATGTGCGGTTCCAGGAAGATCAGTTCCGCATAATCTTTTGAATTTTCGGAACCTTGTTGAGTTTATAAATCACACAAATCAGGAGGGAGTTATCATTTCGTTAGATCAAGAGAAAGCGTTCGACAAAGTTAGTCACCAATTTATGGATAAAGTTTTAGAAAAAATGGGGTTTGGGCCTGTATTTAGGAGTTATATTCAAACCCTCTACAAAGATGCTTATTGTAAAATTCTGATTAATGGTTATTTATCAAAGGAGATTGATTTCAGGAGTGATTATAAATACAGTTCTTGTCCCGACATTATGGAACATTGCACCAATCTTCAATTTACCGGCTAGTTGTGTAAAAGAAATTCAAAAAGCTTAAGTTTGTTTACTTTTCTACGGGGAGGGAAAGCTGAACAGGTTAAAAGAGAAAGTTTATTAGCGTAGCGGTGGTTTAGATATCACTCATGTACCTGAAAAAGTAAAGGCAATGTCCGCATTGGCACTCGGAAAACATTATATGGCTTGGGTATCGCTAACCAAATATTGGCCGGGATTATTTTTACACAGACTGGGCTTAGTCCCATGGAATAATTTGGTTCCACATGCCCAGTCTTTTGCCAACAGGCTCCAACTGGACAGCAAATGGTCCAGGGGTACCACGGTGGAGAGTGTCACGGCAAGTACTGTACATCGGCCCGATCTTTGGGGCCTTCTCGGGCCACCGTCACATCCCCCCCCCATCTCTCCCCACCCAGCCCGAAAAGCCTACCCCAGAGGTAGTCCACGAGTCAGATGAGGGTTCAGAAATTGACATGTCCGAAGTCAGTCACGATGACAAACCAAAAGAAGCAAAGCCCCGGGGAGAACTCATTGTAGCCCACTCTCGACTCCTCTGGGGAGCTTAGCTCTTCTCCGGTCACGTCCAAACGGAAGAGGCGTTGTGGGACCAGGGGGGAAATCCGCGGACCCCCCCCCCCACGCTGAACTGCCCAGCCGTCGAGGCTGAGCCCCAGTCAGGGTCAGTTAAGGAGGGCAAGTCCTCCAAGTCAAAAACCAAGGGCACTCCCGACGAAAGGGAGAGTTCAGTCATGGAAGTCAATGTTCAGTCCTCCAAGCGGTCGGCGCCCTCCGATTGTTCGGGTGGGGAGCTCCGCACCAGGCGGAAGCCTGACCCTCTGTCTAAACAAATGAAGAACTTATTCAGCTCTGACGGAGATGAGCTCGAACCCCTGTCCCAACAGGTTGAGAGTTTTTCTAGCTCTGACCTCGACGAGCTAGGGGGTGACCTCATGCTTGATGAAAGTCAGGCAGTGAACTCGTCAGAAGAGACCCTTTAAAACAACCCCAATGATGATGTGCAAGACATATACATCCTTTCTATTAGTGACAATGGTGTCAATCTTATCCCTTAAAGTCTGTGGGATGAGAAATCACAACAAACGTGCTCAGATCTTTAATTTATGCAGGCAACACAATTTTGACATCGTTTGCCTGCAGGAATGTCACATCAAGCACCAAGGTGAAGCAGTGGGAAAGGGAATGGGGTGGACGGGCTCTATGGAGCCTTAGTTTGTCCCACTCCAAAGTAGTTGGTATTCTTATATCCCCTTCTGCACCCCTTGAAATACGCAAACAATTTTGTGATACTGACGGCAGAATTGTTTGTGTGGTTCTGGCTAACGGGACTCAAACCCTTTGAATATGTAATGTCTATGCCCCCAATGTACCGGCTGAGGAACGTCCTTCTTCATGGACTTGAACAAATATCTCTCCACTGTAGAACCCACGGTGCTCTGTGGGGACTTCAACTGCGTGGAGAACCCAAGTATCGACAAGCGCGGAGGTTCGCAGACACCAAAATAGAACAGCATTGCCTGTCGCCTTGACAGAATATACACCCATCAACAACTCTCAGTCCATTCACACAAGTATGCCTTGGCTTTCTTCATTGCCCACGGTGGTTTTTCAGTCAGCGTGACACTTGCGACAAGCAAGAAAACCGGGCCGTGGAAGTGCAATGTCTCCATCCTTAACGATAAGAATTTTAGCAAAGACTTCAGGGCCAATTTCCGAGATTGGAGTACGTTGAAGCCGGGCTTCGAGCCACAAGAAGCCTGGTGGGACAACATTAAATCTGACACTAAATCCTTGGTGATAAAACACTTCTGTCGTCTAGCCCGCCAAAAGCGGGACTCCACCTTCCGCCTAAATAACACTCTTGTTGATCTCACCAAGCAGCTTAATACACGAGTTGCCGGTTTCGCGGCGCCATTTTGGGTCAGAGGTCATTCGGAGCAAAACAAGCTCGGCGCAGCTGGCGCGAGAATGTGAGTTCGCGGAAAAGTGCTAATACGCGTGGCCACGTTGTCTCCGGTTTTTTTTAACTTTAAAAGCTTTAAAAGCGTGGATTTCCCGTGCTGTCGCCAATCTACCGACAGAAGAAGGTATGTAAAGATCCTGTTCACTACCGTACTATTTATGACTTTTTAAAAACTATTTATGTATGTAGAAATTGATTGTAGATACTATGTTTACTGCGTTTGGACCCATATGGGGCCTCATGACTTGTCGTTGACAGAATACTAGCAGTAAAAGTTTGTTTTGTAACACATCCGTGCACATGTACATTTGATAAAGAACGATTTTTGTGATATATCAAATAATTATAGCTTTATTACCTTGTGTCTAGGAGAGCATGGAAAAGTATGAAGAAATCAAGACGTGGAGGGTACCGGCTCTGCAGGAGTTCCTGAGAGCTAGGGGCTGGAAAACGTCTGGGAACAAGGAGGTGCTGGCGGCAAGGGCCTTCAGTGCGTGGGAGAACGACATCCCACTCCAGCCATCAGCAGCTGAGCTTGCTACAACTGCTCGTAGGGAGTATGCCCAGCTGGTAGCTGGGCTGGCAGATCCTCTCAAGTTCGACGACGAAGCCTGGACACCTGAGAGAGAAGGCATGGAGGGCTGGCCGAATGTCATGTACCATGACATTTGTGACTACCTAATGAAAGACCACCCAGGTACATGCACATGTATTATTGTTGTGTATACAATTTTTATTTGTGATTTACCTTCTTTGACTTACTAAGTATTTTGCTTTTTTTTTTCTAATGATGTGGTCTTTTACTTATCAGGTAAGGACCAAGACCTGAACAACAGGCTCCTGAATGCCTACAAGGAAGGCAAGGCCTTCACCTACTACTCCTGTGGCTGGCTACATGAGGTGTTCTCGTGTAAGCGAGATGGCTACATCTACCTGCAAGCGAAGTGTAGGCCATTGGCACGAATCAGTGACACCCCTCATAAGGCATGGGTGTGCTGCCATCCAACTGGCACGATCAACCGAGCCTACTGCACCTGTACTGCTGGGTGAGTTAACAGATGAATGGCATGTTGTCTATCAATGGATAACTTTGTTAGAAGATTTAACACTTTTTAACACATTACATAAAGTTCCTGCTCTTAAGTTTACCACTCTTAACAACTTGTAACTAAAAATGGCATTTGTGCTTGTTTTCAGGATGGGGCAGAGCTGCAACCACATTGCTGCGCTGCTGTTCAAGGTGGAGGCAGCAGTCCGGACCAACCTGGTCAACCCAGCCTGTACCTCAACTGCCTGCCAGTGGAACACTGCCCCGGGGAAGACCATCCAGCCCAGAAAGGTGAAGGACATGACATTCAAAAATGACAAGTTTTGCAAGACTGGTGTGTAGACAGTTTGGCATTACATGTGAATAAACATACTTCCACTTGTCGAACACTCTTTTCATGTCTACGTACAAATAATAGTTCATATAGTGTCTAGTAACTAAAGTTAGTCTTTACTGTTGTTGCTCTGATAGAAAACTTCTATAAGAAAGATTATCTGTTCTCATATCCAAATACACGTATGTACAAAAAGCAAGAAGTTGACTATTTGGTTAACTTATAACAACACCATGGCCTACAATGTATACTAAACTTGTGTATATGTTTGTTAAGTCACACCATGTACGACCTGTACCAAGTCCTTCGAGACATGAATGTACAATAAAGGACTTACATCATCATCATCATCATCGTCACAACATTGTGAACTTGAATATTTAACACTTTCTCACTTTGTTGAGCATTCCTTACATGTTGCGTATACCATTGTTACCTAAAATGTCCTGTTTCTGTTTTTGTTACCAAGTTGATCTGTGTCAAGTGCTTTCTTCTGTGCGACAACCGATGCAACATCTAAGGTAAGATGTAGATCTGAGGTGAAATTCAGGTTGGGAAAATACTCTAACCAGACTAATACATGTATACTAAACCATCCAAGATTGTCTTCTTCAAACTCTAGCTATAGAACTTATAAGTTACATGTAATGTGACATTGTGATAGTATTACTTTCAGTAGAACTAGTATTTAACCAGTGGTGGTTGAAGATTGCAAAGTGCTGCGCACACAGTGATCATGTCATCAATCTGGGGTACTAAACTGATGGGAAGTTCATACTTGAGAATACGGAATGTCTTCAGGCGTCTGATCGCTTGCTCAACGAAGATCCGAAGGTTTGCGATATCCTTGGTCTTGGCGACTGGGGATTCTGGTTTGAGGGGGGCAGGTTCTAGCTATGTATGTGATTTGTGTACTGAAACATTAGCCACAGCCAAAAGGAATTTGGGTTCCCACTCAGTAAGTAGAAAAATTGAAGAATGCTTGAAAATTGCATCAGAACTAGAGTACAATCCATCAAGCGTAGATGATTCATTAGGCGTGAACAATTTCCCCATCCTTAAATCCATTGACTACTGTGATAGATACTTAGATGCCACTCATGCAGATATAAACTTGTGTAATTTTTTCAGAAAGTTGATCATTCATGAAATAGCAGGTGTTCACCAGTGGGAGAAGACACAAGATATACAAGCAGACATTGAGAAAGCTGAGACCAAATTTGATGACAATTGGGTAAGAAAAGTAGGGAGGGTAAAGCTTTTAATGATGCCAGGAAATTATGCTCGCGAGTTTTTTGCTGAAAAGAATGCAGATCACGTCTTGCTTCTTCTCCCACCTAATGTTAGAGAAACCATTTCATCCATCCTAGCCAAGTTCAGATTATTACGTCAGGTACATAGGTCAACTCACCCCCTAGTCACTTGTCCAGAAGAAGTTAAATTGTACAAAACAACAGCAGTTGCAATGGGTCAGGAATTGTTTTCACATTTTCCATATTGTAGAATGACTAATTACTTGCATAAGGTTATTGAACATGTACAGGAATTGATAGAGAAGCCAGAAGGTCCTCACACAATTGGGGGACTCTCTGGCGAAGGTAATGAGGCTGGAAATAAGCTCTTCAGAAAATTTATGACCAGTACTGCCTCTACTGGCAATGTGTGGGATGGGCTTAGGGACATTTTAAAAACACATTGGCTATATTCAAGTAAAACATTGCAGATATGTATTATTTATAGATATGTATTATTTAAACACATTTATACAATTATGTTAACTAAATAGTACTTTAGCAGAATATGAATTTAAAAATTCCCTACTCGTGTCACGTGATTTCCTACACAATCTGCCGTATCACACACCTCTTTTCGTTCACATAACAGCAACATAAAAGTCAACTATATACAGTGGCACATTTTTGACAACCAAAACACAACTGACAAAGGTTGAAATCATTGGCATCTTGTTTATAATAAGCCAGCTAACATTCTTCTCTTCTCTCTTACATCCTACCTAATATACTAAACATTAAAATTCAAAACTGTCATCAACTTTTTAAATTCAACTAGTCACTAATGGTGTGGCATTATTGATTATGAAATAGAACTCCCTTACGGATATTTAGACCAAAGGTACAAATGCTTTTCATCAGTATTAGACAAAGCAGACAATACCTCAGTTTGTTGGCACATGTTTGTTACCTATTTACAAAATGTAGTTGTGTACAATAGAAAAAAATATATTTCATATAATGATATATCAATTCATTCTGTGTCACCTATGCATTTGCAAGTGCATAATACACAATACATATGTTCTCTTTTCAGGAAGTCGAGGATGTGTTCCAGGCACGTCCGGAATGGAAAACCCACACTGTTAAACCCTTATATCCTACAGAACATCAAGACTTCAAGTGTATGCTGCCAATCCGCACCCTGCACGAAAGCCACCCTCTGATAGACCCCCCCCCCGGCAAGAAAATCACCTGCAGCTCAACATCATCACATGATCAACCAGCATCTGAGCCTCACACAACGGACCATGCCTACTCGCCTGAATTCGGAGGGGGAGTGTCCACAAACCGTCAAACTGTATCAGGAAGCAAACGACCAGCTTACGAAAACTATGCTGGCCCGGCTAGCAGACCAACGACTCCGCAGCAAGATTCGCTTTTTCGAAGAAACCTACTACTTCAATCTGTATGAAACTGGAGAACTGACGGCCAAGAGCAGGCCTCGTTCCTTGATCATCTCGAGGCTTCTCTTTCAGAGAGCAGCCGAGATTTCCTGGATCAGCCCTTATCCTTGGCGGATCTAGAACTAGCTCACACAGTAAAACCCCTGGTTCAGACGGGTTGCCCATGGAGTTTTACCTCAAGTTCTGGCCAACCCTAGCCCAACCCTAGTACTCAATGAAGGCCTCAGTGAAGGACTTCTGTCCAACACAAAGAGGGAAGGATTCGGAGTAGTTACCCTACTTATCCGGCCAAAAAAAGACATATCTCACTCCTTAATGTTGACTACAAAATCTTGTCCAAGGCCATGACAAATAGACTGAAGAGAGTAATCGCTGAAGTGGTTCACATCGACCAATCTTGCGGGATTCCAGGCCGCACCATAGAGGACGGTACCACCCTTCTCGGAAATATAGCTGCTCATGTTAACAGCAAAAACGCCCCATGTGTTCTCATTGCTCTATACCGGGAGAAAGCCTTTGATCGGACTGACCATCAGTATCTGATCGACGTCCTTGAGAAACTAGGTTTTGGCTCTAAATACACGAGTTGGGTATACCTTGTATAACAGTGTATCCAGTAAGATCTTAGTGAATAACAGCGTATCCAGTAAGATCTTAGTGAATGGGGACCGCACGTCCTCTATCCTCATTGGCAGAGGGGTTCGAGTCTGCCACACCACGAATCACAACACTTTGAGGAAGGGGAGAAGCCCACACGCCTTTTCTTCAAGACGGAGAGAAAGAAATGGCAACTTGAGGAGATCAATACGCATAGTAAGAAACAGTGCCGGGGATGCAGTCAACACACCTGACGAAATCCTCGGAGTGTTTCAGTCCTTTTACATAGAGTCAGTTTGTGAGAGTGAGATTAATGAACGCGACAAGCAATACTTCTTAGATCAGTTTAAGGAATGGGAAGGTAGAAAAATGGTAAGGCCGTGATTGTGAACTGTCTCGCTGCTGCCACACTCTGGTCCTGTGTATCCCCTTCCACAATCAGTCTGCAGGAAGACTGAGAAAGAGATGTTCACCTTTGTCTAGGATGGCAAGACTAAAATGGTGAACAGACGTACTTTGACCCCTCCTAAAGAAAAGGGTGGAATAGGCATAGTTGACGTCCGAGCTAAGGCTAACGCCTTCTTGTGTATCCGTAAAGCTCTGCTGTTCCCAGAGAGCCCCAGGCGAAGGGCAAAAAGGTCATAGCCTAACCGAGAGTGGTGGGTGGGAGTGAGGTACTGCTCCGATCCGATCCGGAAATTGATTTGATCAAGATGTGTCTATGGATAGATAGGCCTTTTATGGCTATAAACTGTATAAGAACAAGTATATGCTGAAGTTATTAGTATACAAATACTTTAAATGAGTATCTGCCCGAGCCGGGCCTCGAATTGATTTGGTCTAGAAGTATCAGGTGATACGTTAAGCTGTTATAGCTATGAACTGATAAAGAACAAGTGCAATACTCGAAGTTAAACCAGTATATTAAATGCTTCAAAAGAGTACCAGCCTTTTTGTAGCTCATTTCTGAAGCCAAAATGCCCGTGCACTCTTAAAAAAACACGGGATATAATAGTTGGGCCTGGAGTTCCTTAGTAAAGAGAATATCCAGTTGAAAGATGTCCTGGAAGTGCTTCAAGAGCATGGAGCACATAAGGGAGATTCAGAGAAAAGAATGGAATTCAGAGAAGAGGAAAGGGGGTCTGTGAGGTCATGTTTACGTCGCAGACTGCCGTGAACAAGGTAGCTCCAGTGTTGGCTAACGCTCCAGCAGTGGATTGTGAGATGTTCGGCGTCAGCATCATATAGCATCACCTTACCGAAACTTGAAACGGATATCTGAAACTAATAAACTGGCAATATAGGATTTTAAAGTTGAAGGAAAAATTGGCCAAATGGCAAATGCCTTCGGTGGCGAATGGTTACTGTCTGGCCAATGGATACTGTGTTTGGACGAGTCTGAGCCTTGTGTGTCAAAACATCAGAAGCGAAAGGAGCAGGTCAAGGAGGCATGGGCAGCCCAACGAGAAAAGCTAATAAAGACGGGAATAAAACTGGCCCAACCACACACAACCAGCTGCTACTTCTGTGGGCTTGAAGTCTCATCGCCAATCATTTACTGCCAAGATTGTAGGCCAGTTGGCATCTTCTGCATATCGTGCTTTCACAATTGTCACCGAAGTCCCTAACTACACTGCCCTTTTGAGTGGAAGGCAGTTTTCTTCCTTAATATTAATTGTAGATAGAGATATACATGTTTGTACATGCAGACTTAGAAAATGATGCACATATGTTGTACAATAAGTTTAAAAGCAAGAGATTACAAAAAGTAATTTCGCACATTAAAGGACGCAGTGTCTTAAATAATATACGAGCTACTGACATTACTAGTATATGTTACTAAGGAATGAAACTTTTCAATGTGTTTATAAATGACTTGCATGCTCTACAAAACAATGCACGTACAAATGATCAATGACTCAGTATACCATATATCCTTCCTTCAGCCATCTTGGACGACTTGGAAAACCCACAACCAGACCTGGGAAATTCACAGCCAGCAACAGGTAAACACACACAAATATTACAGTTTCAATCAATCTATAACTAGAACTTACAAGTTAAATGATGACCTTATGCTTTCTTATAATAAACTGTATGAATTCTATTGGTACCTATGACAGATCCCTGCTATGCATCGTCAACACAAATATTTATATATATCCATGTAAGATACTTACCATTATTATCCAAATAATGTTGTAAATGAAATCCTTATCTGATCCACAACTTCATGTTTTTCCTTCTACACAGGGCAACAGGATCAACCATCACATAACTCAGTTCATCCCCACCATTCACCTCCCAGATACATCCTTAATTACCACACATTTCACCTCCTTCCCCAGGCGCCTAGGCCCTGAACGTCATTCCACCACAAACCATATTCATCACTAACCCATATCACCCCAACATCTACATTGCACACCACCCTAACACCAACACCAACATTTCACTTTTCATCTGGTATAACCCATCATAAATCATCACACACATTCACCACAACACATTCCAACACATTTCACCATTAACTCATAACTTTACAGAGATTTATATTTCAGATCATAAGCAGTTCATAGAACACTCTACAATCAGTGATTGTTTTATAGGTACAAACACGTACCTCCAAATTCTCGATGTCAACTGAACACCTTGATCACAGAGTGACCTAGTCTCGCGAGAACACAATACTAGGTCAGGACTTGTGCCGGTCTTCTGCCCTCCCCCCGCCTCCTTGCGGAGTAGGGAGATATAGGACTTGGGCAGCTCCCAACCTTCGTTACGGTTCATTTCAGCCCGTTTCAACTGAATGTGAACTGCTTTTTTGGCGACCTGACTTATTTCGGACATCATCAAGATCATAGACCAAGAATGTCGTAGGGCTTATAGAGAGGTAAAGGAAGCAGTTCACATTCAGTTGGAACGGGCCGGGAGGAGGCGGGGGAAGCCACAAGACCAACACAAGTCCTGACCTAGTCTCATGTTCTGGCGACACTAGGTCAATCCGTGATCAAGATGTACAGTTGACAAATTTGGAGGTAGGTGCTTTTACCTTTAAAACAGTCACTGATTGAAGAATGTTCTATGAAATAACTCATAACTATCATTCCATATTCATGTGGTACTACACATCATTAACCATCATGCACCATCTCTCATACAGTTCAGATCTCAATTACCTTCCTATCCCCGAACGATCAACTCGTTGGAAAGGAAGTTGATCAATATCTGAACTCTAACACATTCCTTACAAGACATTCCAACACATCCCACCTAAACCCATAACTATCATTCCATATTGTTCTAGCAATCATCATTACATACATCAGGACCCAAAACAACAGAAAACCTGCGCAAAGGTACTTGAAACAATTTACTCATATTTATGCTAGTAATTCCCAGTAAATTACGATAATCACGTAAGAGACTCCTTCAACATTTTATACCACAACCACCTTGTAGACAAGTCTTAAACACTATCAACAAATGTAACACACATGTAAAACAAAGCAGATTGTACTGATGTGTTGTACGTTGTGTCCTTCCACCCTACAGGACAAGGAAGCATCGGACACACCAGAACTCACCTAACACGACAGCCACATTACCACCACCCGCAGATCTGAACATGTATTCAACAGTGCACAGCCATGGAACCAACCTTTGCTTAAAACACCAGCCGCATGAACAATTTGTAGAATTCCAAAAACACCAACATTACAAAATTAAATGTTTTATTCAACAACTTCATGTAACTTAGATATTTCATCTCTCTATGCAATTGATGTATATTTTTACAAATAAAGATATCAACACTTGTGTGAATTGTTTGTCTTTTATATGACTCAATATGAGAACATGATCTTTCGATTATTCGTCTCGTTGATGACTCAACATTGAAAGAAGGAGCAGGACCTTTCTATTCTATACAAGCATTTTGTAATCGATTACAACACAATGAGCCACAATCCAAATAAATCTTTCAACATTTCTACTGAACCAAAAAACTTTATGACAAACACGAATCCTAAATATAGTGCTCTTTATTCATCATCAGCAGTTTGCCCAAAATACAAAAGCTACAAAATTCTTCCTTGCTTCAAAACACTCCACATAACTATCTGAACACTTAAAATCAGACTTTGTAAACTTCACAACAAAGTTATGTTTAGAAAGAACGCTAATGGCATCGCCCTCTATTAAAATAAAAAGGTTCTTTGAAACATAGAAGATGCACCCACATCATTAATCTGCCCAAAATATGTACCCACATTGTTGATCTGCCCAAAATATAAAAAGAATATAATTCCCTTTCTCTTCCAAACTAGGACTACAGGCAACCGGAAAACCTATTCCCAAGGGAATGCATTCGTGCAATTTTTGAAATTCTTTCAAAGCGATCGTATTATATACACAAATGCCTCCGCCCCTGAGGCGTCGCCAAAAATGCCATCTCTATCTAAATTCACCAGACAGCGAAGTGTTGGGATTACATTCACCGACATAGAAGATGCTCAATTTAGCGATGTGATTGATCTGTTGAAGAGGCATGGCGTGAACCCCTTGACAGACATTGAAGGCATCCGGCGTAAAACAAGGGGAGCATGTGAGATAACATTCAAGACCCAGGCTTCCCTCGCTAAAGTAAGCCCACAACTGACGGCTGATTCTGCGGTAGATGTCGAGCTGTACGGCTCCGGTGTGACAGTTGTTACGGCCCTTGGTATACCAGTAGAAATGGACGACAACTTCATCCGCCACCGTCTCAGGGAGTTTGGAACAGTAGAGGACAGTCGGTTCCTGACTCATGCGAACCAGGGTTTCCCTAACATCTTGACCGGCACCAGACAGTATCGAATGAAGATGACAAGGCACGTCCCGAATTCCATCCGAATCGGGAGTGAGCTTGTGACGTTCAAGTACAACGGGCAGCCGAGGATCTGCCACCGTTGTGGGAGTGACGAACATTTCGTCGCTACGTGTACAGCCGTAAAGTGCACCCGTTGCTTCCAGATTGGTCACCTTGCCACCGACTGTGACCGAGACATCAAATGCAACATCTGTGGAGGTGAAGGTCACTCGGCAAGGGCGTGCCAACTCAGCTTCGCCAACAGGCTGAATGTCACTACCAGCTGGGCCAAAATTGCCCGAGCAAAGCCGAATGAAACAAGTGGAAATGGATCAAAGAAAGTACCCAATGATACGGATGGAAAGGAAGAGGAAACCCCAGACGACAGTGTCAAAACGGTGAACACCTTGGTCGAGAACGAAAAGCAGACAACCCCCAAGGACACCTTGGTCGAGAACGAAAAGCAGACAACCCCCAAGGACACCTTGGTCGAGAACGAAATGCAGACAACCCCCAAGGACACCTTGGTCGAGAACGAAATGCAGACAACCCCCACGGAGGTGGGAAGCACACCCGTGTCTCAGCCCCTTCCAGTAGATGGGGCCAACAAGTGGGTGTCAGATACGGAGGACACGGAGGTTAGCCTGTCAGCCGACGGCCTTGATCTCAAACTGGATGAGTCTGGTGATCATATCTCTGAGTACTCATCTGACGATGAGAGCGCGACCAAACGACCCCTCTCACCAAGCCCAAGTGAGTCAGAAGACTCCTCTGTCACCTCTACATCGAGACGAAACGCCTAATGGAAAAAAAGATTAAGAAAGAGGCAGATAAGACGGCAAAGGGGACAAGCAAACCTTCCCCTTTTTCTGGTAAACGTGGAGTGTCCTACAATACCAAAAGAAAAAGGGGACGAAGGGTGCCAAGTAACTGAAATAATGTTCGGCCACCTTCTGAAATTGATTTGGTTATTGCTCCTTATTGTTTCGCTCTTGCGAATAGGATCTGTCAATGTAACAAGAACACATATTACCCAAACTATGGATCCCACACAAAACCCTGATCCTGCGTCGGACATGTCTGAAACTCTTCTGAACTCGAACTCAAAAAACCAACTGACCTTAGTACACCTCAATGCTCGAAGTTTACTTCCCAAGATGGAGGAACTCCGGTCTTTGGTATCCACGATGCAGTATGGCATTTTATGCATAACCGAGACCTGGTTGAGTTGTGAGATAGCAGATAGTGACATTGAATTGGAAGGTTACCAGGTATACCGCAGAGACAGAAATAGACACGGAGGTGGCGTCATGATATATATCAGTGATCTCTTGTACACCACGAGACGTTGTGATCTAGAAAATGATGAGATAGAATCTATCTGGTGTGAAATTACCAAAGCCAATACCAGTCTCTTAATCAACTGTTCCTACCGACCACCACCATCAGCAGATGATACTTTCTTTGATCTTTTTGAAGATCAAGTACAGCAAGCCACGAACCAAGCGCAGGCCGTTAAAGTCATCCTCGGAGACTTTAACGCAAAGAACAGCAAGTGGTTAGACACCAACACAACTGACAACCCGGGACGTCAACTTGAAAATATTTTCTTGAACCACGGACTGGAACAGGTGCTTCATGAACCGACTCAGGGAGGGAACCTGCTGGATCTGATTGCAACTTCTCACCCAGCAACGTGCTACCAAACGGGCACCCTAGCCCCTCTTGGCGACTCTGACCACCTGTCAACAGCCACTGCGCTTAAGATAAAGGCAGTCCATCACTGCGGAAAGCGTCTTATCTGGTTATATGACAAAGCAAACATTGAGGCCCTTCATGAAGACATCGCAAGCGCCCCCTGGGACATAAATCTTGTCTTTGACTCCATGGATGACATCTGGGAGTCTTGGTACAACATGTTTATTGGCTTATGCTAACAGCACATCCCTCACAAGCTTATCTCAACTTCCCGGACAACTAAACCGTGGATATACTCCAACAAAGAAATACGAGCAGCTATCCGTAGGAAACACCGCCTCCACTCCAGGGCAAAACGGGTAAACACCGAGGACGCCTGGGACACTTACAGAAGACAAATAAATCTTGTAACCGCTCTCACAAGAAGGGCTGAGACAGTATATATTGAGGATCTCGTGAACGACGTGGAGACCGGCAACACCCGGCGGTTCTTCACTTACGCCAAATCTGCACTAGGAAAAACATCAACAGACATCCCTGCTCTTCAAGTCGATTCAGTAATACTGGAAACCCCGGAAGAGAAGGCCAATGCTCTGAACGATTTCTTTATAAAACAAACAGATCTTCCTGCCAGAAACGATCCAGCCCCGACATTCCACCCTACCGCCGTACCTGACACTGATTTAGACTCGCTTCAGCTGTCACAGGACGAGGTTCGCCAACAACTACGTACCCTGAAAGTCGGAAAGTCAGGTGGTCACGACAAGATCACTCCGAAGCTATTACGCCTGGTTGCCGATCCGATATCAGGCCCTCTAACTCGTCTGTACAACAAATCTCTCCTCCTTGGCCAAGTTCCTTCAGAATGGAAAAAGGCAAACGTAACCCCGATTCACAAAGCCGGCAACCGCCACCTCACAAACAACTACAGGCCTATATCTCTACTCAGCACAGTCTCAAAAGTTCTAGAGATTTTGGTTAATAAACGTCTAATGGCTCATGTCAACCAGATATTGACTGACAACCAAAACGGATTTAGACCGCTCGACAATACCACCCTTCAGCTGACTCGACTAGTTGAAGAATGGCTGATGCCATGGATAGAGGAGAAATAGTGGGCTGTGTGTTTCTCGACCTTCGAAAAGCCTTTGACAAGGTTTGGCACGCAGGACTTCTCTCCAAACTAAGAGCATATGGGATCAGTGGACTCATGCACGACTGGTTCTCCAGCTATCTCTCCGACAGAAAACAACGAGTTGTCATTCAGGGTGCAACGTCTGCATGGAAGTCCCCATTAGCCGGAGTACCGCAAGGTTCTGTCCTTGGACCAACACTTTTTATTCTTTACATCAATGACCTTGCCACCAGCCGTCCACAATGTCCCACAAATTTATTTGCCGACGACACACCACTGTCCTTTTCCCATCGCTCTGTCAATCGTGTAGTTGCAGCGCTAAACCAAGAGTTGAGTACTGTATCGACCTGGCTTTCTAAATGGAAACTAGAAGCCAACATTGACAAGTGTAAAGTCATGTTCATCACGACTCGTGCTCTCCCACAATCGATTCCCCCTGTGGCCACCCCTTACAGACAGCGTTTACAGTAGTTAATAGAAAACTATGGTCGGCGTTAGATGGTATATACTGTGCTGAGATGTGCTCTCCACATCCTGAGAGAAACGCTGAGAACAGTATTACTATGCCAAGAGTAACGGTGAACCATGGAGCTACCAATAGCTCCGTGGGTGAACACGGTGCTTCTACGTGGATAATCAGGAGTAGATATCTGAGAGGTCAGCAATAGGTCAACTTCAGGACGTTACTGGGGGTGTCATGGCTGCCGATCGGACTCGATGAACTGTGCCGAATTTTTTGGCAGCTATTCCAGCCCAAACACACCGGGATATATCTGCTGCAAGATTTCAACTCTTCATATTAATCGTACATTTTCCGTGGAACCGTCAAATTTACGATTTAGGAACCAACGGATAAACTTTCGCCTCTCTCGTCACAGCCATCTCGCGCGCGACAGCGACATCACAACAAATTGTGTCATATTTAAGGTAGGTATTTCACTTACTTATATATTTCCAATGGCACTTTTCACAGTTAATACATCATCCATTTCCCCCACTGCTTCGTGTTGGTTTCAGTAACGTGGAGTATTTCAATCATAGGTCATAACGTTAAAATATAGTTAGATATCATTATTATGTACAAATATATAAAAGAGGATCCCTTACATGTAGTTGCCATTGCTAACCTTAGTGACTACTACTAGATGTTACTTGGTAAGGCCATATTAACTTGATTTTATGGATGACATCCTCTGTAGACTCCAAAACTAAAAAAAAATGCAAGAGGAGCAAAGTAAAAAAAATGCTGCTTATAAAATTACCACAGGAATGCAAAACTGGTATTGCGAATTTGCAGTACTACTTTACTTTATTCAATACTAGACTGTATTACTTTTATAACAAGCCGACACATGTGGGCCTTTTGTAGCATTTGACTTAAAGTTTTATAAGATTCGTCACTGTACTGACATCAAACTTATCTAAGGAGTTCTGTGGAGCTTCAGCAGCCTGCTGGGTGTCATCCTCCATTGTTTACAACTGACCCTATTGTTGTTCAGGCTACCATTGACTATGGAGGATGGTACCCAGGCAAGAGCTCCATCGGAATTAGTTCTTTTTTTTTTTAGAAAATCAATACATGCATGCGGATGTCATCCATGCGGATCATATAATTACATGTATCATGTATGGCCTAATATCAGGGAGGCATTGTTTTGAACTGAAACCATTGAGTGTTTTTGCTCTTTACATTTAACAGTTATACAGTGACATTTATTAGATGTATGCAATAACAACAATAAAGACTTAGCTTCCTTATAGTATCCTGAATGAATGACAATTTTGAATGACATTTACAAATTGTCACAGGGTTTATGAAATCATTCATTTATCCACTTTAAAATGTTATGCTTAACAGGCAGTATTTTGAGTTAGGTGGTGGTAGTGAAATGCAACAAATTTCTAAGCCAAGCACACCAGATCCCCGAGCACTTAAAAGATAACTGGATTGGGTTCTTTCACATACTTTCCTTTGTTAGTGCATATATTTTAGTGTTTACATACATTTAGGGGTTTGACACTTAAAGCTCTCTACATACGTAGGGATTTTGGCCTCACTTTACGACCTGATTTTATGACAAATGAAATGACGAAGCAATTTATCATGTACTAGTATGTCCGAGCTATGGGTGACGATATAGGATCAAACTATTTAGAACACCTTGGCCACCAGAAGGTCTGTTTTGCCACCCAACTTTGAAGTCTCATTTTCGGCAGTGAATAATTCTCAGTGGTTCATGCATATGGCTTATGCCATCTCTGTTGAAGAACACACCTACAGCGTAGAATTGTTTGAGGAGCTCGAGGGATCAAAGATAATTTCAATTGGGGCAAAATGCTTTTGCTCAATGCAGAATTGGGTAGTGATGCATGAAATCACAGGAGTGCCCGGTTGACAAACAGCTTTTTTTTTCTAAGTCAGAAGTAGAAAAATACATCTACTAAGTGGCAGTACATAGTGAGCTGGTAGCACCTCACTTCAGTACACTGAGCAAGTAACACCTAGCTTCAGTACACAGTGAATTGGTAACACCTGGCTTCAGTAGACAGTGAACCAGTAGGACATATAGTGGAACAGCTAATTGCATGTGTGAAGCAGGGTGTGCACATGTATATTTGTGACAGGTTTTCCACTGTTAATGGCTGCATGTACAGTGTATCACAGCTTGCGCATATATCACAGCTACATGCAAGCCCAGGACAAAAACGAACCAAGCTGCTAGGCCCCGGGACCAAACCCACACCACTTATTACTGACAGGAAAATCTATCTGCCACTCAAAAATCAAGAGCATAGCATGTTCAGGACAAAAGATACCAAAACCAGAATTTCTGCTGCAGTACCAAGGTCAGCCACCAGGAGTCCAAGATATGACCTTAACCTTTGTCTTCCAAATACCTACCTATATACCAAATATCATAACTATCCATGTTCCTAAGTTAATGAAAATTGCTGACCAGAAATTTACACACACACACACACACACACACACAGACAGATACACCAAGAACAATACCTCTATTTTTCATGGAGGTAAGGCCACACCGACTTCAGTTTATGGATGACATCCTCTGAAGACCCCCAAACTAGTGCGCGCGGGCGAATAAAAAAAATTCCGAACCAAAATAAAAATGCTACTAAATCACAGAAATACAAAGCTGGTATTGTGAATTTGCAGCAGTATGTAGCGACGTATATGATAAACCGGTACATGCTGGCTTTTTGTGGAATGTTGTATGAATCGGCACTGTACGTATGTACTGAGTTCTTGAGTCATGGAGCTTTGGTAGCCTGGGTGCCATCCTCCAGAGTTACCACCGGTTCCGTATCGCTAACTGCCATGGACTACCCAGGCCTAGAGCCAGGCCAGAGCCTCCGAGGACGTGTTTTTTTTTTCTTGAGAACAGGCGAAAATCATTGTGCATGCGGATGTCATCCATGAAATTAAGTCATGAAATTATGTAATGCTCGGGCATTCACAAGGGGAGGGGGCAACTTAAGTTACGGACTGTTTAAACTGTTCAGGGTCTTTGTGATCAATACATGCAGAAACATGATGATGATGATGCAGAAACATCAGCAATATACCAACACTATAATACAATCATTATGATTTTAGCTTTTAAAGCTAAAAAAGGAAGGAAACTAGCAGAACACTTGAAATTCCATCCATTGTCACATATCCATATTAAATCTCACTGTTAGATTAAAACAAGAAGGAGCCTCTATGTATTTTACTTACACCCATCATTATTTTTTGCTTGATATTGAAAAATAGAAATTTTGCTCCAGAGATGGTTAACATGATTACTAGTATGACTAGCCTGCTGGGTTACTGTTACTGTAACATCCGGATTTTCGCTCTGCAAAGCTAAAAAAAATCATTTTCAGTGTTGTGGAGCGAAAACCAAACAAGCTAGATTATGAAATTGGAAAATATGTTGGGTGGAAATGTCTTAGAAGTGTAAGAATTAGGAGAGTAGAAACAGAAAGACACCCCAGGTCCTGGGTCGAACACATGACCAAACCTGGGCATCAATCTACACCCAGACACTGGGTGTAGATTTGGCTAAATCAGCCGGGTCAGTTGGTAGCGCCTATAAACCCACCACTGTTACACTACCCCCCTTTTTCTTTTTAAGATTCTTCCTGGAATCTTCCGAATTTGACATCCCTGGAGCGGCCACGGTTCGAGCAATCCATGTCCAATTAAATCTGGGCACTAGTCCACGCGCTGACACTATAACGGCTAAAAGGTCTAGACCCATTGGCAGGGTCAGTTGGTAGCGCCAATAAACGCCCACTGTTACAGAAGTGACACTACCAAATTAAACTTTAGCCACAGATGTAGTTGTGGAAGCTAGCAACTAAATTCAGTTTATGCACTTTTAAATACAGGAAGAAAAGACTCCTAGGCTCACTGATACCATGTTTTGATTCTTGTAATTACCAGGGGCAGAGTGTCGATACACAGCTTAGGCCACACTAATTTAATTTCTTGGTTAATGGATTCGCCCGCTTCATTTTTTTCTGATTTGTAAAAAAAATAATAAAAATTCAGAATCAACTGCAAAATGCTCATATTTTGCCCTGAACAGTTGAAAACAGTCCTTTTCTACCTAGTTGTTACAGTTATTCCATCTTTCAATGCACTAGTATCATTAAAAGTTCAAAATTCATTGTTTGAATTTTGAACCAGCCTGATGTGTTGGCTTCATCAGTTCATGGCTCCTATCGTACCATTTTGGGCCATAATACGATGCCTAGGCCTGTTTTTATTTTTATTTATTTTTTTGCCCGCCCGCTCCATTATTTTTGTAGAAAAATCTGTTAACCAAGAAATTAAATTGGTGTGGCCTTAGAACACACACCCCCAACCTCCTATAGAACATGTAGTATAACCTTCAGTTACATGTAGTTTGATTATTGTGGCATGGATACTAGTACTGTATTTGGAAGGTAGGAGGGTTGAGCATCTACCAGGCCAATTTCTTCATTGTGTGTAAAACACTCACCCCTAATTTCCTGTGTCAAATATATGTAGTGTAACCTGCAGTTAGTTTGTGGAAAGTAGACTTCCTGTGGAATATATATATGTAGTGTAACCTGCAGTTAGTTTGTGGAAAGTAGACTTCCTGTGGAATATATTATGTAGTGTAACCTGCAGTTAGTTTGTGGAAAGTAGACTTCCTGTGGAATATATATATGTAGTGTAACCTGCAGTTAGTTTGTGGAAAGTAGACTTCCTGTGGAATATATATATGTAGTGTAACCTGCAGTTAGTTTGTGGAAAGTAGACTTCCTGTGGAATATATATATGTAGTGTAACCTGCAGTTAGTTTGTGGAAAGTAGACTTCCTGTGGAATATATATATGTAGTGTAACCTGCAGTTAGTTTGTGGAAAGTAGACTTCCTGTGGAATATATATATGTAGTGTAACCTGCAGTTAGTTTGTGGAAAGTAGACTTCCTGTGGAATATATATATGTAGTGTAACCTGCAGTTAGTTTGTGGAAAGTAGACTTCCTGTGGAATATATATATGTAGTGTAACCTGCAGTTAGTTTGTGGAAAGTAGACTTCCTGTGGAATATATATATGTAGTGTAACCTGCAGTTAGTTTGTGGAAAGTAGACTTCCTGTGGAATATATATATGTAGTGTAACCTGCAGTTAGTTTGTGGAAAGTAGACTTCCTGTGGAATATATATATGTAGTGTAACCTGCAGTTAGTTTGTGGAAAGTAGACTTCCTGTGGAATATATATATGTAGTGTAACCTGCAGTTAGTTTGTGGAAAGTAAGACTTTGTTTGGGATGGAGGGAGGGAGCCCCGGGGGTGGAGTTAGCCTCTACAATGCTTCAGGAAGTGGCCAATTTCTCCAACCTCCTGTAGAACATGTAGTGTAACCACCAGTTACATGTAGTTTGATCATTGTGGCATGGATACTGTGTTTCAGGGAGGGAAGTGGTTTAAGTTAGCTTCTAGATACCTGGGCTTCAAGAAATGGTCAATTTCTTCAATGTATAATATTAGCTTAAAACACACCTCCATAATTTCCTATGGAATGTAGTGTAACCTTAGTTTGATCATTGTGGAATGCATACTGTGTTTGGGACTCAGCCTCCAGCAGGACCTCAATAAATGTGGCGCAAAACAATAGTCTGTATGATGAGTGCCTATTTTTATTTTTTACCTTTGTTATTCTTGTGTAGTCTCACAATATAAATACAGCTATTTCTTCTTAATATATAAAGAGTTGATTGTAACTTATTATTGTTATTGTTAAGATTTGTCTTTGTCCAGTGCGACTTTGAAAAACTTGTAAGTTGATGAAATAAAAATGAATTTCATTATATCAAAAAGGCTTAATGCCATAAGATTCATAATAGTCCTCAAGACTGAGCCCTTGGAAAATTAATAACCCTTTTTCTAAATAAAATACATAAAGTATTTTGGTAAATAGAACATATACATGCAAATAACTTGTTATCTTCTTAATGACATTTAACAGCATCTATTCAGAAATGGGTGTGGGACTGGGACAAGTATATATATATTGAATATTTGTGTAAATCTGATCCTTCAGGTTTGGAACTTACAGTTGCAAATTTGTCAATGATATTCAACTGGTTAGAGTTGTTGCTTGTTTCCTGGAGCAAAGTGGCAAGAAAAGGTTTTTTCATACAAAAATAAGATAATTGCAAGGATGGCAACAGTAAGATAAAGAGCTTGGAGTCTCAGTATACAAAAAGGCTACTAGTACTAGTAAGGACCACAATCAAAGGAGTGGTAGGAACAGGGTCGTTGCATTAGGCACAAATTTGAAACATAAAACATAACCTCGCAACTGAAATCAAGGCCAACTACAGTAGCCAGATACATGTATGAATATATAATTATTATGATTTCAGACAGGATTTCACTAGAACCTGATAGAAGACACTTATAGTCTTGCCACTGAATTAAAAACAGACTTATTTATCCATTTGATACCACTATTATGCACCTATGATGATGATGATGATGCGCATGCCTTTCTTATTGCGGGCCAGTATTGAGAAAAAGCTCTCCTTTAGCTGCCCACCCATGGGTGGCAGCTATTCTTCCAGGAGAGGGTACATACATGTAAGACATAACAATACATCACATACAATTACATATACATTTACATTACATAGTATTTTAAAAGAAAACATAAGTGTGTAACATCGTATGTGCTCTTACTTATTAATGTCCCTCATGTGTTTTAGTAGGCCTTGTTTGAACTTGTGAATGCCACTGTTTGCAGGCCATGTGGTACTCAGAGTTCCATGCTGCAGTAGTTCTGTATGTGAAGGCTTTTTTAGTGCTGTTTGTTTTTGGTTTGTCTAGTTTGAAGGTGTTCCGAGTAGCATATCTGGTTCTGTAAGTGTGTTGATGTGATACCGGGCAGAGTTGATTGTAGAATATGGCTGGTTGTTTGGAAGACAGGATTTTTTTGAAAGTGCAGATGCTATCTCCTCAACGGTCTGCCAGGACAGTTCCTCGTGAATGGCCGTGTCCATTTGAGGCATTGTGACACTTTTCTTCAAGTTTAACTTAAAAAAATTGCCACTTCAGGTGAAAAGTCATCAGTCTGCCACTCAAGGTCTGGATGGTTTAGAGTGATTGGGAGTAGTTTAAACTGAATTTTCAGATTTTGCGCAGTAGTTTGTACCCCCCCCCTCTAAACTGGGACGAGCGGGAAATCTGCCATATTTGGGATTGTGTTCTAGCCACAAAAGCACCACATACATCAGCTACATATAGCTGCGAGAAGCAGTACTCCAGTCAGAAGCTCTGAGGAAAGTGTCTGATAGACAACGAAACGTCAGCTCCTTTGGTTGTTTAACATCCCTTATAAATAAACTATATATATACTAAATATCCAGAGTTATAGCTAGAAGGTGCTTTTTAATGTATTCCTGGGGGGGGGGGGGTATCCCCCAATAAAATAACAAAACATTGTTTCATGTACAATGCCTAAGTAAACCAAAACAAAGTGAAAACAAAATTCAGCCCTCGTGAACAAACAAAAATAGTAAGCTGCGCAAATATTACAATGAAAATGAAAATAAACGTACTAGTATAGCATTATACTGAAATAATAATTCAGACAAAAACATAATGGTATGTATAATCAAACAAAAGGTAACTTCCTTTTAACAGAAGTGGAATTGCATATCAATATGAGAGTACGAGATCAGACATGTGTCAAATAAAATTACTGGATTGCATATCAGTGTCACTGTTGGTCATGTATTCTTGTTCATATAGCCACAAGTAATATAATTATATTTTTAACTCTGAGTCTGACAGGGAATTCCAGAGAATTGGAATTAGAATCAGTAAAATACCATTTATAATGCATGCACACAAATACATAAATGCATACATACATTACAGACTCCAAATTTAATGCTGCTACAGAGGTAAAATAGAATAGTAAGAAAAACAAGATGCCTAAATTTCAAAATCACTTGTACACACCGCAGTACAATTGAGAAATTGGCCACATCATGAAGCTAGCTGGTAAAGGATAACTCCACCCCCCTCCCTCCCAAACTAAGTCTTCATTCCACAATCAAAGTTCAAACTATCGAAAGCTCATATGCCTCCCTAAGTTCCTCTGAAATGTTGCATGCAGGCTCCCATGTGCATGCACTGAGCGGGTAGCCCTGCCACTTCACGTAGTACTCAGGTGCTCCTGCAGGCCCCCTTTTCTCCAGGAGTGCATCGACGGCAAACATTTCCTTTGAGTTTCCTTTTCCCTTTCCTTTGCCTTTTCCCTCCCCTTTTCCCTTTCCTTTGCCTTTTCCCTCCCCTTTTCCCTTTCCTTTGCCTTTTCCCTCCCCTTTTCCCTTTCTTTTCCCTTTCCTGTTTCCTTTCCCCTTTCCACTTTCATCTTCTCCTTCCACTGCCAGTGTGACAGCAGGGTCTTCTGTCTCCTCCAGGCGTGCTGTCATGGCATTCTGCAGCCCATCCTGCACTTCCTGCAACAGGTCGTACGCCTGCAGCTCCCCAGTTCCTGTGGCTTGTTCTGTGATAGAAAACATTATTTCTCAGTACAAGTCTCAAATGTATTTGATTTTAGAATCATTCACATTGGTTCAAGAGATGCAAAAGCCACTTTCCATGAGCAATTGACAAAGACATAAATTACAATCTTTAGTCAACACAAGACCTCTGGCTTTACATCCAATTTTAGAGCATGCCCATCCCATGCCAAAGCTGGGTAAAATAATTTTTCACCTGGGTTGAGTTAGGAAATAGTTGTAAATGCACAACATGGGGATCTGTTAGGGTTTCAAACCCGAACCTTTAGATTCTAAGTCAACAACATTAACCACAAGAGCTGACCTGGTCATTGTTAAAACATGCAATTAGTACTAATAGTTAGCGCTGTGATACAACTAATTTTTTATTTCCATATCTTCAGCCTGGCCTTGTTAACTGTAACCTGAACAAAATGAACATTTGTGATTCTCAGGGCTATGAAATAAAGGAAAGAATTACATGTGTGTATGTAACATTGCAACAATGGCCCCTTACCTTCATCATTGACCATCTCCTGGCTGCTCTCCCCTTCATCATTGACCATCTCCTGGCTGCTCTCCCCAGTAGCATTGCTGCTTGTACCTGGCACTATTAAAGTGGAAAAAAAGCATATTATTATAAGTTATCCTTCATCACTGTAGGCACCAGAAGCGCAAAGATACTAGTAGTCTGCTAGACTGAACCGCCAAAGAGCATTGTTTTCACGTTTATGTGTATCCTTTAACATGGTATATTAAGAAAAAATGTCCAACTCATAGCATTTTCAATAAGACAAGCAATGTTATGTGTATAACAGGTACTGCATACAATCCATTAGCAACTTACCCTCTATCACAATTTTTTCCCTCTCCTGCAGGATAAGCTGCAAGTTGGACTTAGACAGCGAGGCGATGTGGGAGATATCCACTCCCTCTGGCATTCCATGGACCACCAGTCTTTTTTCCACAAAATCCTTGTACGGGAACTTCTTCTTTGTGTTGGTCGCAGCGGCTGAAAGTTGTGGAAGTAATTGTTAATTGTATTTTATGTAGCACACAGTTTGTTCTAAAATATATAGATCATGAGGTCTTTCTAACAGAGAATACATATTTTGTAATACAAAATGTACTTTATTGTTCACAGTTGTGAAGTAAATCTGACTTCTTGTTTCATTCTACAGTCTTTCCCTCCTGATATCTGCTTGATTTTCATTCATTCCTATTAGACTGTATCTATTACCAAACAATCACTTGAACCATTCAACAGTGGGCTGATCCTTACATCTTAACCTTTTGTGAAAAATTGGGTGCTAGAATACTATAACACACAATGAAATGGGTTTATAAGAACTGAAGGGAGAAAGATACAAAAGAATGACCAGTGGATCTAAATTAAATTCTAATGTCAATGATCTCTACAGAAAAACATGCACATTCTGAAGAACCATAGAACATAAAAAATATGGTGTAAGACCATAAGATGCCTTCACTACTAGTTGAAATCCACTGAAAGATATAGTTGGAAACCATTGACTATTTCGTGAGGAAATTAAGATATGCTACAAGTATAAATGGCAGGCTATCATGTAAAGGACACATAAACAGAGCCCTATACATTTATAACATGCATTTGGTTAGCAAACATACCATATTTCTCATTCAGTGTTGCTCTGACCTCTGCTTGTAGATCACTTCGATGTTTCTTACTGCTGGCAGTACCAGTATTTCCATCTGTAAGCAAAAACGAAATTGTTAGTCATTTGTTCAACTTTCATGACCATATATATTTCATAAAGAAAGCAACTTTTTTTATTTGCATGGTCAAATCAGTTTTGGGGTTCCCAGAGGATGTCATCCATATAATCAAATCAACATGGCCTTACATTAGCAAAGGAAACTTGATGACTAACATACCATTCATGGCTGTAAGGAAGTCAAAGTGCATTTTGCCTGCCCTGTCTGTGAGGTACTGTCTGCCTCTTGGGGTACCAGCAAACTGCACTCCTCCTGGAGAGGGAGTTGGGCAGTACAACATCACAGCCATCTCCAGGCCGCAGTTCTTGAAGTCTTCTGACTGAAATGAAATATAGTCATTTTAGTTTATTATAATTTTCACTGCACAGCTACCGAATTTGTGAATTGATAAGACAGCTTACAAAAAATGTATCAGGATTATGGATGAAACGCACTTTGATCCGTCTTGAGTAGTTGTGATTTGGATCAGTCTACATTTTGCTATCCATGACCTTTGACAGCTGCCAAATTTTGGAACAATCATTTTTTACTAACCAGGCTGTGTAGTCGCTTCACCAGGTGGTTGCTGTGTGACAGCTTTTCCTCTTCTGTCAGGTCCTCTATTCTGACTGCTTTGACCTGGTCTGCCTGCTCTTGATACCTCTTCTTTGCATCCCCATCCATTCCTTTCCACTGAGTGTGTATCCTTTGTAGTTTCTCTTTGTTGGTGGCTTCAGTGGCAGGACCTATAGTGGTTCAAGACAAGTAAATATTTCAGTGATGATGCCATTGAACAATGATTTGCAACTTGTCATTATGATTTGACTACATGCCTGCAGCTGTTGCATTATATAACTATAACATACTGTATATGATTGAAACTTTGTTAGAGCAGCTTTTAAATTACTGAATTAGTCATTTCTTCATGACACGAACAATTTGTTTTGTATTCCATGTTACATTTTATACCACTGAGATATCAACAATGTTAAGTTATGGAGTTATATATATATTATATGAGGAAAGAGTTTATCATGAATCCATGCATGTGGATTCATGATATTGATATACCGGTACATCTAAATATGTAGTACTGCTCAAGAACCTAACATACATTGTACCTGATACATTTGTTGTGCAATAAAGTTTGATTATTTATAGTGATCACACTGGACTGAATGGATGGACATGGACATCACTTGACATTTTAGACTGTAAATTATGTCAAAACAGATATAGCTATACATGCTAGTAAGAAGTTCTAAACATACCTTTCATCATGTCACTTAAGAAGCGGCTGAAGCCTGACTTCTTCCTCTGTGACACCTTTGCTTTTGGTCGTGTTTCTTCTGTTCCCGTGTTACCCTTTCTGGTCTTCTTTTTCCAGTTGTTTATCCAGTCCTGGAAACATAATCATGTAAAGAATGTTAGAATTCAACAGAGGGCTAATTGCAAATACAAAAGGAACATTAGATATTAGTGCAAGCAAGTAATACATAACTAGACACAAAAAATAAAACTACCATATCTCATAAGTGTAATGTTCTCATATGGGCTACATACTACAGGTAATCAATCTGGAAAAGATCAGCTGTGCCAAAGAAATAATACATGGGTTGCTACTACTTACATTGACTTGGTCGACGTGAAGGCCAGTCTCCCTGGCAACTTTGTCTCTCAGACGCCTGGCCTCTGCTGAGCTGTGCTCTGTCATGCCCTGGTTCCAGTGCTCAATCAGGGTGGGCAGGTGTGGGGTCAGGTCAGTCCTTTTCCTTTTTCTGAATTGGATGGAATGACAAAACAATGACAACTGACCATTATATTAATTTATGTCTATGTGTAAATTGGTTTATCTCCAAGTAGATGTTATGAAACAAAATTGTGATGTGTTCTGATTTGACGATGGTACCAGACTATTGTAAATTTTAGGCATTTTAAGTCACCCTTCGGAAAATGCAGTACGCCCCCCCCCCCCCAATATCTGCTTGGCAAATTTATTTTCACATTAACAGACCATTTGTTTCCTCAGATAGCTTGCATAGGTCAATCATGGACCTCCATGGGTCAATGAAGGTGGCATCCAGGTAAAACTTAGACCATGGAGGTGTCTTTTTCTACCTCCATGATTAGACACAATACAGAAGTTAATCGTCCAAATTAATTTGTTTAACTTTTTGAAATAGCCTGTGTTTAAAACGTAATGCTCTCCCTGCCGGCAGATACTAGTAATTTGGACCCTGTCTGACCTGCTCACTGACTTGCCCCTGGTATACTATTCCCCTTTATTTTGACAGTGATCCGCGGTGCCTGGTAGAGGCTACCGCTTTGGTAATAGGTCCGACAAACTCCCCTCGGGCTCAACTCCTAGCCTCTACCAGGCTTCGGGAGGCGGCTGGAAAGAGTAGAAATCGGCCAAAAAGAGAGTTAACATGCCGGGGGAGTTTGTCTGCGGGGAGAAAACATTGGTATGATAACTTTCCGGCCGCCTCCTGAAGCCTGGTAGAGGCTACTCAAAAAGCTAACGATCATTCCCCACAACCTCTGCTTGGAGAGTAGTACTAGTACTAGTAATTTAGATGAGCGAGCGTAGGATATCTTGGCTACCGAAGTAAAACGGCCTGATCATGACTAGTCCGGCTCTCAGAATAGCAGGCTTCGGGAAGCCTCCCAACAAACAGTCCTTTTAAATTATACAGACCAACTTCCATGACATGTACTTTGTGTGTATATAGCCGCTGCCCGAAGCCTACGAATCCCTTACTTAGCCTCTACCTGACTTCCTTTCCTTATAAAATTCGTGTCGAAGTTTCTATGGGGTACCCGAAGTAAAGAGCTAGATTTTCCGAACTGTTTCAATGTCCCAGGGTCCAGTGCCAATACGCAATGTACGCCCCTGGCCAATGGATTGTAACTGCTTGGATATGCACGACCGGTAGTCACCCATCCCCCCTAGTAAATTAATGCATAATTCATTAGCCAGTGTTGTCACTTTCAATGGTAAAAACTAGTGCGACCGGCTTCCATGGTAGAAAATGATATGAAAATGAAAATTTGTGGAAAATTTGTAATTGACATTATACACACACAGGCTACCATGTACATCTCCAGTCGGACTGGCGATATTTGTTTATCACTTTATGGGTACGTAATCATCATTGACGCAGAAGGGAGATCCAGGCTAGCTAGCGCTGTCAACAGTCTGTTGGTGAGCGCCATATGGGTCTGCGTCCTATAATTTGACAAGTGCCTTTTTTTCTCAAAAGACTTCAATATATAACATTTCTCTCTCATTTATTCATCCAAGGAGGTGAAATAGATCTACTTGATTCACCCATTGAGGTCCCTTTTTATGTTTCACCCCAGCAGACTTGAACAATGAGAACTTGTCACAAAAGAAGTGTCCCGCGCCCGCTACTAATTTGTCAAGCAAGGTGCGAACTGCTAGGAACTGCATGCCTGACAGTGGAATGCAAATGCAAGGGGTGAGAATTGATTTTTACCGCGTCCCCAGATCTACTGTAAGCGTCACCACTTATAACAGAAACAGAATTTACAGACTGAAACATACCTAAAGTACAGAAAAAGAACTAAAGAAATACAAGTATATTTATAAATTGTGCATAGTCCATCTTGTTGGATTTAGATTGAAAACGAAGAATCAACAACAACAAAAACAGAAGGTGTCAACAAAACGTTAACTGTTTTCCTTTTTTTAAAACGGCGGGCGGAAATGTTACCAAGTATGCCTGCCTCTCATTGATTAACTTTATTTCCAAAGCTTGTATCTCATAATCTGGTAACACTTATGAAACTTACCTGGTCTTGGGTACATCGACCGAATCAAGCACAGATACAGCAGAGTCAGTCGTGTCGTCGCCCATGATCTTTGCCGCCGTCACTGGACTCCTCGAAATTATGGACCTCTGTTTTTTTAGACAGGGATTTCCCCTTTTGGGGGCGCGATAACTAACTAGCTGTTAGCCGATCTGAGATAATGCCTTTACAAATGCTGACAGATAATCCAGTTGGCCAATTCAAGAAGAGATAAAACGGTCGGTGCGATTAAAAAACGGAGCAAAAGAAGTTTCGTCCACTGGCGTGCCACCTTTCCCGGAGAGTAATGGACTGTACCATTAGAGCTGGGGACAGGGGTGGAGTTGGACAGTTTTTTTCGACTAATTTACATAATTAACAAACACGTACTATATGCATGAATAAAGCAGTCTACTACTACTACCGGCATGCAGACTAATAAACTGGAGGATGTACCAACTACCTCGCAAGTATACGTACGCATAAGCCCTACAGGACAGAACCGCCTTGGAAAATAAAACTTTAAAAGAAAAACTTGAGAAATAGTCATGGCCGCAACCAATGAGGTATTTAACCTTCTTGCCGCAACCAAGGATTGAGGTGTTCAAAAACTTTTTTCGTATATACTATCGAAGTCGAGAGTGGAACTCGCTGCCACCAAGCACAGTGAGAATCCTCATTAGATAGCAACAGTGTTTAGGTAGACGTTCAAAAGTTTCGTTGTAATATAGCGAGCTGCCGCCACGCCGCGTGCCTGCGAAGCTGGTGTGTTTAATAAGTTAAAGGGCGGTTATACCGGCTATACAGATACAGATATTTGAGCAGACAAGCAAGATGCTGACTTGGTGTAGAAAACCACAAGATGCCAACAGGAAAACACCGTTCCACTCCGTTCCATATATATTTGTTGAAGATATGAGGTCGTGGGACTAGTTATATATAGGAACACTGGAATTACAGACTTAAGGAATTAAGAAGTGGCATTTAGAAATATCAGCCAGCTTTGATAGAAATGCGTAACGTCACATGGTTGACGAGATATGAAAACCAAGACGTTATACTCCAGCACCACCAGCGCAACCAAATCGAGAATCGAGACACAACCCATTTCGCACGCGCCAGGTTGCATAGCCGACGCAACTCGCGGGAGTACATTAATTGTAGAGTAGAGGGAGTGGTATTTAGTGATGAAACTGCAGCAGGCTGATATGGTTATCTTCCTATGATCTTAATGATCTCAACAACCTTGCTTTTTCTACGCCAGAAGATACAAGCTGTCGAAATGTCATACAATCCACGCCAGAAAGTGCAGAACACATAACAACCATGTACTTAATTAATCTATATGTGTATAATTAGTTGTTTGCATTATGATTTGGACATATTCTTCCATACAATACTCTCAAGGCACGGTGGTCAAGGACATTTTAGAGATATCACCACATTATTTCAGGGTAGTTGTTACCGTTATTTTGGGACGGTTGACGGCTAGGGTTTGAAGTTATGAGAAATCTAAAATCTAATGTCCGCCCAAAAGTAAAAGTTCCTCCGTAACAAATTACCATCTCAGCATAGGAATGATTTGAACTACTAAATAGCATTGCGTAAGTCAAGTTTGAAAGAAACCCACTAAATTGTAGGCAATATGTGGAAGTGGTGCCCTGGTAAGTTCCCGACTTTCTTTCTAGTATTGCACAGATACAACGTATCATACATAGATGGATCTTTCTCGTTTAAAAGCGTTTTGTTCAACAAAAAGGACATCCTACATCATCACATTCGTTCTCATGTCATTATTTTTATCTTAACTTCATGAAATATGAGCTCGAGATGTTGTGCACTCCATTGAGGAGAGGCGTTCTTACAACGTTATGTTTTTCATGGACGATATCTCACTAGGACCGCATCTCACTGCTGCAGAAGTGCGTTTACCATCATAGGACGAGAATGATCTTGTGTATCAGGACAAAACTTGCACAAAACCATGTTCATATACTGAGCTAGATGTGCCGTTAATAGGTTTACTCGTCCTTTATCCGTTGTAAAAATACAGGGCATCCACATGTCTTAAATTTTGTCAGGCACAAATGTAGTGAATATCGTTGGATCCTAGTACACTTCAGAGCCACATAAACCACGTTTAAATCAATGGAGGTAAACCATATTTTGAACCCAGGTAGCCTACAATACTATGTAACGTTTGGTATAGTGCGTTGGACTGTGCTGCACACCGTTTTATTGTTTTTTTAGGTTTATTGGAAGAAAATTCATTAGAAAGTGCCCTCTAGCGACTTACAACGAAAGTACAGCACTCAAATTTTGGAAGAATTTGGGCAAATATTACAATGAAATTGACTGATAACCGTGTAAAAATTACTTGTTTTATCAATCTTGCCATTGCCTCACATATCTATCTTTCATAGTACTTGTAACACGTTAAGATAAAATATAGATTTCCAAGCGAGATGCGGTGGAACTGCAGCAAATCTTTTTTTACAAAATTGACTAGGGGCCCTTAACCAACAATATCAACCCCCGAAAAACGAAATGTACACATGTCTGCATTTGGCATACTATAAAAAACTCAACAATACCAATTTCTGCATCATAGCCAATCATTGAAAATTTTAATCACAAAAATCTCTTTTCTTGTGTGTGTGGGGGGGTGGTGAGGAAGGTTTTGTGGGTGGAAGACGGGGGGAAAGGGTCAAGACCTAGTGTTATTTCAGCAAACCATCACATTTAGTGACACCCTTGTTGGACTAATCCGACAATATCACGGAAATTTCAAAAAATCCAATTTTTGCTCTAGGGGGGGTGCTGTAGCTTTTTTTCATAAAAACTTCACATTTCTGGGATCGGTATGTCGCGACGAATTCAGTGACACCCTTGTTGGACTAATCCGCCAATATCACCGAAATTTCAAAAAATCCAATTTTTGCTCTAGGGGGGGTGCTGTAGCTTTTTTTCATAAAAACTTCACATTTCTGGGATCGGTATGTCGCGACGAATTCAGTGACACCCTTGTTGGACTAATCCGCCAATATCACCGAAATTTCAAAAAATCCAATTTTTGCTCTAGGGGGGGTGCTGTAGCTTTTTTGTCATAAAAACTTCACATTTCTGGGATCGGTATGTCGCGACGAATTCAGTGACACCCTTGTTGGACTAATCCGCCAATATCACCGAAATTTCAAAAAATCCAATTTTTGCTCTAGGGGGGGTGCTGTAGCTTTTTTTCATAAAAACTTCACATTTCTGGGATCGGTATGTCGCGACGAATTCAGTGACACCCTTGTTGGACTAATCCGCCAATATCACCGAAATTTCAAAAAATCCAATTTTTGCTCTAGGGGGGGTGCTGTAGCTTTTTTTCATAAAAACTTCACATTTCTGGGATCAGTATGTCGCGACGAATTCAGTGACACCCTTGTTGGACTAATCCGCCAATATCACTGAAATTCCCCAAATCCAATTTTTGCTCTAGGGGGGGTGCTGTAGCTTTTTTGTCATAAAAACTTCACATTTCTGGGATCAGTATGTCGCAACGAATTCAGTGACACCCTTGTTGGACTAATCCGCCAATATCACTGAAATTCCCCAAATCCAATTTTTGCCCTAGGGGGGGTGCTGTAGCTTTTTTTCATAAAAACTTCACATTTCTGCAGTAGCTTTTTTTCCCTTAAAACTGCACCTTTCTACAACTGGTATGTTAAGACTCAGTGACACCCTTGGAGGGTGGGAGGCTATTGCTCTTTTCATCAAAACTGCACATTTCTACAACTGCATGTCGAGACAAATCCAATGACAGTTGCCTTGTTGGGCTTCACCTACCTGAAATCTATAAAGATCAATCTTTTTGGTCGGAGGGTGGGGGATTTGAAAGAAAGCTTTTACTGAGCATGACACAACAAGCATCCCTTCCAAGTCCTGCACCAAGCCCAAAATACATCATCACTTGTCCAAAATATGACAATTTCAAAACTATGCAGATTGTTGCATTACCTTCAGTATTGTAACTAAGTTTGAATAACTTTGGAAGTTGCGAACATTATTAGTAACTTGATTGTAATCTAACACTTCCAAAAAAATTCAGAGGTGGATGCATTTTACCGGTATGTAGATCACTATGTTTATTTCATGGAAACCTGGAAGCAGTAAAATAAAGATTGGCAACATAAATGAAGTGTTAAGAACTGTCTAGTTAGAAAAGAAATGCCTACATTTTATTACAACTGGATATTACAACTTTTGGTTGTAATTATTTAACTTACTCTTAAACACAACATTGTGCAAAGAAGGGCCACTCATGAATTAGAGGTTTGTAAAAACTGAGATGAAAAGAGTAAGAAACACTCATATTTACACAAAATGAAAAGGTAATTAAGAATAACAAGTAGAATATTGAGACAAGTTTGAGGATTGGAAAATCAGGCATATATAAAATGGGTGTTGTGAATGTAATATACAGCATGACCAGAACAATATCATATGACTGTTGAAAAAAAGCTGTACATTTACATGTGTGTTTTGTCATATCATACGTACACCATAAAGTGTTGTATTCTACAAACCAACAGAATGAAGAATGCTAAACGTCTTCTAAACCCAACTACTATGAACGGTAATTGTTATAAAGACTGCAAGTGCCATGACATTCATTACTTTACAAACTTCTCCGTATTTCCAGTACATCCATTGGTCATTATCCTTTATACACATTTTAATGAAGCATAATCTGCTGCTTTAAAGTACTGTACGTTGTCCTTTTAGTCAACTGTTACAGCAGTTCCAGGTACATCATCATTACAGCACTGGCAGGTATGTGACATTAAAAAAAGAGTGTTAAGGACCTTCACCCAACAACTCAAACCAAGATTTTCAGTTTGTCAGGCACAGTCTGACCAGTTAACGCCAGTTTTATCTATTGTTTAGACCAGTTTTGTCTTTTGCAAAACAACCATTTCACAACCAATAAGTAGTACTCGAAATATCTTGAAACATTCAGCAGACATGACCAATAAGTACCCTTCAGTGCCAACAAACTACAAGACAGAAATTTCCCCAAACTAACTTCCAGTTATGGGACAATGAGTACTGCTACTCTATGTTATGAGCTACCAATGTACTGAGCTACATGTGTATATATACAATTCTGCTTTGCCAATCACGCAGTTGCCAGTTTATTCATTTAGTCCTTTTTCGCAAGAAAGAACAAACGGTGATCAGTATATTATATGTAATTTCTGGCATTGGCCTGAAATAAGTTGCACAACTAAAATTTCAAGGCATGACCGCAGTACTAAATAATGTTAGGTGAGAGAGAAAGGAAAAAACATGCACAATTATGCCATAGAGTGAGGTATGTGGGTCAACTTGCTCTACTGAAAGTCAGATATCCACTCCCTTTTAGCTGGAAGGGAATCCTCATCAAACATTTTGACAATGTATATTTTATGGCATGAAAAATTTGATTTGTGATTATTTCTGGGAGAGGCTACACTAATTACCAAATAACTCATCACAGTGACAGCATAGAGTTATTTACACCTAACCCCAGGCTTCTACTTCCATGTCACTTGGATATGTATCTGTAGAGTATCCCCCCTCATCAACAATAAACTCTCCTTCCTCCTCATCAGTAGAGTCTCCCTCCTCCTCATCACTCACATTATCAAATGGCGAGGTGCTAGAATCAGACTCAAGAGAATGAGATCTCTGCTCGATATGACTCGAAGGAGGCTCAGGAAGAGTTGGAATGTGTTGCTTGAAGTGGTGGAAAAACCTCTCCAACCTCTGCTCTATCCTGACAATGTGCTGAGTGAGTACTGCCTGCCCTGCTGTGTTGTAGTTTTCCCTGCATCTGCGTATCTCATGGTCAGTAATGTGATGCTGATCAAGAAGATGCTGCATGACACGCTCCATTTCTGCTTTCACCATCTCTTGTTCTTCTGAGGCCCGTTCCCTCAAGCTGACAGCATCAATGGCCCTTCGTTTCACGCTATAGGGTAGACCCGGTTCACCCTGTTGAAGTGAAGGAATGCACACATTTAGATAACATTATCAGTAAATAGAATATGATCAAGATCCAACAAATTGAGCTGGTATGACCAACCAATGGAACATGGTGAATTCAGTGTCTCAAACCCCAGATCAGCTGCAATGTACAGCTGCAATGGGATGTTTGTGCCGAGTTTCCAAAACAAACATCAGATACCAAATGTATTACCATGGCCATGTACATGTATCACCGGTATTTTGACAGGATATTGACTGCCACTTGCTTTTGCATGGTTAACTTTTCATTGGAGTTACATACTATTTTAGAATAAATATGAAAACTGCTAATCAGCATACAAAACATGCATTTTTTACCTTCCCCAAGAAGGCCATGTTTTCAGAAGTGTGTTTTCAGAAGTGTGTTTGTATATGAGTTATTAGCACACAAGAAGCCACAGTTGGATTGTCAAGATGGTGTCATAGCCACAAAAGCAGTCCTGTATGTTGTGGTACAAATTTGCATTTCACTAGCTCACTGCTGAAGCTCATTAGCAGAAAGATTAGTTTCTATAATCAATGGCATGATTTTGAACTATTCTTACTAATAGGCATTGTGTTCTTTGACTGAGCTTTACACACTCAACACAGGTTATTTGTGTAGGTTAGATGATCTCTGAATGTCATAAACTGTGTTTTACTGGCATGTAGACAAGTACAGATACAGTGCAAGAACCAAAGCTTTACCATGGATGTATCCAGTGTCTGGTACATGTCCCATGCTGGATCACTAGCATGTTCAAAGGCCACCGTTGAGGGGAATTGAGCACTCTGTGGTTCCCACTGTATGCCATTGTATGCCTGGATGGCTTTGGCCAGCTTTTTACTAGATGCTGTGAGTTGCTTGGAGAGCTTCAAAGCGATGGCTTGACCATCTAGAAGAGGGATTTAAGGTTCTTGTTAGAACATACTTGTAACTCACTCACACAGTACTCATTCTGGTAATATTTGATATTCAATGTTGACAGCAATGATTTTTTGCAACTTTTATGCTTTTATAATTCAGACAGGCAATGTCCTTTAAAAAAAACTGATCATGATAAAAACTTTAAAACATACAAAAAAGACACACAGGCACTTACCAGGATAGCGCTGTTTCAACGAGATTAAGAAGGCCCTCTTGTATGATGCACTCCTCATCTCTCCCAAATGACGTGATCGCTCTTCCTCATCCAGGTCTTTCAAGGCAGAAATGTACTGCTCATCAGTGCAGCACCATCTGTGGATCTTGTGCTTGTCTTCAACAGCTTTTAGGGAAGCCTCCAGCCTGTGGATATTCAATTCATGTTAGAAGGAAAAAGGGCAAGAAAGACGTGTACATTCTACCCTGAAACATAACTTATACCCATTCACCTATCCATACCAATCTAAATTGCACTGTATCAGACTGTATCAAATCATAATTAGAAAGAAAATAACATGGTTAAAATAAGTAAAACTATACATGTAAGATACCTCTAGTAAATGTCATTAAATTTCTGAAATGTGTTGCAGGCAGTCTTTGTTTGAGAATCAAAGTACACAAGAAATACTTACTTCACAAAGGCAGCGTGATGAACTGCAAGTGTGGAGTCCTCTTGACAATGTAAGATCTTCTCCCTGCAGTGATAGAAGTGTCATGATTTGAGTGTTGGCATGTCATGAAGGTTAAATCAGATATGATAATTCATAAAACATGACATTGTAATACAGTAGCCATAATTCCAAGTTCTTTAAAAACTTCAGGGGCCTAATACAATAGCAATTATACAATAAATTGCATAACGGCTGATCACATTATATATCTAGGGACCTGCATAGAATTCTGTAAAGCTGAAACCATTTTCCATCAATTTTCCATGTATAAAACCCACCGATAAAGCTCTCTAAGGAAAGAGCTGTGTGATGAGTGAAAAAAGACAGAAGAATAAGTTCTGAATAACTTACCCTAGTTCTTTGTACTTAATCAAGTTGGCCACGTACAGCTTTTTCCATTTAGGGCTTGATGCTGGAACCAAAAAGAGAGTAATCTTCAGTTTATTAAAATCTGTAAAATCAGAAAGACACAAGCGAGTATATGAAATCAGCATGTCAAGTTAAAAGACGTATAAATAGATATTGGTTGTACCCATAAGAGCATAAACATAAAATACAGGTCTTCCATTCATTCATCCATTATAGAAGTTATACATTTGTACTACTATAAGGCCATCACGTGTCTCCATTTTCTATGCCTTTCCATGATCTAAAATAAAAGGAATAGGTCACATTCATTCAAATGTAACTTACTTGGTGGTGGCTGTGTCTTTCCCATCACAACCTTTTCCATCTCCCGCCATGCCTCTACATCCTCGTCAGAGAAAGTTCCTAGGGAACATGATTCATCAATGTTATGGAATAATCAAATATTAAAGGAAGAGGGTTTGCTAATGTGATTCTTAAAAGAAAGAGAAATACTTTTATTGTACATGTATTACGTGTAACAACAGAGCTTATATGCCATGAATTCAAACCTTAAATTAAGGTTGTTAATTACAGATTGTGAGTGTATTTTGAGCCCTTCACACCAAGACTTATTCTTACCTCCTGCATCACTCTTAGCCTGTTGAAGGTTGTCTTCTGCAATTTTCTCTGCCTTGATGGCCTTGTCTAATTTCAAGACAAGGGAAGCATCTGAAAGAAAAGAATTAGTATGGATTAAAACTTGATGCCCAACATTGAACTTGGCTTTAACTGACTACATCTAAATTTTCTCTTCAGACAAACATCAACTTTTTACACTTTATATAGGAATTCATGAAGATGTAATGCAAGCATTTCATACTTCTATCTAGAGATACAGTGTTATCTCAACTGATCTCCAGACACAGATAGAAACATACATACCAGTATTTATCTAACAGTATAATTGGCATTAGTAGACATAACATTGAGGTGCATAAGTTCCAACACTGAAGTAAATTAAAAACAGGAAGACGCACCAATGTCTACAACTTTCCGCATGGAATAATGGCGAAGAGCATCTGTGAGTTTGTCAAGTCTGTGGTCAGGACTCATCTCCTTTGTCATCCTGGCAAATGGGCGCAGAGCTGACCATAACCTCTCCGACCCCTCCCCATCTGTCAGCCCATAGCCACTCAGCCGTCTTGTGCTCAATTTAACCTGCAACATGACAGAGAGTAAGGTTTTCTACTCAAGCACCTAACAATACCGTACTTACAATATTCTACAGTCAGTTCAGTTTTAGTGTGCAAAATTTATGGCCTTACATGTATCAATAGATATTCAATGGATGAAAATGGCCGATATGAGATGGGAGATATGAGATATAATGTACAAAAATACCTGGCACGAAGACTGATGCCCATATGAATGAAACACATCCACTGCCAGGCTCAGCCTGCCAGCCTCCATGGCAAGTTTCAGTTCCTGCCTCAGTGCATCCTGCCGAGTATTCTGAAAGAAGACAAAGAAAAAAATGACTTCAACTTGATCTGGTAAAGCCAAATAGAAGTGTTCGAATTTCAAGTACACAAAAACTAAAATAGACAATTCCAGATATTGACACATTATATGAATACACAGTATATGATTATTTCATTAGTAGTTATCGGCTGCGTTCTACAGCACCCATGATCAAGCACAGAATATGATTTCACTGCCATACTTGACTAAATATGAAAAGTAGAGTCGTGTGGCATAAAGGTGTGTTCGTCTCAAAACCAAGAGGTCAGGAGTGTGTTTGAATTCAATTTTCTGCCATTGGGAAAGGTACTTTACATGAATTTACTCATGAGTATTGTGGTGTTGTCAATGTTGGTGGTGGCATAAATATAAATTGAAAAAAAATTGAGTGTGCCATCACCAAGTCTTGTGATTACATGTTGGAACAAATTTTAAAAAAATAATATGAGAAGGAGTAAGAGCAGAACAACTCACAGCAATATGGGCCGTCAAGGAGCATGCCACATCATATATCACTTTCAGCCGAACATTTCTTGCAGAAGCTTCGTCCAGCAAGTGTTTCATCAGATACACAGGGTATCCAAAACTGTAATCAGATTCAGAGATAACAGGTTGTTAAAACATCAAACAGCCTGTAGCCTGCCAACTCATCAAGTAGTATTTAATCTAGCCAACAAAATTTATCATGATAGTCAAATTGAATTTTTTTGTGCGTGACTTCAGTTATCAACTGAGCATTGACAAAGTGTAATATTAATTCAAACAAGTTCTTTAGAAACTTCAGCACACCCACCGTTCACCGTGAAACATGTTCAAAAACTTCTGGGGGACTTCGTGTCTGCAGACACCCCCGAACACTCCAGTAATGTCCAGCTTCTTTTGCTGGGCTTTTGACCTAAGGCAGTTTCCAGCCTTAAAGTTGCTGCAGTCCTAATGGAAACAATGGAAAGAAAATGTCATTGGTTGTCATATACAATTTCTCAGACTTTCCAATGCTCGAAACTGTCATGCTGTGGAGATATAAAACAAGACTATCTACCAGTACCACTAGCCGACTGCTACCGACCCCTGTGGCAGGGACAACAGCAGCAGTATAATCTAACCCTGGATAGTAGTAGTAGTAGTAGTAGTAGTATCTCAAGGCCTTTTGAGTCGTCTGCTTATCAAGAATTCATACAATAAACACTTCGAACAATATTTGACAGACCGGTTTAATATCCCAAACTTCGAACAGTGAAACTTTCAAGCATGTGAATTTCCCCAAGTGCCTTATATATGAAGTTCTTTTCAATGGTTTAGCTTACTCTTAATCATTTCAACATCCAAAAAGTGAACTAAATCACTTCTTTATATTTTGTTTGTTAACTGATTGTGTATCATGTATTGTAAGTCTGCTGACATGCCTGCATTGTACTAAATATTGTATGACTGTCATTGTTGAGATGCCATTAAGCTTCAGTACTTTTTACGCTGTAGTCTAGGGAGATCTTGTTGATAAGCATTAACTCATGAACATCATAAGCTCAAAAGAGGATTTATCCTGTATATATACACTTTCACCATGAAGATCACCATGCCTCTGCCACATCATGAGTTGGCATGTTCATATATCCAAACATTGAGAAAAAGTACAAGAAAGCGGGCAATGTCACATTATGCTAGTAAAAATTACCTCAGGAGGCTTTTCTTCATCGTGGTACGTGTCTAGGAATCCCTTCACCTCGCTGTCCTCTAGAAACATTGTTGTTCCATGCAAGGGAGGAGCTGCACTAACCCCAGAACTTGCCTTCCTGACAAGGCCAAAGTTGGCATCAATGGCCACAATCAGTTCTCCATCAGCCTGTATAAATGTAGGGGATGAACGCATAAGCAAAGACCAGGAAAAAAAAATTCAAAAAATCCAAAAAGACAAGTTACATCTTCTAATTTCACAGTATGTTACCTGTGCACAGTATGTTACTTGACACCACAGGAGGGAATAAAACAATTACAAATTACAATGTACCTTTGTACAAGCTGGGCAGCCTGTATCGTCGTCCAGCAAAGGAGACAGGTCCCGCATTGTTTTCATCCTGTCTCTATAGTGCTGATATTCAGCTATGCACTCCCCGGTTAAGGCTCTGTGGAGGGTGTTCTTCTATCAAAGTAAAAAAAAAAAAAACATCATCAAAATGATAGTATAGTAAGGCAGTTTTTTTTATTTAAAAAAAAAAGCATTTAAGGCATGACTAAAATCTCAATTCTGACACCATTTTGAAAATATCAACTTGGGAAATAGAATGTCCACCATTCCAAATATCAAAAATGCAATGGTATGCAGACACTAACTTAACCTTAGTAATTACATATATTGTGTGACATCTTCAACATTTAACTACAAAGAAATATGCAATGCATCTTAGTTGTTAAACACTCTACTTGAGGCTATACAAGTTCATAGAGGTTTTCTGTCTCAAAAGCATTTGGCTGCTTGTATCAAGGTACTAATGAGTAATGTGAAGCTTACAAATACACAGTCACACAATTTGTATTATGAGACAGAATACATACAACTTTTCTCAATTCCCCCATGAGATCTAATGTGTTTCACAACTTACAGTTGCCCATACAGTGAAATAGGGATGAAATTCATACCTCATCGCGTGTCAGGTCATTTTTCCACCGTACTGCCTGGCAAAAGGCCTCCACAGATACTTGGGATTCCATGCTGAGCACACACAGCCACTCCAGCAGCTCCACAGAAAATGCTGTCTGCGGCTTTGTGGGCGTTGCTCCCCACAGCCCAAGCTGCAGCAAGGTTGACAGTTCTGGTTCGCAGCTGCACAGCACAACGTCAACATACTGCACTCGACCTATAGAGGTTGGGAAGAGAATTTAGAAATAATTGAAAATGACCTGAACATTAGGAACCTACATATGCATAAATAAAAAGCAACAGGGCGAAAAATAAAAAATAAAAACAGGTCTAGGCATCCTATTTTATCCCCAAATGCTTGAATAAGAGCCATGAAGTCAACACAAAAGGCTGGGTTAACATTTAAACAATGACTTTTGAACTTTTAACCAAACCACTGCATTAATAGATGGAAAAAGGGTAACAACTAGACAGGAACCAGAATCTAAACCAGAATGAAGAGGTGAATCCGATAACCAACAAATTAAATTGGGTGTGGCCTTACTACAGACTTGTCTTATTTTGGTTTATGTGCAAAAATAAACAATAAGCAAATAAATAGTAAATATACTAATACCATTAATCTGCTACCAAATACAGGATGGCCTCTTTATTATGACCGTAACCCCGGCCCACACCCAAGGTACTTTCATTTGCACCTTCGTATTTAAAGGGACCTTTCAGGAAAATAAACATGCAGTAAGGTATGATAACACATTCCTGAAAAGGAATAAGAAAGAACAAGAAAATATTAAGGCACTACTCACCAGTCTGATCAAAGATCCTCATAGACCGCGTGTCTATTGTCCCGAAGCAGCTATAGTGGCACGGCAGGCTCAGTGTTTTCCTCTTCATGTAGGGCTGAAAACAGCCACCCTGGAAAATGGACAAGGAAAGACGCAATACAGTTTGAGTGGCTGCTTAGCGGACAATGTGCAAACTACTGGCAATTCATCAGTGTGGAACTGTGAACACATTTTCCCATAGCACCATAACCATTAAAATGTTCAACATGGACCTCAACATGTACTATATGATTTTAGCTTTTTTATTGTAAACTGCAAACTTGCATTTGGTTTTCAATTAGGCAGCAATAAAATGTCATGCATCAATTTGGTAGGGTTTACCAGCGCATACAGAATATAAATGTAACATACTTTCCACTCCAATGGGCGATGTAGAGATGGACTGATGTGGAACATCTCAAAACATGTCAGGCAGTAGATCCCAAGTGGCCCGCAATCCCGGCAGTACAGCATTGGGGAGGTAACCTTCTGTTCACAGTAGTAGCAGAAGTCTGTGGGTGGCGTGGCCAGCTTCATCCCTGTCTGGATAAGATCATCTCGTCGGTCAGCCCATGCCTCCTTCTCTTGCTCTTTTTTCTGCTGGTGCCGTGATACATCAGGAACGGGCTCATCAGCTGACTGCTGACATGAAGATGTAATGTCATTGTTGTCTGCTGTGGGTTGTAAGGTGGTTGTTGGGGCTGCACTTGAAACTTGGGGTTCATCTTGCCTGTACACAGATCGTACTGTCCTACTGGTGCCATTATCCTCCAGTATTCTGAGGGGTAAGACCACACCCTGAAATCCCTGTCTCTGTCTTCTTCTTCTTCCTGCCCTCCACATACTAGAAATAAAAAGAGAAACAAATACATCACATGGTGATTCAAACCATGTAATCATAATACAGCCCACCACTGTACACAAGTCCAGTTCATTGCAAAATTCGACTAATACTAGTAATAGCAAAGAGGTAAGAAATATTCCCCACTATACAATGGATTAAAAAAAACAAGACTGGATAACCAGACATTGGGTATAGGTGCACCGAGAAGCCTGAAAATTTTGGTGCTTGCACAACATGATATAATGTACAATGTTAGCACAAACCTACAAGAAACCTTACTGCCTCTTTTCATTTACTGATTTAGCTTGAATTCTATAGCCTAATGGTTTCATTTCTAGTTGTTAGAACTTCCTGGTTCGAATTAAATCAAATTTAAATCTGATTGGACTTCAGGTTAGGGAACGGTTATCATGCACCGTGGTACGTTACCAGTAATAATGTTAGATTAGAAGTGCACAACATTGTTTTGTGATTGTTGCAAGGTTGCATTTATACTTTTAAATTTAAATTCCTTTTATTACAGGTAGGAAGAACTGAGCTTTTCATAGAAAATACTAGTAAGCCATTCATAAGTAAGCCAAAATACTAGCAGCTCCATTAAAAAAAGCCTTTAATTTATTTTTTCACATAAAAAATGTACTACTTTAGTTTCTAACAGGACAAAGAGGTGACAAATGCTGAAAAAGTCCATCAGGAAGCAGCAACAAACCACTTTTCACAGAACAATAATTTATTCTAAACAGGACTGTGGCCATATCTAACCAAAAGCAAGGCCAAAAGTAACCAAAGGGTTTCTGCTTTGAAAACAAAATCATAAAAACTGGGGTCAGAGGAACCTGAGGACACGGCAGTCAAGAGATTTATTTGGGGGGAAGTAAGAGCAAGAGATCCAACTGAAAAGCATATGTCAATATCAGGATGTATTTGAAGAAATTTCCAATCTACTCAGCATGCTAACCAGCATTATGCCAAATTTATGGGCAGAATGGCCTAGTACATAGACTACTAATTATAATTTTTATATGATTTTTTAAAAATCCTGGTATCCATTGCCCGTTGGCTACAGAATCATCAGAAAGATAAGGAAAGCCTCAAACACAACCAAGTGATCGAAGTACTGTAGTACCCTAAATGGCAAAAAAAAAAAAACGAAATCAAATCAAAATGTCGGAAAATGGCCTACTTTGCAGCTTATTTGCATACTCGGGACTGGTCAAATATGCCACCAAACTTTCGCAGACAGCATAGCGTTTTTTTCTGCCTTGCTGAGCCTATATCAGCTGAAATGTAGTATACTTGAGACTATAAATAGCTAAAATGTCATTTCCTGACTTTGCTAATCAAAAGTTATATAAAAGTTTTGTTGAATTTTAACTTGAAACGTGGGATCCATGGTGTTTCCGAGGATCGGACGTCTTAGCAAGGATTTGTCCTTGGTCTCAGTTGGGGATAAAGCTAGCTTCTAAGTGACAACATACGAAGCTAAGACTCGGCAGTATATGTATGGGGAATCATAGATTACATTGTAACTTTGGATTCGTTCCTATTGAGATCTTATCGGGTAGTTCGCCAAAAGAAAATATAAGCCAATCGGGTTGTGTGTGTGTAGGGGGGAGGGCGGTCAAATCGAATGAGAACAGCCTTAGTTACTGTCGATGTTAGAAGGATAGACCAGCGTTTCCGCTGGCTAGCGACTCACCTGCAAGAACTGACCCTGCCAGTAGCCTAATTTGGTGGTCCAGATGGCTTTGGTGAAGAAAATACACTCGTTTTCGGCATAGCTTTATCACGTGTGCATCAGGATTCGGATTTTCTGCTGGAGATGAATCAAATCTCGCACTGTCTCGAGACAGCCGAACTCTCGCGAGCATCGAGCACAGGCCGGTAACGTCCTGACGTTGACCTATTGCTGACCTCTCAGATATTGGTAGCTCCATGGTTCACCGTTACTCTTGGCATAGTAATACTGTTCTCAGCGTTTCTCTCAGGATGTGGAGAGCACATCTCAGCACAGTATATACCATCTAACGCCGACCATAGTTTTCTATTAACTACTGTAAACGCTGTCTGTAAGGGGTGCTGTGGCCCTGGGAGGAACTGTACTACAAATTGTCACCAGCCACAACCACCTAGGCGTCACCGTCACAAATACCCTGTCTTGGTCAAAACATATTGAGACCATCTCAGCAAGAGCAAGACGGTCTTCAGGACTACTATGTGCTCTAAGGAAGAAGATACCTAAGGACTTACTCCTCAGACTTTACACAACAATCACAAGACCGACTCTCGAGTATGCGGATATTGTCTGGGCAGGCCTCACCTTGCGTGACCAAAAGATTATGGAATCTGTCCAGTATCAAACGGCTAGAGTTATCAGTGGCCACTTCGGACTCCCGTACCCTTCATACCACAGTCTCTACACAGATCTATCTCTACCGTCCCTCCAGTACCGACGAAAGTTTCACACCGCAGTAACCATGTACAAACTGTTAAACGGTCGCTGTCCTCCACACCTGCGAAGTCTGCTACCACGAGCGCGGGCGGCCGCCACAGAATCCCGTTACCCCTTGAAGAACAGTGAACAATTGACCACTCCAGCATGTAGGACTGCTCGATCTCAGAAAACCTTTGTAAACAGAGCAATTTCCCTGTGGAACTCCATGCCTAGTGATATCCGTACAGCCTCCTCCGTCCGCTCCTTCAAAAACAAACTCTGGACTTTGCCCGATGACAAATACTCGATGACAAATATGTTGTAACACTCTGTGTATTGAATTGAACCGTCATGATATTGTTAATACAGCAAACACATGGTGATCAGGCTAGATAGCATTTAGATGTTAGTGTATTGTAACATAGACCGTTTCCGTATTTAGAATAACTTCCTTATAATCTTTTTTATTGCAACTGAATTGTGACCGCTCTTATCTTAGCAATCGTGTCAATATTGTAAAGATACAAAACGCAGCATGGTGTTCAGGCGAAAATACTTCCAGGCTAATAACAGAGACCACCACTGAATTTAGAATGACTCCTCACTACCTCTGTTAATGTATCTGAATTGTATACTAAACCGTTGCTGTTTCATATTGTTATTTGTTTATTCCAGTTATGAGGGCTAGCCCTTTATAATAGCCTCCGGCTAGTTGGGCAGTCCTGGCTGTATATCTTTTATGCAGTTTAATAAATCAAATCAAATCAAAACCGTTATAAATAGGTTATTCTCTTGAAACTTAATGGTATACAACGCAACTTTAACAAAAAGTGTTTATGATTAAATGATAAGGTCTGCTAAAGCGTATGTTGCCCTTAGCAACACCAGTGACGTCATACAATGATGTCATACATATTTAATTATCCGCCATCTTGGATCTTGGTTTTGACCAATGACGTCATCAAATCAGCATAAATTATTAATAAAATTCACATTAAATTACATAAAATGTTATTAATGTTAGAAGGCATGTGTCACTTATCATAAAAGCCTGAAAATAAAGTATAAGAAAAAAAGTAAAGTATAAGAACGCCAGTGTATCTATTCCGCGCGGACCCCAAAAGAAAATCAGATACAAAATTTTTAAAAAATGGGGGAAACGGAATTTCCTGCACTGTGTTGAGGCACAACTTTGTGGGTGACAATTACCTGAAATTTCAGAAAAAAATCTTTAGAAACAAAAAAAATATTACAGAATATATAGTGCTGGGGTCCGCGCGGACCCCAGGTGTACTGTTTAGGGTTAATATATATGATTTAGTAACTGGGAGGGGGGGACTGGAAAACCATTATCGACAAAGACAAGGACGAATTTCCACAGGCTGAACATTGTAACACGTACTACAGTGAATCTGCAGCAAAAATATTTGATATATGTAGCACTTTCAAACTGTACGATGTTTGGGGGAAAAAGGTGAAAACCTCTACGACAGCCTCAGGAATACCCGCACAGTGACAAGGTTATTTTTAGCTCGTGCCCTAAATACCGGGCTGTACCACTTCCCCGGTCTTCCGGGGGTGGGGTACACAACGCAGTGGATTGAAGGTCAACAGTGCCAAAACAAACTCACAGAACATGGGAAAACTACTACAACAACTGTACCCGTTTTCAATCGGTCTCAATGGGTTAAGGAGACCCGATTCCGAGAATATAGGGAGAAAGGAGCTGGGAATTTCCCAGCCCTTTGTTCGAGTAAACAGGAGACGGGCGAGTCCACTCCCCGACGTGTACAGACAGGGGTGCTAAGTTCTAACACCCAAAACAACACAAGTTCAAAAAGAAATCAAACTACAATAGTACAGAACAAGAGGGGCAAGCCTGTTCTCCTTCCACACGGAAGGGGAGAACTTTCCCTTCAGGCAGAAGGGAGAAAGAGACTGTCAAAGTCAGAGCGTGGCTGTCTACCCCGGTCAAACGGGGGGAAGCGGGCGGTAGCACAGAGACGCTTCACGTGGAGGCGTACGGTGCCAGAAAAACAGCCGTAACTCCACTAAACAGTATCGTACAAAGCCAGAAAAACGACCAAAATGATCCTGGGTCACCCAGCAAACCAAATATCAACACCTCTGGCCTATATGCCGGCTCCAACCATCCAAAAATGGCTGAGAAAGGCGATTCGATCCGCAACGTGCCCAGACACGTCCGGACTAGACTGGCTGCCCGTGTGGAAGGCGGTGCACAAGGTATCGTTCCAAAATTACTCCGCGTGTAAAAGAGTCCGGTCTAAAAAAAAAATTGGGCCCCAAAACCGTATGTTTAGGTCGATCATAAATTCCCTTTAAACAATGCCAACTGATATCAAAAGGATTTGAGATGAAAGCTTGTTTATTACTGACATTGTTAACAAGGACAGTATTCAAAAGTCTGGGATATACCTTATTATATTTCAGCCATACCATGGTATGGATGAAATATATTGTGTTCTCTCATGTTTCTTCTTCTTCTCCTCCTTCTCCTGACATTTCGTTAAATGGATTCAACTCTGTCATTTTTCAGCCAAATGACCTGAAATTTGGCATGGAGGTAGAGTGACCTAATACCCCCGGACGTTTTTTTCATTTTTTTGATACAGGCCTTGAAAATTGTTTTATTTGGGTTTTTTGATCATTTTCAGGCAATAAATGTACATTTTGGGCTCTGGAGCCCTGGTACTACATCCGAATGATGTGAAATTTGGTATGAGGATACCTTGGACACGTGCCCACAGAAAGTCATTCACGTTTTTGACATACACCGCTTTAAAACTGTGTAAAATAGGGCATTTTTGCTATTTTTGGACAAAAAATATACATTTTTGGCTCCTGTGCCCTAATATTGAAACCAAATGACTTGGAATTTGGTATGGGGGATCCTTGAACACATGCCCACAGAACATCTTTCACGCTTTTGACATACACCACTTTGAAATTATGTAAAACAGGGCTTTTTTGCTATTTTTAGACAAAAAATGTACATTTTTGGCTCCTGTGTCCTGATAGTAAAACCAAATGACCTGAAATTTGGTATGGGGGATCATTGGGCACACGCGCAAAGAATGTTATTCACACTGTTGGCATGCACCACTTAAAATTGTGTAAAATGGGACTTTTTTGCTATTTTCAGACAAAAAATGTATATTTTTGGCTCCTGTGCCCTGGTATTAAATCCGAATGACCAGAAATTTTGTATACGGATACCTTGGACATATGCCCAAAGAACATCATTCACACTTTTGACATACACCACTTGAAAATTGTGTAAAATAGGGCATTTTTGCTATTTTCAGCCAAAAAATGTACATTTTTGGCTCATGTGCCCTGATATTAAAACCAAATAACCTCGGATTTACTATGGGGGTACCTTGGACACATGCCCACAGAACATTGTTCAAAAGTTTACTATACACCATTTTAAAATTATGTAAAATGGTACTTTTTTGCTATTTTCAGACAAAAAATTTACATTTTTGGCTCCTATGACCTGATATTAAAACCAAATAATCTGATATTTGGTACGGGGGATCCTTGGACACATGCAAACAGAATGCTATTCACCTTGCTGGCATACACAGCTTTCAAATTGTGTAAAATGGGACTTAAACATGTGAAGGAAATGGCTGAAATATGCTGTATTTGCTCCGGAGCAAATGTCGGCCTTTCTAGTGTTAAGTTAGGTTTCCCAGAAATCAAAACCGGGATCAGTCAGTACAAAATGTCATTCTTGACTTCAGTCACAAAAAGTTCCAGGTTATCTGCATCTTGGCAGGGTGCGATTACCTCAAGTCCATTTTTGGCATAGGGATAAACAAAGTAGCAAAGTTCGTGAATGCAGTTGGAGACGGACATATTTTCCAGGTAATTAACCATCAACAGTACACCTTCCCGGACTGATTAATCTGTCACCCTGGCAGGGGTCCCCACGGACCCCAGTACAGTTTTTTGCTAATTTTTAGAAATTTTCAGTTATGGTACCAAATCAATTGTTTTGCTGAAACGATGTGTGAACCTGAGTCCACATAACGTACAAAAATCATACATTTTTACCTTTTCTTATCTTTTTGGTAAAAAAAAATAAAAATCAAGAAATACCCGTTTTTTACAGGTTTTTAAGCTTTGGGGACTCGTCGCACTGGGGGGGGGGGGGGTCATTGCACCCCTCAGAACCCGAGAACGGTATATCGTATGGCCACCAAATTTTCAGAAGATGGTGTACTAGTACAAAAGGAACAATACAACAATTTTGATGTCGTTATGACGTAATATGACGTCATTCGTATGATTTTATTGGCTAAAACCGTCTAAATAACTCAATGGTATACAACACAACTTTAACAAAAAATGTTTATGATAGTATGATAAGGTCTGCTGAAGCTTATGCTGCCCTTAGCAACACCAGTGACGTCATACAATGACGTCATACATACTTAATTATCCGCCATCTTGGATCTTGGTTTTGACCAATGACGTCATCAAATTAGCACAAATTATGCCTAATTACTAATTAAAATCACATTAAATGACATAAGGTGTTATTAATGTTAGAAAGCATGTGCATGGTATCATAAAAGCCTGAAAATAAAGTTAAGTATAAGAAAATAAAGTAAAGTATAAGAACGCCAGTGTTGGATACACTGGCGTTCTTATACTTTACTTTATTATCTTAAGGCCACACCAATTTAATTTGTTGCTTCTCGGATTTTTTCGGGGAAAAATTGGAGCGACAGGGCGAAAAAAAAATAAAAATAAAATTTTTCAAAAAGTCTGGGGTGAAGATGTAGGGCTTATACATAACATAAAAAATAACAGGATTATGCAAGTTTTCAGCTTTCATGGCAAAGTTTTATGCATTGAATCCCTTCCTTTGATCTATCAACTACAATTCTGGATAAAAAAAGACATCATTTCTCATCATCTCCACATTTCAGTGCTTAGCACTGAGGCAGGCCATCAAATTATGTCTTCCACAGTCTTTTGTTTTTAACTGAATTTATTTGTGTTACATTTATTACTTTTATGGTATGATGTCAACCCACAATTTAATAATCCATTATTGCATAAAAAACAGTCTGAGGCAGCATTTCTCCTCAATTTATTACAAGTACTTTCCTGGATAAACAAACTTTTCAAACTTCAGTACATTCTCCTCTGTCCTTTCTTATGATAACAACCCTTCTCCAGACATTCCAGGTGAAACAGTAGGAATTTGATCCATGTTTTTGCTGTTGTGCAGAAGGTGCAGTTTGAGAATGATGCCTGGGTATAATAAAAAAAAAAACATCAGCAAATAGTAATTTGTATACAACTTAGTAATGCATATACATCCTTGCATGCTATATTACAAGCAGCAGTGTAATCAGAAAGTCAGTACTCCCAAAATTTTTGTCTGTACTCCATAAGACCTAAGATTCTTCCATATTTATTATAGAAATTTCCCATGGGAAGACCGTGAATAATTTGTTAAGAAACATTTGCTAAAGCAGTTGAATAACACCAACCTGCAGACTGTTGCTGTTTCCATCGTCTACCATGTGCCATGGCCTGAATAGTTCGGTGAAATTTTGTCCTCAAAAGCCCGAACAATCGCTTAATTCTGCTGTTTAGGATCCTCTTGGACCGACATAATTTGTTACTCTAGAAGTAAACCCTAAAATTAAACTCAACTTAGAGTTTTAAACAACGAATTTAGTCTAGTTTTAGAGAGTTTGACTGGCGCACGAACAATACAAGGCTTCTAAATATGGCGCCATGTTGAATTTGGAATTGAGCTCCCTGATTGGTTGTTCTTTAGCATGTGACCATAAAGAAGGTCTCTGATTGGTTAAACTGTTGTATGGCCATTTTCAATGGGGATTTAACCTGTTTCGTGTTAGTTGCCTACTCGGGGCATAATTTTTTTTTTTTCAAAAATGCAAAAAATTGAAGCGGCGAATCCGAGAAGCAACAAAATAAATTGGTGTGGCCTAACGATCGAAAGCCGGCTGGGGTCCGCGCGGACCCCAAAAGAAAATCAGCCACAAATTTTTTTAAAAATGGGGGAAACGGAATTTTCTGCACTGTGTTGAGGCTCAACTTTGTGGGTGACAATTACCAGAAATTTCAGGAAAAAAAAATCTTTAGAAACAAAACAAATTGCACAGTATACATAGTTTAGGGTTAATGGTATACAACACAACATTAACAAAATATGATATAATAATAAGGTCTGCTAAAGCTTGTGTTGCCCTTAGCAACATCAGTGACGTCATACAATACCGTCATACATATTTTATTATCCGCCATCTTGGATCTTGGTTTTGACCAATGACGTCATCAAATAAGCATAAATTATGCATGATAACTAATAAAAATTAAATTACATAGGATGTTATTAATGTTAGAAAGCAGTGCTCGAAATACTTTTTTTCGGGTACGTGCAGAATTGCACGTTGGCAAAAATTTTAGGTGCAATTTGAAAAATTTAGGTGCAAGATTATATTCAGTCTTGCATTAGTAGGTTTGCAACTGTTTTAATGTGTGTTAACCTTCTTAGCTTGCCACAGCATATTTAGGAGTTTATATATTAAAAATAAGACACCAAACATGAACAGTGTACGTGTATTTATTTGCCTACAATTGTCAGTCTGAAGCTGCTTGGTCTGAGTCCTCCGATTCATCAGATGATTCTGATTCTGCCTGCTCTTCTCTTCCAGTCCTGGTTCTGCTTCCATACGGTTGGGTGGCAGGCCTTCTCTTTCCACCTTCGTACCACAGGTTGATGCTGTTGGTGGGATTGAAAGCCTCCAGTGTTGTGGGAGACAGCTTAATCATCAGTAAGGACGTCAGGGTACTTGACTGAAGGCAATTTCTCCAGTCTGTTTTCACATAGTTCATCTGCGAAAAGGTTCTCTCGCACTCAGCAGTGTGGATTGGGATAATAAGTAGGAGCCTGATGATGGAAAAGATGTTATCAAAGCGACCAGTGTCTTGGAAGGACCTGAGGACACTTGGCCACAGTTTGATAAACTTCTTGTCCCTGTTTGGGTACTTCCTTTTCAGGACTACCTGCAGCTCTGTCCACTCAGCTTGTGCCATTTCTAGGGAGAAACCTTTCACTTCCAAACTAGGTTTATAATGTTTGTAGATGGTTTCTACTTGGGATGCTCCATAATCTTCCATGTCATCATCATCATCATCATCTTCCCAGTTGGCCATGTCAAATATGTTGGCAGCTTTCAGAACTGGGTTGGCTATATAGCTATCAAACCGCTCTCCCAGTTTTCCAATTGTCTCATCTAATACTTCTTTTGCACTTTTCATGCTTTCTTCCATTACTCCAGCGCTGGTGGAAGGTGAGTGCCTTAGGGAGCTCTTGACTGTTAGCGGCGTGTCAAACCACGTTGCTTGCTCTACACCCTCCTCCTCACTGATAACAAGGTCCTTGTGCAGGATTGCTGACAACTTTTGGTCATCTGTCAGTAGTTTGGTGAAAGTTGTCACCAATGCCTGTACCTTTGTACCCACCATTTCCACAGTCGTGTCATTTACTTGAAACAGACGTGACACACTGGACATTGATGGAATGAACACTCGGAGAAAGTTTACAAAGGAAACAAACTTCAAGGTTCTTATCACCTTGTACAGGCCTGCAGCCTTCAGCTTCCTGTCTCCAGTTGCTTGTGTAGCGGTTTCGCCCAAATGCTGTACGAGGGCAGGAAAGTCCCTCGTAACTGCTACTACTGCCCTCTCGTGGTGAGGCAGCCACCGTGTCCCGCTGGCTTTGGGCGGCTTGAGGATGACAATGTTGAATGCCTCGCCCATGCGCTTTAACTCACCCCAGCTCAGTGGACTCCAGTGGTAGAACTTGTATAGAGATATCAGTAGATCCTCTACGACTTGAAAGTACGGCACCCTCTTCAGGATATCCTTCACTACCAATTCAAGTCGATGTGCACAACAGTGGATTGGAACCAAAGATGGGACCTTCTCCTGCAACCTTGTGACGACACCTACTCTGCAGCCAAAGTTTACTGCTGCTCCATCCATGCAAACTGCAGGTAACTTCTTTGTCCATGTTTCTTCTTGCAGATCTAGGTCACGCTCTAGCACTTCCGTGATAGCCTCAGTAATAGTTGCTGCATCCCCTCGACGGAGAGACTTCAAGGCTACAAATGTTGTCACGGGTTCAGCATTGTCAAGCAAGTATCTAACAAGCACGACTTCCTCCTCAATACGGCCTCTGTCAGTGCTTCCATCAGTCAGTATCGAAATCCATTCTGAATTTCTGACTTTTTCCACCAGATTTCGCCGCATATCTTCATAAATGAAGTGAGTGAAAGTCTTTGCCTGTTTGTCATTTGCATATGTGTCACCAACATGTGCAGTTCCATTTAGTTTCTGAAGTTCCATAATGCTCTTCAAATCATTGAATGGACGCCCTCTTTTTGCTAGGTAGAATACCGTGCGAAACAGAACCTGCATTTTGTCCATGTCCCTCTGCTCCATCCTCTGTATGGCTCTTTCCATAGGGCGTTCATTGGCAGGAAGCCTGGCCGCATTCTTTTTCTCTTCTGCCTTTGTGTGGCTGGGTAGAACTTCATGCCGGGTGACATAGATTAAGCGCAATGCTGTGCACCCATCCTTAAACACATTTCTCTTGCTTACAGTGTCATACTGGATACAAGTGTCACAGAACATTTTTTTTTGGACAATGTCGTATCTCAGCCATGGCCTCCCTGTTTTCCAGCTGTTTTGAAAGTTGTACACGATTTCTTTTGCAGGTGGCTCAGTGGAACTGGAAGGATCCTGCAAAAATTATGTAAACCCACAATAAATCAAACCTGTAAGTGTAATTTGCTGATGTTTCAAGAAAAGAAAAAAGAACATGAAAATTTTTCGGCATTGGCTTTAGCTTTAGCCGCTAGTGAATCCCCCGCCCCGCCCCCTCGCCACCTGTCAAACACTACAGTTGGCACTTCCACATTTTATACGGCACAAAAAGAAAATTTAACAACAGTCTGAGAGCAACAAATTATATTTATTTTGCATATTTGTTTACCTCGATTATCGTGCATGATATATAGAAAAAAATACTGCTAAGAAAAAAATAACGTACGGTTAATTTTTGCTTTTTCGCCTGCATGGCGCTCCCCTCCCCCTCCTGCTCTTGGTGGGGCGCGGCAGTCGTGGCGTCAACATCGGTTTCCTGGGAGAAATTACTAGTATTCGATGTGCCGGACCCGGTGGCATTTTCCTCCTCGCGCGCATCCGATCCAGCCTCCCCACTGGCTGCACCAGCCACAGCCTGTGGCCTCGAGAAAAACTTCAAAATAGCTCCCTTCTTCATACTGTGATCATGCTACGTCAAACAAAATATATTGCAGTTTTCTATATAGCACTGAATGCTGGGAAATCCGAAAACTATATCTTTCACCGAATTTTACCGAAATCCCTGCGAAATCGGGCGAAAAAGCCGAAAGCACCCCGCCGAAGGACTTCGTGACGCATCGCCCAACAAGTTTCGCGCGTCTTGCCATATTTGGTCAATCAGCTACGTAATGCCTTCGCGTCACCCGGGGACGAGAACAGCTCGTTCCCAGGATGTTCAGTTAGGAAAACAATATGGCTGCCGTGCGCCCAGCGCAATGCCGACACAGCATGAAACTTCGGAGATACGCAGTGCAAACATGATATACCGGTATTTACTAGGTGCAAAATTGCACATTCAAAATATTTTTACGTGCAAATCTTGAAAATCGTGTGCAATTTGCACATTGCACCTGGGTATTTCGAGCACTGGAAAGCATGTGTAACTTATCATAAAAGCCTGAAAATAAAGTAAACTATAAGCAAATAGGGTAAAGTTTAAGAAATGGGCGGACCCCAAAAGAAAATCAGATACAATTTTTTTTTAAATGGGGGAAACGGACTTTTTGTGTTGAAGCACAACTTCGTGGGTGACAATTACCTGAAATTTTAGAAAAAATATTTAGAAACAAAAAAAAAAAAAATTGTAACGAATACATAGTGCTGGGGTCCACGCGGACCCCAGGTGTACTGTTTAGGGTTAAATACGATTTGATTATTTTCTCACCTTTACAATTCAATTTTTAATACCTAGGAATGACTTAACAATTATAGATAGTCTGTTGAGGACTGAAGATTCACAGTCCTCCAACTTCTTATATACCTCTGTTAATCACTATACATTTGCTCTTTTGTATGGAAGACAAATAAAGAAAAATCTTACACCATTTTATATGTCTACGTACCTCTAACAGTTTGGTATCTCGTTGGTATCTTGACAATGCAGGAAATCTACAACCTCGCTGCTATTCTTCGGACAGGGAGACAGTTTTAAGTACCACACGAAAAAATGGCGATCAACACGTTCTGTCACCAGATGGTGTACCACCCTGATAAGGGGTTTGCCCCCCAACATCCATATCCAGCCGATTTGTCAGCGGTGGACATGGAGCATGCATGACTGTATCCTTACCAATTCTGGCAAGCAAAATAGTGTAACCATATGCATACAGCATGTGCAAGAACATTTAGAGTGTAATCAAGACAAGTTTTGTACAGCGGTAAGTTATTTCATCAGATGTACACATTTCTCCTTGACAATTTATCAGCCCATTACCTGATGCACCTGTTCTTAATTATAACCTGACGAGGACATGGGCAAGTGAACAGATGCTAATCACAACAGGTAAATTGACTTATAATGATATTTTGTGTGGTGTTGATCTTGCAGAAATTGTACCAGTGATATTTAACAGCTTCTTATATATATCAAGTCTAATTGCTATGACATTTCCTTTCACATTTCAGATCAGAGCGATCTGACATTTGTGTGCACGAATAGCAGCAGCACTTCTTATTCCTTAAACAGAGCCAAAACACAACCTTAGAAGTCGGCCCTCAACACAAGCCTCAGTCATCTCATAAGGGACCAGCTTCAAGTGGACAGTACCATGCTTTCCTGTCATGACACTTACATTTTTGAAGGTTACTGTATCTGAAGGGGGCCAGTTAAAGCCTTCTGTATTCCGGGCCTCAGACCACAGAGTCCTTATGTACTCCACCCCCTTTGAAATTGTAATAAGAGATTCATGTACAATAACAGTAGACAACAAAGAACAGTTAGTTGTTTGGACATGGGACTTCACTTCGCTCGCTACTACTAGCAGTGAAGATATTTTGTTCCAGGTGTCCCAGACAGAGTACATTGAGTTCAGCAAGTATTCATACTGTGCCAGAGTCTAACTACATGTCAGACTCTGATAGCGACTGAAGCAGTTACGTATCTGAAGATTCAGATGAGGACAGTTTTGACCCCCATGAGCTTCCATTTAAAGTCATTGGGGTCACTTACCACAGGCGGTACCAAGATGCTTTGGAAGAAGCATATCATGCAATGACCGAAAGCAACAAAACTCCTAAAGCAGACATCATCCCTGAACCTGACAACCCATATCACGGGCATATGATCCAAATGCCAGAAACAGGGAAGCAGTCAGTACCCCCCCCCCCCCCCCCAATTCTGGCGGTCGGTCTTGGAGCTCATCCATGCCACACAGCACTGGCCCCTCAGGTAGTCAGTACACCGACACTTCTGACACATCTACATATACCCAGCTATAGGAAAACTGAGGTGTATTCTCCATGTTTTCTCCCAGTCATAAGACGAAATGGAGTTAAGAGTTTTCAGCTTATGTTATGAGGTAGCTGCTTAGGATTCCCCGTTGGGAATGTTTAAATGAAACTGTTAAATACCTCTGTTGCATGTGGAATCTTCTTTTGTTGCTATATATAAAAGGTGTTCAAAGTAAAAAACGATATTTTGGTGTTTAACATATCACGAAAGTGCAGTTTATTTGTGTGTACACCTCTCAGGGAAATGCAGTAAAAGCTGTACGTTTGTATTCTAAGGATACTACTACTAGTACACATAAACATACTATTTTGTCATAAAAGTTTTCGGTCTTGGAGCTCATCCATGCCACACAGTGGTGGCCCCTCAGGTATTCAGACAAACCTACATATACCCAGCTATAGGAAAACTTAGGTGTATTCTCCATTTTTTCTCTGTGATAAGAAGCAGAGTCACAGTCACAGTCACAGTCACAGTCGGTTCATAAATCAGAAGATCCTTTACTGCAAAGAGATGGGAATAAAGTGCATGCCATTCTTATTAAGTTTTCATCCTTACTTGGTAAGTAAGTGACAACTATAAAAACTATGTAGCTACATAAGTAGGCTACCTCATGACATCAATGAAAAATGTGATTAAGGAGGTTGAATTGTTTGACTACAGGTTTTACAAAGTCCATGATGATTGCCCACAGCTGGTGTACTGGGCTCATCTGCGACGTACCTCACCTGATAAAAACAACCCGGAACAACATGGAGAATTCAGGAGCAAACAAGAGGACAAGAGTTTTGCATACGAGTGTTTGTCTTGTCTTGGAAAGGAGGTTTATGGAGCAGTTACACGGGAAGCTCAGTAAGAGCGACGACCAGACTCTCAGACAGGAAACAGCAACAACCGATAAAAGTAACAGAAGGGTCTTGGTAGGTAAGTGCCTCAGGTGATGATAGATATAATGAGATGCATATTATGCAAATCAGTATCTAATTTACAGAAGAAATGAGGTAATCATATTCTCTGATGGAATTGCTGATAACATGTCCAAGCATCTGGGACATCAACAGATACCAATTATGCAAATATTGACCTAATTTGCATAAGTTATAAATACCTGAAAATGGTAAATGATGGGAATTTCATACTTGTGACATGTGTAAGTTAGTTAAAAGTTTTCAACGCCATGCATACATTATGTAAATGTAGAGGTCATTTTATAATTTATGATAACATGTTGTATAAGACCATGATACTACCTATATTTGACTACTGCGACATGGTGTGGGGAGCTGTGGGGCCACCAAACAACGGCAACTTCAAGTCCTACAAAACAGAGCAGCAAGGGTGGTGCTTCAACGCAGACTACATGACAGCAGCACCGACAGCCTCCATCAGACACTAAATTGGAAGTACCTGACGGAAAGGAGATTCGAGCACATCTGTGTAATGGTGTTTAAATGTCTAAATGGCTTGACACCAACATATCTATCTACTACTTTCTGCCATAATTATCATCTCCATACTTATAACACCAGACAGATCACTAAGCTACATTTACCAAACTACACTACCACAGCTGGACAGCGAACTTTCGCATATACATGTACAAGCCACTTCAATAAACTCCCAGCCAGTATAAGACAGATCTCAACCCTAAAACTTTTCAAGGCAGCTATCAAAAAGACCTCTGACCTCCAGTGATAATTTGACCATGGAACGGTAAATGGACACGATTACCGATTATGATTATGTTTTGACATTTTGGTTTTGTAAATAGCTTATGTTTCGTCAGTTATTTTTGTACTATTATTTATTTGAGTTTAATTTGTCAGCCATACTAATTTCAGTTTGTATTTCATGTTGCATTATTGGTATAATTTCTCTTTTGTACAAACTGTATGTTACCTGGGCCCCCTTGGAAATCAGCAATTAATGCTGAAGGGGCTACCCAGGAGTGTTTAAGATGAAATAAATAAAAATAAATAAATAAATTGCAGACTGTTGCATCAGCCAGGGTAGTTTTCACAATCCAACTTTCATACTCAGGGGGAATAATGCATCATTTTTACCTCATTAACGCTAACATCCTTTGGCGAAGGTATGAGATCGTGGGCCTCTAGTTGTAGCTGGATGCATATGTCTCAGTTAATATCAAACATATCTGTCTCCAACAGCTTCTGTTGGCCGCTAGGTCTGCTATCTTTTGTGGCTCGATGCTGGAGGACTTTAGGTTGGCTTTCAAGTGGTCATTGAACCCCTTGCGTTAATCTCCCACAGAACGTTAAGCTGTACTTACAGCCTGCTTTATATGTGTTATACAGTAAGTAGTTCACACTAGGCTGTCTGAGTGTGAACCTCCTATGCTGTGATTCAGCCCCCTACACTGTCTTTCAACAAGAGTATGGGGGCTCTTTTTTAAGGGAGAACCTTCATAAATCTTTTAAACAATTAAGCTATAAACAAGGAATTTGTCCCTCAAAAAGTATAAAAGGGAAAAAAGCCTTTTTTGACGGGAGAACACCAGACCTCGTAGAATTGTTGCGTTGCAGAAGATTGTCCTTCTGCACCTGGCTCCTACGCCATGAAAAAAATCCCGGTGAGAACCCTGATGTATGTTCATCAACTTATCTCAACAGGATTCTAATACCCCCTACATTATTAATGCCTGGTTGGTCGTCCATACCTGTATGATCCTGTATAACTATGAGGGTTGTTGCAGGAATGCTTATTCAAGAAAATAAGTAAGATTTATACAATTGCAAGTAGAAAAAAGGTCATTACATGAAACGGTTTAACCTCTTTGTGGTACAAAACTAAACCAATCTGTTAATACTATACTCTCTTCCTTGATTTTCAGTTACCGATAAAAGCGGCAGCAGAGTGCACACGACGTGTTACCCCCCTAAAAGGGTGCCACCACAGCCTGGTTGACTAGTACAACTAATAGTACAGGATTTGTTTTGTTTTGTAGTGACTTTATGGAAAGTTATATTTTTGTTGTAAGTTGTAAGGCCACAGCAAGTAAATCTTATGCATGACATCCTCCACAGACACCAAATCTAATGCGATAGGGCGATAAAAAACAAGGCGGGCAAAAAACAAGATTCCTACATTTTCAAATTTCAAAACCTTGTTAAACATGAATTTAGGCAACAAAACATGACGTACATCACAACAACTTGTAGGGTTTACTGACTTGGGCTCTCTCAATGAAAAACTGAACTAGTTTAAAAAGCGGTGCAGAGAACAACAGCACAACACAGAAGAACAGCTCGACCTGGCAATACATGTCTTGGCATTCATGGTCAGGGGAATATGTAACCTAGAACTTGTGTTCGCGTACCATCCCTGCCAAGGCTTCTCCAGTAACCAACTCTTTCCGGCTGTGTAGGATGCTGCTGCACACTTGGAGGGCCTCGGGTTCCATGTCAGAGCATTTGTGTCGGATGGAGCGTCACCCAATCGAAGGTTTGTTAGATGTTTTACTTAGAATATGAAAGAATATGAAAGGTGCCAGGAGCGTTGGCAATTCATATTGTTACGTGTACAGAGTGTAGAGGTGACAGACATAATAAAGCATGCCATTTGTTATTTTCTAGAGTCTTTACTACTCTCGAGTGATAATTTTAGACTAGTTAAATTAATGCTGCATTTCCTTTCAAAAGCATTACCATTAACCTAAGTACAATTATCAGGGCTTTAAATACTGAGTGCATATGCACCTTAGTGTAGATAAAATTGGAGCTGTGTAGGTATTTCTGATGTCTACTTGCACCTAACCTGTACTGGTCTATGTTCTAGGTTTATAGATAAATATATGTGTTACCTGCACCAGTGCAGGTATGCAGGAAAAAGTATTTCGAGCCTCGATTATAAATAAGGTATGATTGTTTTTTTTTTGGCTACAGGTTTTACAAAATCCATGGACACGGGTCAACAGTGTTCACTGGGCATGGAACATGCATCGTCGAGGGTCGACGATCTTCTTCATCTGTGACGTACCCCACCTTATCAGAACCACGCGAAACAAGATGGAAAACTCTGGGAGTAACAAAAGAACAAGGAAGTTGAATGTAAGTGTTTCCTTGTACTTCATTATGAAATGTTACTGTATTTTAGAAGTAATTTTAAAAGTGAGCAAGGCAGCTAGGAAGAGGCTGGAATACGAATATGGGGCACGCTGGTCAGGACTATTCTGTCCTTGGTTTGAGTTACTATGGTGCTGTGAGATTCGTTGTCATTGACCCCACGCACAACTTCTTACTGGTAACAGCTTAGCATCTGTTTAAGGTATTCATTGAATAAGGTGTCATAAGTTAGAAGGATTTCGATGTTATTCAAAGTAGGATTAATTGCATCTGAAAGATTGTATTGTTGACTATGGACCCGTTTATTCGTTTTGGTGCTTATCCTAATGGTTTGTTAGGAAAATATCACCATAACGACAGGAACAGGAACATTGAAGTGCAGATAATGAGGCAGTCCCAGCTATGTAAACAACTGTGTATGATCAACTGGCCCCAAGAGCATGGAGAAGGATTTAAAAAAATATTTTAAAGGCACCCAGTGCGATTTCTGGGCATTAAAAACTGAATTATCAAAGTCAATATTTTAGTCATCTAACTACATGGTATGATTTACCAACACTATCCTAATCCATATCGACCTTCGTTGAGCAAAAATGTGATGTCGTTGAGTGGGGAGAACTCGCTGAAAATCTTCGCGCTGCCGGCGCGGATTGGGGGGCAGCCATCTTTTCAAATTTTCCGACCGCGCGCGAATCTGACCGATGAGTCCCGAACGCTTCCGGAGATTATCACGTGATCTTCCGTGACCTTTCTCACCTCCTACTAGCGCGCGTTGTTTCGGCATAACACACGCAAGTTCTGTATCGCATTTTTTCTTTATTACTTTGCGCTTGCAATTTCGACTTTTTCGTGACGATGTCAAGGCGTCCCACACGAACAACTAAAGGGAAAGCCCTGGAGCTGTTCCGCATGATGGACAATGACAGCGACGAGGTATGTAAACTGCAAACTTGTTTTCAACTTTTCACGGTGTCGTTTGTCATCTCTGGTCTCCCTTGACAAGTTCACAGTCTCAAGTAAATACATGAGTAGATAAAGTACATCATATATCTGTAAAACACATTCAGTTTCCAAATAGATAAGTGTGTGTTTAGATGAACATTTGGCCGTCTGACGAACGTGTGCATACCTTTTTTCCGTTCGCTCGCCCGTTCATCGGACATTGACGCAAGTGAAAGATTTCGCGATTTCGCCAGTCTTTGAACTGTGGATTCGAGAAAAAAATGTCATTTACCATTGTGGACCCTTGTAAAGAATTCTACCCAGCATGTTTTGGAATGTATAACAAAAAGCAAATCCCTGTCGTGAACAATTTGATGTTTTGTAATTCATTCTGTTTGGCCAAGGCGGAATTTAGCATTTCACTGTTACTTTTCGCGTTACAGTGCTAATTGCAGATCGGAAGAAATTTTCTGTTTTCCGGCCACATCACTGCCCGATTTACACGGGGCAAAAAATCAACAACAACATTTCTGCTGTGGCGCCGCGCGTCGAATCGGGCCATATAGTACTCTCCAAGCAGAGGTTTGGGTTTTGGGCTTATTTTTGGCGTGTTTTTAGGCTTTTTTATCGGGCTTTCTTTTTTCACTGAAATTTTGTTTCCACTCAACCCAACAAAAATTTCAGTGAAAAAATTAGTTTATATTTCATAAACCACGAAGCATAAGTTGATAGAGGGCGCGATGTGGACGACCAGCGCTGCTCTTTGTGCAGAGGCACTGAATTTAGTGAGTCACATTTTCCTTATTTTCATGACTAGAACTCATACATATATACATAAAGATACTCATACATACATACATAAATTTGACAGAAGCCAGGAACTGTGCATATACAATATGTTATTTACCTGAATCCTTGGAGAACATGATTCAAATAGAATTTGACCATTATTAGAACTGAGACAGATTTCTGTTCACTGCCTTTGTAGTACTTCAATGGTCTGAAGAAACAGAAGGCAACACCATCGCCAAAAAAGGAAAATGCCAGTAAGATGTCCGAGACGAAGATCAACAATCGTCGAAAGCACTACTGGGTTAGCTTTTCAAATGATGGGTACATAAGTGAAATGTGAAGAACGCCTGGGGAAAAAAAAAAAAAACTTGGGAAGAAAAAAAAAAGAAATCATTGTATATATTTTTTAGTAATATTGGTTAAAACTTCTTTAAAGTAAACACTGTTTCTTTGAACGTACCCACACAGAACGTACCCACTACCCACATTTTTGTATATATTTGTATTTTCTTTTGGGGGGGGGGGGGCAGTTTGGTTTTTGTGTTGACTTTCTCTCCCCTTCCCCCCTCCCCTCCAGGACCCATGCCTGGGAGACCCCAGCAGCCGGACTGCATTGCACTGGGGCGCAGTCCGGCTGCAGGGCTAGGGGTCTCCCCGTCATAACATCTGACGGCATGGTGTTCCTGGAATGTCTTTTTTTCTTTTATGTTTGTCGTATTGTTACCCCCCTCCCCCTCAATTACAATCTCTGCCTGCAGGTCCTTGATGTACAAGTACTTTTTTGGCTCTCGTGGCACGTAGATGGACCATCGCTCGGACTTTTTCTGGAACCGTCTCTTGTACCTACAGACAGACAAAACAGTGTTAATAACTTCTTTCACAATTTTAGGAGATTGTCGACAAATGAGTGGATTCCAACAAAGACATGAGCACGACACAGCCAATGTCTGAAATGGATCCCAGGGGGTTTGTTAGCCTAGCTAAGATACCACCTGTCCCGACCAATTTGTTGATACAGCAGCACAGGTCGAGGACAGAATTGACCACACAGGGGTCCTTGATTGACATTTTGCACATACATAACTGTAAATTCCCATCATATTCACAACTGGAACAAAATACATGTCTCTACAAAACCTACACAGCCCCTTGCTTTATGCAAACAAAACCAACCATTACAACCATTTATGTTACTACATCTTGCCTAAGCCATTTTGAGTTTGCTGAGTGACAAAGGCGAGAGAAAACATATCTATACTTACTTGATGTGCCCATCTTTGGCTCTCCAGACTGCCCTGTCTTTGTGCTCGTTGTAATCCAGTGCAGCAAGCTGGCACCTGGCTTCATACACGGGAGGGCTGAATGCATACCTCTTCGAGGCATACATGAGAATGTGATTTTGGAACGACTCCAAGTCTGATGTTGTTCTGGAATAAAGCAAATTTTCAACATGTCTACAATCAACATGGTTTCTTTAAACTTTTCTTTGAAAGATTGTTGTCAATAGTTACTTGGGAAACAAACAAAAATGTCCTACTCAAAAGGTCCATACACCAAAATAAGGAAAAATATGAAACAAATTTGGATATAGGGAAACTTAAAATGTGAGATAAAAAAGGGTGTGAGAAAAAAAGTGGCACATGTATCTCTATTTGAGCATGGAAAGGGACATAGCAATCATATCTTGCATCAAGATATGCAATTACACTCACCGGAAGCGTAGGTACTTGTGTGTAGTCTTTAGCCACCTTCGGTTTAGGATAATCGATGCCAGTTTCTTGTGGGCTGGGGAACCAGCCACAAGCCAAGTTTTTGTCCTGGGGGTTTCCTCAGTGATTCGGCTGTGATCACACTGACCCATCGCCCATTGGTGTACATCACACACGTGGTGCAAGACACCATTCCACAGTGCCTAGAGACAAGTAACACAACCCATGAATACTTGAAATGTCATTATGAGCAAGGTTATACAGGAGTATTGTACAGTGACACATGAGACAGGACTTGAGTTCATGTCTAGCTGCATTTAGTATACTAGTGATAACAATGTCATGGGAGGGGGCTTTGATAAGTGCCAGGAAGATACTAATAAATAACTTTTCATATTGACTATGATACAAGACTTCTGCTGATGCCATCAAGAAATTAGCATTGGACTTGTGTATTTGTATAAGATTCAGTACTCACAATGAATTCGCCAAATGTGTTGGCCTTGTTACATGACCACCAGAAATGGTTGATGATATCCCGTACCCACTGCTTCAGCTCTGTACAGGCTTTCTCCTGTCCAGCCTATGGCAAAAAATAGACAATCTTAAGTACATTGTACCTCAAGTACTGTTCAAGGTAGCTGTCTTTCTAACATAGTATGTCTGATCAATACAGTTACACCTTCATGCCATATGGACAGTACAATATTTTCATCATGTATAAGCTACATTGTTTGCTGTCTCTTCTTCATATGAAAACATAAAGAATGCATGTGTTATTCCTCTGTAATTGTAACCAATCAATTCAGTTGCAATCGAAAGTAAGAATGATGACATCAAATACTTGTAGTGTATACTTACTGCAACTAGCTTCTTCATCAGGTTTTTGGCTCCATGCCAGACATCCAGAGAATGAAAGATCCCCTTGACTCCATACTTCCCCTTGTCAGGATCTGTTTATCAGAAATAAAATATGTTCTGTTTGAATCACTCATTCTGATTTTTGTCAGGAAATCACATCATACAGTCTGTGTGTAAAATACTAAATTAGATTTCTAATCAATTTGTTCTTTTCTTGTTTTACGTCTGTACTCTATTAGGGGCAGTCGTTACTAGCTTAGTCTGCTTGTGCTGGCCATTGTAATGACCCATTTCAATGCCAATAAATAAAGATATAAACACAAATTTCTGCACTTGAACTACTACAGGATGCATTCTTTGATCGAAAAATAAAACATAGAGTTCATAGAATTTGTCTTACAGCACCTTAAGAAATGAACTATGGAACCAAAAAGCACATTCTATAGTTTAACTTTACTTACTCATCAGTGCACCGATTTGTGGGTGTGCATCGGTGCACACCTCTTCAACTGGCACCCTTGCCTCCAGCAGCTTGTCCAGGGCTTTTTCGAACCCCCTCTTCTCCATGACGGAAGACTTTCTGTCCGTCTCCCTCTTGTCCACCACTTCCATCGCAACGATGGCCCTCGTCTTCCCGTCCAGGACACTGTAAGTGCAGTACTGGGCACTGTGTCCTGGTGAGTCCATCCGTCCGTCTCCTGTGCATTGTGCAAAATAAAGATATTTGTAAAACTCTACTCATTGCTTTCCGTAGCATCTGTTCCCATGTTAATGCAGCAAAGCCGAGTAATGGCTATTCACGTTACTGCCATAATTTTTCATCCCATAATATAAAAGAAAATATTATAATAGCAAGCAGTGTATATGCAAGGCAAATAATATAACACATAGTACATACCAAGCAGAACAACCTTGTCCCTCCCCTTCATCTCTTCTACAAGGGTCTGCTGTTTGCGCTGCCAGAAGCTCTCGATGACAGGCACACAGTACTGCCTTTGGACCCTCAGAAATGTTGTCTCGCAGACACACCCCAGGTTCATGAACTTGAACATCAGGCTGACCTTGCTGAAGTTGTTCCCTGACAGCAGAATGCTGGAGGACAGCTGGAAGTCGCCCGCCTGGTGTCCAAACTTGAACCTGGGCTGGCTGTGCCACTTCCAGATAACGTAGCCATCACCACAGTACTGCAGAAAAAAAAGGAAACAGAACCAGTTGCGACAATCCTACTAATGCAAGACACATTAAATGCAGCTTTATACAGTAGTCACAGAAAAGGGAATACAGATGCATGGGTAATGGCTAGACATCACACTTTGACATAAAAAAATAAGTTGGACAGTACGTGACAAAAAATGTGTGCTTACCCATTTAAGGACGATTCCACTGCCAATGGATTGGGCCACAGGGTCATGTAGTCTGGTACCACTGAACTTGGGGTCTCTGCACCTACTGCACTTCCGGTCTCTGCACTTCATCTTGTCTACAGGTTGTTGCAGGAAGTTGACCAGCTGAAGCAGGTTTTTGGTGTAGACGATGGAGCACTGCTCATCCTTGATGTCGCCAGAGTGGTTGACCTTGATCTCATCTGGCAACTTGATCTCAACTGGAACCTCGATCTCATCGGTCTCCTCGATCTCATCGGTCTCCTCTGCCTCTCCCACGGACATGGCATGGTCATACACCTCCTCCTCAGCCGTGATGACACCATACGTCTCGATATCGCGACCCAAAAGGGTGGATGATGTCCTAAAATGTACCGGAAACAAGATACATGTATTTTATGGAAAGGAAATTGACAATAGCAAACAGTTTTAAGTCACCTAAGGTTACTTCTTGTAAGCAAGATCATCATATAATTTGTAACATAAAAACCAGATTCAACTAAAACATGGAAGTAAATGCCCTTGAAGGACCACATTGGAGACAGCTATGCTCTACAGGGATGGAGAATACTGAATACCAAGGGTAACTGAAAGCATATAGATTACAGTTAGGTACTACCGTAGTATTGTCTCCCTACTCACATGCACAAGACACATACCTCATTTTCACAGAAGGAACATAGTCCGGGTCTTTCTCCACGTCATCAATGTACTCATATGCGTCCTCCTCCTCTTCTGACCAGTCCTCACAGTCCATGTCAACTGACAGCCTGGAAAACAACATCAAATGATCAAAGTGGGCCTATCCAAAAAAATTAGGAAAGGAGGCAGTGTATAGACTATGCATTTGTATATACTTATTCAAACTATCAACATCTGAACCATAATATAACACTTGAATCATGCAATAGATACTGACAAAAGAGGCTATCAGCTTACCGCGTGTTTTCCAGAGCGTTGATTTCTGCTTCGTCCTCTAGATCGCACACGCTAAGATTGGATATGCTGTATGAATTATATCAACAAAAAGACTTCAGGAAAATTTTTAAATCATATATTTTCAAATTGTGATGGATGAAATTGAATGTAAACATTGTAATTGTAGAATCAATGAGATTATTTAAAACTACATGCAACCTTGGTAAGTTAAAAATGCCGTATATAATTAACTTTGGACAGAAATCACCACTTTTGACATGACTTTTTAATAGTGTATAATACAATGAAATGGTAAAATGCCATATTCAAAAAGCAAACTGAATTCAAAAATTTTTAGCACTTTCACACATACAGAAAATATCTTATACTACCATGAAAGTTCTGTGCTGGTAGTTACATGATTAAGTTACATTTTTACAACTTTTGATCCAACACAAACATCTTCATGTAAAAAAAAAATAATACCTGCTTTCAACATGCCCCAGCCCTTCGCTTTCTGAATGTCCATCCACACTAGACACATCACCAGCATCAAAGGTAGGTGGCTGGGACCAGGTCTGTGGACTGGACGACCTTGGAGCATCAGTACAGGTGGGGGACGGTGATGTAGTCGCCTGAAAACTGTTCATAAACAATGCGATTATTTTTTGCATTTTATAGTTGGTAAATTAGCATGAAATATCATGTTCAAGTAGATGGTATCCATTTCTTTTGCATTCAATAGTTGGTAATTTCACCTAAACCGACAAGCATTACTTTCATGCAAATGGTATGTTGAACCCTGATTTGTAAGTACACAATCAAGTACTGCTTGTACAACTAGCAACGTTTGTACTCCTGCATAAATTTACTAACTCGGCCCAACACCTAGGCCACCTCGCCTCGGTGTATTACCCGGCCTGGTCGAGTCGGATCGATACACAGGTAGGTCGGACCAAACACTACTACATCAAACACTACTAGATCGGAAACAGGAATTTAGGCACATACACACACTATGATATGGTGCCCTCCAAAACTACCAGTCAACAGTTGTCTAACAAAGGAAACGCGGCCTCTTTTGTGTTCATGATTTGCCGATACGCCATTTTGTCCCCAAAAAATATCCCGAGCTGAGCTCTCAGCTTTCCGAGTTTCTCCATAATTTCTACAAAGTTTTCGCCTCAAAACACATACAACACGTTACAACTAGACAAAAAAGATCCCATGCAACCTATAAATATGACTAACTGTAGCAATTTTTGCCGAAGCTTCTGAGGGCCCGCATATTGTATAAAGACAACATGGAAACTTTTACAAACCTGTCCAACAGACGCCGAGCGAGTTCGCGATCGCTCTTCAGTTCCAGGCGATCTTTTAGTTCCCGCCACTCCACAAATGTGTCCCCTAAAACCACACGAGTCTTGAGCTTCGCTTGGATTTTCCTTTTCTTCGCTGGTGTCGACGCACGGGGTCGTCCACGCTTTCTCGAAGTCGAATTCTTTGGCGTGTTGCCATTGAGTTCCGCCATCTTGGCTCGGAATCGCGAAAGGCATGACGTCACGCGGCCGGAACTTGCCGAGAACTGCCGACGGAAAACGGTTACTGGGGGGAAATTGGGGCGGATTTACGGGCGGTACCCGTAAAATAGAGGGCACATATTCGGGCTAGTTTCTGCGCTGTTTTAAACGCCTAAAGTATGAAATAATGACGCAAATGTGCTAATGTGGGGTAGTATGTGACAATACCAAGCAGATTTCCTTTATTCAGAATATTTCCAAAAAATTGCAAAAAAATCGCACTGGATGCCTTTAAAAGGCAAGAAAAGAACTGTGAGTGTGCGCTTTACTAATGCTGATGATGTTGGAGTCAAGCACTTGTTAGAGAAGTTGCATGGAATCAAGGGTGTGGATGTAACGACCGACTTTGACTGTGTACGACAGGTTAGTAAAAACCTTTTCTGCTCTTGGGAAGCGAAACAGGCATGTGCCGAACTGCTGTCCCATTTTTCTGATGCGTCAATCATTGGTTTTGGTCTGGGGACAGTACCCTGGTATCCAGAGGCCGCGGGCCTGACAACAAGTCCCCGCTACGGTATCCGGCCGCCAGGGGAGTTTTAGCGGCCCCATTGCATTGAGTATGGGAGTGAATTTCCCTGATGTCAGGTATATTGTTGTGTATGGTCCCCCTGACATAATGGAGGACATGATGCAGCAGATTGGGAGAGCTGGGCGGGATAAGCTTCAATCTCATGGCATCCTGTACAGGTATGCCCAGCAAAGGTGTGACAACAATGTCAGAGTATACTTAGAGTACCCGTATCTCAGAACCACACTGTACAACCATTTTGAAAGTACCAAAACAACTGTACCATTGGAAGTTGGACATGAGTGTTGCACAGCATTGTCATAAATTGTCATGTGTAAATACGATCCCTTGACGTATGGCCAACATGTGTAGTGTACCTTTTCCAGTGTTTTAAATTCCACATATTGTACCCGAATCTATTCCATCAAAGGTCAGAGGTGTCAGTGAAGATGCTACTAGTCAAATATAAGACTTTTGCTGTCAGTCGAACAGAAACAGGATTAACTGATGAGCTGATAGATATTGTTGAAAATGACGCTTTCATTTCCCTGTCTGCACCATGCTCATTCAATAATGTACATAGCCAACAAGGTTTTTGAAGATAACTTAGATCTTGATGATCTGCTAGATGCAATTGATGAAGAGTTTGGATCTGCTGATGTGTCATGCCCTACTGTACCAGTTAGCTGGACCAACTCTGATCCTGAAGATAACTGTGATGATGAAGTGTCCCAACTGGATGACTATTTCTATAGTGAATATATTTTCAGATATTTTTGCATTATGTACATTATTTGGAATATGACCAACGTAACTGTTCATTGCAAGAACATAATTTTTCTTTTAGATTTTATATGTAGACAAACCAAATGTGTCAAGTTAGATGCCATTGTTTGTTTTTGTTCGTAGTGTGACCGTAGGCTCGGAAGAACAACAGGACCTCCGCAGAACGCTGACCTACAAGATCTTAGCGGCGTCCTGTTCCCAAGTTCTACGGACGTCGCTTCTGCAGAAAACGCTGACCTACAAAATCTCAGTCGCAACATGCCCCTGTCCCCAAGTTTTGCATATACCAGCACTACGGAGAAACCCATAGACATCAGAACCGTTATTCCTGATTCGCAGCCACCACAACCACAGATTCCGAATCTATCCCCCGGTCCGAGACCAAGACCTCGAGACGACACCCCTATTGACATTAGAAACGTTAAACCTGAAGACGACATGCCTCTCGACTTAAGAACTGCAAAAGCTGCATAACAGGGCCAAAGAACATGAACAATATGTACCCAGTAAAAAAAAAGAAGAAGCAGACAAGAATCTCATCACTCATCAAAGAGTCTGGTGGTCCAGCAGCACAGTTGAGTGTTGTATTGTTTTAGACTTTAAAGGTTAGCTATAGAATTTCAAATTTCAAGTCTGTCAGAATAAAATAATGGTTTGTAAGAATATTGTTGTTTGAACTTGTTTCCATTACTTTGACACCTTATTATAGAAGTAGATTTGCCTCTGTCCTTAGGACAGATTGCGGTCACATAATTAGATGACTTAGAATTTCAAGTTGGACAAATCTTGATTCCAATGTTTCCTATAATAATCTGTGATGGTTAAAACCCATAGAGTCAATGACCCAGATCAGACAGCTGCCACCATGGTTAAAATGTGTATTGACAGAAGGGCAATCTTATATCTAAAATATGAAGTAATTCACCTTGAATAGTAACGATAAATGTACTCTGCCTACTAGGTTTTACTTAAGTAACGGGGGGTGTCCTAATTCCGTCATACCCCTAATTCCGGACTAGTTTGAAATATCATTGTTGCGGCGTTATGCATGGGTGCATGTGCCTATAAATACCCACAGAAATATACAAAGTTTTTGTGTTGATAATGGTAAGCTCATAACGTTTTTCCAGTTCGGACGCTCCGACAACAGATGAGTGAAAAATCAGTTTGAATTCGACGCTTCTTTGGAGGTTGACGAGCGAACTGCGCCATGACAGTTTAAATTTGAAAGAGCCGCTTCGTAACAAGTCGCGTAATGGTAAAAAGAGGACTTGTTTGGGACAGAAAAACAGTTGTAGATTGTTTTAGTAAATAAGTGTGTATCTTAAATAGTTCAACTCTCTCCACAGATCGCCCTCAGTTTTACTTTGACGGAATTAGGGCACCCCTATAGCGATAGCACGTTCCACCGGCAAAATGACCAAAAACCTGCCGTAAGTTTCGCGAACCATTACGCTTGGGTGCATGGCGCTGCACTTGAGTGAAATACACAGCTGTGCAGCTTTAATCGTTATCTTTGTCTGTCAATATTAAAGCTCATGTCGCGCGGGTTTTTGGTCAGACAAACTATTACCAAATGTATGTGCGTTTGTATGGAACATATACGGAATTAGGACCTCTCCCGTTATGCTTCTGAAATGATTCAGTCTATTCATCAATACAGTAGCGTGCGGACGATCTTGCTCGCTTCAAAAGCCACTAAAATGCAAAAAATGTGGACATATGTACTATTTACCTCACATTTTGTGCGAAGTCGCGTATCTTGTGAGTATTATGAGCTACGACTGCTAGAAAAAAAGCCGCACGCACCAACATCACGCAGTCCCACGCTACCCCGCATAGCCAAATTGGTTTCTCCCTAAACTCAGCTTTCAGAAACTGGTCATGGATTGGCTGTACGACTTTTTTGAGCGACCCGACGACCAATCAATATTAGTATTACATGTTGCTAATCTCCAAGCAGATTCGGTGGGGCAGGGGGACTTTATATTGGCCTCCTGTATCCATTGGCCGCCTGTATCCAACGTTCGCCCCACGAATCTGCCGCAAAACGCACCAGGGCGGGGCTACCCTTTCAAAATTGGTGTCTCTGCCCCTCCCTGGTAACCATTAAAACATCGTTTGGTAAATCTTTTTACTGCCCGGAGTTAACGCGCGTCCGGTGTAGGGAACAGTATAATCAGCGGGCCGTGTTGGCTCCCTGCCGCTTCCGCCTTGTTCAGTCAAGAGCTGACGTCACTTCTTTCCCGCGCGTTTGAAAGCATCGTAACGTATCATCTACTTACTCGAATTGGCAAAAACGTAACAAAAACGCTTTATAGGCCTAAATATGATTCATAGTTGTAATTAAAAATCATTTTTAAATTTAAAACGAGGACTTGCTTTCCCAAATCACAAAGAGTTACCAAAGCAGGAAAAAACACCAGTGGATTGCGTTACATGCAGTTTCGTAAACAACAAACAAACATGGCCGTCAGGGTGTAGTGCTGCTGAGGTTTGTGGATTCCTAGAGTTTTCGACACAAAAGCGTGGCCCGTACTACCCTCAACGATGGCATACGACGCAAAGATCAAAACAAGGTATGTGCTGTACGTTGTATGAGTGTTTTTTCATCATATAAAAGCGAAATACTTCATAATTGTTACATATTGCTCCGATATTTTTAGCCATGGTGAAAAAAAAAATTCATTATTTCAGCACACGTGCACACCCGGCCTCCTATAAATTTAGTAGCGTTTTTTTAATCTTTCTTTCTTTGGTTGTCAACTCTATACCAAAAACGGTTACATGTATTAATTTTACCGAACATGGAAAACATAACCATCCCGTATTAAATGGGAGACAGCTTTCTGTACAAGTGTATATATCGGTGTGTGGGAGGGGGGTAGTAGGTAGTAGAGCGGCTTTATTATAATGAATGGACGGGATGGGAGAGGCTAGGGGGATTGGTTTGTTTTTAACGTCTGGAGGGTTTGAGCAAATTTGGATCTGGAACTAGGGGGGTTTGAATGCTCCTGGCTGATGACAAAATATGGGAAATGAACCATAGCAACACTTGGCATGTCAGTTCATCCATAAGCACTTCCTCCCCTTACTTGCATGTTTATATGTGTTTAAGCTGTAATTTCTTTCTGAACTATACAGAAAAGTTAATTGAAATCAAGATTATGACCACTTGAAACATCAATGTTTATTACTACAGAGTTCTCAAGAAAGTCCTGAAAACTTCGGGCGGACGCTTGACGCTACGTCATGCTCAGGAGGTATCCCTGGCTGTGCCACTCATCGACGAGGCCCGGAGGTTTTGCGACAGTGTGTTCAGGGCAAGAAAGACGGTGAACCACACATCGCCATCTGCTGCAGCTGATGTGGAGTCCATGATACAGGCCATCTCTACAGGTAAAGTCTACTCTCCTACTGCTGGGAGACAACTCTTCTTTGGCAAAGACTTCACAGACGTTTTGAAGAAGGGGTGGAAGAGGATCATTGTTGTCAAGTGGATCGACAACTTCCTTCAGAAAGGAGTGACAGGTGTAGATGAGGACAGTACTGAGGACGTCTCCAGAGATGAGGAGGAGGACGACGACGACGATCTCGTTGACCTCGCTGCACTGATGGACGAATGATGATAAGGTATTACAATGTGTTAGTGACATCTTGCAGCACACCTCTTGTAGTACGTCTCCTTTTTGATCTCACTGGTCTGGTAGGATGGTGCTCTGGGAAGAAGACATCTATAGTTGATAGTTATCTACTTACCTGTTCAGATAACTACAGTTATCCGAGCATCGTAAGAATATATGGCGTTCTCATTTAGGACGCTAGGCGGCAGCACTTTACAGTCAAGAATAGAAAAGAATGCCCAGAATGCCCCATTCAGCCTCGGTTTCGCCCTCTCTCATGTGTAGCGAGCTAAGGGTTAACCTCAGCGAACACTGGGATGGGAAAGGACCGGGGCGGGACATATATTCTTACGATGCTCGGATAACTGTAGTTATCTGAACAGGTAAGTAGATAACTATCAATTATCCATCGCATCTCCAGAATATATGGCGACTTTAAAGATGTGAGATGAGGTAATAAAAAATCTCACCTAATGAGGAAAAGATCCTGGAGTTGTCACTACAGGAATCCCTACTTCCCCAATACACCAAGGCATAGATTCCGGTCCCCTGGCACAGGTCCAGGTCCGCCAACTTTACAGCACAGGAAAGAACTTGGGGTATTCTCCTTCAGAGCCATACTACCGTCCAATGGAGGATAGTATTGCCCTGCCAATATCAGAGTCCTCTACTGGACGATGATAAAACGTTTCAAAGGTTACTGCAGAGGACCAATCTGCTGAGCGGATTACCTCTGTCAACGACATTCCCTTACCAAGGGCAGCAGAGGTGGCAGCACCTCTGTGAGAATGAGGCTTAAAGATACTTGTGTCTATACCAGCCTCCTTCATCACCAACTTCAACCACCTACCAAGGGTGGCTGATCCTACAGGTTTTTCAGTCCTAAAGGACAGAAAGAACTACTTGGGCCGATTAACATACTGAGTCCTGTTAAGGTAGGCCTGAATACAGTCTACAACACACAGACTCTTCTTTTCAGGGTAAGCCCTGAAGACAATTTCCCGAAAGGGTCGGGCTGGCCTATCAGTTTTGGTTAACTGAGGTGGAACAAAAGTTACCTTGGAAGATGAAATACTCATCAACTCAGTAGACAGTGTGGCTAGTGTGCCACATCTATCAGCACAGGTTAGAGCCATTAAGGTGGTAACTTTCAGTGTAAGATCCCTGATGGCTAGAGACCGTGAGGGAGCAAAATTCTCAAGGTATGTCAACACCTTATTAACATCCCATGTCACCAAGTACCTGGGACGTGGGGGACGTCTATTGAAGACACCCGCCATAAAGCGACAAACCATCCAATGTTGTCCTATTTTAACACCGTCAACCGCCTCTCTGGTGGAGGAGATTGCAGACCTATAAATGTTTATTGATTTATAGGCTAAACCTTTTCGGAATAAATCATGAAGAAAATCAACTACTTTGGGCACTGGGGCAGACATGGGTTCAGAACTCCTGTCTTTGCACCAAGATACAAACATTTTCCAAGCACTTTGGTACTGCTTGTTAGTCGACGCCCTTCGGCGGAACACACAACCTCAGCAGCATCCGCAGACAAACCTGCGCCTGTCAAGGCCTGCCGGACACATGCCAAGCGGCCAAGTGGAGGCATTTCCAGAGAGGATGAAACTCCTCCCGACCTGGTAGACTGAGAACTGACTTCTCCACTGGGAAGAAGAAAGGGTCTGCTACTGCTAGCTCCCGGAGGAGCGGAAACCACGCCTGGAAGGGCCATAACGGGGCGATAACCAACGCCTCGGCCTGTTCCCTTTTGATTTTTGCCAGAATGCGCGCTAGTAGACACACTGGAGGAAAAACATACAACTTGATGTTGTGCCAGGGTAGAGACAGAGCATCCACCCCCCATGCCTCTGGATCTGCTCGGCGGGAGCAGAACAGAGGAAGTTGTTTGTTCAGCCGCGACGCGAACATATCGATCTCTGGTCGAAACTTCAGGTGCTGACAAGCAGCCTTGAACAGATCTGGTCTCAGAGTCCATTCGGTGTGATCGTTGAACGATCTGGACTCCGCATCCGCCACTGTGTTGAAAACACCTGGAAGATGTTCCGCTGACAGGTGCAACTTGCGGGCTAGGGCCCACTTCCAAATCTCGACCGCTGTGGAACACAGGGGTAAAGACCTGCACCCCCCTTGATGGTTGATGTACGCTACTGCGGAGGTATTGTCCAACCTCAGGGTTACATGTTGATTCTGAAGATGTTTTGCAAAACATTTCAGACCGAAGAAAGCTGCTTTCAGCTCCAGCTCGTTGATGTGGAGCTTGCTCTCTTCGTCCGTCCAGCGGCCGCCTGTCCTTTGGTGGCCACACGTGGCTCCCCATCCCGCTAGGGATGCGTCCGATGTTATGGTCACGCATGTCTGACCTGGGGGAGGAAGAAAAGTCTTCCCATTCCAGCTCTCCAAACATTCCACCCATGTGGTGAGTTCGGTAAGAGCACCGGGGGTCAGCTGGAGCAAGCTGTCCCACTTCTGACCCCTGGACAGTGCACTGTTGAGACATAGTTGCAAGTTCCTGTAATAGACGGGAGCAGGTACTGTGGCTGTCATCTGTCCGAGCAGCTTTGCTAGTTGTCGGAGCGACACCTGCCGCGACGTCAGCAAGCATGTGCAAGTTTGACGTATTCTGATCACCTTGTCCTCTGGGAGTGACAAGGTTAGACGAATGGAATTGATCACCATTCCCAGGAAGACGATCTCCTGGACAGGAACCAGCTGGGATTTGTTCCAATTGATGAGGAAACCCAGAGATTGCAGGAGACTTACCACATAACCTACGTTCTCCTTGCACTGCGCATAAGTCCTGCCTAGGACCAATATGTCGTCCAGATAGATGACAATTCTTATCCCCCTGGACCTTATCACTGCCAAAATGGGTTTGGTTACCTTGGTAAAAACCCGAGGCGCGCAGTTTAGGCCAAAGGGAAGGGCCTGAAACTCCCAAATCTGACCCTTCCAGCGGAAACGCAACAGTCTTCTGAAAGACTCGTGAACTGGTATGTGAAAATAAGCGTCCTGAATATCTATGGACGCCATGTAATCGCCTTCGATCAACAGCGATTTTAGATCCTGTAGGCCCTCCATTTTGAAGTGTGGAGCGTCTACATACTGATTTAGGGGTCAAAGATTCACTACTGGGCGCCAACCGCCAGTTTTTTTGGGAACCAAAAACAGATGTGATAGGAATTCTCCCTCTACAGAGGGAGTTGGGATCACGGCTCCTTTCTCCAACAGGGATTGGAGCTCCTGAGAAATTAACTGAGACTCCTCCGGTGAACGAACAAGTTCTTTCGGAGGGAAACGCTGCCGCGGTCGCCCCTTCAGATGGAGCCTTAGACCCTGAATGGTCTGTAGAACCCAAGGGTCGGTAGTGATGGCCCGCCACTGCGGCAAAAAATACCGCAGGCGGCCAGCTACCTGTTCTGAAGGCCCCATCGGAGGGGGCGACCGCGGAAATGACTCGGGGACTAGTTTTTTGTGGCTGGCTTGTCAGAGACCTTCCGGTCACCTTTGGCCGATGTTTGTACCTGTAGGCTACGGTAGGGGCGAAAAGAGTCTGATCTGCCCCCCCTACCCTTGTAAGGGCCGGGCCCTTTCTTGTACCGTCCCCTAGTCCCGGAGGGCTGCTGGTATCTGTAGCCAGTGTAACCCTTAGTGTTAGTGTTAGTGGCAGAGCCAGTAACGTTGAGCTTGTTGACAGTTTTATCTGCCTTCTCAATTTCCTCTACCTTCTGGATGATATCCTGTCCCAATAACCACTTACAGGAAGGGATGGTCAGGCGGTCGTCTTCCGACTGAGCTTTATCATCCACAAGACACTTGTAGCGCGAGTCCACCCACTCGTGGATCAGTCGCCTTCTGAAGGAGGTGACTTGGTTGCAAACCATTCCCAACAACTGCCCCGTCACGTTGAGGTTGGTTGCTATGCTTAGCGCCTTCTCACGTGTCTCTGGGTCCTCGGATACAGTGAGCTGTTGCAAATCATCCAGTGATTTCAACATGGGCTGAGCAGCCTTTAAAACATGCTCTTGTATCCCACGAATTGTGTCGTCCAGCTTCACAGCTTGGACGTTGTGTTTGACAGTCTTCCACTTGTCTCTCAGCGAAGGCTGTAGCCTTGGAGCTGCAACCACTTCGAGCTGCTCAGCATCCAACTTATGTGGCTTCTCTGCCTCCATGAACTCTTTGTCCCTCCAGGTCTGGCATCTCTGCCTCTTGAACCAGTTAAAAACTGGATCGGAGATTCGAACCCCTGCCTCGCAGGATCGGAAATCCTGCAAAAATGCAGGCTGATCCAAAGTGGGGTTAGGAGAAGTCTCTGAGAGACTTACATTATCATTCTCATCCAGGCTCTCCAGATCAGAGGTTGGATGCAAACTTACGGAATCATCACCCAGTCTGGAGGATGTGCCCGGACTGGCAGCTTGGCTGGCAGTTGGGCTGGCGGATCTTTGTCCCAATCCCAGGCTGGCAGCTTGGCTGGCAGCTGGTTTGACAGCTTTTCTACCCCGGCTGGCAGCTTGGCTGGCAGCTAGGTTAGCCTTTTTTCGCCTTATATGTGAACGAGAACGTTGCCGATCCCGAACACGGTCTGCACGGGTCCGTTTAAACCTATGCTTAGAGCGAGAACGTCGGCCATGATCCGAGTCCTCGCTGGTGGAAAACGAGTCTTGCTCAAAATCTGTGGCCTGAGGAACTTGTTCCCCGGCAAAGCCCTGTGCCTGTAGGGACTGGGCTACAGCTTGTGACACCATGCTATTAATGTGTTTGAACAGAGCTGCATCGTCAAAGACAATTTGCTGGCCAAATTGTTGAGACCCTAGACCACCTGGCTCTGTCCTTGCTGGCACATGAGTGGCAGCAAGAAATCCGCCATGTTGCACATGTTGTTCTTCGTTCCTGAACGAAGCGACCGAAGTCGACGCTACATTCGACATATCCACCAAACCAGCGGTTGTGTGCGTCACAGCCGCAGTGGTGGAAACCACAGACATAACTGGGGTAGTCATGTCTAAGAAACTCTCACGATCAAGGCAAAAATGCTCAAGAAAAAAGCAAGAAATTTCAAGAGCGAAAAATCGTACCTACCGCCTTAGCGAGCAACAATGAGAGAGGGCGAAACCGAGGCTGAATGGGGCATTCTGGGTATTCTTTTCTATTCTTGACTGTAAAGTGCTGCCGCCTAGCGTCCTAAATGAGAACGCCATATATTCTGGAGATGGGATGGATAACTGCTAGCAGCTCTCTAGACTTGCCCTCAGGCACACCACTAATCTTATCTATATCTTCAACACTGTGGATTGAACGGCATTTATGGACAATTGTTTTAATAGTCTCGTCAGCCATCACTGCGTATGGGCCAAATAGAATCAGTTCTGGTCTCTCAGCATACCACTGGTCTCGGAGGTCCAGAATCTTTGCTCTCAGTTCTTGGTCCCTGTTGGTGTGAGGCCTTGTCCGTTGACGCTTCCTGCCTGTTTGTTGTGGCAGTGCCTCATTCTGATAGGTGAGGAATACGCAGGTTGAAGTGGTGTCGTCATCTGTTTCACACTGGCTGCAGCACTGACTTGGTTTGGTTTCCAGTTGTTGCCCTAGGTGCCTCAGCAACGCCTCCCGCAGGCAGCCATCTGTTGCCACAAAAGCTTTTACTTGTTCTGAGGCCTTTTTCAAGTCACCTTTACCATGATATACTATGGCACTGGCTTGCAGACCATCTCGGCCACCTCTACCGATTTCCTGCAACAAAAGAAGGTTTAACGTTAAAGAAATTCATCTGTCTATATTACAGAAAATTCATCAATCAGTGACGATATTGTTCAATGTAAAACACATACCTCCAAATTTTTGACATCTATCTTGTTAATTCCAGTTCAATTAAGTGTTAGAATCTCGTGTTTAAATGTAATCAACTTCTGTGGTGGATGGCCTCCTAATGGTTCTTTATATTCGGTAGATCCAGTAGAAATTTAGAATAATGCAAAATTTCAACAACAAAAAAATGTTAATGTCTTCATGTGTTGTTAACTTCTAATCTAAGAGACATTCTTCACCTGGTACAGCTCCCCAATGGTGGAAGGCATGTGGTAAATAACCACTCCGCGGATGTCAGGAATGTCAATGCCCTGTGTGACAAAACATGTAAATGATTTAGCATAATCATATGTATATAAGTAATACATTTTTGGGGACATTAGACTGTTAGATTTGAAACTGCTGCAGGACAGACAACCTACAAAACATTTCTTTTCATAGACACTGAAATAGAATGAACCTGAGTGATGCCAGTAAAATTTCTCTGGCACAGATCAGTCTCAAGTCAGAAAATGTTTCATTCTGTCTGGTGTCAATTACAAGAAGACTCGTACCCCCCCCCCCCCAAACACACACACAATGATAACTTGTTAGCAACAGTATATCATTTATGGCAGGCACGAGTTAAGTATTGTTATTACTGTAATGCTAAAATTTGCAAATAATTGAATTTTTTCAGTACCATGCCAAATGCAATTGAAGCCACCACCACCCTGATGGAGCCCTCCCGAAACCCCTTCATAACGGCTGTCTTGGCCTTGTCTGAGATGTCGGCATGGAAGCCCGTGACAGCATCTTTCAACGCACGTTTGCAGTGGGCTCTCAGCTCCTCGCAGATTTCCATGCACTGTTTTTTCGTTGTGGCATAGATGATGTATTTCTGGATGTCATCAGGGTTTTCAGCTGCCCTCAGATGTTCTGCCAACGGCTTGAAGTCTTCCTGTAATGAAAGAATTTAATTACCATATCACTACACTGTGCCAGACACTACTAGCCTGGGTATCCATCCGGATTTTCACTCCACAAGGCTCGAAAAAATAATGATTTTTTGGAGCCTTTGGGAGCGAAAATCCAGATGGTACCCAGGCTAAGACACTACAGATTGGATAGATACAAATATAAATTGTAGGTTGTATGCTGACAAGAACTACTTCAGTTCTGGTCAGGTGTACATGTAGCTAGCTCAACATCAGTAGTGTACTTTATAGGAATATGCTTACACTATGTTCAGAGCTTACAGCAAATTTTAATTTCAAAAAATACATATACATTATCTAGTTACCTTTGTGCTCTTTATCTTCTTCCTGGACAGGGAGATGTTCGGCCTATCCAGATTCCCCTTCACAACAACAGGTGTGTTCATATGCAGCGCCTCCGTAACACTTTTCTGTACATCAGCAGTTGCAGTTGCAGTGAGCGCCATAAATGGCACATTGGGCATGGAGGCACGTAATGACCCAATCTCCTTGAACTTTTTTCGGAAGTCATCACCCCTAATAGATAATGGGAGGTTTTATATGTCAATGACAGGGGATTGTGTTAATATGTTACATCAATATGTTTGTGTTGGTTCTCAGATTTTCCAAATCAATGCTAGACTGGAGGAGATATAAAAAAAAACATGAGGCTTATCTTTGTACTTTGCTACAAACAGATTTTCAGTGACCAGATAGAACTTGTTTCCTTAGAGCTAAGTGATCATCTGTTCCTTTTATTTGAAAAAGTCTGATAACCAGGAAAAGTACACATGGTGTTGCATTAGGTTAGTGTGTATTGAGTATTTGGTCCCCCCCCCCAAATTTACCAGCTTGTTCAGTACTGATAACTTTTTAAGGTGTCTTACAGGTTCTGCCTTTTACCTTCTACACTGTGGGTCCTTGTATATATAGTGTTTCGGACTGTATATATATATATATATATATATATATATATATTAAGAAGATATTTTGTAGGTGACAACATGCAAATGTACCATTGAGGTATGCAGTGTGCCTCGTCAACTGCTACTACAGCAATGGGCAAAGGAGGGTCCTTCATTAGCTGTCGCCCTTCTGCTGACACCGCTTGCTCCGGAGCCATGAAGACTAGAGTAGAAGTATAATGCGGTTACAAACATGTAAGATTGTAGCACAATGTTCCAAATATTATATATTTATGTGTCATTTTTGACTCTCTTGATGTGTGTTATGTTTGTTTCCTGTGAAATTCAATAGCAGCCATATCAGGCCTTACTACTAGGCATTTACCATATACAGGGAATACACTATAGTTCATTGATTTCCAAACTGTGTTTATTGCAGATGTGGTTTATGCACAGATATGTGAATATGTTTCAAAAGAAATCACTATGGTCATTTAAGGACACGCACATGTATTGTTGATATGTTTGAAAAGAAGCCACTGTGGTTCTTTCATGAATGTGTGTTGATTTGTAACAAAATACACTCATGAATATGCACTGTTCACATATGTTGCAAAAGAAATCACTGTAGTCATTTAAGGGCACGCACACGCATTGATATGTTTCAAAAGAGTCTTAGCCACTGTGGTTCATTCAGGGATATGTGTTGATATGTAACAATAACGAAATACACTCAGGAATATGTACTGTTTACATATGTTGCAAAAGAAATCACTGTGGCCATCCTAGGATAATGTGAAACTAAATCTATATATATTTGTTGTTATGTTGCTGTGGTTCATTCAAGGGGTCTGTGTTGTTGATACCAAAGGAGACGCCACTATGGTTTATTCATATGTAGTAAAACTAAAAGAAGCTGCATTGTGGCTTGTTCATGAATGCATGTATGCTTTGATCCATGTTGTTCTGGCAGACTCATGTATTTTGTTTGTCATTGATAGTAATGATACTTACCCATTCGAACATTGTTGTCCGGTGTGTCCTTGTACAGTTTTATGTCTGTCGTTGTTCTAAGATGTAACCCTTTGTATCCAGTGATGTCATATCGACGTATCTGAAATAATTCCAAACGTGTTGTTTTGTTTAGCAAAGATCATGACAAAATAACAAAAGAATTATATTTGAAAAGGCCTAAAATGAAATAGAATGAAATAAGGATAATGACTAGCGAGGTACTGCGATCAACAGCGGTGTTTGTGAAAATTTATGTGGACATTTACTATGTTTACGATCGGTAAAATTTTGTCGGATCCTTCAGATCAAAATACAGTGTCGTGATCCATTATAGTTGGGGAGGGGGGCAGTTAAAGATCGGTCAAATCGACGTGCAAAATAAGGGGGAAAAGTCCAGAAAACAAACTTGTTTTACCTGATCTGCAACAAGTGCGTGTAGTGGTGAGATGACAATGACGATGGTGGGGTCTTTAGCGATCGAGGGCAGAATCTGATAGCAAATCGATTTTCCATGCCCTGTCGCCAGCCCGACAAAGCTGTCTTTCCCCTCCAAGGCGGCTCTGATGGCCGCAACTTGGCCATCTTTCAGGCCGGGGAAACCCCAGATGTCTCGAGCAACACGATGCGCCCGTAAAATATCGTCCATGATGAGCGGCAACACACCGACAGCTAAACAGCGACAACTCAAAACACCGGTAAGGGTTCTGTTTAAAGGTAACGGCTTTCAAAATGTGACCCCGAGTTGGACCGTTAGGAAGTCGTGGGTCACTGCGCACCGACTGCCAGAACGGAAACTTCCGCTGCGCGCGGGTGGAAAACGTAACCCGCCGTAAAACACTTCGCAGCTACTTGAAAATAGCCGAAAAAGTGTCAGAGTGATTAAGTTTGAAAGGCTTGAAGTCTTCCGTTTTGCGGCAGATTCGTAGGGCGAACGTTGGATACAGGCGGCCAATGGATACAGGAGGCCAATATAAAGTCCCCCTGCCCCACCGAATCTGCTTGGAGATTAACATGTTGCGGTAAATTCGGGCGCGCGCACTGGGAAATCGGATTATAGGAGTTAACACTGCCTTCTGTACGGTTTTCAATTTGCGATAAGGCCACACCGACTTAATTTTATGGATGACATCCGCGCGCGCATTGATTTTCGCCTGTTCTCAAAAAAAAAATGTCTTTCGAGACTTCACGGAACTCCGAAACTCGGCTGGAACTCAGTACAGACTGCCGACTCATAATTGCCGCAAAACGGCGGCTTATCGTAAAACGAAGGAGGAAACTGTGAAGGAGGAACAGACCTGACAAGACTATCTACATCTACCTCCTGGAAAAAAAAAACTTGTTTGTTTGATGCAGTCACCGTTTCCTGTGCTTCAATTCGCAATACCGGCTTTGTATTCCTGTGTTTAAGCAGCATTTTTTTTACTTTGATGGATTTTTTTCTTCGCCCTCTCGCATCAGTTTTGTGGTCCCCAGAGGATGTCATCCATAAAATTAAATCAGTGTGGCCTAAAATGTGACCTAGAGGGTTATACTACGCCAAACTGCACAGACTTGTAGAACTTTTTACGTTCTTTCAGACCATATATTTGGATTCTAGCACAGATTAAGATTTTTATATGTAAAGATGCAGCAAACATGCCCCTGGTCTTAACTTTCACTTTGGCCTCCCTAAAGTTGAGCAGGTGTGTCAGAGTGATTTGTGCCATAGCTATTTGAGACACAAACACACAAACTCTATGTACTGGACAATCATTGATATGCAAATTCCAAGCCTGATATTTAATCTTGATTTCTATTTTGTTCTACCTTGGTTCTATGTTATTTGATGTTTCAGGCTTCACTATTGTTTTCATTTATTTGGGTATTATGATTTCAAGCGCAATGTATGTTATTTAAGTTACTTTGCTTTTGAATTATTTAGTAATTTTGTAACTTAACAGTTTCTTCTGTTGTTAGTTGTATTATTTTGAGTTTGATGTTTTTGTCTGGGGTCTTCCCCAGGCCCAAGGCTCATTGAAAAGCGCCCTACGGGCGATATGTATCCCCTTGGTTAAATAAATAAAAACAAACAAACAAACAAAACAAACCCACAAGCCAACCATGATCATTTATCAGTCCCTACATGAGATTGTTAGGAACTTGGTATACTATATTTATTTTGGTGCTCAAACTATAATTAATCTTAAGAGAGAAGAGGATATATAACATACATATATATTGCTATAAGAAAACATGCGAAAAATTGGCCATTCCTATGGCATCCCATTACACATTATTAACATACCCACGCGACCGATATTGTCGAAATGAAACATCCTTATGTATAATCAGGTAAAGTAACACTGAGGGTTCGAAATAGTTAGTCGGGCGAGGCATAACATTAGTGACCGACACAACGAGTCAAACTGGAGCAGATCTCCTACCGGCTTGAACCAACTTTACTCTATTCTACACTTGATGAAACCGCCGTCTGATTCAAGCCTGGATGGTAGGAACACGGAAGTGAGTTTCGCATGTTACTGGTGGCGCCGAAGTCTCATACGGAAACCATTAATTTCACATAAACGGCTAGCCTGTTAGCTGCCCAGGGAAAAGTTAGATACCAGAACTGCCGAATATGCTAATGACCCATGACAGGATTTCCGTTTTATGTGAGTCTCACACGGCTGCCCAACACACAACAGCTTAAAGTAAATAAACATGTACACTATACGAAAACGACGTATATAAATTTATATTCCGTAAAGTTAAACGTAAATAATATTTGATAACGTTATTTTGGTGCCATACATCCACTGAACCGAATTTTGAACACACGTCACAAATGTTTAACAGGTTAGTTTTGATATCATACCAATAGTTATAGTCTTACATTTAGCGTCTATGTTGAGTTTATATAAACATCACTTACTGCTTATATATTTTACAGTTCTTATCTTTACTAAAACCAATCATGTACGACAGATCATCTACATCTTGAGTTAATTATATGCAGTTCCGTCTTACAAATTCTTTGAAATGAGCACATATGTCTTCTAGCTGATAGGTGGTGTGATTTTATGGGCAGACCTGCTGTCCCTTGTAACATGATCGATAAGGAATCTGTATATATGTGAGAAAACAGCGTTTCGTTCATTTCACGAACTGCTGTTTGTCAACAACGGAACTCGTGAAGTTTTCCTATGATGGACGTAAACATAAGAAAGGTAAAAACTCTAAGGGAGTTGAAAAGGTCGCGCAAAGTACAAGATGCGTTTTCTGCGCTTCGCAATTGCGTTAGAGGAGAAAGGAGCGGGTTCATTCCGCGACTAACGGTTGTGCAGCTTGCCAGCAAAAGAATCCAAGATCTTCGCCACCAGGTAACTTTGTCCCTTGAATTAATTATTCTTTATATACATAACCGTTCTTATTCGCTAAGTTGTAAGGAGTCGAAGTAACTTTATAAGAGCTCCAACTGACGTTGAAAAGCCACGCGAACCCTTAATTGTAATTTGTACATCGTTCACACCAACAGCGACATTGTTTCTCTTTTACAGCTCCAACTATCAAATGCTGTAAAAGATCAACAGCAGGATAACAGCGGTAAGTGTTTTACATTGACTTTGTATCGATGTACTATAACACCCACACTAATAGGATGCCCAGGCCTGTTTTTTTTTCGCCCTGTCGCTTCATATTTTTTCTGAAAAAATCCGAGAACCAACAAATTAAATTGGTGTGGCCTAATCCCTACCTACCGACCCTAATTTTTTCAGGACTGAAACAGGAAACACAACATTTTTTTTCTTGGTCTGATTCTCCAAAAACCACGGCTATGTTCATTTATGTGTCACTGTGTAATTCATTTGAATAAGCATGTTGCTCCAAGACGCAGCGTGCGAAATACTAGGTTACCCTGTTGCACCGTGCAACCATATTTTGCTTGGTGCAACCTACACCCAGGTAGCTCAGTGCACTACCAAAATTTTTAAGGATGCCCCTTTCTTCCATTGGGAACTGTTCCCATGGAAGAGCTCAAGTAGGGAGAAACAACTCTTTGTCTGAAATGTGTAAATGCACATTGCATTCTAACAAGAGGATCTCGAAACCCAGATTCCCGACATAAGAAGCGAGGCAGGCACTACAGATACAGATACCAGTGCAGGCAGCAGCGATGAACTTCTTGCGAGACGGTTTGTGGACGCCTACCAAGAGCCGTTAGCCATGCCAGGAGAAAACGAACTTCGCGCACAAGAACTCGACGAGGACGGCCTTCTGCCGGTAACTTTGGATGCGCGACTCGAGGGAAGAACTCCCCTAAATGAATGGTGAGAAAGCTACTAGCATCCTTCTTTGATATGTTGCAGAAACAATTATATATATAATGCAGATGGTCATTCTTAAGAAGAGGAAGGAGGAGGTGAGGCGCAAGCACGGAGGCTACTGAGAGAATTGACGGATCGCCTCTCCTTTAAAACTGTCGATTTGTACATTGGGAAACTTCGAGCTATCTTTAATGAGAGGGGCAGGGGAGGCGAGTGGGATGAGAGGTTGAGTTTAGGGAATCCTGCGGCCAGCCTAACAGTCAAGGAATATTTAAAGTCAATAAGTGAAGAGCAGTTACAGCAAGGCTTAACACCACGTCAAGCGAAACCCGTCTTCCTGGAGAAAGTTGTAAAAGTGTGCAAGCAGCTAAGGCAAAGAAGGCACTTGGAAAAGTCGCGGCAAAAACAAGGAAGGAGGATGGAGATAGGGGATGAGGTTGGGGGAAAAGGTTATAGAAGGAAAAAAGACGGTAAGTGAAGTAGGAGAGCGAGGAGAAGAGGGGCGCGACGGAATGCACTATCCCATAGCTTCATTAGGATGAGTTAATCGTTGCGCAGAAAGAATAGGTAACCATCTTTCCTGCGCGATGATTGGCTCATACTTAATGAGCTGACGTAACATACTATAAAAGGGGCAAGACAGCTTATTCACAGTTCCAGGACGACGACGACGGGGCAGAAGGCGTCTCCTGGGAGCTCCACACAGAGCTCAAGTGGGGGCAGGTCGACCTAGGGAACGTAATCTCTTGGGACTACGTCGACCTTCGGGCTAAGTCAAGGAGAGATTCTGTCGCCGTCGCCGAAGCCGCCACTGACTCGACTACAAGTCAGGAAGCCGGCAACTCCACAAAGGTGGAGGTAAATAAGTGGATAGCTGTGGCATATGTTAGAAAAGTGTACAGGAAACGGAACCCTGTGGTAGATTTCTTGGAGTTTGTGAAGGACGGACAGGGGGAAGGCTGGTACAAGTGGCCAAGAGTTAAAGGCACAGACAGCCCCTTGCTCAGGTTCATTCTGCAGGTCGATGTAGAAGTAAGGGAAGACAAGGGACAGTACTTAGTTCCTTCTTACAACGAGTTGAAAGCTATGTATGACAGACACATGAGGGAGCTTTAGAATTAGTAGGTTGTGACATGACAGCTATTACCTGTCATGAAAATGCAAGAAATAGTACAAGTAATGTTCAACATGTTATGTTCTAGGACTAAAAGTGAATCATATACCTAATTATTTAGATCAAACAATAAGTTGCATGTTGTTTGTAGTATTGGCTGGTGAAGCACCAACAGTTTCGTGTAAAGATGATTTAATAATAGCCAAATCTTGTCACATTTTGCATGGCATTTATATTTTGAATTATATAATTACTATATATTTTGAGGTATAGATGTTTTTAGTGTAATTTAGAACACAATTTGTACTCTTGTTACGGGATTCACGGATGCCAATGATAATACATCTACATAAATAGTTTTTGACTTGCTATAGTAGTGTTGATATTCTACCTATGTCAATTACATTCTGTAATACAGTACATGTAATAGGTTTAGAGTCTAGTGTTTAATATTGATTAAAGTAGGTAGGAGCCTGTCTGGGTTTGAAATCGTCTTAACATGCGTTTGTTCATAGAAGTTGGTTTCCTTTAAAAAATAAAGGTTCATTAAGAATATAAGAAATGTACGAGATGTGGCTCATTAAAGTTAAATCCACACAACACACACAGCTAAATGACATATCGCCTATCTGTTGAACAGATTGAGAGGAAACAGAACAGCTCCGTTACATAATTTTTACATACTTAAGAAAGACACATAAAAAGAAGTTGAATTTGAAATAAAACTAATGGACACCAGACAAGCCAATACACATCTATCTGCAGCTTGTACAGATATACAGGTAACTTGTAAATGAAGTGTTTAACGTCTTCAAAAATTTATTGCAAATATTGATATACTGGACGTCCATTTCGCTGTCAATTCTGACTAGCGGGACCTTTAAAGAACAGCTGCCAAATCGAAAATTGTGGAACAAAACCCTTCCTGAGAATGGAAAAAGTTGTGGCAGATAGTGCATAGTGAGATGTTACCTAACTTCATATAAGATTTGAATTGGAAAGTTATACATAAAAGTAGTTAAAACCAAAAGTCTTCTTTATGCCTGGAATGTCATAAAAATAATATATGTGAATGGACAGGTTGCAGAGTAGAAGAAACGCCGCCTCATGTCATGTCCTATTTTCCTGTGCCAAAGCAGAAGTTTGGTGCTGGGTAGAAGAGTTCATTAGAAGGTGGCTGTGTCCTGTTTTCAAAATACAAAAGAAATACGTGTTACTGGAGGACCCGACATTAGTTGATGGAATTTCAAAGCGAAAATAAGATCGCCTACATTACCTCAATGGCAAGATATCGGATCTGTTTAGAATGATGCCTTCTATCCCTTGAATAGAAAATGATTGCTGCAAAAGAAACAGTGGCATCTTTAAAAGTATTTAGAAAAGTTAATATTAATGTAAAATTTCATAGACTTTCAAGAAATGACTCTCAGGCCACACCAATTTAATTTGTTGCTTCTCGGATTCGCCGCTTCATTTTTTTCTGATTTGCAAAAAAAAAAAGAAAAAAATTCTGGTTCTGAATCAACTAAAAAATGCTCATATTTTGCCTCCAACAGTTGACGAAAGTCATTTTTTTCCTAATTGTTACAATTGTTACATCTACTAATGCAGTGGTTTGATTAAATGTTCAAAATTCATTGTTTAAATTTTAACCCAGTCTTCTGGGACAGCCTGTAGCCCATGTGTCACAACAAAGGTTGTGACACATGGAAGGTAACTGAATTATGGAATTGCTTCATTAATTATGCAAATTAGATCATAATTTGCATAAACAAGCATCACTTAAGCTACCTGCACACCAAATATCAGGACGATCCGTCGACCGGTTATTGAGTTATCCTACTTTAAACATTTTCATACAAATGCTCCTGCAGTTCCAGAGCAAGCCGCTAGGGGGCCCAAATTTATGTCACTTCTTCCAGAGCACAAGAGCTATCAACCACCCAAAAATCATGACCCTAGCATGTCCAGATCACCGTATATCAAAACCGGAAGTTCTGCTGCAGTACCATAACGAGCCGCCAGGGGGCCCATATTCCTATCACTTCTAGGTCTCATCAAGACCTACCCACCTACCAAATATGAAGACAATCCATTTAAGCCTTCTTGAGTTATACTGTTGACAGACTCACACACACACGCACGCCCACGAAAACATACCCTTCTTGACGAAGGCAAATATATAGTGCTGGGGTCCGCGCGGACACCAGGTGTACTGTTTAGGGTTAAATACAGACTACAGAACTCCAACGAAAGTTGTAAACAACCGCCTTCAATCTGTGGTTGCGTCAGTGACCAATATATACAAAGCCAGGGCTTCCCAGAGATAAAGACAGGGGTGATGAACTAAGGCAACCTTCAAGTATGTAGGGCAACCTAAGATGTACCAGAAATGTGGTGGGGATGGGCACTTTGTACATTACTGTGCTGCGCATTCAGCAACAAGTGTTTGGCCACAAAATATACAAAACTCCAAATTAGGCAGGTTTATCCTCTAACAATTATTTTCTTACATATATTATATATAAATGAAAACTTATTCCAACAATAGACTCAAAAGTTTAAAAAAATTCCCATCAAGTTAAAGTCTATATTTATGCTTGCAGAACATCGCAAACAGAACGCAAGGCGTGATGGAGAAATCACAACAGGGTTCGGTGCTACAACAACATGAAGTTTCACTCCCTCGAGCTCGTGCAGTTTGCCGCGGCGTACGACAAACTGCTACCAAAGCTCCAGAGGGAGTATTCGGAGCAGATACCCATAACGTCAAAGAAATGGCCACCATCTGAAAATAAGGTAGGTAGCCACTTAACATTATTCCATGTATATTTATTTCGTAAAATTATTTCAGTATACATCTAACTAGGTTTCGCCATTGTATACACTGCCATCTAAACAAATATTCTTGCTACAGTTTCACGGCTTTTAACTGCATTGAGTTAGTTATCACACAGTATATGAAATCAAAAGAGTCATCCTTGGAATTCTACTTCTGACCTGTTTAATACATTGATGTATGAGTACGTGTTTGATATTATCTTTATTACAAGTTTATTTTTAGAATTTTATTACTCAGAATTCTAAGAAAGAGATAACCCCGGTAAAGGAGTGACAGAAAGGCCCAGAGAGGCTGAGGGGACGAAACAAGAACATCGGTTTTTACCTCACCCACCAAGACACTGATGATGGGGGATGAAGAATTGCGTGATGTTGCAAAGTGGAAGTGAGTGCTATATGCAAAAAAAATTAAAAGTTTGTAAAAATGGGTAAATACACATTCCCCATGTAGGTCTTAGGCCACGAATCTCCCCTGTCCAGGCGTTCTCCACCATCACCATGCCCGGTAAGTTGGTCTCTCCTCCTCCAGGTTGTCTGTTGTTGGTTTGTTTTCTGTGATTATAAAACACTGCTAGATCTTATGTATCAGTCATGGGGAATAGTGCTAAAATTCTGCATAGAACTTGTTCAGAGTCTACTCCACTGAGGCATGCCTTTAGTACCCTATTCAGACGTTACAACGAAACGCAGGGACAACGTTAAGGGAAATACTAAAACTGGGTTCACGAAACCCCCAGAAGAGCTTTAATAGGGATGCGTTCTGTACGGTTCGTAAAACCCCTACAGGAGCCCTGACCTAAATAAATACCGGGTGGTTCCACCTCCCCGGGTCTTGAGGGAATTCGGCACTAACGAATTCGAAAGCCCAAAAACACACACGATACAGTAAAAAATACCTTGATACTGTTCTCGGATTTTCTCCTGGTTTGTGACAACCGTTTTGGAAATATATCGGGTGGAAAATTATCGTCCTTTTGTTGTTTACAAGTCGGTCGAGCGAGGACCGTACCACTCATTCCGTCGCTGAGGATGGGGGTGTGGGTACAAAAGTCTCCCATAACACGACAAAATAAGACACAAAGGGCACAAGAAATATGTGAGAAAAACCACACAAACCTGTTATGCTTTCACACTGAAGGGAAGGAGTTTCCCTTCAGGCAGAAGGGAGAAAGAGACTGTCAAAGTGGTTGTCTACCCCGGTCAGACGGGGGGAAGCGGGCAGTAGCGCACTGAGACGCTTCACGTGGAGGGGTGCTGTGTCAGAAAAACAGCCGTAACTCCACAAATAAATATCGTACAGAGCCAGAAAAACGACCAAAATGATCCTGGGTCACCCAGCAAACCAAATAGCTACACCTCTGGCATACATGCCAGCTCCAGCCATTCGAAAATGGCTGAGAAAGGCGACTCGATCCGCAGCGTGCCCAGACCGGACTAGACTGGCAGCCCGTGTGAAAGGCCGTACACAAGGTCTCGTACAGAAATCACTCCGCGTGTAAAATAGTCCGGTCTAAAAAAAATAATTGTGCCCAAAACCGTATGTTTAGGTCGATCATAAATTCCCTTTAAACAATGCCAACTGATATCAAAAGGATTTGAGATGAAAGGTTGTTTATTATTGACACTGTTCACGAGGACTTGTACAAGCTGTCATCTACAGATGCATCACAGCAGCTATGAATTTCGAAAGATACACTGCTCCGGACAGGTATCCCTCCACAGCTGTGCCGCGGACAGGCGTTATGATGGGGCTGGAAACATGAAGGCCCACCGTTCTGGAGTCGCTACACGAATCAAGAGAGAGGAGTCTGCAGCTGTTCCGGTACATTGCTGGGCCCATTTACTCAGTCACCTACAGACAAATAGTGGCCATTCGAGATGCAATGGACATTGCAAGAGAAATTGACCGGCTGATAAACTACCAACCAAAGCTGAAGACCCTGTTCAACCAACTTCGCTCAGGTGAAAATGAGCATTGTATCATCCTCTATGTCGGTGGCAGCATTAAAATAAGTTGCAACTAAACAAAATTAAAAAAAAAAAACCCAACTGGCTGCTTGAGACAACAATTCCAGTGGTACAGTTACTTGCTTTTATGTAAATCATCAATAAACAATTTGAACAGATACATCTTTGTATGCTTGTGTCACATTTGTAACATATCACTTATTGATTACCCTTCTCCATAATGTACGAAGCTGTACTGTCTGGAAAAAGGAGCAAGCCTGCAGACTGATCTGTACAAGAAAGGGAGCAAGCAGTCCAAAAGCTTTATGGCCAGCTCCTCCCAACAGTTAAGTTTTTCTTAATTTTGGATGAATGGTTTCATATTAGGCTTTGGTATTAGTTCTTCGATATGCATATTTGACATAAATTGGTAGGAAGTACCAAAGTGTCTTTAGCCAACAACTTAAAAACATCTCAAGCCATTTTGTAAATCATTCTATTCTTGAGATAGAAATATTACAATTCTGAAGTGCTATACTAGCTGTACCATTCTTTCTGTTTCCTCATAAGCTAGTGTTCAAGTCACAGACATGGTCAATAAGGGGACAACAAATTTGTGAGAAGGGTCTGCTTGTGCATGCTCTTTAAAAATTTCAAAAATAGGTTTTGAGCAAAACCATTTCCAACAGCCTATAATGACCCTAGATGCTGTAATATTGTAGCAGGTACAGACCATGATCTTTTACTTGCTGCCGGGATACATGTAGCATTTCTTCTTTATACAGCTGAATAAACTTCATGAGTGGGACTGTGATGTGACACTACTGGCATACAACCATACCACAAAGAAGGCGTTCACTACAGGGACATCAGGTGGACTCAGGTTCCTGGAGGAAAAGCCTGAGGTGGAGTGGGACTTTCCTTCCTCAGTGATCCATAATAGAAGTAAGTATCATGGCATTCTGAAATATGTTATGTGGGAAAGCGATTGGTGTGCAAGAATTGTTTGCCTGTTTTATTTGGTTTACAGTGTGTTCTGGAACTTAGGGGTGAATGGAGAAAGACTCAGGGCCTGATGAAGGTTGTTGAGAGCATGGCTTATAATTAATGAAGCAAAATAAAGACTAATGTTTTAGCATGATGTTCTTAAACCTGAACATAAGAGAACATGGCAAATGGAAGTGGAATAAGAGACAGGTGCCAAAAAGTTAAAGGTAACATATATACATGTATTGCTAGAAACAAATTGGTAAACTTTGTGCACTTTTGATTTCAGACAGCAACCACAGGCCTGTCAGCCTCAAGGACCAGGTGGCCAGCCTCCTCAATGACAAGTGGCTCTAGCCATATTTTATGTTAATTTTTTGTATAAATTACAAATTGTTTTAGAAAAGTTTTTTTTTATACTTTGAAATAAAGTTGCTGAAAAGTTGCTGAGAATTGATTTGAAATAGGTCAAACATGTATCTAGTATGAATAATTGCTTTTCCATCTCCAGTATGAATTTGTTCAACATAGTCATGTCCATGGTTGAAAATGTCAGAGAAGCAACAATTTTTTGTTGTTTTAAGGATCTTTCTTAGGATCTAGGAAGATACACTGGCTTCCCGTACAAATATGTTCAAGAAGGGAAGTACCACCTGGATAAGGGTTGCCAGAGGGCTTCATGCTGAAAAAGCCAGGGGAGATGGGGATGGGCAAGCTGGAAACAATCCTTGCCCACAAGGACACCATTGTGATCAAAGGTGAAGCATTCTTTTTTTTTCAAATTTTCTTCACATAGTTATTGATGATGAAATGAATTGTTGCTTCTGACTGTAATTCAAGACTTACTAATTATAGATGTTTTTCAGATTAAAAGTTTAAGAAGTTTGCATTTCTTAAAAGCTAACAAGACCAATGCTGTTTCATACATGTGACATGAGTGCTGTAGAGCAGCTGCATCGGACATTTTTTTTCAAACAGAGAATATGGCAAGCCGACATTCCGGCCCAGTACGACGGACACCGACACATCAACCGGCACAGCTGAAGCTACTATCCATGCAGGGTGAAGACCTGGTACATGGACGCCACGTTCAAGGTGGTGGGACAGTCACTCTTGTTTAGTCCTTCACATGCCATTATTGTAACTTGTTTATTACTATTACTTTTTTTTAGTTTTGATAGTAAGATGTTATTTAGATGTTATTTTTTATTGTCACTTGTGCTGTATCTCTGTTGAGGAGCCGGCCCCGTAGAGAAACCAGCTTTCTGTTGCCGGCTCCTTACAGTTTTTTTTTTTAAATCTGTTTAATAAATAAATTTTAAAAAAAACAGCCGTTCCACCAACTCTTCGGAATCCATGCCTTCGTGAGAGGAGACGAGGTGAAGAAACAAGTCCCTCTGGCCATCGCCTTTATGTCTCACGAAGAGAAGAGAGACTACAAGAAGGTATTTCGTTTGTGTCAGGCCGCACCTGCAAGTGCTCTTCAAGTGCAAGGGATGCAGCTACCAGGGAACGTGGAGGAGCCAGCCTTCCTTTGGCAGGACAGCAGCCGGAAACATGTTGCTGTCATCTGCCATCCTGTTCGGCGGGGCTAGTGTCACCAAGGTTTTGCGGGTACTGTCACATATGGGTGTGGCCATTATGTCTGTGAGATCGTACTTCAGACATCAGGAGCAAGTCCTGTTTAGAGCAGTGCAGAAACTGTGGAGGGAGCGACAGTTCTGGATGCTGACTGTCCTGCAAGCGGAGGGAGAACCCATCGTGTGTGGTGGAGATGGGAGAGCAGACACACCTGGATACTGCGCCAAGTATGGGACATACACTCTAATGGTTCTGAAGAAGACAGCGGTTATCAACATCCAATTTGTACAGGTACATTTTATAACTTTGTAAAAGTTAGTTTGTAAATTGTAGCACTGTGTAATTCTAATGCATGTACCGGTATGCCATCTGGCATGCTGTATCAGTGTATGATATAGAGAACTGATCCCGAGTCGAAGTCATAGATCAAATACATGTCGGATTCCCAGGTGGATTCCGAAAACAGTTTGGATCCCAAGTAATGTCAGAGAGCCTCAGGTAAAAGGAAAAATCAGAGTGTGGGAATTATTTTACTAAATGTTTAAACATCCCCACTCTGAGCATTTGTACAAATTTAAGATATTGTAGCATAGCTCTTAACATGTGATGATTGTTTGAATATTGCATTTTATGTATCGTATGTCCTTGGTAACATGTTGGCCAGCATATAGTATATCTAGTTGATTTGCCTTGTTTGGTAAAATACAAGCATACATGTTATACGTATTATCCACTTTGCTGTTTAACACATTAGGAAAAGATTTTTCTACACCGTACTTGTTGTCCTTGATTAACGTCTAATAACTCGCTAGACATGGTCTCTTGGTGCTGGTTTGCGCTAGGTTCATTTCAGAGTCAACAGTCTGGGTATTTAACCCTTGGTGCCTTGTGCTTCTGTGATGGGGGAAGTGTCTCTAGGAGCGGGAGGAACGTCCCCCAGTCAAGCAAGAAAACAAAACAAACACACACACACACACCAAGTCAGAACATACAAAGTATAAATACCGGAGTTGTCCCCGAAAGCAAACGTCAAACGACAGATGTCTGACTCTGAGCTTTCCTTGTACCCGTGGTGCATAGGATGGCTGCCAAACAAAGAGGTATGAACCACAAATTCAGTTGTAACTTACGAAACCACCGCCTCAAGAAGGACCATCAATATTACTATCAGGTACAACAGCAGCTGTTTTCAACAGGAAGAAAGTACTGTGACTTTGTAGTTTGTTCTGTGGGCGACAAGAAACAAGCCAAGATAAAAATGGAGAGGATCTATCCAGACTTGGACCATTGGAATGGTGTTGTTCCTAAGCTATCCCACTTCTGGCGATACTGCATTTTACCTGAGATCCTTGGCAAATGGTACACACAGAAGAGGGACATTCTTGTAGAGCCTGCTACCAGTACCAACAGTTGTGTGTTTCTGTAGGACCACATCAGTTTCACATTTAATATTAAGTATTATAAGTTCTTGCTACTATATTGTTATGAACCGGTCACACACTGGGCATTTGAGGAGCTACATAATTTATTGTCCTACCTCGAGGACTCCTAGCACCAGAGTGAGGTTACAGGGTCTGACTGTTCTACTATTTTTGCGGGGTGCGACAGGGCTGCAACCTGAGTCCTCTCCTCTTCAACCTATTCATCAATGATTTTCCAGCACTATTAGATCCAACATCTGCTACAACTTTGCTAAATGACTCATTAAGTCAGACACATTCAGAAACTGGTTTCCTCCTTCCCGTGGCGACGTCAGCTCCAGAGACACTAGAAATAAACACCTTCTGTCCATATTTAGGGCAGGAACAAACAGATACAAGAACAGTCCTATTCCATACATGATAAAACTACTAAACGAACAGTAACTTCTCCGCATTTAGAACATTATTATGATGTAAATATTAATATTTGTACCAAATGTCAATTTGTAAATAGCCTTATCTATTGCTGTGAAAAGTATGCAATTCAGACACTTTACCTGGCTGCGATGTACTTTTTCAGGATCGTGTTGATCAAATAAACCAGTCATTCATTCATTCATCATCGAGTCCATGAAGAAGAGAGAATCAGTTGTCATGATTGACAATGAAGAGATCGAGAGGAAGACAGTTACATCAATACTTCAGGATATGAATCTTCACCTTGATTTTACTGTATTTCACTTTCAAGTGAATGCAAATTAGTTTTATTTCCTATGGAAAATTACATGCAATACCTGGCCATGGTCATAAAATACTCTTTAGATTTTAGATATTCTACCCTCTCATGACAATTGTTGGTAAGTATTAATTGCGTGAACTATGTATACAATATCTATCACATAACCACTGTGTAATGGTATGTGTATGGCTTTGCTTGAACCCTGTTCCAATATTGTTACACAAGCAGAGGTGTAAAGAAAATGCAGTTATGCTGGACCTTATTGCAATATAAAAATTGCCACTTGGTTTGTACAACACCAGATGAATTGTTGTTTATGCTTTCCCTAATATGGTGATGTTGTTATGTCCACTAGCTTGCAAACAAAGACTACGTTGTGCAGGAGATTCTCTACCATCATCTGGTGAGAGTACGTGTGGCATCACTGGAGAAGATGAAGTCTGGATTGAAGACGCTGAACATTTTGGAAATGATACAGTCTGACCCAGAACATTTCAAGTACGTATTACTTTCTTTGAACAACTTACATTTTGTTCCCTTAAAGTGCTCATGACACCAACATACGACCTTATCTGACTGTAGTTGACATAACTAGTATTACCTGGCTAACAGACACATTTACAATAAATGTACACAGTTCTCCTGTTACATTCGAAATTTAATGCCCCGCCTCGGAAAAGTCAGCCCCTGCACGTTTACTTCCATTGTAGTCTGATTTGTAAAACATTTTTTTATCATACATGTGCTAATAAATAAATCAATAAATAAAGCTATGGCTCGTTTTTATGTTTTTCTTTTTGAAATATAGGTCAAAGAAAACAAAGTTGTCTAGTGAGTTCTACTGTCTGGGGAAAGAAGTCAAGCGAAAGCTACAAGCCGTTAGTGAACAGGCCATAAGAGCTGCGGTGGGCGATGTAGACATAGACGCTTAATACACCCACTTCCATCGTGTGGAGCTTCGGGGTGAAACCATCTACAGCCTGGAATATGGACGCGAGAGGTCACGGAACAGTCGAACTGTAGGGTACCACCGTGATGGAGCACTTAGATTTGGTGAGGCAGTTGTCTTCTGCTGTGTGAACAATTTGTATCTTGTTGTATTGAAAGATCTAGTGCCTGTTGAAATCCCCCGTAGTGGCAATTGACTAAGTCAATAATGATTTCAGGGAGGCAATGATGTTAGAGTTGCGTCAGCAGGTACTAGAAGTAACTCCAACCAACACATTCCTGACAGTCCCCGTTAGTGCCATAGACATAGGTATGGGATGAAATGAAGATTACGTCAGGTCTTGTGTATAGCAAATCATTAGGAGAACTGATCGGGTTCACCGATCTGGGTGCCATCAGCGATTAACTGAAAGACGTTGAAAGAAGATGCCGTGAAGACCAGCTTGGTACAGATGAAGAAACAGACTTAGCAACACATATCCTTGCTCTAATGGTCCGTGGTATCTTCACAAATCTGGAGTTCGCATACTACCCATGCCAGGGGTTTAACAGCGACCAACTGTACCCAGTGGTGCGGAATGGTACTTTCGTCATAGAATTTTTGGGCTTCCACGTGAGGGCTTTTGCTCCAGACGATGCTTCGCCAAACCGGAGGTTTGTCACGTTTCTGTAGAATAAATATCACATACAGTATCCAGACGCTTACTAGTGTTTCTCCCTCTCAACTTCTATTTGTGTAGATGCTATAGTTAAAAGTTCGAGGTAGTACTCCTATTGTGTGTGTGTGCTTTTTGATTCATGTACTTATAGCTTTTCTTCTTTTTTTCTTTTCTTTTGTACAGACTGGACTGGTGCGCTCAAGATAATCCTGCGCAACATCCTTGTGCACGTTGGGGAAGACCAAGAAACCTACTTCCGTGCGAGCGACGAGGAGCAGCAATCACCTGTGTAAGCACCGCGGAAGAAACCCGTGTCAGCACCGCGGGTTAAACCAGTGCCAGCACCGCGCCAACTTGCCACCGCCGACCCAGTCCGAAGAGCAGATCCCGAGACCTCCGCCGCCATGACCAGCCCCCGAACCACCGACGACCCTGACCAGCGAGATGACCCATTCCCGACAACCCCCAACTCATCAACACCACTACAGCGCACTCGCCGTTCCACCCCAAACAACCTTTCCCTCCTGAACTCAACAATCTCCTCCGCTTCACCCGTACCATCAGACCAAGCTGCATTAGCCCGACGCCAGATTCCCCAGGTTCTCCCCGTTCCCAAGGTTCTCCCCCTTATCCACCTCCAGCAGGCGTCTCACCAGTCATCTGGATTGAATCCCCCATCCCCCGGAAGAGACCACCCTCAATAAGCCCCAGAAAACCAAGCGCCAGGATTAAGGTACCTAAGAAGTCGTTCACTCCGACGGCATATGAATGAAAAAAAAAACAACTTATGTATTAGTTCTACTGGTAATAGAATGTGGTATTATCATAAATTGACTTGTTCCAACTTTCTACTTTTGTACCAAAGCACTTTTGTACTATAAGTTTTCGAAACAGCAACGTCCGATAAAAGTAACAAAAGGGGCGAAAACGACTTTGGTTACTGATCGTACTTGTACCTACCCCCCCCCCCCCCATCAGCATGATGGCTGCAGAAGGCCAACTCGTGTTCAAAGGGAATGCAACTGCTGCCTGGCTGAAGGCTCTCGCCACAGATAATCCTCACTGTAAGGTACAAAGCCATCATGTTGACATGGTACCAAACATAGACGGTATGGAAACGAAGCCTTTGACGAAAGCGAGGCTCGTTACAGGGATTTCGCAAGGGATGATGGGTATTACTATTAGGTTAAAGGTCACTCGGCGGCAAATTCAACCTGGGTGACCCCTCCCATTTGCTGTACTCGCTGTTTCAGAGCCTCCTTCATTTGTCCTTGCTGTTATATACGTCTATACGTCTTGTTGTCAGTGATTTGAACAGGTATGCTTCGGACGTAGGCTTTTACACGAGAGTAACAACTAACAACGTTTACATGCGTGTTGTGCCCCTCCCCTAACTGCGTGACTGTATGTAGTTAAATACATGTTGTATTGCACTGTATGTAACGTTATATGCATTAAGGACTTGACTTAAACTGTGAATGCACATTACAAGTGCCCTATATCGCTACCTTTTGATATACATGTATCTATAATGGCCCATTGTCCACTAAAATACATATGACCATGGGACAAGCATGTAAATCAAATTGTATAACAATTGACTGTGTAACTCATGCTGAACTGATAATGTATCGGTAAACAGATAATGTACTATGCAAACTAAAAGGCCATTGTTCTTTTCAGGAAACGTCTTTATTTCAATGTCAGAGCTGCTGTACACACTGTACAGTATTTGAGAAGGTAACATTCATTTGTAGATAATCACTGCAATTTTACCAGTAAAAACCACAATATCTCAAACTGCACCGTCTGTGTCATCATTGTGTCTCTCTCGATATATATCATAAATACACTAGATAGTCTTCACAATGACCGTAATTTTATTGACCGTAAATATTAAAATTGAGACATTACATGCGTGTTGTGCCCCTCCCCTAACTGCGTGACTAAAAGTCTTGCAAGATAATACCTATGGCAAACTACATGTATCATAATTTTATATGGACCCTTGTCACTTTGTTCAATGACCGAATAAGCCAATGACCAAATAAGACAAACCTGAAAGTCCCATGTCACTTACACTAGAATAAAGAAACCTATTGTAAACGTGACATCTGAGTGCGGCACAAAACTTGCACAAAGATACCTTTTGCCACCCATATCTTTGTGAGTGCAAGGAGGTTTTAAAAGATTTTGTACATGCATATACTACACTATATTTCATAGCTGTATGTTTGCCTTTATCGAAAGAGCATCCCATATTTTTTCATGAGCTTAATACTAGTAATCTTATCCATTTTCAGATCGCAAAGGAAGCCTTGCAAGGGTTTGCACAGTATGTGGCACACGCTTTAAACCTCCGAAAGATCGGAAACCCAAACCTGTGGTAGCATTTCGGTTAACGATTTTACATCCGTTTGATGGTCTTGATGTCACGAATAACGAAGAGGACATCCACCCTCCCTTCATTTGAGAAGTGCCGGGCTACCTTGAGCAAGGCACAAGCAAAGCTTCAAGAAGGAAAATGGGCTACAACAATGTTACCTGACAAGCTCCCAGTTTTTGATCCTCACATGGAAGACACGTGTAACATATGCAACTACAGACCAACTGGCATGTAGGCCAATCCAAAAACACCCCAGTGGGTTACCAGCCTGTCCTCCACGCCTCAACTTCTAAACACCCCCTAGGTTGCGAGTGTCCTCCACCGCCTGAAAACACCTCAATTTCTGACTATATCACTGATGAGAAGATTATTGATGAAGCTACAAAACACGGGTTTGTCCATCTGGGGAATGCTGGGAACGGTAATCTGGTTTAAGCCAAGTATCAGGAGCATCCATTTCAAGAACAAGTGAATATCAAACAAGACAGGATATGGGAGTTGTTCATCCACAACAAACCACTTTCTCCTTCCCATTCAGTACTGTCGCCTCTTCCACCTGTGATCATAGAACAGTCAACTTTGTTTCTGGAACTGACCTATACTTCTATTTGCATTGGCAACGTTGGGTGCAAGGAACAAAGCCATAGCCCTGGCCATGCAAGGGCGGCATGATACTGAATCAACTCGGAAGCTCGTCAGTATAATGGACAGATTCTTTGACTGAACGTCAAAAGCACCTACCAGGGAGCACGTACCAGGAAGGCTGATCTGGAGCCATATCGAGATGTTGCAGATGTCAAGTTCACGGAGTTACAGTTCTTAATTCTAACTCAAGGTCTTCTTGGAGATGAAGGAGTGATTTAAAAACATTTCGGCAACATTTGTTTTTCCAACACCTATTATTTGTACCCCAGTAAACTAGGAGTTGAATACCACGTACCCTCCGTACTAATTACAGATAATAAGAGTTTTAGACCCCGTTTACATTCATTTTTCCTATCCGAATAAATGAGCTATCCGAATAGAAAATAGTCTATTCGAATAATTTTTGGAGTGTGAACGCTCCAAATCACTTAGATTTTGCCCGAATCGATTCCAAAATAATCCACCTCGCGAGGTGGTTTGAGACACTTGCGGCGGATTCGAATCGGACGAAACCGCGAATGTGAACGCGAAGTGAATAGGATTTGCTGGCGTGACGTCATACATCCGGGAAAAACACTTCATCCCACGCTAGATTGTTACTTCATCCCACGCTAGATTTTTGCTTTGATTTTAACCACCGCGAATCGTCAAATGTCCGGAAAAAAGAAGGGCTCCGCCTCCACATGGACCCATGACGAGACGAAGCTACTGCTTTCCTTGTGGGGCCGGGAGGAAACGCAAAACAAGCTGGGGAAAGCTCACAAGAATAAGGATATCTACGATGACATTGCACGCGGCATGGCCGAGCGTTGCCTCCTCTCAGCCAAAGCCCGACGGCCGCGCTCCCTTCCTCGATTACAGATCAGTTTCCACAGAAATAGCAGCACCAAAAGCTGGGGCATACTTATTCCCGCCATCTTGTGGTTGACCTCAACCTCTGACCTCTAGCTCTGACCTTTGACGAGCGCCGCGTAGCGATATTCCCTGAAACGCCAAGCGAATCGCTTCAATCCCCTCGCGTGCGGACGCAATTCGGATCGGCGAAAAGCAGTGCGAACGCTCTGTGGATTCGTTGTCGATTCGGATAGACTATTTTCTATTCGGATAGCCCATTTATTCGGATAGGAAGAATGAATGTAAACGGGGTCTAGAGGAGAAAACAAGTAGGAACGATCCTTGTGAGAAAGTTCACACCAACTTCAAAAGTTATAATTAGTGGCGGCTACTTTCTATGGTTACTTTGTAATCTCCAAGCAGATACCTCCAAAAGCAAGCGGAATACTAATAAAATATTTACCGCTTGTAACCAGGGGCATTAAGCCAGGGACGCACTGTATTATAATTTACTCTATATACAGATAGACATGTCTTTATCTTGTTGACATTACCAGATTTACGCCAGGATTTCAGTCAAGCATGGCAACCAGAAATCTGCGGCCACTAATCGCACTCCAACCATATCATCAGCGGAAGAGACCACCCAGCTCGTCGCGCCAACAAAAACAAAGCCCGCGTTCAGCACAGATGGACGCTGGCGCCACAGCCCAGACAGCGGGAGTGGCGACACTTGGACCGGCGGACATCACGCTGCAACAGCTGAGGTAAAACAGCAGTCTGCAAGCCGCGGTTCAAACAAAGTACGGAGACACGCTCGGATGGGTGAAGAAGAAAACAGAAGGTACAAGCAACAAGTATCAAGCTACAAGTATCTAGCAACAGGATGCGATCAGAGAAGACTTTCAAACTTGTTTGGAATCGGAAACTCAACGGTTTCCACCCATAGCCAAACATGAAGGACCCGATATGACAGCACAGCAGACGTATGGCTCACATGGTGCAGCGACACTTATTAAACGTAATAGACCTACTCAGGTCCCGTCTGAGATGCCCTATCACAAGGGAGAAATGTTGGAGAGAAATGTCTTATTACAAGGGAGAAATGCCCTATCACAAGTGACCGCAACATCGAGGCTAAGGAGAAGCTAACCAAACTTTGACTAGATAAACTAGCCGGCTAAAAGATTCGTAACCTTCTTGGCGAATTAACTGTTAAATTATCACTTCTCTGCACACAGTAATAGACTTATATAGTTGAAGGCATATTATGGATTATACACATAAGAACTTGTTGGAAGTTTGAAGCTAAACCTCTAGATGTCAAGCTAGCTGTTCTCTCGTATCTTTTAAGGGATGAAGATTGGGAGTTCATGCGTGTGGAGGGCTCCAACTACTTTGAGCCTGTCAACACCCGTGTACATGGACACACCCTGCTCACTACACTGGCACCCCGGAGCGGCTGCTATTTGTACATCAGAAGGAGACATCAAGTAGCAGCAGACATTATGACGGTGAGACAGTTAATTGGTCACTATTTGGAAATCAATCATTGTGGAGATAAATAGTAAAAGTGCCTTTACAAGTCTTTACATTAAGTTATGTGGAAACCATAACAATTTTTAGTGCCCTGGTATTTTTTTTACGTTCTATACCATTCCTTATGGAAAAGCAAGCAAAAAAACAGGCTGCAGTTTGACCCCAGGCTGCAGTTCGACCCCAGGCTGCAGTTCGACCCCTGGCTGCAGTTCGACTCCAGGCTGCAGTTTGACCCCTGGCTGCAGTTTGACCCCAGGCTGCAGTACCAACGGCCACCCCCATTTTAAAAATAGATGTAGTCTGTTCTTTTTTACCTGCATACAGTTATGGTATTGCAAATATGTTACCGGGTATTGCAAATATGTTACCGGGTATATAAAATCTGTAACTTCACAAGATATACTGATATTCTAGAGTAAAACTCTCCAACTACTAAGTAATAATATCTTGTTATCAGTTTCTGCAGATTTGCAAAGTTTTCTTTTGCAGCTTTATATATATAGTTATCTATTTTCTTCCAGATCTGCAATGATGGTACACACAGTGCAGGATTGTGACAAAACTGTCAAATGTGTCCTGTACCCTGTAATAAATACAATACAGAGCTCTTCTTGGGGCTGCCTTTTGACGGAGGAATGTACCATAAATCTGGCATGTTGTCCTCTGAAGATTTTAACCTAACTTGTATGTAAGAAGTACTGTACGTATACCATCCTCTCCCTGAGTCTGGAGAAGTGGAAGAACATGGCATTGACCATGCTGCGGGCCATGCTTGCTTACTCCACCACCACAACACTCAAGTACAGATTGGCCTTGGAAAGTGCAAAGTGAAGGTAATAAAAGATTATCTATTTTTTTGGAGTTATGGTCTCATTGCCATTTCATCAATGCACAATCTAAATGTTTCATGCATACCGGTACGTAACGGTAATGTTATCATTTTGGTGCTAACAAATTGGAAATTAGGTCATTCCGGTGATACATTGTATTTTCCACAATCCAATCTAACCATTAATATCTCTACAAGCTGCACATTTAAGTTCAGAATCTTAGTTTAAATTATTGCTTAAAATGACTATTTAGATGGCTTGATGCATAACAGGCCGGACTTGATGTAGCTTCTCTCTGTTTTAGAAGGTGAATGCCGCCCTACTTAATGGGCAGGGGGAACCATTAAATTGCACAGAAGTCCTCAAGTCATCAGACTTTAAGCACACCAACAGATGAAAGGTTGAAAGTCTGCATCTTTTTTTTTGGATTTAGAAAGAAAAGAGTTTTGTTACGTGAACGATTAAATGGCATGGAATAAAGCCTGGTGTTTCCTACAATTTGCAGTCCTGCTGTGTGACTATAAGTTGTTAAAGTAATTTATATGGCTGGTGTGTTACGCCGAAGGGCGGTTATACCGGCTATACAGATATGTGCAGAAACTATTATCTTAGGCCTTTACAAATGGTGTAGTTTGAAAGAACCTTTCCTTGAGAAAGACAAGAATGTGTTGACCAGGGGACAAAGTACAGCTGGCAGCAGGAACAACATCCTTCATCTCCCCTCCTATTGGCGGCATCTTCGAAGGGACGTGGCAACCTTGCACACGGAATACTGTATGTTATTTTTTAAACTTTTTTTATTGAACGCTCATGCTGGTACGTACTAAAGCACAGTTATTGAAGACAATATGATGTTAGGTATCCCAGGGATATAGTTTACCCAAGGAGGTTAGTGCCTAATTCAGAGGATCTTGGACGACACGGAACTTCAGAAAAGTACATGGACGCAACGGAAGCATTCAACAAAATATGAAAACTCCAAATCAGGCAGGTTTATCCTCTAATAATTACATACAATTTTAACTCATTCCAATAATAGACTCAAAAGTACAAGAAAATTCCCATCAAGTTAAATAGTCGTTCTATCTTTATCATTGCAGAACATCGCAGAGGACAACAGAACGCAAGGCACAATGGAGAAGTTACAACAGGATACGCTGCTCCAGCAGGGTACGCTGCTAGAACAAGACGTTTCACTCCCTCGTGCAGTTTTCAGCGTCCTACGACGAACTACTACCAAAGCTGCTGAGGGAGTATACGGAGCAGGTACCTATAACATCAAAGAAGAAAGGGCAGCCACCATCTTAAAAGGAGGTAGGTAGCCACTTAACACATGTACAGTAAATTTATTTTGTATCATTGTTTCAGTGTACATCAAACTAGGCTTCGCTATTATATACACTGGCAATCTATGCAAATATTCTTGCTACAGTTGCACTGCACGGCTTTAAACTGCAGGACTTAGTTATCACACAGTATATTAAATCTGAAAAGTACACGGACGCAACAGAAACATTCAACAAATATTGCAAAACTCCAAATCAGGCAGGTTTATCCTCTAAAAATTATTTTCTTACATACAATGAAAACTTGTTCCAATAATAGACTCAGATGTATAAGAAAATTACCATCAAGTTAAAAAGTCTATCTTTGTCATTGCAGAACATCACAACAGACAACAGAACCCAAGGTACGATGGAAAAGTCACAACAGGTGCTAAAAAGGGTACGCTTTAACAACAAGAAGTTTCACTCCCTCGTGCAGTTTGCTGCGGTGCACGACGAATTGCTACCAAAGCTGCAGAGGGAGTACTCTGAGCAGATACCCATAACGTCAGAGGAGAAAGGACAGACACCATCTTATTAAAAGAAGGTAGGTAGCCCCTTAACATAATTCCATGTAGATTTATTTTGAATAATTATTTCAATATACATCTTACTAGGTCTCGCCATTGTATACACTGCCAATCTACACAATCTTGCTACAGTTGCACGGGTTTAAACTGCATTGAGTTAGTTATCAAACAGTATACTAAATCAAAAGATTCGTCCTTGGAATTCTACTACTGACCTCATTGATACATTAATGTATGAGTACATGTTTGTTATTATATTTATTAAAAGTTTGTGGAATTTTATTATTCAGATTTCCAAGAAAGAGGTAACCCTGGTAGAGGAGAAGTGGCAGAAACGCCCAAATAGGCTGAGGGGACGAAACAAGAACGTCGGTTTTTACCTCCAGTCACCCACTAAGGCACTGATGATGGGGGATGGATTTCAGAATGTTTCAAGCTTTGGCACCAGAATGGGCCATTCATTACTTTAAAGTGGATGACAAAGAATGGAATCTCATTGACCAAAATCCCTCTATTGTCAGCATGCTTCTTTGAACATGATCAAAAAATTACAACTGGCAATGCAAAAAATGTGAAGGAACAGCTTCATAACTCAGACTCAAAAAACTTGTTCTTTTTGTTTCAGCAAAAACCTGGCCTGAGTTCAATGTAACAACGTTTGGAAGCAGCAGGCGCTTTCTACCAACAAACCATCCACTTAGGTTGGACGACAAGCGGTTCCCTGACAAGTGCGTAGAGCAACGTGAGAGGCCACCTCCTCAGACCAACCAAGTGGTCTATAGACAAGCCATAGAAACCCTCACAGAAGACATAGAACGGAAGAAGAAAGAGAGAACTACACAGGGAATAAGGTATGTGATTGAATGATCTGAAGCTATAAGGGCCCCAGATGTCAAAAATTAGAATAGCATCATTTGTGAATACTTCCATATCAACCAGAAAACTACCTGTAGATCTGAAGGGATATCAGCTAACCATAACGTTAAAGAAAGGGCAGCCACCATCTGAAAAGAAGGTAGGTAGCCACTTAACAATATGTTATCCATGTATATTTATTTTGTATAATTATTTCAGTCTACATCTAACTAGGCTTCGCCATTGTATACACTGCCTATCTCTACAATTTTTTTTGTATCTATACCTCTAATGAGAAGACACAGCGGACGTATTTGTCTTTTTGTTGTGCCGTCATTGTCTGTGACTTTGTTTATTTCATTGTAGTCTGATTGAAGGCTTCGTAACTGTTGGCCTGGGGAACATCGGCAACTCGTGTTAGTTCAGTGCAACAGTGCATGCATTCTCTTACTGCCACATAGGACAAGCATTTTCAAAGAGTAAGTACACTACGAAATTTCTAATTTAGGCCATCTTATTCTGTGTTGACTGCGGCGAAAAGGGACATCTGTTCGCAGATTGTCCCTTCGAGAAATGTGGACGTTGTTTGCAACTTGGACATAACACAGGAATGTCAGAATGTTCTGACATCTGTTCCATCTGTGGCGTGCAGGGTCATGTCCATCGGGCGTCTCCCAAGTCCTTCGCCTATGTAACAGCTCCCGGCAGCAAATGGACATCTGCCGGCGAGCCAGTTTTAGAGCAGGTGACCAACTCCGTAGCAGCAAAAAAACCCAGAAACGGTAACCGAGACGCCATGGCCGCGCTCAAACAGCGCAAGTCAGAGCTGACGCAACTACATGTACTAGAGATGAAGAAGCTCAAGCAGGAGGTGGAGGCTCTAGAGAACTGGCCACCGAGCCTTCAGCGGTCCAAATGCAAGGCTTGACGTTGCACTTACTAAAGTCGAGCGGGTGCATGGGAGTAAGAGAAGGGGAGTGTCGCGAAAGTCTAGAATAGCCAAACAACGCCGACAAAAAACAAGCAAGAGGAGAGAGCAGCGCAGAGAGAAAAGTCTAAAAGAATGCCTGCAGGCGGTTCCACTAAATGCAACCGACAGCAGTCCTGTCACCCCGGACGAGGTGGATACAAAAGCTGTGAATGCATTCGACTGCAAAATATGGGAAGGTTACATATCGTTACAAGTATCAGGAAGATTGTTGTAACAGCATGAACATCCACTCTACTTATTTATATTTTATCTTATTCTTCAGTGCTGATCAGCAGTGAGGAGGCCAACGCCATCCTGTACTACCTGGAGAAATCACATTCTAGATCAGTTGACTGAGGACATGATGTGTTTGTCCAAGAAAGACCATGGAGGCATCCCCTTTGACTTGAAGGGGACTAAAGAGTCCGTTCAGCTGGTACACACTTTCCAGCAAAAATCAAGACTGTAATCCAGGAGTGATAAAGGGAAGCTGATGAGAGAGGGGAAGCTTGTGCTCATTGAAGAAGAGTTTGACAAGGTTATACCAAGCTGGCCACCCTGGGACCAGAACACTGAACAGTGTAGTTAGAACTTGTGCAGTTTTCTGCTTTACTTGCTAATTCTACTTTTCAATTGGACTTTTCAAATCGATCTGGGGGACATACATTTGTCCTACAGCATCGAGGACAAATCACGGATCGCGAATCAAATCATGGAAAGGCGAAACCATCAGACAAAACGGACATACGCTTCTCTAATGTAGTAATTTATATACAGGTGTAGAAAATTTAGTACTTTTGATGTTGGTTCCTTTTCTTCCTTACGTTAATTTATGTTATACAGGCGAATATCGTACGCAAGGTCATCAGCTCGTTTCTAGAGGTTTGTGGTGTGTGTGAAACCACTTTTGGATTAGTATGTCGGTTTGATGGGGCCTAGCGCTTCTCGACTTCCTCTGTAACGAATTGAGAATGTCAGGACCGTGTTTAGGCACCCGGTTTTAAGGAGATAAAATGACAAATAATAATTCTTTATTGACTCGACAAAAAGTACAGATACTTTTGTATGGTCAACTATGACTACGAACAAAACTAAATACATCTATGAACAAAATCATTCTACGTACAGAGTATATGTATGGGGGAAATTACGTACAGAATATATATCAGTGACAACATAACAGGTATGACAGACGAGGGTAAGTTACACAAACCGTAGAGTATGTGAGTGAAGACGGACAGAGAGTTAGGGATACAGAGAACGAAAAGGCAATAAAGTTTCATCGGGCCACGACACATATGTCTGTCTCCATTCCTGGCCGCTAAGATTCATCCGATGTTTCTGCTCAATACCCTACAAGTGGATAGAAAGCCTTCATGGCCAGATGATTGAATAAGAACAAGTATATACTCTAACCTAACAATATACAAATACATTTTAAAAGAATATCATAACAAGAAAAAACATTAAAATGTAGTTTAATAGGGATGGACCGAGAGTGGCGGGTGGGAGTGATGTATATGTACTGCTCCGCGTTGATCCGCGAATCAATTTAGTGTAGATGTGTCAGTAGATATGTGAAGTCATTAGGAGTATAAACTGAATTAATACAAGTATATGCTCAATGAAAGAAACTGTATTCATGTCCAAATTGTCCAAGCCCAGAACCGTGGGCATCCGTTTATTCGGCGTAGAGGATTCTGAGTTAAAGACGTGATTGAAATTTCGAAACCTCCCAAAACATCATAAAACAATAATAACACAAACAAAAGAGGGGGACAAAGTCCGACTGCCACCTCCTCGTGGTGTCCCCTGGGTAACGCTGACGGCAGCTAACGGCGACCAAATTCTAAATTGATTGCAAAAGCCAAGTGAAATGTTATGTGTACGGGGAGAGCAGCCATCAAGCCCTCCCAACTTCGCCCTAGTGAATGTGGATTGTAACTTTCTTTCCAACGACAACACGTCAGGGAACTGGAAAATTCTTCCACGGCTTCAACTGAACAGTCTTAAAACGACGGTCTAATTTTGAATATGCATTCTAAAAACAAATCAGATTCTTCAAATATGGAACACATATCCCTGTATTATAGACAAGCAGTACTTGGCTGGCACAAAGCGGGGGCCGGGAATGTTCCGGGGACTACCTCAAGCTTACTAACCATTCCAAAGCAGAAGGTGAGTCAATCAAGTTCTTTAGGGCCTTTCGGTCTAAGTACATTGTGGACTTCTATCTGCAACAGCACAATCCCTCACCTTCTCGGTACAGGCCACACTTCAATGGCTGGTTCCCCAGTCCGGTAGGGACACCCGGGTTTTGTGACTGTGGTAGAGAGATTGTGAGGAACGAGGACGACCTTGCAGAGAAGAACAGGAGGAAAGGGTTCAAGTATACGTAAGTCTCTGTTTTTTTGTCATGAAGCACTAGAGGTTGTATCCTGTGCAAAAGAGGGTGAACCCTCACCAAAGGTGACTGACGTTATGCTCCCAGATGTGTGTGACGTCTGTAGTCAGCCAAATTTCGCCAATGGTGAGAAGTTGGCCAGCCACAAGAAGAAAACTCCTGTCACCACAGGGAGACCTACTGCACAGGTAAGGTGTACGCCTTTTGATATTGATATACAGGTCATGAAAATAGACAGGCTCGTATCAGAGCTGGTAGTCAACGACAGGTACTGTTGCAACGTTGCGAACTCGCTCGCAAAAAGCATGCAAGTAAAAGAGTACTTTCTGCTTCTTTTTTTTTTTAAATTCTTAGTTTGATCAACCTTATGGCTAACCCTAGGGCATTTTGTTATTGTGCGTTTCGTAAAACCCCTACTGGAGCCCTGGAATGCGACCTCACCGCCAACAGGCTAAATATAGATCCCTGACATAAATACCGGGTTTGGTTTGGTTTTGTTTTTATGAGGATCTCCATTAGTGTGTTAATTCACACTATTCTTCCTGGAGTCCTGGTGAGGTACTCATTTACACCTGAGTGAAGTGAGGAAAGTCATGTAAAGTGCCTTTCCCAAGGGCACAAGATCGGTGACATGGGTGGGGATCGAACTCGGGACCTCTTGGGCCTGAGCCGAACGCACTACCGCTGCGCCACCTGGTCCCACCGGGCGGTTCCACCTCCCCAGGTCTTGAGGGGGGAGAGTTGAAATTAACTGAATTCGGCACTAAAGAAAGCCATAAAACACACACGATACAGTAAAAAATACCCTGATGCTGTTCTCGGAATTTCTCCTGGTTTGTGACAACCATTTTGGAGATATATCGGGTGGAAAATCGGGTCCTTTTGTTGTTTACAAGTCGGGCGATGACCGTACCACTCCTCCCGACGCTGAGGACGGGGGTGTGGGTACAAAACCACGACAAAATAAACACAAAGGACACAAAACATATGTGAGAAGAACCACGCAAACCTGTTCTGCTTCCGCACTGAAGGGGATGAGTTTCCCTTCAGGCAGAAGGGAGAGAGAGACTGTCAAAGTCAGAGCGTGGCTGTCTACCCCGGTCGGACGGGAGAAAGAGGGCGGTAGCACTGAGAAGCTCCACGTGGAGGCGTACGGTGTCAGAAAAACAGCCGTAATTCCCCCCAAAAATATCGTACAAAGCCGGAAAAACGACCAAAATGATCCTGGATCACCCAGTAAACCAAATATCTACACCTCTGGCCTATATGCCGGCTCCAACCATCCGAAAATGGCTGACAAAGGCGACTCGACCTGCAGCGTGCCCCAGACACGTCCGGACTAGACTGGCAGTCCGTGTGAAGGGCCGTTCACAAGGTCTTGCTCCGGAATTACTCCGCGTCTAAAATAGTCCGTTCTAAAAAATGATGGGCCCCAAAAAACGTATGTTTAGGTCGATCATAAATTTCCTTAAAAAATGCCAACTAATATTAAAATGATTTGAGATGAAAGCTTGTTTATTACTGACGTTGTCCAAGAGGACAGTCTTGGCTTGTACAAGCTGTCATCTACTGAGGCCGTGCACCATGTCTCGTTCCGCAATTTCTCCGCGTGTAAAAAGAGTCCGGTCAACAAAAATGATTGGGTCCCAAAACCGTATGTTTAGGTCGATCATAAATTCCCTTTATTCAATGCCAACTAATATCAAAAGGATTCGAGATGAAAGCTTGTTTATTACTGACATTGTTCACGAGGACAGTCTTGGCTTGTACAACTGTCATCTACTGAGGCCGTGCACAATGTCTCGTTCCGCAATTACTCCGCGTGTAAAAGAGTCCGGTAAAAAAATGACTGGGCCCCAAAACCGTATGTTTAGGTCGATCATAAATTCCCTTTAATCAATACAAACTGATATCAAAAGGACATGAACGCTTGTTTATCGTAGTACAGACATTGTCCACGAGGACAGTCTTTTCTTGTACCAGCTGTCGCCTACAGTTGCTGCCACCATCACAGCAGCTTTGAAAGATACACTGCTCCGGACAGGTATCCCTCTACTGCGGACAGGCAAATGATGGGGCTGCGAACGTGAAGGGCCACCCTTCCTGAGTCGCTAAACGAATCAAGAGAAAGGAGTCTGCAGCTGTTCCTGCATTGGGCCCATTCACTCAATCTATGGCCCCGTTCAAACGAAATCGCTTTGAGCGGGATTCGGGTAAACCACATTCCTCACATCTGGTCCACGTGCCACAATTTCCTTCTAAACCGTGCCCGAGCACGATTCGCCTAAACTACATTCATTGTTGTTTGATGGAAAGAAGCAAGGTGGCGTCTTGCCAATGTTAGAGGTTAGGGGTGAAAGTGCATCATGCCCTAAAATATGGCGGGTAATGGCAAAGAAGTTGTCGTGTTTTTCTTATGAATAATCGCTTGCAACCGGCTCAGAGGAGTACGAAGGAGACGCAGGCTAGGGTGGCCCTTGCAAGAATTCGTTGCCGACGACGCCGCTTGTTATTTGCGGACCCCAAGGTCAATGACCGGGTTAATATGCAAAGTAAACCTGATGAAAGCGCATCGGCGCGTTCAGACGCAAATCGCGATCCAGTCAAGGCGGTTTGAAACCACCTCCAGATGTGGTTTGGGATCGAGTCGCTTTCAATGCGATTCGGAGCGTTCAGATGGAGAGTTGATGGAGCCACATGAATCCAGAATCCGTCCAAACCACATCGAAACCGCTTTGAGCGATTTCGTTTGAACGGGGCCTATGTCTGCCAGACACCTGCAGACATATAGAGGCTGATGAACTAGTCACCAAAGCGGAAGACCCTGTTCAACCAACTGGCTGCTGGGAACAATTCAAGTCGTACAGTCAAACCTCTGTGTCCTACATGCTGGACTGTACGGACACCAGCAATGGATAGTATTCTCACCAACTACACCACCATCATGAACACTATGCAAGAGGACAACGAGACTACAAGGGATGAGTATGGCTTGAAAGCGGGTGGCGTCCTTACAGCACTAGAGAAATTCAACACTGTTCACGCTATGTCTGAGCCACCGCCTCTTTTCTGCTGCGGGGTAAGTTTCTACAAAGGAAAGCCTTTGATTCAGTAAGGTGGAATTTTATGGCAAAATCATTAGAATTTTTAACTTTGGCCCTCATTTTATAGCTTGGGTAAAAACCTTTACTCTAGTATTATAAGTTCTGTTTTAAACAATGGTTTACTTATCAAACCCGTTTACCGTGGGGTGTTGGACAAGGTTGTCCCCCAAGTCCTTATATTTATCTAGTATTGTTGTGGAAATATTGGCTACTAAGATTCGCAGTTAATGAAAACTTGCCTGGTTTATCTTCATGGAAGGTATTTTAAAAATTTCACAATACGCTGATGATTCCAATTTCCCCTTTGCTCCCAATTTAGCATCTTTCTATGCTCTTGAAGATTTAGACAGTTTTTCCCTTGAATTCTTTCTGGTCTGTCTTTAAATTCCTGGTCTGTCTTTAAATTTTTAGAAGTGCAAGGTACTCAAAATTAGCTATATAAAGGAATTTTAACCTACCTACACAACGTCATCTACCTATTCAGTGGGTAGATTGAAATGCAAACCTTTTAGGCATACATATACTGTACTAGTACCTAAGAATTTGGACTCCATTATCAACTTTAACTTTGCCTTTTTGGCAAGCTTTCAATCATACTTGGACACATTATTAATTTAAACACCATTTCTGATAAATGCTAAACAATTTTTATTTCTCCGTGGTAGTTTGTCTTATTCTTATGATATCAACTGTAAAATTATGTTAGCCACGCAAAATTATATAAAAGATACAAAACGTTTTTAGCTGACTGTGTATAGGTCCTGTTTTGCTTTGTTTTGTTTTTTCTTCTGGGAGGGGGAGGTTTTGTTTCACGCCATGTCTTTCATGTATTTATATATATTCAATGTCTTGTAAGATACTTTTTTTTTTCCATTGTAAAAGTGGCTGCGAGAATATAAGTTGTGCCTAACTTGAGTTCGCAGCCACTTGGTCCGTGTCCATTCATTTGTATTTTGAAGTGTTTTGAATAAAAAAATTAAAAAAAAAAAAAAAAAAAAAACTTTAACTTTGAGCCCCGTTTAGCAAAATTGGATATATTGTTAGTTATTTTTCTGGAAAGGAAAAGGTTTATCCTTGTTTGGTAAAGTAAGTGCTTATAAATTCCTTGATTGTTTCTCAATTCACTTATGTTTTTCATGTACTCCCCACCCCAAGTAAATCCTTCTTTGAACTCTATGAGAGGAAAAAAAATTATTTGGAATGGGAGCTAGAAAGGGTAAGCAGGAAAACTGTGGCTGCGGTCAACTAATGAGGGCAACATTGACATGTCTAGTGAATTGAGACCTGGTATGATCAACTGTTTCTACAGACATGCTATTGAGGTAAATGGAAAGCTGATTAACCATGTATTAGCGGTAGTTGAATGGTACAAGCCGTCTCCTATGAAAGACAAAATCGGAAATGGTAAATGTTGTACTACATGGAAAAAGGCGTTTGTGTGCCGAGGCAGTGCTTCCTTTATGCCTGTACAGCGCATATATAGTAAAGCTGTGTTTGCACACACCATGATTGTAGATGGACAGAAAGTAGTAGTTAGCCCTCTTACCAGAAGTACATATTTGTAAGTTTGTTAAGAAAGAGCACTAAGGCAGAGTTTATACTGTATTAGTGCTAGGTATGATTTTGACTTGTATTTTAGCTTGAGATGAAGTGGTACTGTATCTGTATTGTACTGTAAATGCGACGAACTGGTTTGTAGCACATGTGTATGTCTTGAGGTTGGCCCTGTAGCCCTGTATAGAGTGCTCAAATCTATTAATGTGCAGTGCCTGCCACCAAGAAGGTTAAATGCAAATATGAATGGTTTATTTCAGTTGACACCTCGCAGCCATTTGGCTGAAATACGTACCAGTTACAAAATGTCTCGAACTGAATCACATCCAAATTAAAGAGTTACACAAGTTACGAATATTGTAAACTAGCTTTGCGATAAGTCCATATATGATAATTTTCTTTAAACAGTTCAATATTAAGAGCAGACAACAGCAATATCGATTAGTCCTTATATGCCCTTGCCCGGATCAAAGACAAACCAGATGTGAACATCTCACACTGCCATTTAGTGCAGCACCGCTCTCTTTGTTTTTTTGTTATGTTGAATAAAAAAGAACATCTCACACAATTCGAAGGTGCCCCTTAACACCTGACTAAGGATGCACAAAAGGAAAAGGTATATCATCAAGCATTTTCAACTAGGCTGAGGAGTAAACCTGGGTGTGTCCGACCGTTGAGGACCAAGAATTACTACGGAGACTATGAGTGGCCCATTGCCGCAGCCATGGCCGTGAATCTACCGTCTAAGTCTCACCACAGCCATTAAGATGTGAGCCGCATGAAAGGCATTATTTAGTCTTTTTGGGGAATATTGTAGAAAGCAAGTATCACCGAATTTTGAATTTCCGCCGCAGTCCTGAATCTACCGTCTCAGTCTCACTGCAGTCGTGAATTTACCGTCTCAGTCTCACTACAGTCATCAAGATGTATGATCATAAAACGCATTTGGGGTTCCTTAACCACTACCCTAAATGTCAATTCTTTGATATATCTAGGGTGGGTTTGTATGCACACTTTTGAGCAGCGATGATTGGAAGTAAGTGGGTGGAAATCAGGTTTCCTTTGATAGAGAGGCTCAATTTTCATATGGATACTCATTTTCTTCCTTTCTACCGAGTCTTAATTTCAGTAACCAAGAATAAATGTTCTATTTATTTTCTGAAGTCATGACAAGGCATAAATCAATCATGAGAAGTTGCCTGCACTGGTGGGTGGGTACGGGGACAATATCCAGATCATTACCAGTTCGCAAGATAGTTTGTTTTCATTTCATTTCAAAAATGTCTTCCTTTTCTAATTGTATCAACTTAATGTAATATGTGACATATAATGTATAACAATGGTAATGCCCTCATTTTAGTCCTTGTTTGTCAAATAACAAAAATCTTAAAGATATAATGACCTATTGCATTATAAGTGAATAATTTTCATTACCTTTTCCACTGCAGGAGGAATGCAGGGCTCAATTACAGACCTTTGGCTTGAGCAGTGATGTGAGTATTGAAACAATTTGTATGCCTTAGGCCACACCAATTTTATTTGTTGCTTCTCGGATTTTTTCAGAAAAAATATGAAGCGACAGGGCGAAAAAAAAATAAAAATAAAAACAGGCCTGGGCATCCTATTATAGCCCCAAATGCTACGATAGGTGCCGTGAAGTCAACATGAAAGACTGGGTTAAAATTTAAACAATGAAATTTGAACTTTTAATCAAACCACTGCATTGGTAGATGTAACAATTGTAACAATTAGGAAGAAAATGACTTTCTTCAACTTTTGGGGGTAAAAAATGAGCATTTTTGAGTTGATTCAGAGCCAGAATGTTTTTGTTTTTTTGCAACTCAGAAAAAAATGAAGAGGCGAATCCGAGAAGCAACAAATTCAATTGGTGTGGCCTTATTATTAAAATTCAATTCCATACCATAGACTTAGGAGCTCCCTCTTCTCGTGACACAGGAGGCAGTCACGATATTCAGTATATTATGTTTGAGGACACAAACGAAGAAGAAGGAGGAAAGCAGAAGACAAAGCCGAAGAGGAAGGGAAAGCAGAGGACAACGGCGAATAAGTTTTCTTAGACGTGACCGCCAAAATTTTAAGTGGCTGGTGTTTAATGGCAGTGCCATGTACAGCAAATAGTGCAAAGAACAAGTCCGATATGAAACAATATGGGCAACAACTGGGACAAGGAATTTCAGGTATAGTAATACTGCATGTACTGTTAACTTTTACTAAACATGAGTACCTGTATTTAATATTTTTCTTTACTTAAACCGGATAGTGAGTGACTTAGGCCGGCTGCTTGCATTTAACTATTTTGACTTATTTTGTTTTCAGAATGAAGACCCTAAAGGATCATGCAAAGTCACCGATCCACGGCCTCTCGAAGGCGGCAAGACAGACCGAATTATATTGTTTAATACATACTTCTTCCTTGGCGTATTTGCTCGGTTGGTGGAGCTGTGTTGCTGTTTATTCCAATCGTTGCTTTGCAAACCCCCACAAAATTCCCCACGGAAACTTGTAGAGAAGTGCGTTTCTTGTTTGTTGTTTCTTCTTGTTTTTTTGCATTTGGGAAATACTTTACATTTGTAACAGGTAGCTTAGTTGGACCTAGACTTATTATAACAACATGGGGTTAATAGCTGAACCGTCTTTTGCCAGATTTAATTGTAGAGGTTTAGGAAATAATTCTAAAAGAATGGGTTAGCACGTCTTTACGTTTTTGAAAGACAAATCCCACTAGATAATTTGTTTACAAGACGCAACTCGACTGACAAGGATGAAAGACAATGGTTGACTGAGTGGGGAAGTCGGATTGTGTTTTGTCACAGCTGCGTTGTGCTTGTAATCGGAAGAAAAGAGAAGATGGAGCGGACGCTTTTACGGCCAGGAACACAAGCCCGTCCGACCTGTGTGTGTCCCACCGTTGAGGACCAAGAAGTACTACAGAGACTATGAGTGGCCCATGCCGCAGCCATGGCCGTGAATCTACCGTCTAAGTCTCACCGCAGTCAAGACCTGGACCCTAATGACGGCCAGTTCAGGCACACTGAGATTTGCCTGACGGAGGCGGTGAAAGTTCAGGTGGCAGGCCTTACATACAAGATGCTGCACTTTGTCAAAACATTGACCGATTCCAAGACAGCCTTCCAGTTGTCTTAGCGCTGTCCATATTTAACCCTGAGGCACTGCAACAGCCTAAACTTAATCGCTTCAGATCGTATGGCTCGGAGAAGATAAGCGTGCTAGCCATCCATTTCTTTCACTCAGAAGAGAAGCAGAATCAGCTCAGGGCTGAGTGGGTCACGTGCACACGACATGCACACAAACCTGAAGTCTCACCAACAACAAGGAATGCTCTTGCAATTGCAGAATGCTCTTGTGAAACAGTACAACACCAAGAATATCAACAAGCGATTGAAACGTAAGGATGAAAAAATCAGTGCACAAGATAATATTATAAAAAAACCGCAATCAGACAAAGAAGAGATTGGCGACTTGATCAGAGCAAAGGATTGAGAAATTCATGAGTTAAAGATAAAGGTAGAGGAAGTACAGGAACAACTTGACAGTGGAATCAGAGGCAAAGTTAATGCACAGCGGATAAAATCCCACTACAAAGCTGCAGTGAGATTCCAACTACTGTAGATGTGTGATGAAGATATGTACATCACTTCGAATTCAAGTGAAGATAGAAAAAAACTAGGACAGGAGAACTTTCAGATAACACTGATCAGCAGGTGGACTTGTTCCAAAATAAAAATAAAAGTGATCTCAGACCTTGCCTCTACATGTAATTATCAACATGGCACCGGACATGCAACCTGACCCTGACCTTCTTGTTTGTAGGACGGACTTTGACCTGTTTGAGGAGTCTGATGACTCAGATCAAAACACAGACAATGAGGAACAGGATGGAAACACAGACAGTGAGGAACAGGATACTTTGAGTGGACATATATTTTCTGCTGCTGGGTCAACATGGCAGGCATGCTATCAAGATGCCCTGGGTAAGTGTGCCACTTTGAGACGTGATGGAACTGATATGCAAGCTCGGGCAGTCTGTGAGCCTGACAATGTTAAGGACAAAAATGCCATCAAATTTAAAGTCTTTGTGGACAACTCTTGGCACATAATGGGGTTATTGTCCACGTTCAAAAGTTCCCAAACTGATCAGAGCAATGAATATGGGGTGATGTGACTGAGTCTTCTTTGCACACTTTAAAATTTATCATTGCTTCCCTGCAAAGAAAAATATGTACAGGGCTTATGTAAATATTGTAAAGAAAGGGAGGTGGGAAAGGGATTGCATGAACAAGTACAATTCAGTAAACCTATAAATCGTAATCAACATCTTTTATATTTTGACTTATTCTTATGTCTTCTCAGTTATGTATGGCTTGAAATACCACTTACTTGTGCAGTCTCGCAGAGGTAAAATTGAAGCTTGGAATGTATTTCTAGAATTATGATATGTACTTGCACCGTAGACAAATGTACGCAAAATTTTGTTGACTTTATTTTTACGCACCCACAGCTATTTAAATTTATAATTACTTGCTTGGTGCTTATGCTAGAAACATTTTCTTCTGTAGTACATTGCTCAAATGACAGTGTGGTTTACAACAATATTATTCAATCTTGAGGAAGGCAGAATGTTGAATTGGACAAGTCGCCTGGCAGTGGCAGTGGAATATGAGGACAAGACTGTCAGTTCGTGGACATGCCTCTGGGGTCGATGCCAAGGTTTTTGTGTGGATGGTAGTGTATCAGTAAAAGCCTCAAGTATTGTTGCAATTAACACATACTGAAACCATTTTTGTACCTGTTTTTGTTCTGTGTATCTCCAGACCTCATGATAAACCAGAGGCCTCCAGCCACAGGTACCCGGCCTGCGTTCACTGCATCAGCTTCAGTGATACCGGTATACTCAATATTGCATTCCAACAAAAGGACATGGAATGGATTCCGTAAGTTTACAGATAGCAGGATTGCTGGTGAGTCTGTTCCAATGTTGCTTTTTTTTAATATGAGAGCACATCTATAGTCATACATTTTATTCATTACATTAAGTATCTTATCACTAAGGGTTTTATCTCTGCCCGAAAATTTAAATTTCAGATGAAATACTTTCTGCATTGCCATCATTTTCTAACCGTTTCCAACAATGTTGTAGGATAAACCGACCAACCGCTAGTCTGCATCATTTGCAATTGCCAATTTATTATTATTATATATATATATATTGATATGCTGTAGTCTCTTTTTTACTGTACAGGATATATGTCAAGGATGAAGGATACATTTTTTTATAACCATCTGCCAAGACACCTATGGAGAAGGAGTATAGGTTGTTTTGGAACAGGTGTACTCAGGACAAGGAAATGCTGGATCTGTCAGGCCAGCAGTTTCAGAAGGAGGTAAACAACTTATGAAAAAAAAAGACCACCACCACCGCCGACACGGCCACAAAATCAACCCCACTGCTGGACAGAATGCCTTGTCTGCAGCAGATGCTCCTGCCAGGCAAGGAAGCATTTGTGGAGGGCCACCTAAAACAGTTCAACAAGGACAAAAGCCAACACAACTTGATGGAAGTTTCCCAGGCAATTGAAAATAAGACATGTGATAAAAGACGTGAAAACCCAGCGACATCAGGTCACAGTCCTGCCAGGAAAGTCCTGGCATGAACAATAAAATTAACTTTGCCAATTTTATGTTCTTTAATCAATAGGTATCAGCACATTCTTGTTTGACAATAGTAAATTACAGCCTTTTGTCAAGTTTGCTGTAATTTGTTTATACAGTGTAAATGTCATTTTGTTTTTCAGGAGATTTGCACTTCCAGCTGCTGGAAGTTATGTTAGGACTTAATAAAAGCTGCAATGAACATTTTACAGATCAGTCAAATTCTTATGTCTTTTTTTATCGTTATCAGGTGTCTCTCCAGCGGCAGGCGGTGACAAAGGCCATGAAAGTGCTCTACTTCTTGGCCAAGGAGGAGATTGCTCACACCTCCAAGTTTTCATCCCTGCTGGACTTCGCAAAGGTCCACCTGGATTGTGATGTCATCAGTCATCTGAACCAGGGAGGCAACGCCAGCTATAGAAGTGAACGCACACTGGTTTTATCTTACTTTGCATGACAATAGAGTAAGAAAAAGAAAGTGTTCAACTTGGTATGATATATTCCAGAAATAGACCATCCCTGCAGCACTGTCAGGAAATGGAAGACTGACATTGGAAATTATTTCATGGTTCGGCAAGTCCTGGATAGCATTTTGGAAATAAGCACCTATCAAGGAGGAGGCACTGGTGGAGAAAGCCATGCAAGACAGGTCGGGGCACTCCTCCAGCACACTCAGCTTTTCGGACATGTCGGCTGGTGGGTTTTAGGTCATGCCCCAAGACACTGATCTTGCAGATACCAGTAACAGCTTCAACACTTTTGGTGACCTGAAGACCTGGAGGCTTGGGAGGAGTTTTGTGTGGAGTGCGTTCAAGAGGAAGAGGAGCCTGTGTGTAAAACCAAGTCACTTGCATAACGTGTGCCAGGATTTTCCGAAGACGCATACGGTATTGCTGACATTGCTCTGCAGAAAAGCACATCCCCACCCTATTCTACATCAACAATTCAGAAGGCCATATCATCAATCCCACAATACTGTCCTCCATGGTTCCAGCTCACCTTTGACAACCTAGACTTTCACGTAACAGCAAAACATCAGGGTCGGGACAATACAAACCAGTCGCCCCAGTGGGTACACCAGTACGGAGTCCAGGATAGAATAAGAAGTCCTACCGAACAGTACCCCACAAAAAGCGCTGAAAGACTTTGATCTCACAGATGTACTCCCAACAGAGGAAACACAGGAGTAGCTTAGGAGGGACATCATCATTCTTGTAGCAAGGGTGATGGTCAAGTACATCCCATCCTTCAAGTGTCTCCAAGATGTTCCTGTGTGGCACATACCCCACCCACATGAGAAGATTGCACAAAAATTAGAACAGGTGGGTCTAAACATGAGACCTAAAAATTGAAAGTTTAGTGGTGCCTGGGTAAAATCGTAAGGTAGGTGAGGTAGTATAATTCTACCATTCTCCTTAGTCTGTGTAACTTTTCAATATTTCCTTTTCTCTCGTACAGGTTTGGTTGGCATGGCAGTTAAAGAATGAGAGCCTGAATGCCGACATGGCCCGACGTACTCAAGTGCTTCCATCAGTACGTGCCAGCAGAGCGGGATAGCAGGATCCTGCGACTTCTCCTTGTCATCCTTCTTGGGAGGGAGGGGGGGACTGGCTTTCCCAGGAGCGAGCAGACAACATCCTTGCCGCATTCCATAACATCAGACTGTCATGCGTCGCGGAGAAAGGGTCAAACTTTTCCTGCTTTGACTGGATTGTTTGGGGGTTGCAGGAAAAAGCAATTCTACACCCCAAGGTACTTTTCTACTGTCGAAGTATTCATATCACTAGTGAAGTGCACGGGCACCTTAGAAAGTCGCTCAAGGATCATACCTATGTTGGTCTAAAGCATGAATCCAAGTACTGTCTTGTTGGAATGTACCATGACACATGGACATAAGAAAGAAGAAGTGTTGACATGTTTTGAAGAAGGACATGTTAGAGTACTAGTTGCTACCATAGCCCTTGGTATGGAGATCGGCTTTAAAGATGTTAAATATGTAACGCACTATGGGGCACCACCTAGCATGGAGGACCTGTTGCAGCAAATAGGAAGGGCTGGGAGGGACAGTCAACAAGCCTATGGCATTGTGTATTCTGTCAGCAATCAGCAATGTGATGATGCTGATATGAAGGAGTTCATAAGCTGTAAAGACTGTCAAAGAGTGAAACTGTGCCATGTATTTGAGAAGACAACCGTTTTTATGTCACCAGGGCATGCTTGTTGCTCTGTATGTCACAAAAGTTGTTGCAATAAGGATCTCAGTACCTGTGATGTATCTATTCCTGAGTTTGAAATACGGACTTGTCAGCCAGAACAAAAAGACAACAACGTATTGAAAAGAGGTGTCACTGAAGACCAGATTCAAAGACTCAGGGAGGGGTCTCATAGAATACAGACAGTCGTTAGCTCAATCAAAGATGTTAATGTTTAACTTTAATCTGACTACTGGGTTTTCAGGGGACTTGACTGAAACTGTCCTGGAACATGCACCCCACATTTTCAGCGTTGAATACGTTCAACAGAATATCCATGTGTACAACAAAGAACATGCAGATGGCATAATGACTAATCAGGAAGGTATTTGCTGACAAGCTTAATGTGGATGATTTGCTGGCTTTTATTCAAACCGAATTTGTAAGTGAAGAGCAAGAGGACAGTTCAGAGAGTTTTTACTTTGGTGAGAATACTTTCATTGATCCACCTAGTAGTAGTTCTAGTGATGAATCGGGTGATGATTAAAAAACAAGGGAGTAAATGATTTTTTGTATTGTAGTAGTGAGATGCAATACAATACAAGATGAAAAAGAGGAGTATGACTCCGACGAAACGTGTTGCTCGGCGATAGAGGGGCCAAGAGAGATAGGACCACCACTTTTTTTCATCGACCCCAGCTTACGACACCCAGTTCAGCTTGTTGTTTGATGCTGACACGTGCCAGGCCGACAGCAGCGACTTGGACAACACCCCGGACTTGTTCCCTCCCATCTTCGCCGGCGAACGAGGAAAATGCGGGCTTGGACAACACCCCGGACCTGTTCCCATATTCGCCGGCGAACGAGGAAAATGCGGACTTGGACAACACCCAGGACCAGCTGTTCCCATCTTCGTCGGCGAACGAGGAAAAAGCCTCGCTAGTAGTCTGGGCCCAGGGTAGCAAAACGGATGCAATAGGGTGAAAACCTACCAAATCTTTCTTTAATCTGCTAAATAAAAACAAACAAAAAAAGTCTGGGGATGCCGGATCTTTTCAAGTTACCTCGTCATTTGAGAATGTTGCCTGGTATGGAGATTTTTGTGGGGCCTCTCTTAGTTCCCTCGCAAAATGTTTTCGAGATGAAAACAGCATTCAGGGCCCTCGACGAGCCTACTGACAACCCCTACGAGAGCCCAAGGAATGCGGTGTCCGCACAGCAACAGGGCTATTTTTAACTCGTGCCCAAATACCGGACCGTACCAACGCGCCTAGGCGCGCCCAAATGGGGGGTTGGGTCCAGTCTGGTAACAAACTAAAGAGGTAAAAAAAAATACACTAAGAGCCAATGAAAGTCAGAAAATACAAAGGTATAAATCTCAGATCGGGACGATCGTCCCCAAACCCTGGAACAGGACAAGTTGTCCCCGAAAGCAAACGACAGATGTCAGGGACAGTGAGGGAACCTTCCTTGTACACGTGGTGCATAGGATGGCTGCCAAAGAAAGGGTATGGACCACAAAATGAGTCGTAACTCACGAAAACACGGACGAAATTTGTCGAACCAACTATCCCCATGATCCTCTGACCTTCGTCTACAATTGTAGTGAGGTTTCTGGATCGAACAAGAGCAGCTTCAGTCAAAAAATACTGCCAAAGGGAAGCTGCCCCGTAGTGTTTACGTACGGAATGGCTGCCAAACAAAGGAAACGAGGGGTACGTACCACCAAAATGAGTCATAACTCACGAAAACTCCGACTAAATTCACCAAACCAACTATCCCCGTGATCCTTAGACCTTTACCTACAACAGTAGTGAGGTTTAGGAATCAAACGAGTACAGCTTCAGGCCTAAATACCCGACAAACGGAGATCACGAGGCAGACGCTCGACGAAAGCGTCCGCACGCTGCGCCTGCATGCCGACGGGCTCTCGTAGGGGTTTTCGGCTTGGCTATTGGGCGGACTGCATTCCTTGGGCTCGCGTAGGGGCTTTCAGTTGAGTTCATGTTGCTCTGAAGTGAGTTTTAAATACACTGAGTTTGCACCTATTCGCACTAAGTTTGCACCTTATTCGCGTTTTGTACTCACTCTAATAAAAGAAAGATGCCCGAGCTGTCCAAATTGTCCAAGCCCAGAGCCGTTGGCATCTGTTTTTCAAAATGTCGGACTTCAAAATAATGTGACCGTGGTCCAGGAACACGGTGAACTCCCGTGTTGATGAATATGAAAACATTAGAATTTGAACACAGCTGTTGGGTGAACTGTCTTGGCATGCATACAACGTTAAGAAGGCATATTCTTACTTTTATTAAGGCCACACAAATTTATTTTCTTGGTTCTCGGATTTGCCTCTTCATTTTTTTTCTGGTTTGCAAACAAAAGGATTCTAGTTCAGAATCAACTTTTAGAATCCGTATTAAGTCAGTATTGTTCAATTACAGACTCGCAAGATTCACCAAAACAGAGGCATTCTTCCACATCATTGAAGGAAGGCAAGGCATGTTCGTATATGTCTTGCATACATCTGAAGATGGAAAAGAATGTAAGTATTGTGGTGTTTGATGTAAAGATGATTGTCGCAGCTAGAAGGTCTGCGGGACTCTAAATTCCCAGGACATTTGATGTTGGCTACATATCTTACTCTACCAACTTGTACTAGGCATTCTGAAACCATTATTTTCCAATCAAGGACGTGACATATAGCTAATTTTCCCCACTTGTGGTGTCATGGTTTACAGTGCTGTCAGGTACTAGGTGTTTTAGTTTACCAATGATAAAGGAATAGGTTTTATAACACCTGATGACCTTTTTATCTATCATTATCTCCTTGTTGATAAGTTGGGACTATGACTATAGCGAAAAAAAATCTACGGTATTAAAAGTAAGGTTAGGTGTTTCATAATACATGAATACATATGATATGCATATCGAATATCTTAATGTGATGCCCGTGATTTTGTACCTGGTAGCCAGTCTATTTTGCTATGCCAAAACTGTTACTTCGATTATCTCCTGTAGTCATGAGACGGTGTGTGCTGGAAGAGAAGTTTTCAGCCCTTGTGTTCATGATGCCACATGGACAGCAGGTGGTGGTCACCACAGCAAAAAAATGGTATGCAATTGGCTATTTACAGCCTAAACTTCTTACCGTTTTTCCACTGATAAAAGTTGATAATCAATAACTATATGTCAACATGAAAGTAACTCATGATTTGTATTCTATTCCTTGATATAAGAGCTTTTTTAACTTTCCCTGATTTTCGTTTAGGAGAGATGCAGAACCACGGTGTAACAGTAACTGAAGAGGATGTGCTCTTCATGAGCTTCTTTTTATAACTTCTTCTTCTTCTTCGATCCGTAACACCACCTATCTCGTTGACCGCTTTCACTTCAAGGGACATAATGGATGTTCTCATGGCTATGACATGGACAGCTACAATACTTGGCCTAACATAAAATCTATCAAGTCACAAGTTAACGAACAAGCTAACTCTGGACTGGACTGGTCAGCATCAGGCCACAAGTCTCCTACATGACCACTTCAAACTTCATGTTTCACACCCACTTGTTCCTCGCTTTTCGTAACATGGATGTCATTTCCCATACTAATTAGACTAATCATCCTGTCATGGCTCCTGGTTTGAAAGAAAATGTGTTTTTGGACCTACATTTGTACCATAAGCTTTGACATGCAGCTTAATTTCTTAGTACTAATATGTAATAATTTCTACATACAATGTTCTATTTTCAGCGTCCTCGACACCGGACGACAGCGAGGATGTCATCGTGGCTACCTCGCTCCAGAAGCCGACAGTGCCCGGTCTCGTCGGTGACAAACGAGGAGGCGAGGAGGTTGCTGCCTCGATGGCTCAGGGCACTGACGCCGGATGGGCAGATGGGGTACGGGAAACCGTCCCATCGCCCGTCCTTCTGGCCGGCAGACGTGCCCTGGGTCGGCAAGATAAACCACCTGTCGACAGCGCATCTGAGGGAGGCCATGGCTGCTGTCGTCATCCACATTGGGGAAGACCCAGACAGCTTCTACAGCAAATCAGCGAACCCCACCGCCGGTCCGGCCAGCAATCTACCACCTGCCCACCGGAGTGACCACCACGCCTCATGGCGGAGTGACCACCACACCGCCGGGCCGAGTGACCACCACGCCTCACGCCGGAGTGACCACCACACCGCTGGGCCGAGTGACCACCACGCCTCCCGTCGGACCGCCCACCACACCTCCCGACGGATCACCTCGCCACTGCCTTCCCCCAGTGACCAGGCTATCCCAACTCTACGGTCGCGCTCGACGCCGGTCATCGGGAGTCTTTCTCTCTCCTTGACTCATCTTTGAGCTCTTCTCTGTCTTCCTCGCCAAGTTCTCCACCTGTTTCTTCCCATCTCACTACACTTCGTCCTGTTGATTTATCTTTCATCTCCTCCACTGAACCGGCGTCGAAGAAGCGGCTCAGGGCCAGGAGGAAAAGACAAGGAAAACCGCAGGAGGTAGGAATTACATGCACAATATACACTTCACTATAAACAAGGAGGTTTAATATTTTTTAAACATTCTTGCTATAAACTAACAACCTTAGCCAAATTTATTCAGGTCTATCAGACAGTGTATGGCTTGTCTGTTGATTAATTGATATACAGTACGTATTTAGTATTGCATGCAAGCTTGTCATGGTATTAAATTCAAAATACCTGTACTAGTAGCAAACACATGAAAGAAGGAATTTGACATGTGTATTGCCTTTCTAGCATGAAGAAGGAACAGAAGACAGAGGTTAGGGTGAGAAAACCAAGAGTGAAGTTCACCCCGAGTGAGTTTGAACCAGTCCGGATACAACACCGACCGACACGACATGTAGCGAAATGACTTGTAGCCGATCATCGGGAGCCATGTCTTTTCATACACATATGCGCAGACACATTAAGCCCTCCGGTGACAGTCAAGGGAGATGCCACAAAGAGTCATACGGACACTCGTCACTGACCCCTGGTATCTTCACGATGTTCTGTCGGCAGTAAGCAGTCAAAGCCATAGCAGGCACCGTGCGGCACGGTGCCTGCTATGGCTTTGACTGCTTTGAAAGGCTACAGTTGGATTCTTCCGCAAGCGACCAGAATTGTCAATACAACTAAAGCGTGCATACATCTCATATTCTCAAACAGGACTGATAAATTTACAAACACAAAGTCAGTTCCTTTACGATACACCGATCACAGCTTGATTCACACAACAAGAAAGACGAAGGTACCTAAAGCACAGCCCACAATCATTCTGAAACGCTCGTACAAGAGGTTTGAACCACAGAAATCCTTCATGACATCTCAGCCCGGCAGGGACGACGGATGATGATGATGATGAGTTCCTTGGCGTCTAGTATGTAATGAACAGGATGCAAATGACGCTTTGTTTTGCTTCATGTCCTTGTTCACCCAAGTGACAAGGACAAATTACGAACATTGATAAAACAGTAAACGTATGGTACGTTTGCCTGTTTCTTTTTCTGTCTCATCGGGATAAAGGTATACTTAGTCCTACAGAGTGGGAATTTGAAGTTAATTTTAACCCAGTGGCGGCTAGTACAAATAAACGACGCGTTTACACATGGTCACATGGGTGAACAGCCGTGGTCAGCCTTAGGAAAACACCAAAATGCCCCTCCTTTAGCGAAGTAGTGGATGCATAAGACACGGAAGCGCAGACATGGTTAAATTCAAAAACCCTAATAACCAATTCATTGTGGGAAATATTCATAACCATGTAGAACAGTGGGAATTGATCTTGTTGCACCATGCCGACTACACTGGGGTAAAGTACTTAGGTATCAGAATCAATAAAAATCTTAGTTGGGATACACACATCACAAACAGGGCGAACAAGACGCTTGGGTTTTTCATAAGTAACCTAAAGGTCACAGCACGTAAGATCAAGGAACAAGCTTAATTCGATTACACACACTTGTTCGACCACTTCTGGAATTCGCCAGCTCAGTCTGGGATCCGTACACCATCAAGGATAAACAGGATCGAAGCAGTGCAGCGCACAGCGGCCCGCTGGATTGTACACCGTTCCAGCCAGACTTCCAGTGGCAAGAATCACAGTTATGGGAAAGGGAGTGGGGGAGGATCTGCAGTTTCCAGTCTGCGGATTTTACTCTGTCATTTTTTGGATTCAGGAACGTTGTAAAAGCAGGAGGGGGGGGGGGTCATTTTCTCTATTATCACTTTTCTGTCATGGGTTTACAATTTTGTGCATGTAGGCCCACTTCGCATGATCCACAAGTGGACGCCGAACTGCCCAGTAATGAGCAGCCGTGTGACAAGGTAAACACAACACCCTGACTTTCCTGCAGCCGACAGTCCTACGACTCCTACTACAATTCAGCCAGAAGGACCTAGAAATAATTATTTTCACTCGCCCTACTGTGGTCACTCCCATGGTGTAAACTTGCGTTTGGCGACACAATTGACAAGACTACCACTGCAAGCAAATAAGATTTTTATATTGTTCTAAAGAACATGAGATGACACAATGAAAGAGCAACACTTATGTAACTTTGATCTCAAAACTGATCTGGAACCTGAACTTCAAGAACTATTATGAGACCATCTTGAGGCAGAATATATTGCCCATTCACTCCTATATAGATAACAGCAGTAAATTTACAAGCCAACACTGGGCTCTCACATGCTCAAAACAGGGATTGACCTACCAGACTGAATGATGTTGCTACATTTTTTACATCCGGCCCATGTCGTGTGGCCTGTGCGCATATCTAATTACGAGGCGCGCCAAAAATCTGACGCTTTCTATTGGCTGCTCGGAAAGGAGGTAGGAGGTAATGATGCATGATGCTGACGCTGGGCGAAATAGCAGCGACAGGAGTCTCTTTATTCTGGGTCATACTTTTATACGAATAAGGGGGCTGGTCACAAAACCATTACCTTTTCGTCGACGGTCATCATATACTGTACTCACATTTACGGGACAAACTCACAAAGGACATCGCACAGACCAAAGCCACCACTCCCCCAATCAAGGGATTAGTAAACACAAAATACGGAACTAAGGAAACACACATAAAAAGCAACGTCTGACAAAACACGGATGTGAGCCTCTTGCTTGATACACTAGCTATGAAAGGCCGATGGGCAAGGAACTGAGAACAGCTATGCTGGGCAAACAATACATGGCGGAAAGCTAGAGTGGGTGGGGGGCGTACTCAAGCTGAACGAACACATTGACGTAAACCCTCGCAAAAAATTGACTTCACAAGCTTCAATTCAACACAGATACCATGGACTAACCGCTTGACATGAAAACTAGAGTAAGTGTAGAGAAGGAGTCCACGTATTTTTCCTCAAAGCACCAAACGAAGAATAACAAAGCGCTCATAACATCCACGTCCCATGATGTGCCAGCTAAACCGGGGAAAAATTTCACAGACGACCGAAGTGCTCTTTAAAAACATATAAATCCGCATCAATGCCTAGCCAAATTTAAACATAAAATTTAGGACTTAGCCTTCTAATACTCCTATCGTAGGACTAAAAGCTACAAGACGTGTTAGCTTTTTAGTTTAGGATCATATAAGTTGTTGGTTTTGGGGTACTATTTTGTGTAGGCGCACGGAAATTGTTTGCCACTGGTAGTGATACAACACAACAGCCGCGGCGCAGCTGCTTGGCCAGGTGTGGCCATATATCCAATTACAACACAGCGCGCCAAAACCGCTAACGCTTTCTATTGGCTGCTCGGAAACGTATCTAACCAATGGGCATGATCATGGTGATCATAAGATGGCCGTTTCTTTGCAGTCTGGGTGTTGTTTTCTTCTATCTCAGTTCAAATTTTTTCATAACACTTTACCGTTGATATCTAAAAAGTCTTTAGTAAATAATATTTGCTGTCAAACTTGAAATTTGTTAGATTGGAAAGGCTAATTTCCGATGAGAATGTTTGAATTGAAACATAGCTGTCCTTGTATGTCTCAATACGTCTCTGGGGGGTTGAACTGAAAGAAAAGCCATGCTTTGAGACCATGGCATCAATAAAAAAGGACTGATAGCGTTAGGAGTCTTAGAACCAATATATTCAGTGCCTGTTGACAGCTGTAAAAAAGGATAACGTATAGACAAAGGGGTGGAAACGTATGATACGTCTATTAACCCCCTCGACACACCATAAATTTTTTTTAGGTATACCCGTATACACCATAAAATTCAGGGTTCAAGATGTGTCAACGCGTACTTTTGGTTTTATTATTTTTAAACCTCTTATGTAAAGAATAAAGTAGGAAAACTATATATTGCTGGAAAACTTACAATCCCAGCTTTCTAATAAAAGTAAAAAGAACATTCATCTATCTGAAGACAGAAATGATCATTAAGAGGACCAAAAACTCACAAGCGAAAACCCCCCAGAAAAAAAAAATTACAAAAAAATCTCTGTCCATGGGCAAAAATGTTGGTCATGTATAATAAAACTATATAGAGATATCTAATACATATATAATACTACTATGCTGGTAACTTGAACAGTCCAACAGTTGAACAGTTGAAACAGCCACTGTTTGTGGTAGTTAACTTCAAACATCACCGCAAAAATAAACCACCGCGAATGTTTCTCAATTTACAGTATTATAAACCAGTCCTTGTCTTGGCAGAGTTAGTGTCTAGTTGATATGGCACCTGTTCTGGAGCATTCTAGACAGAAAAACAGTCACTAAGCTCACAGTCACGCAGCCTTCATAAAGCTAACGGTTAACGCTAAGGTAGTATATTTGCACTGAAAAAAAAATTACAAAAAAATCTCTGTCCATTGGCAAAAATGTTGGTCATGTATAATACAACTATATAGAGATATCTAATACATATATGATACTACTATGCTGATAACTTGAACAGTCCAACAATTGAAACAGTTGAAACAGTCACTGTCTGTGGTACAATGTAATTGATGAACTTCAAACAGTCATCACACTCTATCTGTGGTAGTTGATGAAGCAACCAAGAACACAGAGTCCCACGTCACAGATAGGGCACTCGTCTGCGCTTTCTTTTGTTGTGATTTGCTACACAGTCTCTCTGTTTTCTTGCAGGAAGGTGCCTGGGCTCGTGGCAACCGCATGCAGGACCTGGCTGGGGTTGGGGCTAGCGCTGGGCAGGAGCCACTTGTAGATTTGGGTTAGCCCTGTCTGTCTGGATCTCAGCTCTGGAACGTCGGCGACGCACTGCCTTTACCGGGTAGTACTGCCCTGCCAGACTCTCCACAATCGCCACATTGAACTGCTTCCTGGTGAGCTGGCCACGTTCATTACGGCCAAACCCGGACTGATACAGGATATAGGCATTGAGAACTGCTCTGCCAAAGAGAGTGTTTGCCACCTTGTTTGTCCACTTCATTGTTCGCCTCTCCTCAAGATACGTGTAACGCAAGGTTACCAGTTTACGGTCGAATTATGGAAAATTGCATTTTTTATGAAAATGTGTGGGCAGAAACAAATATTTTACCCATGTGAAGAAACAATAGTCCGTCAGTTTAAAAAGTGCGAGGTGTGTTTATTTCTTTCCTGTATCTTTGGCGCCGCACCGGCATGTAGTTGGTAGTGAAGAATTCCTCTAGAGTGACCAATTAACGGTCACTTGAGTCTTTCTCCTTGTAGTGCTCTATCTATAAGCACACATATCTGAACACTCCTTGCAAAAAATTACCAACGTGGTAAGAAATAAAACCACGGTAAAATGTCAGTGTCTATCCCACCATTGCCTGCAGTAGCGTCGTAGTGATTAATGGGGTTGGACCGCAGAATTTGCCTCAGTAGAACGCCGATCAAGGCTGTTAATGATCACAAATATGAGAGCCTTGAGACAGATAAAAACAATTTGGCAATAGTGTTCATTTCATAATTACGACGATAGGATGGGGCAGTGGGTTCACGGTGCAGTTTACTCTTTTGGTGCAGTGTGCACTTGCAAATTACAAGAAGACTTACCATTATCCGGCTTGATCACTGCGGCAGCCTCTGTTGTTTTTTTCAAGCCTGATTCTGTCAATGGAAAAAAGTGAAGGTCATGTAGATATCTTGATGACATAACAAATAACAAACAAAGCTGAGTATGTCATCATGCAATATACTGTAATAAACTGCAAAACTCACACAGTATTCAATGCCGTTTACGGTATACATATAGACTTCTCTCTCTTATCCATATCTGTAAATATCATTAATTAATACTTACTCCGTATAACGTTACACGTCGATTGCAGTCAGTCGCTCAGACAGTGTTTTGACATGAATGATGAAAAGGGCGAGAAACAGGAGGGTTGTGCTAACGGGGGACCACTCAGCTCTTAAATATACCATACAAAATTTGCCTTGGAGGAATTTTCTCCTGATTAAGCAAATAGCAAATTTGTAAAGGGCTATGTGTTTAAGAGAGCAAGACTTATTAGAAGTATCAACACGTTGTGCGGATGCTCCTCAATCTGTAGTTCGTAAATGGAACGTCCCGACATTGACCTTTGCCCCAGCAGCAGCTATTGATGAAAATGGATATTGCACCGCCATTTTCCCAAAGAAAATGCGGACGCAACGACGTACAGTCGCTTTCTTGCAGTTGGAATTGTGTTGGCGCTACGTTTAGACCCAAGCTATCGGCTTGCCGCGGTAGTTAACACGTAGTTAACACGCTGGACAGTTTCAGATAGAGTACAGTAGTAACCTACGGCTGTGAGGCATGGACTCTACATGCCAGTGATATCCGCAGGATCCAGGCCCTGGAGATGAAGTGCTACAGAAAGATTCTGCGTATCAGTTGGACAGAACATCGCACAAACGACTCCGTGTTAGCAGAACTGGGAGTGGAAAGAACACTACTTAACATCATTAAAAGGCGGCAATTGCAATACTTTGGACATGTCACACGAGCTGGTAACATCACCACTCACATACTACAAGGGACCATCAATGGTAGAAGGAGCCGAGGGACCACGAAGGAGGGCGACGATATCCGAGACTATATTATTATGTAAATTTGTATCCTTAGTACTTTCGTTCAAGCAAGAAATAATTCACAGACGCAGTATAAGGTAAATAACGGTCAGATAATCGTGAATAAGTCTCCATCTGATGGGAGAATTACTAAATCCATCAGTTCTTTTTTATGGCAGCGCTACAAAAACGAAGGCGAGATTCAAGTTTATCTGAAACTGTCCAAATGCAAGAAATGTGTTATCTATTCTTACCTCTAAAATATACCCCAACACATTTCCTAAGCTTAAAGACCTCAGGAAAAACTAATTTTTAACTACCCAAGAACTCAAACCCGGCCCGCGTACAATTTACCTCCGGCTAGAATGTGGATTAGCAGTTTTTCTACGTTGTTGCATAACTACGACATTCAAGTTTATCTTAAACTGTCCATTCAATGAAAATGCAAGAAATGTGTTATCTATTCGTACCTCTATAATATACCCCAACTCATGTCCTAAGCTTAAAGACCTCAGGAAAAACTTTTTTAACTACCCAATAATTATTTACTGATAGTCTTTCAGGTACACTGGTGCCTTGCACACGCGATCACCTCGCCGTGGTGGCAGTGTGGTGGAACACCCAACTTTTCCTTGCTGTTCATCACTTTTCCTTTCTTTTTCTCAGCCTCTCTCTTTTGTGCTGCCTTCTCGTCTGCTTTCTTTTCTCGTTGTTTCTTCTTTTTGTAGCTCTGCCTCCTCCCTCTTCTTCAGCTGTGCTTCTTTCTTACTTATAAAGTCTTCCTCCGTAAACACCTTGGCCACTGTTGACTGGATACCCGTCCTCTTCTTTTTGGGAGTGCTGGTACAGATTGGGGCCAACAAATGCCTGGCCAAGTGCCTCGGGATAAGCTGTTGCTGGACCAAGCTATCTAGCCATGATGAATTCTGAAAAATCATCGAGGAATGTCAGTTTTTGTTTCATTATACCAAGAAAATATTCTGATGGTTAAACTCACCAAACATTTAAAGCTGAGTCCATAACATAGAGACAGAAACTTAATGTATGGAATAATGTTTCAAAACACACCCCGGATAAGTCACTGCTGAGCCCCGAGTCGTCATCAGAAGGCGAAGACTGGCTGTCGGTACCGGTGCCGCTTTGATCTTCTGACTGGTTGCTGGCAGTTTGATCTGACTTTTCACTGGATGTGACATGGGTGACGGAAATCCGCAGTTGCTGGCTTGAGAGTGCTTTCTCTACCGACACGGGCCACAGGCCGCACTTCTCGAATACGGCTCCCATTATATCTGGATTTGCAACAGATTTCAGGTATACACCCCGGACAAACGCCGGCAGATCGGATGGCTGCATCACGTGGCTTTCCTTGGCAAGGATGACGGCTTGAGCTTGTTTCGAATAGCTTGCTTCTCAGGTAAGTTAAACGTGAAGCTGTTCTATATAATAGCCGAATACTCCATACCTTGCTCCATCGAACACAGTACCGCGTAAAAGAGCGCGCCGCTTCCGGGTGCGCCCAGTTGTGCTCTGCCGCCGTGAGAGACGGACGTACGGAGGGAGCGCTGTTGTGCAGCGTCCTATTTTTTCCTGTATTGCCATAAAAATCGGCACACGTAATGTCCTTTCATATATATAACGTAATTTATATTATACATACGTATACTATACTGTAAAATACACGATAGTTCCCTTGCATACACCACACATGCCACAATAAAGAGGGCCTTTTTACAAAGACTTGGTTACCTTGTCCCATTTTTGAAAATTTCTGTCTACAAAAGTCCGCCTACAAACTTTGTATATTACGTCATCTGATACGCACGTCACTATCAGACGATAATTGCCCTTGCTGATGGTTGACGTCGACTGAAAATATCATGGCGGATACGCCGAAGCGCGCACGCTTCTACGAAAAGAGACGTGCTGATGGACGTAACCCAGCCAAGTCCATCGCCATCGAAGTTGGAAAGGGAGATGAGGCCAGGCTATCTAACCTGATGGACAGCTGGAGGCAGGCGAGGGACGGTTTTGTTGTCAAAGGCACCAAAACAGGAAATGCCGATTTCCTTGAACATCTCCTAGACCTGTACCGGTAAGTTTCTCCTCGTCCCGCAAGCTCTTTCGTGACTATTCAAAATCAAACTGATTCTTTTCCTTACAACAGCGTCAGTAGATTAGCCATTTCCCTGACCAACATCATGATCGGCTGTAAATATTATCTGTCAGAACAACAGAACTGTGCGATTATTAAAAATAAGCCCAAAACCCAGACCTCTGCTTGGAGAGTAACCCGGGGGGGGGGTCTTGTGACAAAAACATTGAATGACACTATGTGTACAAAAAAAATACAAACTAAATTTTGGCTGGCAAGCTAAGTGTTATATCATACACAGTGAAATGTCATCAAATCTTTAAATAGTTCGTTCCTGGTGCAAGCCCAGTTTTGATCTGTTATCCCCGCCCACCGACACGCCCACCTACACACCCACAACCTCTGCTTGGAGAATACACCGCTGATGTGTTTTTGTAGTATTATATGACCGAACCGTGACATGGCTTGACTTTGTCACCGGCCGCGGGATCGTGTTACCGACCGCTACCCGACTGTAAGAAGGATGGGCGCTGTCCACATAAAGATGCACACGGATTAGTTGAAAACTAAGGTACTATGTGAGTTTATATTTGCTTACCATTTAGATCACAGTCTTACCTGTCTGATATGTCCAAGATGTACCGTCGTGAGTCAAGTCCTTGACCGCCAGTGTTCGAAAATCGCTGCGATGACGTTCGATTTTCTGTTGCGTACTAGAAAATAGCAAACCCCTCCCACCCTCATAGAAACATCGTAAAATCTATCTGCTTGGCTCATCATAAAGAATGTGACACACACGAAAATAAAGGATTGAAAAGCACACAATGTTCACAACCTTTTTATTAGTCATGTCCACAGCCTTGACTTCTCGGGTGCAAACAAGTACCGAATCTACCGTTACTTCATGAATCAACTGACCTTGATAGTTTAGAAAAACTTTACGGGTGCAGCAAGTAATCGCTGTCGTTCTCAAAATTGATCATCATGCATTGTCGCCGTGACTCAAGCAAATGTTTTGACACTGTTTCGGATAAAATGACCATTGAGCAACTTCAAAACCTTCGGTGCCGCCTTCTATAGAACAGCTTTACTCATAGGATTGTGTACATCATTGGTGATAATGAGGTAATACTACGTGTAATTGAGATATAACGTTACATGTATCACTAAAGTGGTGTTTATGACTCTTTCTCTTGCAGGTGTAATCTGTTGAATCTGTATCGTAATGTCCTTATGCTGCAAATGTCTGAAAATGTGGCGGATCGTGACGACCGCAGGAAATACGTTGTGCAATTGACACTAGCGTCGTTAGGGTCCGTAGAAACGGTACTATGGGAGCTCATATTGATGTGAAACTAGTCGACAACTACGGTAGTCTTAGCCTGTCCTCAATGCACCGAAGTGCGCGTTCATTATGTGTTTTATTTTCGTAAAGTAACAAAATCCAAAATTATGATTTTCACCTCCCCTCCCCGGTGCACCCAAATACATGTAACGTTATATGTACATGTACACGCCAAACCACCATTTCCTTCTTTTGGATTGAGATTTACAATCATGAAGAAATACACATGACCTGCAGGGTACAATATACACAATGACTTTGTTATTGTATCCATGTTCAACCGAGTTCTCTGGCTCTATCCGACATCGATGATTGTCCTCTTTCTCGACTGTTACACAGGGAGTTTGGTGGCAAAACATGATGGGTCACTGTGTCCTTGTAAAAGGAGAAATATCTTTTACTCTTCACTAAAATTCGGAAGTTATGTGTTCATTGTATCAAGGAAGGGCCCATTGTTCAAAAGAAAATCTAACACCCTTATTGTAACGTTACAGAGCATACATGTTAGTGCATAAAAATTGGTAAAAAAAAAGCACCCTTATTGTAGCGTTACAAAGCATACGTTACAAGTAGGTTGCATAAAAATTGGTAAAAAAAACACAACCGTAACCGATAACCTTACCCTGAAAATGTTTTCAGGGCTTTGTGTACAGCTTGTTTCAAGAAGTCCCACGGCCACGCCCCCTCCCCGCCCCTGTTGCTACCCAAATCTCACTGTACGTTGTAGCGATGTATGGCAGTGCAGTGCAAACGTACGTCAACAGGATTATGTTACGATTTCTGCTGCCTGGCATGACAAATGTAGCGGACGGTGACAACTCAGTGGAAATGCCTTGATACCTACGTACATGGATACTACACTGACAAGATACATATAACAGGGCCAGTTGGAACAATAATATGTGAGTTCATATTTGTCTGAACTTAGTGGAAGATCGTCTTACCATTCTGACTTATCTTATAATTTATATAGCGTTGTAAGTGTGGCGATTTGTGCTCTAGATCTGTGGGGGAGGGTTCTATTTCGAACGCAGTTTGCCCTCCCCAAAAACTTTTCGTCAGTGTAACGAAATCCATTCACTTCACCTCTGCCCAAAGCTCTTCTTCTGTTGAACTTTGATTTGGAATCATAAATTGATGGATCAAACTATCAAGGTACAACAATACACAATATACACGATTTATTTGTTCGTTATTGGGAGGTATGTACATTCAAGGATGATGTCGTGTGATCGGCAGCTAACGTTAGAATTTCCAAGTGACGTTTGTCCTTCACATACAAAGAAAAGGGCACAGATTAGTTCTGTATGAACTACAGGTAAGTGATAATGACGTGAGCCCGTGTCTAGCGCCACAGCTAGCTGTGTAAGTCTGAGTCACAAAAATCCTGCGTGCCATACTACATGTACTTGTCTTGCCGCATGGTTGTGCTACGGTGCTCTGAAGTGTTTTTCAGACCGAGCTAGTGTATTATCGACGATGTAGTATAATCGACGTTGCGTACGTTTATTGTGTTGGGCTTTGTTGTCTCCATTTTCTGACATAAGACGCCTGGCACCGCGCGGCTGGTTGTACCGCGGGAGCAGTTCAATTGTACGTCCGCATGCCACGGCGGCCAGTGTCAAAATGAGCGGTTCGCCGTCTGTGCGAAGGCACACCCTATATATACCCATTCTGAGCCGGCGTTCCACGCGCCGAATTAGCGCCGAAGTATCGAAGGCACCGCCTTCTATAGTATAGTTTTGCGTTTTTCGCAAAACTATACTATAGAAGGCGGTGCCTTCGATACTTCGGCGCTAATTCGGCGCGTGGAACGCCGGCTCAGAATGGGTATATAATTATATAAGGCCTGTGACGGTTTGTGTTTGAGTTCGGCCGTCGGGCCTGGCCGAACTCGAACGCGGTTCGGACGGTTCCACTATGGAGCGGTTCGGGGGCGCCAGCGCCGTACAGCTACCCAGTCGTATTTCACACTAAACATTGCTTTACTTCATCTCAGGTGTAATTACAAGTATGTAATTGATATTATGTCTCGTTTTGGATTTTATTAGATTTTAAACATTTCAATTGTCAAAATTGTTTAGTAATTGTCTCCTCCCACGAATGTGGCATAAGCCGCGCGGAGTACCGAGTGCAAAAGTTCACAAAGTGCGGAAACGAAGTCGCGAGTCGGCCATGCATGAGGCGAGGGAAATGCCGTCGATCGTGATTGTAGCGGCCACAGAGCTTCGACAGAGCAGTGCAGCCTTATTTTCAGCTCACTCCTGAACTTGTGACCGCCGTGACCAAGTTCCAGCTGCCGGCTAACGAAGGTGAGGTTTTTATATACGTACTTAGAACTGAACCTTCGTTTGTCTAACATGTCTCGGGCCGAGCCCTGAGTAGCAAGCATAATATTTGTTAAGTTGAAAAGGCCCATACGTAAAATTATCATTGGTAGTGTACATTATTCACCATAGTAATCATTACTTACAAACTCAGTTTGTAAATGTATGGCTCTGCTTCGAGACGTTGGCCCGGGTTGGCCCAGGCATGATTTGCTCTCCAACTTGGAGCAGAGGTTTGCGTATATGGCCAAATGGCCTCGGCTAAAAATATTATTTTGGATGTGTTCCTTTTGCCACGCGTTTTTATCGAGCTTTCTATTGGTACATTGCTATTACGCAAATTTCGGCTGGCAAATAGATACTGCCAGGCCAATTTGATACTATCTTGCCGATTATAATACTGCTATATATATCAACTGCCCAGTCGCTCCACACCAGCAATGATTTGTGGTATATGGTCTCCACTGCAGCAATGCATTGCGGGTAATTGTGTCAAACGCGATTGACATTGAAAGACAAGAGATTAAAACAATATTTTGATATGGCTTCACCACACCACGCTGGGAATAAAGTGGCTTTGAAATGGTGAGTACCAAGAGGAGTACATCTCCCCATTTCCTTACATATAAATCTAACGTTACATGTATGACAGACATTATATTTTATATAGTGCCCTTGATGTAACATGATTTATGTAACATGCTTTTAGTAAATGCCCATATATGTTCTAATACAAGATGTGTTAATACTTTTATATGGTTGCTATTCTATTTTTCTTCAATTTAACAAATGTTACATTTTCAAATGGTGAATATTTTTATAATGAACTTGAAATCCTCTGAATAAATGTCTACTTCTCTAGGATTCAAGACCATGTATCAACTACAAAGGACATGACCTCGGGCTCTGGACTCAAACTCCAGGACCTTGTACAACAATTCACAAGGGAGACAATGATTGACATTGAATCTAACACATTTGCAAAGATTCTGAAAAATCACTTTAGTGGACAGTTCCAAAAGCGTCGGTTGGGCAGTGGGCGAATCACACACTACGTAGGCTTGTCTCTAGTACAGTCACAGTCCCCAGATGATACTAATGTTGGGCCTACACCCAGGGAAGATGAAAGTATCAATGATGAATCATCTCAGGCCCATCTTGCACCCTTTGTGGACACCCCCAGTCCTGAGGCTTCTACTGGAGGAGAGAGTTTAAGTGTAGAGACTATGGACAGTACCACATGCTTTGACAATTAAAGAATTTACATATATGAAGTAGGTATGGACAAAGCAAAGTCACATTCCCTGCAAAGGGCCATACAGTCAAAGGGGGGGGGGGTAGTAGACATGTTTCTAGACAAGAATACAACTTGCATCGTGTTTGATAAAAAGGGCATACTTGCATCTTTGTCCCCTCAGACAGATTTTGATAAGTTATCCAACTATGGGAAAAAGTTATTTGACATCTCATATGTCAACATCTCACTGATTGCAGACAAGGAGACACCAACATGTATGCCTTATCAAACTGTTGATTCACGAGTGCTTAAGTCACCGTTCATTAAGGTTCAGGACATGTCCGGACTGTATAGGCCAGTATACAAAGAGTTTGCAGACAGTGAATGGGCATCTTGTAAGTCTTTTCTGAGTAACCAGCAACATGACATACTCCACAGACCCCAGAATGTTCAGAAGGTCAAAAGAAAAGGTTATTGTGAATGCTGTGGTGAAAAGTATACAGACCTTCTATCTCACTGTGCCTCTCAAAGACATGTTGCTTTTGCTTCCAATCTTGAGCAGTATAAGAAGTTGGATGAACGTATCAAAAAAAAAAGCTCATGGCTAACAGAAGAACACAAGATGAACTAGAATAAAGTAAAGATGAACATTGTATTGATATGTGGGATGCTATCCTCTGTTGTTACCACTAGCTTCTACTGTTGCTGGTTACAGGCATTAATGTGGCAGGTTTAAGGTAATAAGAGTCAATGTAAATATGAATGTAAATTATTTTCAATACAGCTTTATCTCTACTTGTATTACATGTAACCGTTCAGTCCATTGTGCCAAATATATGATTCAGAATTTCAGATGACGAAATGGTTTTGTCACACATATTAGTAAATACATGTACTGCTATGGCTATTATTGATTGTGTGTCATATTTACAATTGTACATGTTAATTTATGTGTAGGTGCACCCACACATACATGTTTTTAAACAATTGTCATTTATCATTCAACAAAAATGCATGCTATAGCTGGTTTAAGGTATGGGATGTCTTTAATCTGCTCTGTAGTGTAGGGACTTGTTCATTTGTACAAGACATCAACATACAAACAATGTTCACAACAATAGTGACCCTAAACTTTACTAGTAAGAAAGCAAATTAATGACAGTCCATGTGCATCCAGTTCTGCTTCTATCCTGAAATAGATCCCTAAATCAGAATTCAGATGAGCCTTAGCACAGTGGAGTAGTCTCTTATTCTAGTTATTTGCTATTTTCTAACTGTTGCAGTTAGCAAAACAAGGTTGCACTGTACATTTTCTTAGCAGATTTCTTAGTTTACCTTTAGGAAAATGCATTTGTGATATTTACACACAGATAATTACAAAAGCGGTGGCATTAGGGACAACCAACCCAACCGTTTTTCTATCCCGCCCAGTGGTCAAGTGGTGGCATTAGGGACAGTTCTACAGGAGGGGGATGCCAGCCCCCCACCCAACCCAACTGTTTTTCTATCCCGCCCAGTGGTCAATTGGTGGCATTAGGGACAGTTCTACAGGAGGGGGATGCCAGCCCCCCACCCAACCCAACTGTTTTTCTATCCCGCCCAGTGGTCAAGTGGTGGCATTAGGGACAGTTCTACAGGAGGGGGATGCCAGCCCCCCTACCCAACCCAACTGTTTTTCTATCCCGCCCAGTGGTCAAGCGGTGGCAAACCAACTCAACATAATTCTGAATGTAAGTTTTTCAAATTTGTACCTAAAATTTTTGCCATGCAATTTTGCACATGCCTGAAAAAAGGATCAATGTCAAGCCCTGCAGTAAATATCACAAATGCATTTTTCTATCTAGGATTACACATTTGCTAAACTTCCCATGCTTTTGAATTATTACTATATTAGGCCAACTTTCCATTGGTAGCTGGTCATATTTACAATTAACAAATTGTGTTCCTCAGCACTTTAAAGCCTAAGTGAAGAAGTCATCTTACCGAAAGCAGTTGAATCTTTGCAGAGTGAAATATGTATCGTATAAGCACACCTGAGTTTATTTCAGACCAGACATCCTCCAATGCTCCAGAAACTTAACTGCCTGATCCCTCTGTTTGTAGAGGATGTCCACACCTTCTTCCTTTGCATCGTCGTAGGTGGGTTCGTTGTTGGTCGAGAGGAAAAACTGTGCTTCCCATGCCTTAATGGCTTCCTTCACTTCCCCATACTTCCTTAGGACCTGGGACTGTATGGTAGCTAGCTTCCTGTTGTACCTGTTTTGATCCAAATTAAAAAGAAAGGGAAAAGAAGTGGTTAATACTAGATAGAGACGGGGGACCAATATGCCTGAATAATTGTACGAGTATGGAGTTCCGAAATCCTGAAAACGTTTTGGACCTTAACAAAAGTTGATGTAAAACTGCAATGCATACGAAAATTGGATGTTGTAATTGTAGTACAGATATACATTGTATACATTACATATATGAGCAGAAGGATATTGCTGAACCAAATAAAAAAGTGCAAAGTTTACTAGTACATGTACTACAAATTTGTACATGTACATCATCAATAGCAATAGGATCAGTATAGGTTTTTGCTACCTGTGTAATTTGTATATCTGTATTTATTAATAGTATATTAGGGTGATAGGGTCAAATCAGAAACAATACTTACTCCTCCTTCAGGCTTGGCCTCAACTTGAACTTTTGTCTTGTCTCATCAAGCTCTTTCAGGGAAGTGCAGTCGCCCAGGATGCATTGTAGATTTTGGCAAAGGGTTGTTTTGTAGATCGCATGTTGTTTGTCTTCTGTAGATGTAGTAGTAGCTCGAGGCTTGATGAATGTGACTTCTTCTTTCCCTTCTTTCTCCCTGTCTTCAGCTTGCCTGGGGAACACGTCTTCAATTGCAAGAGGCCCTTCGAACTCTCTGTCCTCCAACTCTCGCTGGATGTCCACATGCCCTCTCCCCTGCTCTTCCAGCTCTCTTTTCTCCAACTCTCTTTCCTCCAGCTCTCTTTCCTCCAGCTCTCTTTCCTCCAACTCTCTTTCCTCCAACTCTCTGTCGTCTGCAGTCTCTTGCAGATGTTCATCATGGACACGCAACCCACTTTTGAAGCTCATGTCAGGCCCATTGTAGATCTTGATTCTTGTGTGTGGCAATGTCAGATCTCCATCACACAACTTCTTCACACATTCCACGGTGGTAAAATTTAGGCCCCGATCTCCCCACCTGCTTTAGAACCCGAACCACGTTCGATGTGACGTAATTCGAACCGAACGGTGTTCGATCCGGGGTTCTCCGCGGTCACCCGCGTGTTCAGGCTCTTTTTCACACGGGTGCCGCCAAACAGAAAAAAAATATCACATTTGCACAAATATAAACAGTTTTCTGGACAGTCCATCTATGCCGTCATTTGTAGTGGACATGTAACATGTAACGAAGTTACTGCCGTGATCGTGGGTGACCTTGAATGTCGCAATACTTGTACACGCTGGCATGAATGTCCCCCTCTTCATATCCGTGCCGCATGACATGCGTGCAAACCTTGAGCAAGATTGGAAGCACGGAGAGTCCAACATACCTCATTGACGGCTTAAAATGACTGTAAGGGTTTTTCCGAGGCTTGTGTCCGATTTTGAATCATGGGTAATTGAGTGCGAAAAATGTCAAAAAATGCCATTTTTTCACCTATTTGTCGACAAAAACTACACTTAAAATCAGAAATTAAAAAATTCCTAAGGCACAGCTTTTGATATTATCCCTAGCCGTCGAAAAATATAAAAATTAAGTATTGGGGATAATATATGTAGCCAATCTTGCTCAGTGTTTGCCTAAAAACATGGCGCTCCGCAAACGCGAAAAAAATCGTCTTTCGGAGCGAAATTATGAAAAATCAGCCATTTAACGTAAAAATCAAACATCAAAAGTATGTAAGGGCGATAATTTCATTTTATTTTGACGAAATTTTCCCTTCCATACCATTTGTTTATTTTCAAATATTTTACGGTTAGCCCAAAAATTGCGTCTTGTAACCCGATACTTTTTCGAACGCCCCTAGCAATGGGAAAGAATACCGTAGCAACAGACCACCGTGTTCGTTCCACCTTTCCATCAGGTACTGTTGTTCCTGTTTCATGCTGCTGGAGCGGAAGTGATGCAAAGTTGGGGACGTCCTGGTGTCCACCTCTTTTGGCCCATCATGGAATTCAATGCCCGTAGGTACTTGACGCCACCATATTCCCTCGCCACACTCCAAGGAGTCCGAGATTCTTTCCAGATGTGGTTAGAAGTGCCCTCTGATGTTCCTTCTTGTGATGTACTCCCATGGTACGGTAGTGTTTTCCTCCGGAAGGCTTTTGCGCAGATTTGCATTGAGAGCAGACACCTCACTTTCCTCCTTTGATTCACTGCTTGATTTGGACAGTTCTGCTTGCAGTCTCAGAACTCCCATTCCATCTTCTCCAGGTCGTCGTGATGATGTGGCGTAGATGCCCTTCAGCTTTGAGAACATTCTCTCTTGGTTTTCTGCATTTAGGGACCTCAGATTTGACAGCCGAAACAGCAGGGGTGCGTGTGTTGACAAGGAGTGGTAGTATGTCCTATACATCTTCCTCGGGGTCAGTGCTCTCGTTGCTGTGCCTATGACTTCTCTTAGTAACATGCAGTGAATGTATGTTTGGTTTGCCAGGCGTAGCACAAGGCGGGGTGAGCGATCTTTTTCCAGGGTGTACAGGATGTGCACAATAGTGCATAGTGATGATAACAGAGCTGCACCACCTTCGTGTCTGCATTGTTTGCAGACAGTGCTGCTGTGGCAATCAAGAGCTGTTTCCGGAAGTCAACGCCGCGAAGCTGTTCCTTGTCTTGCTGAAGCGCTTTTATGGTGGCATTCATTGTTGGTTTCTCTTTGGCATTCAAGTGATGGGGCAATTCCTCTAACACATTTTTGATGTGTTTTTTTGTGACATGAAGGGGCTCGCATGGCGAACCTTCGCACTTGAGAAGATTGATTTCGGACATTGTGCTGTTCTGCTGGCCAACACATAGTGCAGGTACATGGCTTACGCCTTCTAACTGTTCTTTTTAGCTCTTGTTCAAGTACTGATTTGTTGCCTGTAGTGTCGTACTCCATTCCTGTCGCCTCCAAGTTTCTCAGAAGCTCCTCCTTCTTCAGGCCTTTGAATGACTCCCTTGTTGTTCTCGCTGGCGCCACTGGGTAGGCTCACAACCACCTGCCTTCTCTCCTCAAGAGACTTTACCTTCCGACGGAAACAGAAGCCAAGGTCAGCAAACCTGGACATAGGGGCGCCACATCCAGCAGAGCAGCCATAAGTGCCCACATGCTGCTCTCCGGCTTCTACCCACTGTGCTGGGCCATCTCCGATAAAGCTACGCATGCAGTCAGTCACCTGGTTGTCTTTGTACTGCAGGGTTTCGCTGAGGGACTGTAAGTCGCTTCTTTGGCAGTCAAATTCAAGACCAATGATCCCGCCAATACAAGCCATTACTGGTATCAGTCATAGTAGTATTGACTTTAGTAACATACAACAGTTAACCTGAGTCATTATTCATATTAATTATAGATTAGATTAATAATACCCAGTGACTGTGACGTACATGCATACACATACTAAGCAGCCCCTTACCTTTCTCAATGGCCTCCTTATGCCCTGCGGCTGTTGCCTGCGGTAGCTCTTCAACACACACGAAAGTGTTGACAGGCCTGCCATTAGCAACGTAACGAACGTAGATCGCCTCTAAGTCTTTGGTACTGGCGTCTGTACTAGCATCAACCATGATGCTAAGGTACCGGCTCTGCTGAATGGCTTCAACCATCGGCCTCCACAGTTCGCCGAATATAAAGGTCATGAACCTGAAACAAAACAAGCACGCAGCTATTTATTAATAATAAACTAAGTATGTGTCAATATTCTGGTGGTGTCCTGTGGTAAAATCAAATCGTGGAAGTTTTTAAACTAATGTAGCATTATGATAATCCCATCTACTATTACATCTAACCTTCTGGCAGCCATGTCTGAGTGGTAGGATGAGCCCATGTCCAATCCATTTGTTTGCTGGAGGCTGATCAAGGATTCGTAGGCTGTAAAGGGCATCTCCATTTTGGCTACGTGGTAGGCTGTGACAAACAGCCTCGTGATTTGCTGAAGATGACCTTCATTCAGCCTTCTTATGCAGACATCCATAGGCCCCGGTTCGGGCTGTGCCCTGGCCCTCTGCCGTAGTCCCCAGCACCGCACATGCTGCTTTGAGACGTGGTGAGTCTGAAGGGTTTGTTTCCTGAAATGAGAATTTTTAAATGGTCAAGAGTAAACAGTCTCCAATATAAGTTTGGAATTCCACTTTTCCCATTTTGACAAGTGCTGATATTTTCAATATAAAAGCACTTGGTACAAAGTCTTTATACATGCTTGACAAGTATGATGTATAGTTGTCAAATATGTTAATAACTCTTATGAATATTCATTTTGAAAATTTTCTTCCTGCAGGAATTCCTGCAGGAATACATTTTTCCTGCAGGAATGTCCTGCAGGAATTCCTGCAGGAAAAATGTATTCCTGCAGGAATTCCTGCAGGAATGACCTAACTGCATGACGGCAGTGGATATGAGTTCTTTTGAGATGATTGTGTTTAACTTTGTTTTAAAACTGTTACACCATGCCTATTTACATTATATAATTATGTGGAGGTTGAGGTTTAAGGTCATATTGAAGGGTGCCTGAGGACTTTTTGGAAATACTAGTATAGAAAAAAAACTCTATCTGACATGGTAGACTTTTTGGTCTATTTTTATAATCTATAACATATTTTTTGCCAGGGCCACATTTTGACCGCGAAATTGAACGACAAAGTTCGCAATTTTTACGCGCCATCTACCATCCGGGCTCCCATATATGGAGTGCTCTTCCAAATATGGAGTGCTCTTCCAAATAATGTGCACACCCCCCGGCCCCTCTGAAGCGAAAGCACGAGTCCGCTGGGCCACTTGAAGCAAGGAATGTGAACTGTCACAGTGTGTGTGAGCTTCACTTTGCCATTGGGAAAGGAAAAGACAGTTTTCCTGATACTTAGAGCGTTTGTAAATACAGTACATCATGTTATTTGTAGACCGCTAAGTAACCAAAATCTGCCAACTGCAAAGAATTTACGAAAACCTGCCATGCCGGCTAATCAAGTCGGAACACATATTCAACTGGAAATATACCACAGAAATCACCAAGAAAAAGGCATGGATTACGCCAACAACTTCCTATGAAAAAACATTTGACTGCCAAAAGGAACGTTTGAGTTTGTTTCGACTGCAAAATGTTTGTAAATATACTACCGGTAGTAACTGTTATATGCAGTTGTAGGAAGAAGATACTAGTACTTGAACAAACATGACACAAGAACTGATTTCCAATCTGCAACGTTCTTTTTTTTTCTTTAAAGAAATACAATACAAACAAAATTCAAGCTATCTTAGAGCGGAATGCATACACAATCTTACTGTAACGACGAACATATCTTTACGGTTTACAGCGGTGGCAGCTTATAACGGATCGTCCATATTTGCAGATAAAACTCCGTACGTAAAAAAAATCATATACTGTAAGCACACGTCTACTAGGATAACATTCAACAGAAATTCACATAATCAACAATATTATATTCGTTAGTAATCTCATACCACGTACGGGCAGGCTTTTCTCCAGGGCTAAATACTCTGGTAACTTTTCAGTCTTTGCTGTTTCCGTAACATAACAAAGAACTTCGGGGGTAGGCATCAAAAACAAGTCCGTAACTAAGAAAACGCGGACGGTTTTTCTCCAGAAAGGTCTCAGAATAGTCCATGAAAGTCCACCTGCAAAACTACGTAGGGTATAGCCGTTTAAAAGATTGTCTAGCGGCCCAAATGTTGCCGCAAACCGCACAGCGTCCTTCGCGGCATCCACCACGTCGTCGTCCGCCATTTTGGTTTGGTCACGTGACTCCCCCACGCTTAAACGTGAAGCTGTTCTATATAATAGCCGAATACTCCATGCCTTGCTCCATCGAACACAGTACCGCGTAAAAGAGCGCGCCGCTTCCGGGTGCGCCCAGTTGTGCTCTGGACGCCGTGAGAGACGGACGTACGGAGGGAGCGCTGTTGTGCAGCGTCCTATTTTTTTCTGTATTGCCATAAAAATTGGCACACGTAACGTCCTTTCATATATATAACGTAATTTATATTATACATAGTTACGTATACTATACTGTAAAATACACGATAGTTCCCTTGCATACACCACACATGCCACAATAAAGAGGGCCTTTTTACAAAGACTTGGTTACCTTGTCCCATTTTTGAAAATTTCTGTCTACAAAAGTCCGCCTACAAACTTTGTATATTACGTCATCTGATACGCACGTCACTATCAGACGATAATTGCCCTTGCTGATGGTTGACGTCGACTGAAAATATCATGGCGGATACGCCGAAGCGCGCGCGCTTCTACGAAAAGAGACGTGCGGAGGGACGTAACCCAGCCAAGTCCATCGCGATTGAAGTTGGAAAGGGAGATGAGGCCAGGCTAACTAACCTGATGGACAGCTGGAGGCAGGCGAGGGACGGTTTTGTTGTCAAAGGCACCAAAACAGGAAATGCCGATTTCCTTGAACATCTCCTGGACCTGTACCGGTAAGTTTCTCCTCGTCCCGCAAGCTCTTTCGTGACTATTCAAAATCAAACTGATTCCTTTCCTTACAACAGTGTCAGTAGATTAGCCATTTCCCTGACGAACATCATGATCGGCTGTAAATATTATCTGTCAGAACAACAGAACTGTGCGATTATTGTGGTAATCAATATCACCCGAGGTCAGTGACTCGGGGTAAAGGGGCGGAGGTCACAGTGTAAAACAACAGTGTCTGCAAATATATAGCCAGCCGACAAAAACTTTGTTGACATCGATGACGTACCTGCCGAGGAAGACAAGAAGTTCACAACATTTCAAGTCCAATCTCTGAGCCGGAAACCAAGAGGAACTTATCCAACTCGAAAAGTTTTAATCAGGGCCAAACGAATTATTTAAACTTATCATACTTTGGGCACCGTCTTTATGGGGAGGGGGGCAAACGTAAAGTGATGGTGTATATATACGTGTCAGTAGCTTGAATGTGGCCAAGTTACGGGTTTATAACTTTGCATGTTGTTAGCAACTTTCAAAATATCGTAGCATGCTGGCCTAACGTAGATAGATCTGGCATTATCGTGGAACTTTCTATCGTTACACAACATCTTTTCGACGTTTTCTTTTGAGGTCGTCACCCTTGTGCTACATATTATATACTTCTCTAGTAATACATATACCTATGTTGAGACAGTCCTTGCTATAATATGTTTGCTCTAACTATGAATAACTGTAGCAGGTCATGGCATCATGGCACCTTTTTTACTCTAACTTTAGTGGTACTGCTGATAAGTGTAAGGGTTATTGGGATTGACTGTTGAAAATGGAGAAATATGAAGTAGGATAAGAGTCACCAGTACACCTTTCTTGTCTCCATTCTAGGAAATCTCATGAAACAGATGGGCTGGCACTCCTTGCCAATGTGGCAGATAAACCCAGTTCTACGGTCCATCCCCAGTTCGCCAAAAACCTCCACACAGCAGCTGACCAGGAGGACGAGTTGTTCATCACCACCCAAAGCTGTGTGTCCACCCTGTTGGCAGAACTGGGGGCATGCCCTGCCTTGAGGGCGGATGGAGGGAGCACATGTGGAGGGGAGCTCTCCATCATGGAGATGAATCGGTATTGTGTAAACTTACATTCTGAGAACCTACAGCAGTGGCCAAGATCTTCTGTTTAGTACAGGCTAAATAAAAGACTACAAAGTACAGACAATAAGTTTTGATGGTCCTTGATGTTGAAGGGGTGTGTTACATCCCCATGTTGTTATTTAGTGACATATTGTTATTTAGTGTTAATGATATTTAATTAGTGACATTGTAGACATTCTTCAGTTCATCAGGGTATTGATACAATGTTGTTCAAGGCAATAAATGAAGTCAAAACTAAGGATAAATTTTGGAAAAGGAAATACAATATTACTTTATGCATGATACAACTTCTTGTTTATTTTCTATTTGTATGCCATACCAAGATCACTTCCATCAATATTTTTAGCACCGACCATTATAGTCATACAGTTTGTGAACTAACTTCCAGGTATGGACATGTCATTGTGGCCACCATCGCCTGTGCAAAAAAGCACCAGTGGAAGTGGCACAGCTCCTCATCCGTGGGTGGAAAGTATTACGTCAACCAGAGGGTGGTCCATGCCTTCACGTCTGCTGGCATGACCCAGGTCAAGTACGAGACCTTCTGTGACGCTGCCAAACTCGGGGTGAACGGGGAGGTCTATGTCAAAAACAGTATGTATCCAATGGCTATTACATTATATTTAAAAATTTTGTTTACTTTACTTTTATTCGACAATGTTATATATTTTACAGAATGTTACCTTTTACTCCAAGAGTAAAAGCTATGAAACTGTATTTGCCTTGGTTAGTTACATTTACAGGTTGTTCCCTGAGATGAACCCTTGGGAGCCAGGTAGCAGACTACTTGGAAAATGCCTTGTCTGACATCCAGGCTACCATTTTACTTGCAGTATATGTTCAGCAATGGAATAAACATCCAAATATAATAAGTGTTGTATGCTTTTATTGTACAGTGTATGAGAAAAGAGGATACATGGCACTTGTGGACAAGCACGCTGATGCCTCAATGGAGCATGCTTGTCGTGAGGCAGAACAGACAGAGTTCTTCCAGCAGAACAATGGAGAAGTATAGTTGACATACGTGTCAGTCTTGGATTTGTATTCATAGCTCTGGTCAACTATCAATTTTCACCCTTCTCATAGTGATAATGCAGTGATCATGATGTGTTACATGATCAGTATTTTTTCAGTATATTACAATACATAGGTGGTATCATGGCAGTTTGTTCTGAGGTGATGTCTGCAAATGTTCTTATTACACTACAGTAGTAATCATGCTCTCTATTTGAACAGGTCATAATAACGGATGCCAGGCATGACAGCATCACGAACTGTGATCATACAACTGTCTCTGCCCTAGGGATGAGGTAAAACATGTGGCTAATATTTGTTCTGATACAAAATGCTCTTGGTTTGAACTATGAAGTTATTATTGTGGTGTTTTCACACTCAGTCTCTGCTTCAGTTTTCTTGTTGGGTAATATTACAAAGCTTTAGTTATAGGATATGCAACTGTACTGATTCCTGTTTATTCTTTTCAAAGTAACTCCAAGGTGATCGCTTTTTCCACCATTTCAAGAGAAACTGAGAGGAGCGCACAGTCACGAGAAGCCAAGGGCACATTGCGTGTGATGACTGATTTGGAGAAAAAAGGAAATTATTGTTTTTATCTTTGATAATCAACACTACCTATAGCACCAGTAGAAAATGGAAGTCACAAAGACCCTAATTGTGATCAACTAACAGTGAATCGGTCTCCTGATATTCTGAATATAATGTATTATACTTTATGCGCATGGCTAACACTTTGTTAGATAATTACAAAGAAAACAATCATGCATATTCTGTTTCCTTGGCTTACTTTTCAACAGACAATGCCTTCTGTGTTTTGCTTGTTTGTGTGTTACCCAATAAGATGTCTAGATGTACCTAAGAATTAGTAAGATACTATATCCATTTTTTTATGTTTAGGCTTGAAAATTGTTGAGGGAGCGCACGACAACCTCCAAGTGATCAACAAGATGTATAAAGAGAAGGGGATGAGGAATTCAAATGACACATGGCATGGTAGGGAAAGAAGTTTGAGCTGACATTTCTGATTATTTCTAAGTTATGCGCCTTTTTAGCTAGCTATAGCAGGAACAAATTCTCAGTACTAATTCATTTTCCCCAACAGCAACAAAGAAAGTTGCAAAAGATATGAGGAAGATAGCCACTGGGGCCCAACGGGACATGGGGAAAACATGGCATCCGGAGCTGCAAGCTTCACCCTCCATATTGCAATTTGCTTACCGTATTGTTTATCTATTTCAGACTGGTATGAATCTTTAACTTATAATTATAATTATTTCCTTTCCAGTGCAGAGACACCTACATGGTAGAAAGCTTCAACAACGTCATTCTAATCTACGCACCCAAGCGTATTCACTTTGGGGAAAGCAACTTTAACATGAGGGTGCAGCTGGCAGTTTTGGACTGGGTATGCCATGAAGGCAGATGTTAGAAATGCCATTGTTGAGTTGAAGGTCACCTAGGCAAACTAACTTTTTCTCTCCTTTGTTCAATGAAGGTTGAAGCAGTTTATCCACTGTTACATGTGTGCTGCAGTTACAGTAACTTTTTGTTCATTGCATTTTTTGTTTATCAATACACAAGTAAGTGATCATGATTTTTACTATTTAGGAAATATGTAACAATGTATTAGTTTACCTGACTGATGAATTTGCAGTGTTTATTTCAAGTCAGAGACATTCTTGCTGGTTGTGTATGTTAGTTCTATTGCTCTGGCAATTGCATATGTTACTCCTTACAGTGCAACATAAAGGATAACTCAATATTATTCAAACAGTATCTTATTTCTCCACTGCACAGAATACAAACGTGCTGCGAGAAACGTACAGTGTCAATCACTACCAGGATATCAGGAGACCATCACGCATTGCACCAATGCGTGTGCTGAAACCAAAAGACACATCGTTCAGGGACAACATTTGGAAGGACTTCTACAACCTGCATTACTAGTACATATTGAACTTTATTGTGAATTGTAGTATAGTAAGGTATGAATATTTAACAATTTAAACATTGAGTAATGTATCTAGTAATTGAAGTTGGCCTGTTGTGGTAGACTACATTCTTTCCCAGCTCTCAGTGCCTCTTGTGTCCCATGTACGGGATGCCAGGCGGGTTAGGATAACGGCTCCGCACATTCTGAAAAGATTCAACAATTGATATCATTATATATGCTTTCACATTGTATGTAGCCATAGTATGAGCAAGATGATACATTTATTCAATAAGTAGAATTAACTGTTTTACAATTTATGTGCACTAAACTGTACAGTATTAGAATAACTATCTGCATTTAGAAACAGAATGTGGAGTTAAAAATCAAAGTTTAAACATGGACAGGTATAGAGTGTACAGGTATGTGTACACAATGCTTAGTGGATTTTGCTCCTTTGGCATAGTGTGTACAGTATAGAAGCACTATTATGATAGTCTCTAATGTTTTACTTACTGTTAGGACACACTCGGGCATGATCTCCCTTACATCCTGTCTTCCACAGCCTCTTGCAACTTTTTGTTGAAGGTAGGCAGGCAAACTCCACAATCCTTTCTTCTTTAGTTCCCGCCAAAAGTGACGGTACTCAGCATGTCGTTGTACATGGTTTAGTACATGGGCATATCTCTGCCCATGCCTTGCTGTACTGGTGTTCTGTGTAATGCAAGGGTTCTGTGCACAATGCTGGCATGTGGCCATGGCACCTTGAAAAGAAAAGAAAAAAATCAAGGTATACTCTGAACTAAGAAGTGATGTCAGTAGCTCTGATTTCCTGTAAAGTATAGTTAAAATATGAAGCCAACAGTTCCAAGCATAATGTAGAATATTTCCCTCTTATGACATTAGAAGTCTCCTCGCGCTTGGGTGTCAGCGTTGAGGCGCGTCCCCCGGGTGGCGGAACCTCCCCATACCATGGGAGGCTGTACTTAGGTACCGCGGACCAGACACCCTGCAGCCTTCCTGTGAGCCAGTTGTCTTGGTCCATATGCATGCCTTGCCACTGGAGTCCTCTCACAGGAGGGCAAGACAGTGCACCCCCTTTCCATTGAAAACCTTCATTTACTTGCACAAGTTCATATTTAGCTACCTATGTCAGGAGTAGGGGAATCCTACCATTTATCACTAAGGAATTCTGAGGGATTGTATGTTATGCAAATTAGTAAACTCAACATGACCTAACATTGTATCAAGAAGGTTCAACTGAATATATTTCCCCCATATCGTTACCCGGGGTACTCGGTGAAAAAAGAAAGCCCGATAAAAAAGCCTTAAACATGCCAAAAATAAGCCCAAAACCCAGACCTCTGCTTGGAGAGTAACCGGGGGGGGGGGGGGTCTTGTGACAAAAACATTGAATGACACTATGTGTACAAAAAAAATACAAACTAAATTTTGTCTGGCAAGCTAAGTGTTATATCATACACAATGAAATGTCATCAAATCTTTAAATAGTTCGTTCCTGGTGCAAGCCCAGTTTTGATCTGTTATCCCCGCCCACCGACACGCCCACCCACACACCCACAACCTCTGCTTGGAGAATACACCGCTGATGTGTTTTTGTAGTATTATATGACCGAACCGTGACATGGCTTGACTTTGTCACCGGCCGCGGGATCGTGTTACCGACCGCTACCCGACTGTAGGAAGGATGGGCGCTGTCCACATAAAGATGCACACGGATTAGTTGAAAACTAAGGTACTATGTGAGTTTATATTTGCTTACCATTTAGATCACAGTCTTACCTGTCTGATATGTCCAAGATGTACCGTCGTGAGTCAAGTCCTTGACCGCCAGTGTTCGAAAATCGCTGCGATGACGTTCGATTTTCTGTTGCGTACTAGAAAATAGCAAACCCCTCCCACCCTCATAGAAACATCGTAAAATCTATCTCCTTGGCTCATCATAAAGAATGTGACACACACAAAAATAAAGGATTGAAAAGCACACAATGTTCACAACCTTTTTATTAGTCATGTCCACAGCCTTGACTTCTCGGGTACAATCAAGTACCGAATCTACCGTTACTTCATGAATCAACTGACCTTGATAGTTTAGAAAAACTTTACGGGTGCAGCAAGTAATCGCTGTCGTTCTCAAAATTGATCATCATGCATTGTCGCCGTGACTCAAGCAAATGTTTTGACACTGTTTCGGATAAAATGACCATTGAGCAACTTCAAAATCCAGTGTGGTTTACCTTCCGTCCCCCAATAGTGTAAACTCTTGAAACCGCTATTTTCTTCTCTTGGACTGAGATTTAGAAACACGAGGAAGTATCAAATGACCGGGCACGATGCTTCTGGGCACGATGCTTGTCCCTTTCTTCACCTTGTCAATGCTGAGTAAATTTTGTCATACCCTATTTTAGCACTTGATATACAGCCAAGGATAAGCTAGGTCGTGTGATCGACAAGTAACGATTTTAAATTTTCTCGTGACATAGTTGTACGTACGTAGGGGGGAGGGAGTAACGTTACAGCTAGTACAGTACGTACACAAATACTGAATGACACGAGCCAGACGTAAACAAAATTCTCAGTACCGCAAGGCTGAGTTACGAAGTTACGTACATTGATGATATAGTGTCCGTACATATGAAGGAGTAAGTATTGCTACGTGAGTCAGGCGTGAACCACGACGCCGGCACTAATAGACGGCAGTTGTAGTGTTGTGTTGTGTATAGCTATATTGTGTTGGGTTTTGTTGTTGTCACCATTTTGTATCCTAAAACGCCTGGCAGCGGCGGCGGCTTGTACCGCGGGAGCAGCCCACTTGTACGTCTACGCGCTGTGACGGCCAGTGGCAAAATGGTCGGCTCGGCTCTGGGCACCGTAGGTGACCCTAATATACCCGTTCGAACGCGCCGAGCGTAACCGGCACCTTCGGTGCCGCCTTCTATAGAACAGCTTTGCGTTTAAGGCCTGTGACGGTTTGTGTTTGAGTTCGGCCGTCGGGCCTGGCCGAACTCGAACGCGGTTCGGACGGTTCCACTATGGAGCGGTTCGGGGGCGCCAGCGCCGTACAGCTACCCAGTCGTATTTCACACTAAACATTGCTTTACTTCATCTCAGGTGTAATTACAAGTATGTAATTGATATTATGTCTCGTTTTGGATTTTATTAGATTTTAAACATTTCAATTGTCAAAATTGTTTAGTAATTGTCTCCTCCCACGAATGTGGCATAAGCCGCGCGGAGTACCGAGTGCAAAAGTTCACAAAGTGCGGAAACGAAGTCGCGAGTCGGCCATGCATGAGGCGAGGGAAATGCCGTCGATCGTGATTGTAGCGGCCACAGAGCTTCGACAGAGCAGTGCAGCCTTATTTTCAGCTCACTCCTGAACTTGTGACCGCCGTGACCAAGTTCCAGCTGCCGGCTAACGAAGGTGAGGTTTTTATATACGTACTTAGAACTGAACCTTCGTTTGTCTAACATGTCTCGGGCCGAGCCCTGAGTAGCAAGCATAATATTTGTTAAGTTGAAAAGGCCCATACGTAAAATTATCATTGGTAGTGTACATTATTCACCATAGTAATCATTACTTACAAACTCAGTTTGTAAATGTATGGCTCTGCTTCGAGACGTTGGCCCGGGTTGGCCCAGGCATGATTTGCTCTCCAACTTGGAGCAGAGGTTTGCGTATATGGCCAAATGGCCTCGGCTAAAAATATTATTTTGGATGTGTTCCTTTTGCCACGCGTTTTTATCGAGCTTTCTATTGGTACATTGCTATTACGCAAATTTCGGCTGGCAAATAGATACTGCCAGGCCAATTTGATACTATCTTGCCGATTATAATACTGCTATATATATCAACTGCCCAGTCGCTCCACACCAGCAATGATTTGTGGTATATGGTCTCCACTGCAGCAATGCATTGCGGGTAATTGTGTCAAACGCGATTGACATTGAAAGACAAGAGATTAAAACAATATTTTGATATGGCTTCACCACACCACGCTGGGAATAAAGTGGCTTTGAAATGGTGAGTACCAAGAGGAGTACATCTCCCCATTTCCTTACATATAAATCTAACGTTACATGTATGACAGACATTATATTTTATATAGTGCCCTTGATGTAACATGATTTATGTAACATGCTTTTAGTAAATGCCCATATATGTTCTAATACAAGATGTGTTAATACTTTTATATGGTTGCTATTCTATTTTTCTTCAATTTAACAAATGTTACATTTTCAAATGGTGAATATTTTTATAATGAACTTGAAATCCTCTGAATAAATGTCTACCTCTCTAGGATTCAAGACCATGTATCAACTACAAAGGACATGACCTCGGGCTCTGGACTCAAACTCCAGGACCTTGTACAACAATTCACAAGGGAGACAATGATTGACATTGAATCTAACACATTTGCAAAGATTCTGAAAAATCACTTTAGTGGACAGTTCCAAAAGCGTCGGTTGGGCAGTGGGCGAATCACACACTACGTAGGCTTGTCTCTAGTACAGTCACAGTCCCCAGATGATACTAATGTTGGGCCTACACCCAGGGAAGATGAAAGTATCAATGATGAATCATCTCAGGCCCATCTTGCACCCTTTGTGGACACCCCCAGTCCTGAGGCTTCTACTGGAGGAGAGAGTTTAAGTGTAGAGACTATGGACAGTACCACATGCTTTGACAATTAAAGAATTTACATATATGAAGTAGGTATGGACAAAGCAAAGTCACATTCCCTGCAAAGGGCCATACAGTCAAAGGGGGGGGGGTAGTAGACATGTTTCTAGACAAGAATACAACTTGCATCGTGTTTGATAAAAAGGGCATACTTGCATCTTTGTCCCCTCAGACAGATTTTGATAAGTTATCCAACTATGGGAAAAAGTTATTTGACATCTCATATGTCAACATCTCACTGATTGCAGACAAGGAGACACCAACATGTATGCCTTATCAAACTGTTGATTCACGAGTGCTTAAGTCACCGTTCATTAAGGTTCAGGACATGTCCGGACTGTATAGGCCAGTATACAAAGAGTTTGCAGACAGTGAATGGGCATCTTGTAAGTCTTTTCTGAGTAACCAGCAACATGACATACTCCACAGACCCCAGAATGTTCAGAAGGTCAAAAGAAAAGGTTATTGTGAATGCTGTGGTGAAAAGTATACAGACCTTCTATCTCACTGTGCCTCTCAAAGACATGTTGCTTTTGCTTCCAATCTTGAGCAGTATAAGAAGTTGGATGAACGTATCAAAAAAAAAAGCTCATGGCTAACAGAAGAACACAAGATGAACTAGAATAAAGTAAAGATGAACATTGTATTGATATGTGGGATGCTATCCTCTGTTGTTACCACTAGCTTCTACTGTTGCTGGTTACAGGCATTAATGTGGCAGGTTTAAGGTAATAAGAGTCAATGTAAATATGAATGTAAATTATTTTCAATACAGCTTTATCTCTACTTGTATTACATGTAACCGTTCAGTCCATTGTGCCAAATATATGATTCAGAATTTCAGATGACGAAATGGTTTTGTCACACATATTAGTAAATACATGTACTGCTATGGCTATTATTGATTGTGTGTCATATTTACAATTGTACATGTTAATTTATGTGTAGGTGCACCCACACATACATGTTTTTAAACAATTGTCATTTATCATTCAACAAAAATGCATGCTATAGCTGGTTTAAGGTATGGGATGTCTTTAATCTGCTCTGTAGTGTAGGGACTTGTTCATTTGTACAAGACATCAACATACAAACAATGTTCACAACAATAGTGACCCTAAACTTTACTAGTAAGAAAGCAAATTAATGACAGTCCATGTGCATCCAGTTCTGCTTCTATCCTGAAATAGATCCCTAAATCAGAATTCAGATGAGCCTTAGCACAGTGGAGTAGTCTCTTATTCTAGTTATTTGCTATTTTCTAACTGTTGCAGTTAGCAAAACAAGGTTGCACTGTACATTTTCTTAGCAGATTTCTTAGTTTACCTTTAGGAAAATGCATTTGTGATATTTACACACAGATAATTACAAAAGCGGTGGCATTAGGGACAACCAACCCAACCGTTTTTCTATCCCGCCCAGTGGTCAAGTGGTGGCATTAGGGACAGTTCTACAGGAGGGGGATGCCAGCCCCCCACCCAACCCAACTGTTTTTCTATCCCGCCCAGTGGTCAATTGGTGGCATTAGGGACAGTTCTACAGGAGGGGGATGCCAGCCCCCCACCCAACCCAACTGTTTTTCTATCCCGCCCAGTGGTCAAGTGGTGGCATTAGGGACAGTTCTACAGGAGGGGGATGCCAGCCCCCCTACCCAACCCAACTGTTTTTCTATCCCGCCCAGTGGTCAAGCGGTGGCAAACCAACTCAACATAATTCTGAATGTAAGTTTTTCAAATTTGTACCTAAAATTTTTGCCATGCAATTTTGCACATGCCTGAAAAAAGGATCAATGTCAAGCCCTGCAGTAAATATCACAAATGCATTTTTCTATCTAGGATTACACATTTGCTAAACTTCCCATGCTTTTGAATTATTACTATATTAGGCCAACTTTCCATTGGTAGCTGGTCATATTTACAATTAACAAATTGTGTTCCTCAGCACTTTAAAGCCTAAGTGAAGAAGTCATCTTACCGAAAGCAGTTGAATCTTTGCAGAGTGAAATATGTATCGTATAAGCACACCTGAGTTTATTTCAGACCAGACATCCTCCAATGCTCCAGAAACTTAACTGCCTGATCCCTCTGTTTGTAGAGGATGTCCACACCTTCTTCCTTTGCATCGTCGTAGGTGGGTTCGTTGTTGGTCGAGAGGAAAAACTGTGCTTCCCATGCCTTAATGGCTTCCTTCACTTCCCCATACTTCCTTAGGACCTGGGACTGTATGGTAGCTAGCTTCCTGTTGTACCTGTTTTGATCCAAATTAAAAAGAAAGGGAAAAGAAGTGGTTAATACTAGATAGAGACGGGGGACCAATATGCCTGAATAATTGTACGAGTATGGAGTTCCGAAATCCTGAAAACGTTTTGGACCTTAACAAAAGTTGATGTAAAACTGCAATGCATACGAAAATTGGATGTTGTAATTGTAGTACAGATATACATTGTATACATTACATATATGAGCAGAAGGATATTGCTGAACCAAATAAAAAAGTGCAAAGTTTACTAGTACATGTACTACAAATTTGTACATGTACATCATCAATAGCAATAGGATCAGTATAGGTTTTTGCTACCTGTGTAATTTGTATATCTGTATTTATTAATAGTATATTAGGGTGATAGGGTCAAATCAGAAACAATACTTACTCCTCCTTCAGGCTTGGCCTCAACTTGAACTTTTGTCTTGTCTCATCAAGCTCTTTCAGGGAAGTGCAGTCGCCCAGGATGCATTGTAGATTTTGGCAAAGGGTTGTTTTGTAGATCGCATGTTGTTTGTCTTCTGTAGATGTAGTAGTAGCTCGAGGCTTGATGAATGTGACTTCTTCTTTCCCTTCTTTCTCCCTGTCTTCAGCTTGCCTGGGGAACACGTCTTCAATTGCAAGAGGCCCTTCGAACTCTCTGTCCTCCAACTCTCGCTGGATGTCCACATGCCCTCTCCCCTGCTCTTCCAGCTCTCTTTTCTCCAACTCTCTTTCCTCCAGCTCTCTTTCCTCCAGCTCTCTTTCCTCCAACTCTCTTTCCTCCAACTCTCTGTCGTCTGCAGTCTCTTGCAGATGTTCATCATGGACACGCAACCCACTTTTGAAGCTCATGTCAGGCCCATTGTAGATCTTGATTCTTGTGTGTGGCAATGTCAGATCTCCATCACACAACTTCTTCACACATTCCACGGTGGTAAAATTTAGGCCCCGATCTCCCCACCTGCTTTAGAACCCGAACCACGTTCGATGTGACGTAATTCGAACCGAACGGTGTTCGATCCGGGGTTCTCCGCGGTCACCCGCGTGTTCAGGCTCTTTTTCACACGGGTGCCGCCAAACAGAAAAAAAATATCACATTTGCACAAATATAAACAGTTTTCTGGACAGTCCATCTATGCCGTCATTTGTAGTGGACATGTAACATGTAACGAAGTTACTGCCGTGATCGTGGGTGACCTTGAATGTCGCAATACTTGTACACGCTGGCATGAATGTCCCCCTCTTCATATCCGTGCCGCATGACATGCGTGCAAACCTTGAGCAAGATTGGAAGCACGGAGAGTCCAACATACCTCATTGACGGCTTAAAATGACTGTAAGGGTTTTTCCGAGGCTTGTGTCCGATTTTGAATCATGGGTAATTGAGTGCGAAAAATGTCAAAAAATGCCATTTTTTCACCTATTTGTCGACAAAAACTACACTTAAAATCAGAAATTAAAAAATTCCTAAGGCACAGCTTTTGATATTATCCCTAGCCGTCGAAAAATATAAAAATTAAGTATTGGGGATAATATATGTAGCCAATCTTGCTCAGTGTTTGCCTAAAAACATGGCGCTCCGCAAACGCGAAAAAAATCGTCTTTCGGAGCGAAATTATGAAAAATCAGCCATTTAACGTAAAAATCAAACATCAAAAGTATGTAAGGGCGATAATTTCATTTTATTTTGACGAAATTTTCCCTTCCATACCATTTGTTTATTTTCAAATATTTTACGGTTAGCCCAAAAATTGCGTCTTGTAACCCGATACTTTTTCGAACGCCCCTAGCAATGGGAAAGAATACCGTAGCAACAGACCACCGTGTTCGTTCCACCTTTCCATCAGGTACTGTTGTTCCTGTTTCATGCTGCTGGAGCGGAAGTGATGCAAAGTTGGGGACGTCCTGGTGTCCACCTCTTTTGGCCCATCATGGAATTCAATGCCCGTAGGTACTTGACGCCACCATATTCCCTCGCCACACTCCAAGGAGTCCGAGATTCTTTCCAGATGTGGTTAGAAGTGCCCTCTGATGTTCCTTCTTGTGATGTACTCCCATGGTACGGTAGTGTTTTCCTCCGGAAGGCTTTTGCGCAGATTTGCATTGAGAGCAGACACCTCACTTTCCTCCTTTGATTCACTGCTTGATTTGGACAGTTCTGCTTGCAGTCTCAGAACTCCCATTCCATCTTCTCCAGGTCGTCGTGATGATGTGGCGTAGATGCCCTTCAGCTTTGAGAACATTCTCTCTTGGTTTTCTGCATTTAGGGACCTCAGATTTGACAGCCGAAACAGCAGGGGTGCGTGTGTTGACAAGGAGTGGTAGTATGTCCTATACATCTTCCTCGGGGTCAGTGCTCTCGTTGCTGTGCCTATGACTTCTCTTAGTAACATGCAGTGAATGTATGTTTGGTTTGCCAGGCGTAGCACAAGGCGGGGTGAGCGATCTTTTTCCAGGGTGTACAGGATGTGCACAATAGTGCATAGTGATGATAACAGAGCTGCACCACCTTCGTGTCTGCATTGTTTGCAGACAGTGCTGCTGTGGCAATCAAGAGCTGTTTCCGGAAGTCAACGCCGCGAAGCTGTTCCTTGTCTTGCTGAAGCGCTTTTATGGTGGCATTCATTGTTGGTTTCTCTTTGGCATTCAAGTGATGGGGCAATTCCTCTAACACATTTTTGATGTGTTTTTTTGTGACATGAAGGGGCTCGCATGGCGAACCTTCGCACTTGAGAAGATTGATTTCGGACATTGTGCTGTTCTGCTGGCCAACACATAGTGCAGGTACATGGCTTACGCCTTCTAACTGTTCTTTTTAGCTCTTGTTCAAGTACTGATTTGTTGCCTGTAGTGTCGTACTCCATTCCTGTCGCCTCCAAGTTTCTCAGAAGCTCCTCCTTCTTCAGGCCTTTGAATGACTCCCTTGTTGTTCTCGCTGGCGCCACTGGGTAGGCTCACAACCACCTGCCTTCTCTCCTCAAGAGACTTTACCTTCCGACGGAAACAGAAGCCAAGGTCAGCAAACCTGGACATAGGGGCGCCACATCCAGCAGAGCAGCCATAAGTGCCCACATGCTGCTCTCCGGCTTCTACCCACTGTGCTGGGCCATCTCCGATAAAGCTACGCATGCAGTCAGTCACCTGGTTGTCTTTGTACTGCAGGGTTTCGCTGAGGGACTGTAAGTCGCTTCTTTGGCAGTCAAATTCAAGACCAATGATCCCGCCAATACAAGCCATTACTGGTATCAGTCATAGTAGTATTGACTTTAGTAACATACAACAGTTAACCTGAGTCATTATTCATATTAATTATAGATTAGATTAATAATACCCAGTGACTGTGACGTACATGCATACACATACTAAGCAGCCCCTTACCTTTCTCAATGGCCTCCTTATGCCCTGCGGCTGTTGCCTGCGGTAGCTCTTCAACACACACGAAAGTGTTGACAGGCCTGCCATTAGCAACGTAACGAACGTAGATCGCCTCTAAGTCTTTGGTACTGGCGTCTGTACTAGCATCAACCATGATGCTAAGGTACCGGCTCTGCTGAATGGCTTCAACCATCGGCCTCCACAGTTCGCCGAATATAAAGGTCATGAACCTGAAACAAAACAAGCACGCAGCTATTTATTAATAATAAACTAAGTATGTGTCAATATTCTGGTGGTGTCCTGTGGTAAAATCAAATCGTGGAAGTTTTTAAACTAATGTAGCATTATGATAATCCCATCTACTATTACATCTAACCTTCTGGCAGCCATGTCTGAGTGGTAGGATGAGCCCATGTCCAATCCATTTGTTTGCTGGAGGCTGATCAAGGATTCGTAGGCTGTAAAGGGCATCTCCATTTTGGCTACGTGGTAGGCTGTGACAAACAGCCTCGTGATTTGCTGAAGATGACCTTCATTCAGCCTTCTTATGCAGACATCCATAGGCCCCGGTTCGGGCTGTGCCCTGGCCCTCTGCCGTAGTCCCCAGCACCGCACATGCTGCTTTGAGACGTGGTGAGTCTGAAGGGTTTGTTTCCTGAAATGAGAATTTTTAAATGGTCAAGAGTAAACAGTCTCCAATATAAGTTTGGAATTCCACTTTTCCCATTTTGACAAGTGCTGATATTTTCAATATAAAAGCACTTGGTACAAAGTCTTTATACATGCTTGACAAGTATGATGTATAGTTGTCAAATATGTTAATAACTCTTATGAATATTCATTTTGAAAATTTTCTTCCTGCAGGAATTCCTGCAGGAATACATTTTTCCTGCAGGAATGTCCTGCAGGAATTCCTGCAGGAAAAATGTATTCCTGCAGGAATTCCTGCAGGAATGACCTAACTGCATGACGGCAGTGGATATGAGTTCTTTTGAGATGATTGTGTTTAACTTTGTTTTAAAACTGTTACACCATGCCTATTTACATTATATAATTATGTGGAGGTTGAGGTTTAAGGTCATATTGAAGGGTGCCTGAGGACTTTTTGGAAATACTAGTATAGAAAAAAAACTCTATCTGACATGGTAGACTTTTTGGTCTATTTTTATAATCTATAACATATTTTTTGCCAGGGCCACATTTTGACCGCGAAATTGAACGACAAAGTTCGCAATTTTTACGCGCCATCTACCATCCGGGCTCCCATATATGGAGTGCTCTTCCAAATATGGAGTGCTCTTCCAAATAATGTGCACACCCCCCGGCCCCTCTGAAGCGAAAGCACGAGTCCGCTGGGCCACTTGAAGCAAGGAATGTGAACTGTCACAGTGTGTGTGAGCTTCACTTTGCCATTGGGAAAGGAAAAGACAGTTTTCCTGATACTTAGAGCGTTTGTAAATACAGTACATCATGTTATTTGTAGACCGCTAAGTAACCAAAATCTGCCAACTGCAAAGAATTTACGAAAACCTGCCATGCCGGCTAATCAAGTCGGAACACATATTCAACTGGAAATATACCACAGAAATCACCAAGAAAAAGGCATGGATTACGCCAACAACTTCCTATGAAAAAACATTTGACTGCCAAAAGGAACGTTTGAGTTTGTTTCGACTGCAAAATGTTTGTAAATATACTACCGGTAGTAACTGTTATATGCAGTTGTAGGAAGAAGATACTAGTACTTGAACAAACATGACACAAGAACTGATTTCCAATCTGCAACGTTCTTTTTTTTTCTTTAAAGAAATACAATACAAACAAAATTCAAGCTATCTTAGAGCGGAATGCATACACAATCTTACTGTAACGACGAACATATCTTTACGGTTTACAGCGGTGGCAGCTTATAACGGATCGTCCATATTTGCAGATAAAACTCCGTACGTAAAAAAAATCATATACTGTAAGCACACGTCTACTAGGATAACATTCAACAGAAATTCACATAATCAACAATATTATATTCGTTAGTAATCTCATACCACGTACGGGCAGGCTTTTCTCCAGGGCTAAATACTCTGGTAACTTTTCAGTCTTTGCTGTTTCCGTAACATAACAAAGAACTTCGGGGGTAGGCATCAAAAACAAGTCCGTAACTAAGAAAACGCGGACGGTTTTTCTCCAGAAAGGTCTCAGAATAGTCCATGAAAGTCCACCTGCAAAACTACGTAGGGTATAGCCGTTTAAAAGATTGTCTAGCGGCCCAAATGTTGCCGCAAACCGCACAGCGTCCTTCGCGGCATCCACCACGTCGTCGTCCGCCATTTTGGTTTGGTCACGTGACTCCCCCACGCTTAAACGTGAAGCTGTTCTATATAATAGCCGAATACTCCATGCCTTGCTCCATCGAACACAGTACCGCGTAAAAGAGCGCGCCGCTTCCGGGTGCGCCCAGTTGTGCTCTGGACGCCGTGAGAGACGGACGTACGGAGGGAGCGCTGTTGTGCAGCGTCCTATTTTTTTCTGTATTGCCATAAAAATTGGCACACGTAACGTCCTTTCATATATATAACGTAATTTATATTATACATAGTTACGTATACTATACTGTAAAATACACGATAGTTCCCTTGCATACACCACACATGCCACAATAAAGAGGGCCTTTTTACAAAGACTTGGTTACCTTGTCCCATTTTTGAAAATTTCTGTCTACAAAAGTCCGCCTACAAACTTTGTATATTACGTCATCTGATACGCACGTCACTATCAGACGATAATTGCCCTTGCTGATGGTTGACGTCGACTGAAAATATCATGGCGGATACGCCGAAGCGCGCGCGCTTCTACGAAAAGAGACGTGCGGAGGGACGTAACCCAGCCAAGTCCATCGCGATTGAAGTTGGAAAGGGAGATGAGGCCAGGCTAACTAACCTGATGGACAGCTGGAGGCAGGCGAGGGACGGTTTTGTTGTCAAAGGCACCAAAACAGGAAATGCCGATTTCCTTGAACATCTCCTGGACCTGTACCGGTAAGTTTCTCCTCGTCCCGCAAGCTCTTTCGTGACTATTCAAAATCAAACTGATTCCTTTCCTTACAACAGTGTCAGTAGATTAGCCATTTCCCTGACGAACATCATGATCGGCTGTAAATATTATCTGTCAGAACAACAGAACTGTGCGATTATTGTGGTAATCAATATCACCCGAGGTCAGTGACTCGGGGTAAAGGGGCGGAGGTCACAGTGTAAAACAACAGTGTCTGCAAATATATAGCCAGCCGACAAAAACTTTGTTGACATCGATGACGTACCTGCCGAGGAAGACAAGAAGTTCACAACATTTCAAGTCCAATCTCTGAGCCGGAAACCAAGAGGAACTTATCCAACTCGAAAAGTTTTAATCAGGGCCAAACGAATTATTTAAACTTATCATACTTTGGGCACCGTCTTTATGGGGAGGGGGGCAAACGTAAAGTGATGGTGTATATATACGTGTCAGTAGCTTGAATGTGGCCAAGTTACGGGTTTATAACTTTGCATGTTGTTAGCAACTTTCAAAATATCGTAGCATGCTGGCCTAACGTAGATAGATCTGGCATTATCGTGGAACTTTCTATCGTTACACAACATCTTTTCGACGTTTTCTTTTGAGGTCGTCACCCTTGTGCTACATATTATATACTTCTCTAGTAATACATATACCTATGTTGAGACAGTCCTTGCTATAATATGTTTGCTCTAACTATGAATAACTGTAGCAGGTCATGGCATCATGGCACCTTTTTTACTCTAACTTTAGTGGTACTGCTGATAAGTGTAAGGGTTATTGGGATTGACTGTTGAAAATGGAGAAATATGAAGTAGGATAAGAGTCACCAGTACACCTTTCTTGTCTCCATTCTAGGAAATCTCATGAAACAGATGGGCTGGCACTCCTTGCCAATGTGGCAGATAAACCCAGTTCTACGGTCCATCCCCAGTTCGCCAAAAACCTCCACACAGCAGCTGACCAGGAGGACGAGTTGTTCATCACCACCCAAAGCTGTGTGTCCACCCTGTTGGCAGAACTGGGGGCATGCCCTGCCTTGAGGGCGGATGGAGGGAGCACATGTGGAGGGGAGCTCTCCATCATGGAGATGAATCGGTATTGTGTAAACTTACATTCTGAGAACCTACAGCAGTGGCCAAGATCTTCTGTTTAGTACAGGCTAAATAAAAGACTACAAAGTACAGACAATAAGTTTTGATGGTCCTTGATGTTGAAGGGGTGTGTTACATCCCCATGTTGTTATTTAGTGACATATTGTTATTTAGTGTTAATGATATTTAATTAGTGACATTGTAGACATTCTTCAGTTCATCAGGGTATTGATACAATGTTGTTCAAGGCAATAAATGAAGTCAAAACTAAGGATAAATTTTGGAAAAGGAAATACAATATTACTTTATGCATGATACAACTTCTTGTTTATTTTCTATTTGTATGCCATACCAAGATCACTTCCATCAATATTTTTAGCACCGACCATTATAGTCATACAGTTTGTGAACTAACTTCCAGGTATGGACATGTCATTGTGGCCACCATCGCCTGTGCAAAAAAGCACCAGTGGAAGTGGCACAGCTCCTCATCCGTGGGTGGAAAGTATTACGTCAACCAGAGGGTGGTCCATGCCTTCACGTCTGCTGGCATGACCCAGGTCAAGTACGAGACCTTCTGTGACGCTGCCAAACTCGGGGTGAACGGGGAGGTCTATGTCAAAAACAGTATGTATCCAATGGCTATTACATTATATTTAAAAATTTTGTTTACTTTACTTTTATTCGACAATGTTATATATTTTACAGAATGTTACCTTTTACTCCAAGAGTAAAAGCTATGAAACTGTATTTGCCTTGGTTAGTTACATTTACAGGTTGTTCCCTGAGATGAACCCTTGGGAGCCAGGTAGCAGACTACTTGGAAAATGCCTTGTCTGACATCCAGGCTACCATTTTACTTGCAGTATATGTTCAGCAATGGAATAAACATCCAAATATAATAAGTGTTGTATGCTTTTATTGTACAGTGTATGAGAAAAGAGGATACATGGCACTTGTGGACAAGCACGCTGATGCCTCAATGGAGCATGCTTGTCGTGAGGCAGAACAGACAGAGTTCTTCCAGCAGAACAATGGAGAAGTATAGTTGACATACGTGTCAGTCTTGGATTTGTATTCATAGCTCTGGTCAACTATCAATTTTCACCCTTCTCATAGTGATAATGCAGTGATCATGATGTGTTACATGATCAGTATTTTTTCAGTATATTACAATACATAGGTGGTATCATGGCAGTTTGTTCTGAGGTGATGTCTGCAAATGTTCTTATTACACTACAGTAGTAATCATGCTCTCTATTTGAACAGGTCATAATAACGGATGCCAGGCATGACAGCATCACGAACTGTGATCATACAACTGTCTCTGCCCTAGGGATGAGGTAAAACATGTGGCTAATATTTGTTCTGATACAAAATGCTCTTGGTTTGAACTATGAAGTTATTATTGTGGTGTTTTCACACTCAGTCTCTGCTTCAGTTTTCTTGTTGGGTAATATTACAAAGCTTTAGTTATAGGATATGCAACTGTACTGATTCCTGTTTATTCTTTTCAAAGTAACTCCAAGGTGATCGCTTTTTCCACCATTTCAAGAGAAACTGAGAGGAGCGCACAGTCACGAGAAGCCAAGGGCACATTGCGTGTGATGACTGATTTGGAGAAAAAAGGAAATTATTGTTTTTATCTTTGATAATCAACACTACCTATAGCACCAGTAGAAAATGGAAGTCACAAAGACCCTAATTGTGATCAACTAACAGTGAATCGGTCTCCTGATATTCTGAATATAATGTATTATACTTTATGCGCATGGCTAACACTTTGTTAGATAATTACAAAGAAAACAATCATGCATATTCTGTTTCCTTGGCTTACTTTTCAACAGACAATGCCTTCTGTGTTTTGCTTGTTTGTGTGTTACCCAATAAGATGTCTAGATGTACCTAAGAATTAGTAAGATACTATATCCATTTTTTTATGTTTAGGCTTGAAAATTGTTGAGGGAGCGCACGACAACCTCCAAGTGATCAACAAGATGTATAAAGAGAAGGGGATGAGGAATTCAAATGACACATGGCATGGTAGGGAAAGAAGTTTGAGCTGACATTTCTGATTATTTCTAAGTTATGCGCCTTTTTAGCTAGCTATAGCAGGAACAAATTCTCAGTACTAATTCATTTTCCCCAACAGCAACAAAGAAAGTTGCAAAAGATATGAGGAAGATAGCCACTGGGGCCCAACGGGACATGGGGAAAACATGGCATCCGGAGCTGCAAGCTTCACCCTCCATATTGCAATTTGCTTACCGTATTGTTTATCTATTTCAGACTGGTATGAATCTTTAACTTATAATTATAATTATTTCCTTTCCAGTGCAGAGACACCTACATGGTAGAAAGCTTCAACAACGTCATTCTAATCTACGCACCCAAGCGTATTCACTTTGGGGAAAGCAACTTTAACATGAGGGTGCAGCTGGCAGTTTTGGACTGGGTATGCCATGAAGGCAGATGTTAGAAATGCCATTGTTGAGTTGAAGGTCACCTAGGCAAACTAACTTTTTCTCTCCTTTGTTCAATGAAGGTTGAAGCAGTTTATCCACTGTTACATGTGTGCTGCAGTTACAGTAACTTTTTGTTCATTGCATTTTTTGTTTATCAATACACAAGTAAGTGATCATGATTTTTACTATTTAGGAAATATGTAACAATGTATTAGTTTACCTGACTGATGAATTTGCAGTGTTTATTTCAAGTCAGAGACATTCTTGCTGGTTGTGTATGTTAGTTCTATTGCTCTGGCAATTGCATATGTTACTCCTTACAGTGCAACATAAAGGATAACTCAATATTATTCAAACAGTATCTTATTTCTCCACTGCACAGAATACAAACGTGCTGCGAGAAACGTACAGTGTCAATCACTACCAGGATATCAGGAGACCATCACGCATTGCACCAATGCGTGTGCTGAAACCAAAAGACACATCGTTCAGGGACAACATTTGGAAGGACTTCTACAACCTGCATTACTAGTACATATTGAACTTTATTGTGAATTGTAGTATAGTAAGGTATGAATATTTAACAATTTAAACATTGAGTAATGTATCTAGTAATTGAAGTTGGCCTGTTGTGGTAGACTACATTCTTTCCCAGCTCTCAGTGCCTCTTGTGTCCCATGTACGGGATGCCAGGCGGGTTAGGATAACGGCTCCGCACATTCTGAAAAGATTCAACAATTGATATCATTATATATGCTTTCACATTGTATGTAGCCATAGTATGAGCAAGATGATACATTTATTCAATAAGTAGAATTAACTGTTTTACAATTTATGTGCACTAAACTGTACAGTATTAGAATAACTATCTGCATTTAGAAACAGAATGTGGAGTTAAAAATCAAAGTTTAAACATGGACAGGTATAGAGTGTACAGGTATGTGTACACAATGCTTAGTGGATTTTGCTCCTTTGGCATAGTGTGTACAGTATAGAAGCACTATTATGATAGTCTCTAATGTTTTACTTACTGTTAGGACACACTCGGGCATGATCTCCCTTACATCCTGTCTTCCACAGCCTCTTGCAACTTTTTGTTGAAGGTAGGCAGGCAAACTCCACAATCCTTTCTTCTTTAGTTCCCGCCAAAAGTGACGGTACTCAGCATGTCGTTGTACATGGTTTAGTACATGGGCATATCTCTGCCCATGCCTTGCTGTACTGGTGTTCTGTGTAATGCAAGGGTTCTGTGCACAATGCTGGCATGTGGCCATGGCACCTTGAAAAGAAAAGAAAAAAATCAAGGTATACTCTGAACTAAGAAGTGATGTCAGTAGCTCTGATTTCCTGTAAAGTATAGTTAAAATATGAAGCCAACAGTTCCAAGCATAATGTAGAATATTTCCCTCTTATGACATTAGAAGTCTCCTCGCGCTTGGGTGTCAGCGTTGAGGCGCGTCCCCCGGGTGGCGGAACCTCCCCATACCATGGGAGGCTGTACTTAGGTACCGCGGACCAGACACCCTGCAGCCTTCCTGTGAGCCAGTTGTCTTGGTCCATATGCATGCCTTGCCACTGGAGTCCTCTCACAGGAGGGCAAGACAGTGCACCCCCTTTCCATTGAAAACCTTCATTTACTTGCACAAGTTCATATTTAGCTACCTATGTCAGGAGTAGGGGAATCCTACCATTTATCACTAAGGAATTCTGAGGGATTGTATGTTATGCAAATTAGTAAACTCAACATGACCTAACATTGTATCAAGAAGGTTCAACTGAATATATTTCCCCCATATCGTTACCCGGGGTACTCGGTGAAAAAAGAAAGCCCGATAAAAAAGCCTTAAACATGCCAAAAATAAGCCCAAAACCCAGACCTCTGCTTGGAGAGTAACCGGGGGGGGGGGGGGTCTTGTGACAAAAACATTGAATGACACTATGTGTACAAAAAAAATACAAACTAAATTTTGTCTGGCAAGCTAAGTGTTATATCATACACAATGAAATGTCATCAAATCTTTAAATAGTTCGTTCCTGGTGCAAGCCCAGTTTTGATCTGTTATCCCCGCCCACCGACACGCCCACCCACACACCCACAACCTCTGCTTGGAGAATACACCGCTGATGTGTTTTTGTAGTATTATATGACCGAACCGTGACATGGCTTGACTTTGTCACCGGCCGCGGGATCGTGTTACCGACCGCTACCCGACTGTAGGAAGGATGGGCGCTGTCCACATAAAGATGCACACGGATTAGTTGAAAACTAAGGTACTATGTGAGTTTATATTTGCTTACCATTTAGATCACAGTCTTACCTGTCTGATATGTCCAAGATGTACCGTCGTGAGTCAAGTCCTTGACCGCCAGTGTTCGAAAATCGCTGCGATGACGTTCGATTTTCTGTTGCGTACTAGAAAATAGCAAACCCCTCCCACCCTCATAGAAACATCGTAAAATCTATCTCCTTGGCTCATCATAAAGAATGTGACACACACAAAAATAAAGGATTGAAAAGCACACAATGTTCACAACCTTTTTATTAGTCATGTCCACAGCCTTGACTTCTCGGGTACAATCAAGTACCGAATCTACCGTTACTTCATGAATCAACTGACCTTGATAGTTTAGAAAAACTTTACGGGTGCAGCAAGTAATCGCTGTCGTTCTCAAAATTGATCATCATGCATTGTCGCCGTGACTCAAGCAAATGTTTTGACACTGTTTCGGATAAAATGACCATTGAGCAACTTCAAAATCCAGTGTGGTTTACCTTCCGTCCCCCAATAGTGTAAACTCTTGAAACCGCTATTTTCTTCTCTTGGACTGAGATTTAGAAACACGAGGAAGTATCAAATGACCGGGCACGATGCTTCTGGGCACGATGCTTGTCCCTTTCTTCACCTTGTCAATGCTGAGTAAATTTTGTCATACCCTATTTTAGCACTTGATATACAGCCAAGGATAAGCTAGGTCGTGTGATCGACAAGTAACGATTTTAAATTTTCTCGTGACATAGTTGTACGTACGTAGGGGGGAGGGAGTAACGTTACAGCTAGTACAGTACGTACACAAATACTGAATGACACGAGCCAGACGTAAACAAAATTCTCAGTACCGCAAGGCTGAGTTACGAAGTTACGTACATTGATGATATAGTGTCCGTACATATGAAGGAGTAAGTATTGCTACGTGAGTCAGGCGTGAACCACGACGCCGGCACTAATAGACGGCAGTTGTAGTGTTGTGTTGTGTATAGCTATATTGTGTTGGGTTTTGTTGTTGTCACCATTTTGTATCCTAAAACGCCTGGCAGCGGCGGCGGCTTGTACCGCGGGAGCAGCCCACTTGTACGTCTACGCGCTGTGACGGCCAGTGGCAAAATGGTCGGCTCGGCTCTGGGCACCGTAGGTGACCCTAATATACCCGTTCGAACGCGCCGAGCGTAACCGGCACCTTCGGTGCCGCCTTCTATAGAACAGCTTTGCGTTTAAGGCCTGTGACGGTTTGTGTTTGAGTTCGGCCGTCGGGCCTGGCCGAACTCGAACGCGGTTCGGACGGTTCCACTATGGAGCGGTTCGGGGGCGCCAGCGCCGTACAGCTACCCAGTCGTATTTCACACTAAACATTGCTTTACTTCATCTCAGGTGTAATTACAAGTATGTAATTGATATTATGTCTCGTTTTGGATTTCATTAGATTTTAAACATTTCAATTGTCAAATAGCAACATTGTAAAAATCAATGTGTACTGATCTCAAGCAAGGCAAGGGTGGATATTATAAACAAGTCAGAACCTCTGTAAAGATCTGGAATACATACTGTTCCTGACATACGTGTCACCATTGACACCAAGTCTGGCTGCTTCACAGAAGCTCTCATACTTCGCCTGTGTCATTCCGGTTGAGCTGAAAGCGTGAACAAGCCTCTGATTGGCATAGTACTTGCCACCAACCACAGGGGAACTATGCCATTTGTATGCATGAGCCTTGGGGCAGGACAGTGTTGCAACTTGAACATGTCCATATCTGAAATTACAATGAGGTGTTCCTGTGAAACTCAGTAATGTTATACAGTATACACATTAGGCTTTAACTTTCAAGCAGGTGATAACAAGTTAGAAATAGAAATATAACAAGTTAGCTCTTATACCAAGCAATTTAGTTTCTTATTCTACATCTTACTTGTCTGAGTCACTAGGTCAGAGTTAACATGTATGATTGTAGCTACTAGCAGGCTGAAAGTACATGTATATACTTGACTAACTTATAATTATCCCAGTTTAGTGACACATATAAGGTTTGCAGGATAACCTTTTCCATTCTTTCACTCCAATTGCACCCCCGCACTTGCCACTTCCAGCCAATACTGGGCATGACCCCAGTTCCCTCAGCAGGGTGTTGATGGCACTGCTGCTGCAAACAAACAGCTCCTCGGATGGGGTGGCTGGGGTGTGGAGGTGTTTGGGTTTGATGGGGTGGTGTGCATGCGACTCATTCTCTGCCACTGTGGCCTATAGATCCAACCCTGCCTCCTGACTGTTATGTTTCCTAGAACAAAGACAACAAGTATACCGATCATATAGGTTGTGATACTGAGGCAATCTACCAAAATGTGCAGATTTAATTTCAACAACACGTCTGCCCCCCTCCCCCATTCAAAGACGCTCAGCCGGAAAAGGGTTGTAACCGGTGGCAAGAACCCCAAAGTTAGCAACGTTATGTAAAATCGTTGAGCCCTGATTTGTTGCTCCAAATAGGTCTTGTCTTCTCTCGCAGTCTAGCAGCTACTGGACATGGAATGCTGTTGGTTTTTGTCCCGTAGCCCCAAAAGTTGGGCCGGTGCCGGAGAAGTTGTGATCAGCTGTCTGCACTGTGACCTATGCACCTTCACCTTCAAATCGATTTGATTACACGATTTTGGAGTTCTGAGTAGTCGCCTTCATCAGGCTTAGAAACTCTTCGAGTCTTTCTCAGGAAAACGTGTTACTACTCACCACCACGTAACTTGTTGTTCATTTAGGGTTTTAGAGGTATTAAAGAACAAAAGAAATATCATGTATAATTGAAACATTAGCCTTGAGGACAGTGAGAAACTCGCGTAACTTACCGATATATGTCCAACAGGTGTTGTAGGAAGGCGGCGTTTCCTTTGTCACCTTGACAAGCTTTACTGGCACCAAACTCTCCCTTTGTCCTCTTCCACGTCTCCATCAGGCGGTCTAGTTTAGCCTCTTGTCCCTTCGGCATTTCAAATGAAAGGTGTCTAGCCGGATTGCGCCCCTCCGCGTTTCGGCGGGCGCGTTTTGGGGCCGCGGTCGCCATATTACCCGTTGACGCATGTAACGTTGCGTATCGTCTGATAATGACGTACGCGCCTTCGTGTCAAACGTTACCCCTTACTATCATGAACAAAGTCTATTGGGGCTACATGTAAAGACTAACATGAATAGGAAAGGTAACAATCATTTGTAAAAGACTGCCTTTATTTATGACAAATGAATCGTTAGTAACGATCCCAAGCATGTGTATTACTATGTTTAAACAAATAAAAAGCTCTGCTGCAGGATGCCGTTCGCGTTCACCGTGGGACGTCCGTCTCTTACGGCGTCCAGCGCACAACTGAGCGACCCCGGAAGCGGAGCGCTCTTTTACGCGGTACTGTGTTCCATAGAGCATATCGTCGTTATACAGAAAATCTTTACGTTTAACACGTTTCAAGCAGCTGAAGCCTCTCTCCACTGCAGCAGTGGCCAGTGGGAAGACTAGAATGATCTCCACAAGGTGGAGGATGTTGCCAAACTGGCCCCTCAACTCTTCGTCTTGGAAGATGTCTTCCCACATGTGGCTGATCTGTGCCCTTGGCTGTCTGCGCATGTGTGCCTTTACTCCCGCCCACTCCCTCCTCACAGAATCACCATCAAATCCATTCCTGGCCAGAGATGGCGCGAAGTGGTTGCTCAATGTACGGATGTAGTCAGTAGCAGCAGCAGTAGGGTGGTTTCAACCTGGTGGAGGGCCGCCGATAGGGTAATGCCATCCTTTTGGAACTCCAGGCTGAGACTACAAACAGAAATATTTCATTTTCATTAAAATACATCGGATCTTAGGCCACACCAATTTAATTTGTTGGTTCTCGGATTCACCTCTTCATTTTTTTCTGATTTGCAACAACAACAAAAAAAAATTCTGGTTCTGAATCAACTAAAAAATGCTCATATTTTGCCTCCAACAGTTCAAGAAAGACCTGTTACTCCTAGTTGTTACAGTTATTACATCTACCAATCCACTGGTTTGATTAAAAGTTCAAAATTCATTATTCAAATTTTAACCCAGTCTTTTGTGTTGACTTCATGGCACCAATTCTAGCATTTGGGGCTATAATAAGCCTGTTTTTATTTTTATTTTTTTCGCCCTGTCGCTTCATATTTTTTCTGAAAAAATCCGAGAACCAACAAATTAAATTGGTGTGGCCTTAACACAATACAAAACATAATGTATTCAAAATAACCTGTGGGTAAATTACTAATGCATGAGGTTACTTTTGTCAAAAAGGCTTCAATCCTAGGGCTATCATACATCAATTGTACTGAATTACCAGTGCTTTCCACTGGGTTCAAGGATAATATGATGAGGATATATATTTAAGTAAGTTACCTGCTTAGGCAATCTAGTATGTCCAGCACAAGGTGAACAAACAGCATGGACCTGAAGCTGTCCATGGTCCGCAGGACATTCCTAGCCCGCCCCTGCATTTCAACACTGCTGGTCCGGGCAGCCAGTGTTTTCGAAGTGCAGGTGTACTGCCCTAAAGTTCCGCAGAAGGGTGGTAAGTGCTCTCTTGAGATGGGGCAACCAGCGTGCCCCCCCCCCCCCTCCCAGGTCTGTGGGCTTTAGCACCTTGTTGCCACCTCCTGCAGCTCCCTCCAGGCTTTGGGGGAGAAATGGTAGTGCTTGTAGATGCCTGCACAGAATAATTCAACATATTATGTTTTAAAGTTAATTTTAAAAGCTTTTAAGTAGCCTTTAGGGGTAAAGAAGTCTGACAGTCATTCATGGTACGTGTAGAAATGCTACCAGGTATCTGAAACTGCTGCAATGCTAAAACAGAGGATAAATCATGTTATTTTATAGTACCAGTCTGTAGTGTTGAGTTGAACTCATATGACAATTAAATGTGAAGGCAGAAATTTCTATTTCTTAATCTAGAGTAAGAGTCAGAGTAAATAAATTTCTATAATCTTTTAGTATAGAGGTGGCAAACCTGTTAACATGTTCATAACTCTCTTCATCTGCTCCTCCTCCTTCATGATGTCCAATGCCGCCAGCTCTAGCTTGTGCGCCCCACAGTGAAAGCAGATGAGGTGGGGGACTTCCTCGGTAAGTAGTGCAGCCAGCCCACCTGTACGGCCAGTCATGACAGACGCCCCGTCCGTTCCCAGGGCCACCAACTTCTCCTTCCACTCATGGATTCCCTGCAGTCCTGCAATTCATACAAGTTCAAGCATACAGACAGATGTTGAAAACTATGCCAGGACAGGGAACTGAGTCTGAGGCCGAGGATGTAAATTCAAGACCAATGATCCCGCCAATACAAGCCATTACTGGTATCAGTCATAGTAGTATTGACTTTAGTAACATACAACAGTTAACCTGAGTCATTATTCATATTAATTATAGATTAGATTAATAATACCCAGTGACTGTGACGTACATGCATACACATGATACTAAGCAGCCCCTTACCTTTCTCAATGGCCTCCTTATGCCCTGCGGCTGTTGCCTGCGGTAGCTCTTCAACACACACAAAAGTGTTGACAGGCCTGCCATTAGCAAAGTAACGAACGTAGATCGCCTCTAAGTCTTTGGTACTGGCGTCTGTACTAGCATCAACCATGATGCTAAGGTACCGGCTCTGCTGAATGGCTTCAACCATCGGCCTCCACAGTTCGCCGAATATAAAGGTCATGAACCTGAAACAAAACAAGCACGCAGCTATTTATTAATAATGAACTAAGTATGTGTCAATATTCTGGTGGTGTCCTGTGGTAAAATCAAATCGTGGAAGTTTTTAAACTAATGTAGCATTATGATAATTCCATCTACTATTACATCTAACCATGTCGGAGTGGTAGGATGAGCCCATGTCCAATCCATTTGTTTGCTGGAGGCTGATCAAGGATTCGTAGGCTGTAAAGGGCATCTCCATTTTGGCTACGTGGTAGGCTGTGGCAAACAGCCTCGTGATTTGCTGAAGATGATCTTCATTCAGCCTTCTTATGCAGACATCCATAGGCCCCGGTTCGGGCTGTGCCCTGGCCCTCTGCCGTAGTCCCCAGCACCGCACATGCTGCTTTGAGACGTGGTGAGTCTGAAGGGTTTGTTTCCTGAAATGAGAATTTCAGGAAACAAACCAGGTATGGGCAACAGTTTTTAACCTTCACTGTTATGTAACTTTTTTTTCAACTTCAGATAGTTACCTTGGTTCCATCTGGCAGTGAGTTGACGTGGTTTAGGAGCCCTGGTTTGTCAAATGACACATTTTTCCAGTCTGGGGCATGTTTTTTTGGTTTTTTGATCCCAGCCTTTTCATCGGCCTTTCTTTGTTTGAACCTCTTGGTTGCTTCCTCTGGTGTTTCAAAGTACTGAGTCATCCTTCGCTTCTGTCTTTTCTTCATGCTTTCCCTTGTGGACAGGAGATTCTGTACTTCTGTCTGTGCCCATTTCTTCTCAATTGCTTTTTGTACTTTCTTAGTGTGCCTCTCTTTTCTTTCTGCTCTTGATTTTTAAAACTCAACTCCTGCCTCCTCAACTTTTGTTAGCGCTTCCCCAAAGCTTATGTTGTGACATACTTCGATATCTCGGTTGATAGAGGGATAAAGCACCCTTGCAGATTCAGTTGCGCTAACGTTTGCTTTCTTGTTTTTAAACGTGTGCACCTTAGACATAGGCAACAGGTCAGCAAACGGGCGGTGTTTGACCTTTGTACACCCTGGGCAGTTTTTCAAACTATGTTGGGCTCGTTCTTTTTCGGACAGTGACTGCCAGGACTCAACCGAAAAATGACCAAGGTACTTGTTCCTTTTTGCCCCGCTTATTCTGTTGAGAGTCTGCTGGACCTGACGGGCGGTTTTCCGAGATCGGCTGGTGTCTCCGAACACAAACTTCTCCCCGAGTAGAGACTGAAATTCTCGTTGTTTTCGGTCGAAGGAATCAATGCTTCTGTCTGTTACTACTTTGTTTGAAATGGCACGACCAAACCCGCACGTCAAACTTGATCTAAACATGGCTGCAAGTGACGTATGAACTCAGGCCGCGGGAAACCCGCGTCGGCCGACAGAAAGAAAACGTCCAATTACTTGTTGCAAAACCTTTATTGTAAAATATACCCTCATAAATACATACAAGCACGATGTCTAATGTCTATAAGATCCTATAAATGTTGTTACTGGGATTTTTATGAGGCAAATAAAACAGAGAAACGCTGGCAAAGGACCAAAACATGAAATTTTCCAGCAAATATCTACCGGCGTCGCCAATTTGTATCTAGTGGCAACGTGCGCTGATTGGTCAGCGCCGATCGCAGGGAAACCCCATGACGTCATGCAGTATCGGCTATCCTGGGCGCTCTGGCATCGGTGTTGGAAGGATCTTACATCGTCACATTTACGGGCTTCAGCCTCGGTCAAAACAGCAGTATTGCTGACAAAATCAGTCTATTTTTAAGTAAGATCGCTTGTTTGTTTGTTTGTTAAAATTGTCCGAGGCTATTTGGTTTATTTTTGGACGTATTTTCTCTAGAGCTCTTTTTTAACGAAAAATTTGGAAAAAAAAATCAGCTTTTAGCTATTTTTGACCAAAAAAGTTTAAGATTCCTACTTCTTAACCAAAATAGCCGCGGACAAATTTATTCTATGGGAGTTAAGCTCTTATCTTGTAGAATATAGTGACAAAAGCTGCTGTCCTTGCCAAGGCTGGGACATTTGAAATAAACCAAAATCTATATTTCTAACCCAAAAATTCTGCATATGACATCAAATTTCAACAGTATCTAGTACCTGTCAAACAGTACTAGCCCTCTGTGAAGTTTCGTCTCGATACGACTACGCTGGGCAAAGTTGTAAGGATGTAAGTGTTTTAGTATTAGTTACAGTCCTGTCACAGGCCTTAATTCACCTGAGTTTGAGGGAGTGTGGCACCCCGCCGGCGTCGAGTGGTTGCATAACGTAGGTTGCGTGCGGGGGTAAGCCAAGCAATGTGATGTTGTTTTTTTTGCACAGTCTCAGCGTTTCAGGGAAGATGTGTGACGAATGTTGGTCAAGGATTATCAGGACTGGGGTCTTTGGGATGCCAGGAATGTTTGGAATGACTCTTTGAAGAGTTTGCCGTTCATGTAGCCGTTCTTGGCGCAGGCATACATGTATGTGGCTCCTGGATACCCACAGCCAGGACTAGGTAGCAGAGACTCGCGGAGCTGTGCTCCCTCAAAGATTATCATCGGAGGGATGGCTCCTCCTATGGCATTGCCACCCGCAACCAAGGTGACATGATGTGCATACCCTGACGTTTGTGAACTTACTTTCTTCGCCCCTTTTGTTACACTTTTTCGTTCTGTGGGTCAAGGTGCATCGACGACTCATCAACGTTAAATACGCGATCAGGTCTGTCCACCAGCCCTAGTTTTTCCAGTTACTCCTGATAAATGGAAAAGAACTTCCTGACTGCTCCAGGTGTTGCATACTTTGATCTTGCAAGGCTGAGGGGGTCTGTTTTTCTGAGGGTAAGATTTTGGTGCTTTCTCTCAAACTTACGTCAATACTTACTGGAAGGCAGACCATTGAACGGAATCTCTCTGCCCAGTGCTTTTAACAATCTTACTAATACCACTCCCGCAAAGGATCGAGTTTGCCCAAATCCCAGTTCTGCCATTGTTGTCAAATAGGTAACGAAGCCTGCCTCCTCCTCAGCACAACCTCCGGGCCAGGTCTTGACCCTAGCCGACTTTTCCCAGTTACTCGATTCCTCAGGGTCTCTTTTGGGACGTGATAAGCCTTGGCAGCTTGACCAAGAGTTAACTCCTTCTTTCTGACAGCGTGGAGGCAGCGGCCATGTCTGATTCGCTCCATTGACGCCTCTTCATCTTTGAAGCCATCCTACAAATATGATTGAGTAAAGATGCGCAATCTAAAAACACCTTTATCGTCTCACCAAGGCGTTTTCCACCAAAACACTTCTTACAAGGAGTCCACATTTAAGGCAGAACGTCACACAACAATAACTAATACAAATGACCAATAATAACAACAACTGTGATGTCAATTAACTTTCTTTTATTCCATAAGTTTGGAAATATCGTATGCCGGAGTTTCTACCTGGCTGAAACAACTTTACTCTACTCTACTCCACAAATACATGCGTATCAACCCAACGTTAGCAACGTTAACTGTTAATATCGTCCTAAATATTCGGCAAGGGGCACTCTAAGTGTAAAAAAAATCGAACCCTCTTTCACCTTGAAGAATGATAAGACAGACATTTAATTTTATCAAAAGCGAGCCAAATAACATAAATAACAAGTGTCTCCGGTAACTCAAGACGTATTAGTGTATCGTGCCAAACTGTTATGTGGACGTAGAAATTCCTTATTAGATGAATTACAATGCAACAGCGCCGCTGTGTGACTTTTACTTACCTTTCATATCAACCACATACACTCCAGCCCGGGGCAGCCGTATTTCGCCTTGTCAAGTCTCTATCAGCCAAGTAGATACATGTACGATGGAATGAAATACGGTGGTAGTTAGATTTAAGAGGACTGTTTGTATACCGGACTAATGTAGTGCTGCCAGTAATTATTGATTGAGAATATGTTAGAATGGTTACAAGTTTTATGATACCATTTTTTGAGTGGAGACTGTACCGTTGTACTGTTGAAGTTTCATGCATTTGATTTGAATCAAAGATGTATTGAATGGTCTTTGGGCCTCATTGTAATGTGGCATTCGATATACGGAAAAGAGTAAACGTTACATTGACTGGTCTTATCCTTTTTCGTTTAAGGCGTTGCTCTGGGCACAGACCTCATTAATGTACAGTGTTTAAACCAGGGAACAGTAACGGTGGCGTTAACCTGTTATTTATTTATTTATTTTGAAAATCCAAAGAAGTGTCTGTAATATCTAGCATAGCATAGTACTTTTTTTTTACTTTGAATGCTTTAATTCCTTTCCTTTTTTTGTTGGCTTGGGTGCAGTGGACATTGCGGTATGTTTACTCTAATACAACAATCAAAAGTTCTGTTTGTGTGGGTGTGTCTTATAACTGGAACTGTATGTAGCTCACCTTGCTCTTCACAACGGATGGCTTCACGTCATGCCCCACGTGTCCGGTCTGGAGAGAAAATTCCCATGTGCCGGACTTGGCATGAGCTTCCCCTCTTGACGGACTTGGCGAAGGAGACCGTTTGTGTCGGACTTCCTCTCGTGTTCGCCTCCTAGAGGGAATTTCCCTCATGTTGGACTTCGCGCAGGAACACCGCTCGTGTCGGCCTGGTCGAGGGAAATTCCCTCCTGTCGGACTTGGCAAGGCACACCACTCGTGACGGACACGGCGAAGAAAGAACACCGCCCATGGCGGCCTGTTCGAGGGAATTTCCCTCCAGTCGGACTTCGAGCGCGGGAACACCGCTGGTGTCGCCCTTGTCGAGGGAAATTTCCTCGTGTTCGACTATGACAGAAAATGTCCCTGGTGCCCAGACAAAGGAGGGAATTTCCCTCCTGTCATGGCTGGCTAAGACAGAAAATATACTTTGGGCCTGGCCATACGAGGGAAGTTCCCTAGCTAACCCCAGAAATCTAAGCCTCTGTGATGACCTTTGTTAAAATTCTTAGTGTCTTTGCTATTACAGTCTGCAAGGCTTTATCTTCACGATTTTGGCGTCTTACGATTTCAGAATATAAGACGAAAAAAGGGGAATAAATTGGATTTTCCCCTTTAGATTTGGATTGTGTTATTATTTAAAACTAAATTTAGACAATATTGGAATTATATACTGTCACTCAATAACATGTTATATTGTATCAATGAGATTAGACTGAGTGTTTAGCTTTCATTCAGTACCAAGTACCACTTTTAAGAGGAAGGAAAGTAATTTCAGTTTTGGTGCCTTTATACCCGTCCCGTACATGTTCAGGTACTAAGTTTCATGACCGCCTATTCCACCAGGAGGCTGCCGTGACGTCACAATTACACTTAATCTAATTAACTGGCCATAAAATCACTACTCTGTTAACGTTAGTACATAAAAGAACATCTCCACGAAACGAAAAGGATAAAGAGAAGCCAGAGGACGAATATTCACCTGAGGGAGAATTGAAGTAGGTTGTTGTCTGCATGTCAGTATATCTACAATCACGACATTCATCATATCTTCTCCGAAAGACATACATATACTATAGAGTCCACGGCAGTCATCAAACGTGAACATTGATTTGGGTCAAATATCACTCCAATGTGTGCGGGACTGGTATAAACCAGTGAATCACCTTTTGCAAACAGGATTTTGGGTTGAAAGGCACCAAACTGAAATTATTTTTCTTCCCTTTTGATATGGTACATTTTCCCGCTCAGCAATCTGCAATTGTGAGAAATGGTGTGGTAGTTACCAGTCAACCAGTCAACATTACCAGTGTTGTAGTGATTGCCTAAAGATGTGTGGCTCAAGGGCTTTGAATACAAAAGTGCACTGCCAAATGCACGATGTATGGTGTGGGGAGGACTTTTCAGAGTACGTGTTCCGTAATGTTTTATTTGTCACGACACCATGACCAGCTATAGCTGCCTGGGTCCCACGTGTATTGTATTGTTGCAATCCCAATAAAATGCAATAAAATCATTGTTTTGTCAGAGGTTCTAATTCTTTTCTTTGTTTGCTCCATTTCAAAGTTTTCATTATTTCTGTTACAGACTTTTGGGTGGCACTGATTTAGGGGGTGTTAAATGTCTTTCGTATGTCTGCTACATGTATGGCAACGTTGGTGCATGCGCACATGTCTTTAAAAGTCACGAGAATTCACCGATTACATTAAGAGTTCTGCCGTATGTTTGAATAAATTTGTTTGATGTTCTGCCTACCAGCCCAGATTAACTCCTTTTTCCACGAAAATTAGTCTGACTCTCCAAGAAAAACAAAATGCATTCGCAACACCTTATACCACGTCATTCTTCCAAAAAAGGGCAAAAGTGAGCTTACTTCTTCAGACTATTTGTTATATTCATGCATTTTTTTCCTGTTTTATACTGGACGACAGTTGTCTGCACGGCACGTCAAAATGTACGAGCAGGCAGAGCCTGTCCGGTTGCCTCCCTCCGGCCCCGGCAGCGGCCAAACCAGCGGGCCGCCGCCGCAACCTCGTCCTGTCCATCAGGGTGGTTCACGCGGGCGTGCCCGCCACGGCAACGGCGCTTCTGACTACCAGCGAGAAGCACAAGAAACGTCTTCACACACGTACGAAGAAACGGAGGAGGTGAAAAATTGCGCAACGTACACGTCTGCAGGTAACCGACGCTTTTACGACCTTTTACAGCGGATATTTGTACAATCATAAGAAAATATTCCTGTAGAGATGGTATATGGTCACTTACCGACTATTGCATATTTTGATGTATGGGTAAATTGGATGACAAAAAGAAATTACCCCATTCTTTACTGTACGCTCCTCATGTAAAATTCATCAGCAGGATTCGCGAATGTTGTTATGCTTGGATCCCAATTGCGCCGGTGCCCGCCGGGAATGTAGCCCCGGCCGGTCCCCGGCTGTTCTTTGACGTAACAAATTTGTCCCGGTGGACTGCCAGAATAGCCTTTGCCAAGAGTCTGCCTAACCCTAGGATGAAAGCTCCCAAATTCACACCACAAACACTTAAGAATAAACAGCTGCACTAAAAAGTCACTACACTGTAACACACCCCAAATCCATTTTCTTTCACAGAAAACATAATTTGTCCACATTACTGTACATCACTGTACCACATTCATGGTTTGGCAATCTTTCTTTTGGTTCCACAAACACTAGAAATGATTATTTTTGTGTGCTATGAGAGCGGGGGTGGGGGGTGGCGTCCCTGGTAAGGCTCATTTTGATTGACAGCTGTAACGGTGTTCCCCGTGTTTCAGATTTGGGTGCACCAGTGCACCTATATTTCCCTAAAATGAATTAAGAGCCCTGTAGTAGAGATAGTAACATATGCAAACCTACAAAAATATCTAGGTGTACTGGAAAAAAAACCCACAGAAAAACCCACAGAAAAACCCACAAAAAAACCCACAGAAAAACCCACAAAAAAACCCACAGAAAAAAAATTGGGGTCAACATAATAGTTACGGTACAAAAAAAAAAAAACACACGCACTTTACCATGCCGAGCTGGACTCGTCAGCCATCACCCAAATTTTCACTCCAACTGAATAATCGGCGCTCAAACGATTTAAACGCAATTTAAACACAGGGTAACCAAAATTATTGTCTTCCTAGTTCTTGTGTACTCAATCCATTTTTACGAGTTTTCGACGGGGAAAAATTATGCACGAATGTCTTGGCACGTCGCTGCACGTCGCCATCTTGGACCGGAAAATCTCGCCAAATCGCGCGAGACTGCAATTATCAACATTGAGAGCGTCACAGCACAATTTGTAGTGTGACAAAAAAGCATCTGAAATTACTATATTGGTTTAATAAAACATAACACCGGACCTGAACCTGGACTTGTGTCGGGAACTGAGAGAGATGTCTCTTCTAGCATAATTTTTTGTCTAGTTCGTCACAGAGGATGCCGAGGAGTGATAACTCCGATAACTTCCGCCTCACAATCACATGGCCGTCTGTACAGCGTTTTATGAGAAACCGATGATAGCCCTCGGAGGTCAAAGTAAAGTAAACAAAACACACACACAAACAAAAAAACAACAACACTATATTACAAAATATGCATTGTGTCTAGCTGAAACAAGAGGCGAGCCATTACTTTAATAGTACAGAGTTTTCCTTTCCGGGAGGCCAAAGCCGCCTGCTTGACCTTGCAAAAAGTTGATTCACAATGAAAGAACGTCTTGAAAGAAGTCATGGAACAATATAAACTCAATTTTATCAAAAAAGTTTGTTAATTTGACAGGTATTAGTAACTCAGCCAACCTTTTGAACTTATGGTAACCACTCTCCTGTTTTGTGTTCATTAAATATTTGGTTAACCCTGTAGGGGTTTTTGAGAGTAACAAGAAGAAGAAGAAGTTATTAAAAGTGAGCTACATACCTTCCAAGACGAACTTGTTGACCTTTTTTTTGAAGCCCTTCTTGGCGGCCGATGTCTTTACATCCTGCGGATATTCTTTGGACTTCAGATACGCTTTTATTCTGCTAAACTCGGTCGAATCCATCACTACACCCTACACGAGTGGGTGACGATCGAGCGACTGCTGGCCACCAGTTGTGTGGCAATTTACGCGTCTCAAGGGAACACTGTACCACTTGCAACACCAGGGGGGGTTAAAATATTTTCGACACCAAAGTGATAACGACTTGGATGCACATTTTGGATGCAACCTTCTAACACAAAATATTCTGTTGACGTCTTCGGACTTCGACGAGAAAGGATTGTCAGTTTCTATGGGATATCAAATATCCCGAGTTCTTTGCCCGGGATTTTTGTTTCTTTCTGCGAAAGACGCGCGAACATTTTGTATGTGGCTTGTATGAATGCTGCCTCTAACACGGAGGTGCGATTTTGGAGTTGTCTAGCAGTCCTTTTGTGTTGCTGATCAAGGCTGACAGACTGGCATTCATACCAAGGTGCTAATAGGGACCAGAGCAAGACTTCAAAGAGACAACCATACATACATACAAATATTTTTGGTCCCCCTTTATGAAAGACACTAAAGTGATGAAATATGACAGTATGTTGGATGCGAACCTTTAACCACGACTCAAAATGTTCTGTTGATGTCTCAAAAATGTCACGTAAGCAGTAAAAACGTGATTTCGGGAAGAGAATGTTAGTTCTAGAAATGGGGATTTTTGGTCCCCCTTTATGAAAGACACTAAAGTGATGAAATATGACAGCATGTTGGATGCGAACCTTTTACCGCGACTCAAAATGTTCTGTTGATGTCTCAAAAATGTCAGGTTAGCAGTAAAAACGTGATTTTGAGAAGAGAATGTTAGTTCTAATGGGGGGACCCAAATATCCCGGGTTCCAAATTTCCCGGGATTTTTGGTCTCCCTTTATGAAAGACACTAAAGTGATGAAATATGACAGTATGTTGGGTGCGAACCTTTGAACGCGACTCAAAATGTTCTGTTGATGTCTCAAAAATGTCAGGTAAGCAGTAAAAACGTGATTTGAGAAGAGAATGTTAGTTCTAACGGGGGGACCCAAATATCCCGGGTTCCAAATTTCCCGGGATTTTTGGTCCCCCCCTTATGAAAGACACTAAAGTGATGAAATATGACAGTATGTTGGGTGCGAACCTTTGAACGCGACTCAAAATGTTCTGTTGATGTCTCAAAAATGTCAGGTAAACAGTAAAAACGTGATTTTGAGAAGAGAATGTTAGTTCTAATGGGGGACCCAAATATCCCGGGTTCCTTTCCCGGGATTTTCGGTTCCCATCTTATGAAAGCGATGAAATATGACAGCATGTTGGATGCCAACCTTTGAACACGACTCAAAATGTTCTGTCGGTGTCATATTTGTCAGGTTTGCAGTAAGTAAGTAAAGTGGTGTTAAGAAAAAATTGAAATGTAAAACATTAAGAAATTATGAAAGACATTAAAGTGATGAAATAGGACAACACATGGATGCGAACCTTTTACCACGACTTAAAATGTTCTGTTGGTGTCTCAAAAATGTGAAATTAGCAGTTAATAAATTTCGGTCCCCTGTTATGACCAATGGTGGGGTACCCAAATATCCCGGCTTCCTTTCCTGTGAATTAAAGTGATGACATACGACAGCATTTTCGATGCCAACCTTTATAATTGATCTCAACTTAAAATGTTATGTTTCTGGCTGAAAGTTTAGCAGCAAGTACAATGTAAAGTGATGTTGAGAAGAGATTGTCAATTCAAATGGGGGTACCCAAATATCACGGCTTCCTTTCCCGGGATAATTAGCCCCCCCTTATAAAAGACACTAAAGGGATGAAAAACGACAACACGATCTTTTAACATAACTCAAATATTATGTTGCTGGCTCAAAGTTGCTAGCTTAGCGGTAAGCGGGTCCCTTGAATTCCTTTTTGAACGAATACTATAGAACATTTGATGAGAACAAGGAGATTCAAAAAGACAACGTGTACAATGGTTACTGTTTTATTATGAAATATACTGCTAGATGAATCTAACCAAGGAGGTTCAAAAGAGATCTCCTTGATCTAACATAATGGGCATTGAATGGAAGATACGACATTGTGTAATGGGCATTGAATGAAAGACACGACATTGTTGCTTTGGGCCTTCGTAGTTTTTAGGCCGCGCCCCCTTCTGCCATATATGGAAGTGACCCCAAATTTCCCGGCGCCCCCATATCTCCCGGAACACCGGCAACTGGATGGGTACCTCTCAATTTTCTCACGGTTAGGTCACGGCGTCTTTTTGTCAGCGGGGCCAGTGTACAATTTTTAAATAAAAGTTAGAACTAAAGTCTTCTTGGGTCCCCGCCGGGCCAAAAAAAAGCCCGGTACACTACCAGGTACATAAATGTGAAAAAAATGTGAATTTGGTGCAAAATTCCAAGAAAATGTAATACAATGTGAATACCATCAGAAATATGTGAAACCCAAAATGTGATTTTTTTTCAAAATGTGAATCGTCTAATGTTATTATATGTGAAACAATGTGACCGTTTGAAAAATGTGAAACAATTATGTGAAATCGCACAACCCGAAAACGTGCCCCAAAAAAATGTGAATGTGAAATGTGAGAAAATGTGAAGTAATGTGAAGCGGTTTTACTCCGCACACTGCGCGGAGTCAAATGTGAAACTATGTGAAGTTCAAATCACATTTTTTCACATAACAGATCAGAATGTTACTTTATGTGAAAGTGTTTCACATAATTTTACATTTGCCGATGCTCTAGATGATTATGTGATTTTATGTGAAAAAAATTCAACACGTTACAGCTGTTTTCATTCTCCATGCGCTCCAAGAATAAACAAAACTATGCACATGTTAAGCGAGTGCGACAGTTTTCGGGAAGCCTAATTCAGCTATGTGTGACATGGGTAATTAGCGCGGTCGAAGTATAATTGATCACACCTACATCACGCCTACGATTGAATTCTTACTCGTAAAACAGCTACCAGGTGCCAAAGATCATCCCGGCGGCGGAAAGCTCCATTTGCCCCGAAAAGTGGCCTAATCACGGCTGAGAGGTTAATAGCTTCATTGACTAGGGCCCCAAAATGTAATAAGTCCGGGGAAACCCCGATATTGAAACTTATATCTACGTCCGTTACCAAGTTCCTGACTCAAATAGATGTGAAAAGGTGAGCTGGGAAAAACTTGTGTGGCTTCTCGCGTCTTCAGGAGAGAGGACACAATTGCAGTGTCCTTTCATATTCGCCCCAGGTGTGAAGTTGCCACTTTACGTTAAGCGTTTAACACATATACGACTGAAACAAATCAAGGTAACCATGACCTTTACAGTTACCTTTAATTGTTTTAGATACGAAAACTTACGGACAATTTGCTTAAAACTTGATATTTAAGATGATATTAAGCTACGAAATGTGAACGGTCCCGCACTCTCACGACCGACGCGTCCGACCGAAGGCGGAAGGCCGGGTCTCTGACCGCCGAGTCCGCAAGACGTACTCGCAAGCAGACGGAAGGAAGGGGCGAACCGTCGCCGTTGAGTCCCGAGGACCCGGGTGCCGCCTCCGCGGAGGCTTGCCCGGCGCTGATTCCGGACGCCCTCGGCACGGCCGACCTCGCCCGCAGGAGCGGAGGAACGGCCGCCTTCCAAGCCGGTTGTCGACCTCTGGCTGCCCTCGCGGGGAGTGGCAGCCTGGTCGGCGGGGTAGTAAAACGACTGGCGAGAGAGTGTGCGATTGCTCGCTGTCATTTCCCGAGCTAGTAAAAAAACGACCACTCTCTCAAGGTAGGTTGACCATCCTACGACATGGTCAACCTGTAGAGTCCACTTTTTCAACATCAACCGAAACAGGACCAGGGAGTCGGTCTCGGTGGTCGGAGGCAACCTCCCCCGCCGGCACAGTCCACCCCGCCCGGTCCCCGCCAGGGACCCCGTGCCGCCGCCACCGCCGGGACCACCGGACTCCCGGGACACCCGGCTCGACCGCCTGACCGAGCCAGGAGTCACTCTGCCGCGGTCGGACTTGGGCGGGGATAAGGGGTCACCCTCCCCGCCGGTACCACACTCCCCGCCCGGTGCCCAGCCCGTTGTTGCGGGAAAGCAGGGCAAAGTCACCGAGGGACCCCGTCTTTTCTCCACGCCGAGGCCTTCCCCGTCCTTGGACGGCTCGGCACGCACCCTCCCGCACAAGCTGGCTGTCATCCGCCGCACGCAACGACCCCTGCAAGGGCGGCCGAGCCCGAGGTAGTATTAAAAAACGACCACTCTCAAGATAGGTTGTTTTTTTGCTCGCGATTTCAAGTTAAATTGACAACATTTTAGCCGACAACATCAGACTTTTAGGAATCCAATTATGTTTACTTTGTTAGTGCCCTTTATTTGTATTCTATCAGGCGCGGAAGAATACTGGTATTTCTTTCAAGCAATGTGATTCACACCAAGGACATTTCTATATAATTTCCTTGCTCACACTTAGAAGGACACAAGTGCAATTTCTGCAAGAACAAACCCCGTACTTAAACAATCATTTCATCCGCTCTGTACATACCACAAACATAATTTTGAGATACCATATTCTTTGGTATTTTATCGTCCTATTGCAAATCTTTAAAAACTTTTGTGTTGTATCTTTTTTCATTTAGACACACAGAACCACCCGTTGTCTATCATGTCAATATCATGGCCGACAAAAGTGCACGTACACAGTACCGGTATTTTGTTGGAATCAAAAAGACGTCGTTTTTTTCCTCGCGATTTCAAGTTGGATTGACAACATTTTAGCCGACAACATCAGACTTTTAGGAATCAAAATATGTTTATTCTATCAAGCAATGTGGCTGTGTTTTATTTTTCTATTGCAAGTGTTTGGGAACTGTGATCTACTTGTTTTCATTTAGTCCAAGGAGGTTCAATAAGGTACTTGTTATTTTACCTCTATGTTTAGACACACCAAGGACAATGTCCTTGGACACACACAACCATCTTCTTTCTACTACATACGGACAAAAGTGCCGTCCCACGCGTTCAGTGGTGGATATGCAGTGTTGGTATTTTGTTCGATTTTAATATACTTCTTTTTTTCGTACAAGTTTGTTTTTTCTTTGTTTTTTTTTTATCAGCGGGTTTTTTTATGTCAGAAACAACACTTGTTTCAGACAAACTGCCACCGTTCTCACCTCTGGTATTTCTCAGTGTTGCATATATTATCGTGCTTATCATCATTGTCTTTATAACGCACCAAACCCCGTGTCGAGCGTAATTAACATATAAACAACGCATCCGTTAGACTGGTCAACTTGTCATTGTAAGCCCAGCCTTACTCGGTGACGGACGAAATTGAAACCTCCCTGGACAGACTCATAGCCGAATTGTTACCTTCAAGCATTATGGATGGTTTGAATATGGTTTCTGAAACATATGCGGAGCCAAGCAGTCAGGATACTGTGAATGACACATCTACGGAATCGGAAACAAGTCAAGCTGACAAACCGCTGATTCTTAGATCGACCGTGCCCAGGCGTCGTGATACCGACAAACTGTTTGAAAAACTCCAGAGGGTTTTTCGTCAAGAAGAGGAGGTTGACGGTGCTGTTTCCACTGCTGTGGAGTTACGAGTGAACACAATGCAGACAAAATGCCTTATACAAGTGGAGCTGAGAAAGGAAAACGGCCACGGGCATTATATTTGCCCTTTTCCTTCTTGTCGGTACGGGAGGAGGGCGAGGCACCAGGTCGCGGACCACGTAAGGAAGCTACACTTGGGACCAAACTTTTGTTCGGAATGCGGCCACACCACTCAGTCCCTGCCAGGTATCAAGCGCCATCGGAAGCGAAAAGGACATAACAAGCGGGCACAACAGCCACTGTTTTACATATACCAGGTCAATGCTGTTAGGAAATATTGTAGGGAAGTGTGTAATGAATTCTTTGTTCCTTTTTCTGAAATACAGTAGCATTTTGCTTTGAGCTCATAAGAACCAAGTATAGGTATAGGTATGTCTTAGAGTTAGATCTCCTTGTAAAAACTGACCTCAGTGCTCTTTCACAAGAACAATTTTGCAGCAGCTTTAGCGCATGTAAATAGACATGAAGATAATGAATACGATATCTCCAAGTACATGCGCTGCACTTAGCCAACATATGCTTGGATATTAGATATGCCCGGCAACCAACAAAATGCACTTGTATTGCTATAGCTTTTGTTGTTACAATTCATAGTTTTCTTTTTCATAAATGTAGCTTTTAGACAATGTTTCAGCGTCGTTTAAGTACTATTTTAATTAAGTGGAAATCAGTAGTGATTGTGGCAGTCCAATTAACAGGCTTAGGGGACGTCGGATATAGGGAGTATTTAGTAAATAGCTAGGTGCGTGCATAGACAGTATTGTAAAATCTATCCTCTGTACTTGTTTGTATTTAGACAGCCACACCTTATCCCTTCTAAGTTGGCACATGTTTTAAACAACTTTGGCTGAAAAATACCAGCATTTCTCACCTTCGCGAAGAAAGTAACGTGTTATTTGTGTATCAAAGAGTCGTCCATTTACGCGGTGCTTTTATGGGCCCGTTTCAATCGACCTGCATATGCACTCGGGGAGATTTACATAATAGTCTTCATAGAGGGTAGTCTTACACACAAACGCACTGTTTCAAATTTTGATGGCACAAGCTTGGAATGTCAGCTAACATGAAAGAGTATCTATTGTGATCGAAAAAAACACTTGACGATACTTCCATTTGCGGAAAGCAATCGTGTGGTTTACTTCAGAAACCTAACGCAGTTAAATAAAATATTAGATGCCTTTTAGAAGAACTGTCGGACTGCCTGTTTTACTGGTTACACCGTAGTAAATTGACTGAAAGCCGAGTCACAAAATATTCTCAGAAATATAACATACTAGTATGCTTGAATTACGACCCGAAAGGTTAAAGATAAGTAAGGTGCCGTTACGGTATCCAGCATGTGTGTGTGTGTGTGGGGGGGGGGGGGGGGGGGTATGCATTTTGTTACCTTGTTTGTGTAACGGCAGAAGAATTGATATCAGAATTTCAGTTCCATATAAAACATCCATTTTCACGTTACTGCTTCCTTAGGCGCTTTGAGCCAACTTTTACCTTTTCCACAATTCTACGTAATGCGATTCCTCCCAACTGGAGAAGTGCTAATTGTACAGAAATTGTGGCACATGTACCTAAGAAAAGAAAAGAGGAAAGGGTAATCCATATTTCAATTCTATTTTAATCTCACATAAAACAGCCAATCCAACTTGGCAAAGCTTTGAGGCAAACGTTTACAACAAGTTTTCAAACCACGCATTGGAAGACAGTATTTGAAAATCCTTATAACAGAGTAGTCCAGAATTCAGTCTCTTCTATGCAAAGTACTACACAGTGTATGTACTGTATACTCCACGTACATTAACATGGAACAACAGAGACTGCCACATGTCTGTTTTGTTGCTGTTTTGTTTAACACTTGATTACTTTTACTAGTAATGTAAGCGACGCACAAATAGTTTGCAAAAATGAACCGAGTTTTTACTGTTTAAAAAGACATACTAGATATGAGAGCTAAACTAGATACAAAGATATAAAAAGATGATTGTACAATTATCTCAAAACTACAACTAACACAGTCTTGCTATCTAAACACCTTCAACTCCAGTGTGTTCATTGTACATACCCTTCAAGGCCTCGTGGCAAGACACATTAAAGTAACCCTCCTTGGTGCCTTCAACTACTGGCACATCCATCATAAGAATACACGCTGTGTCGGGACTATGAATGTCCGCCTTCCTCGGCCACCTATAGTTCCCCTCGCCCTCCCCCTCCCCAACATATTCCAAGTACTTAACCACTGGGCCTTTCTTGTTGACTTTTGTCACCTGTCCCACATAAACATCATCATCGTAGGCAACGCCTACCCATTTACCTACTTTCGCTTGTCTAGACAACTCCTTCTCCTTTTTGCGGAGATTGACATAGTCCCAGGAGACGACATTGCCAGTCTCCACGTCCCCCCACCTAAAGTTGCTGGCGGCGCTGTGAAGCTCCCAGGACACATGTGCCGATCGATTGTCCGCTTCCTCTCCTTCCTCAGTCTTCTCTGTCACTTGAACCCCACCTACGACATCGTTCATCTCCTGAGAATCTGGGCATTGTGAGAGAAATGTAGACGTCAGTAAAACTTGTCTGGGTTGAAAAAGGCTTATCACACTCGTTCACGCGTTTGAATCAAAGTTCTCTGTACCGCCAGCACATTTATTTGGCGTCTCCGTGTTTACGATTGCATAATGATTAACGCGAGGGAAAAAGTAAAATGAACGTTGAACAATACTTTGATTTGTTTGGAATTGTGGTGGGATGAACTAACCTATGTCCTTTACTTCCAACATCACGAGGATGCCGCGGCCGACCACAACGTCTTCCATAAGAAGCTCGACCTCGTCCCTGAAAAAACAAGCAATGACGTATTTGAAACACATGCATGTACCCTCAACAGTGAAGATCCATAATTTGTTTATTGACCGCTAAACTAAAAGCGCAAATTGTGCAGGAAAATGAACGCTCACTGCGCAACAATACCGACAATTAATGTCATTGTTTTCAAATGGTTTTGGTTCCAAGTCTAATCACATTTATTCTAGCTGCTAAGAGCCCTAGTGGATACAATTCCTGGTATATTTTGCATTTTTTAGCATAAAGCAGCCGGGAATATTTACCAAGATAAAATCTTTTGGTATCAGGACTTTTATGATACCAGTATCAACTTATAGCTCAGTGAATTGCTCCACGGTTCACAAAAATATCCAGACTAAGTTCCTACTAGTACTTTGAATATCGTACAACCAAGGAGCTGTGATACAACTCACCCCAGTTTCCAGGTTTTTCCTCTGAACTGTTTTGTTCGTCTTTTGGGCTGGGTCTCTGGCCGCTCTAACTCTGCGGGTGGCGCTTTCTTCTCACCGCGACGCTTGCATGGGCCTTTTACATAATTGTCCCCTGCACGTCTGTTAGGAGACAAAACATTTAGTCCACTATACATATTCATTTTGTACAATACTGCATTTTGTATTCCATATCACCCAATGAACCAGCGCAAACACGGTACTCGAATCTACGAAAGTTCGTTCAAATTTAATCTCCAAGCAGATCTTTTGGTGGCTGCAGCATCAGACTGGCAAGACAGTATCAAATTGCCCCCGAAAACCTGCTTGGACATTAGTTAGGATAATTCTATAAAACCAAGGAGGTTAGAGAGATCTCCCCTCTAACCTCCTTGATAGAACATTTAGAAGCCAGTATGATAGCTATTAGAACCGATAGCCATGATACCGCTAGTTATCAGACGGGGACCGCGGGCCGGAACACCAGTATCGAACGTTATGGCGGCCCAGGTATGACATAAAAATATGGTACCAAAAATATAGTTCCATAGTAGAAGCAAGGAGGTTTCAATAAATGAGCAACAATTCAATCATGTTTTTTTCACCATAGATTTTGATGTGTACAAACTACAAAGATTAAGCAGTAAGAAGAAAAAAATTACTTGAAGTTCTGGTGCCTTCGCTGGCAGTTTAGGGTGTTTCCTATCCTATGTTTGATGTCCTCCCTCTCGGCCGCTGACCTCTCAATGGCTGGGCAATACAGCAGTACCTGAAATGTAGACATGTGAATTATTTTGCAAATTACACGTGTAGGTGTATAGAATCCTTGATATGATATACAAGGCTACAAGTTTATGACGAAATCTCAGGTTAACTGCATACTGGTATTATAATTTGTTTACTAAAGCAAGCGCTGTGTTTAAGAATAGATAGTAGCTATAGTTGAATAATCTTTTAAATTTAATCTATGCTGAGGTCCAATACTGATGCAAGTAGTCAGTATAGTCAGTAAAAAAAAATACCTGATCAACAGCCCTGTCTATGTTGATGTGGCGCTCCCCCGTTATCCCATGGTCAGCTATAGTTTTCCGTATCTGCCGCTGAAAGAAACAAATCAACAAACCATGATTAAAGACATGTACACACCTTGGAATTTCATAAATCAAGAATGCTGACTTGTTTGTAGAGACTTGCGCTTGCTACGCGCTATTATGTTTCTATGTGCCAAAAAAATATGCGAGCCTTACGTATGCCATATACCTATAAGAGGGTTGAACACAACCACCACATGTAAACAAGGAGGTTCAATAAGGAAGTTATTTTACCTTCATGATGTAAATGTTTTAACACATCATTTTACTACTAGTACTAGAACCTTCCTTTGCAAACTTGTGTGGCGCGCAGGAGAGTTTTCCCGCCCCTCTGTCGTAGCCCATATAATCCCCCCCTCCAATTATCACAGCCGCCGCTGAACTTAAGTCTGCGAATGGGGCTATCACTTTAGGCCATGCACTACTAGTATTTAAAAGCGGTCTGGTGTTTTAATAATTTTAATACAAAGTATAGGAAAGGTATACATACACAGAAGTAGCTTCTGCCCGATCGTCCCTTGCCCTGAGTACGTTTTAGTGCCTCCCTCTCAAAATAGACGAATCCTGGCAGGTGTCGCTCCAGGTGAGCCCTGTATCGATCAAACTCGCTCTCTTCTGGTGATGGGATAGGGTCATCCCACCCTGGAACAGACGAGTAGACGGTCGGGCGTCTCTCAGTTGTAGGACGATTCGCTGCAGATACAAGGGCATGGAGAAGAGCGGAGACGTCTGGCTGGCTGTGTGTGGATTCGTCTGTCGAACAGGCAGACGAGTTGTGGCTAGAGGCTTCACTTAGCTCCCTTTCAGTGCTAGTGGAAGAAGTCACACCTGCCGCTGCCTGGCGGATAAGCTGAAGTAAAGCGCCTTGTGCATCAGAAGCATCCATAGCTGCGTTTTGAATGCCAAGCAAAGAGACGGAAAAACATGTGCTGACTGAGGAACGGAGCCACGCACTGAGACCGTTTGAGAGTGTTGTATTGTTTTGTGACGCCACTAATCTACATACCCGACCACTAGCTTTGCATTTAATAGGACGAAAAGCCTCGCTTGTGCTTTGTTCGCTAGGTTACATTTTTTGCGTAAGGGTGCTAATTTTTTGAAGGTGATTATCAGCTACCGAGAACTAGATCAGACAATGTCTCTCACCCGTTGGCTGCAGATTATTGTGAAAATGACTCCGTCGCCAGGAAGGCGCTCCTCTGCTATTGTTTTATGCCGCTGGGCGGTAATTTCAAAGTGCCTTTTAGAATTCAAAGTGTTTACAGTTTCTCTAAATTTGGCGGGCTGTTGTGCAGACACATTCTTGGACACATGTATCATGATGTGAGTCATGGCGGCCAACAGACCTACGAAGAGGAGATTCGAAGGATTTTGCGTTTCAGATGACAGCAGTAGCGGTGGAAAGCAGCGAAAACCTCTCTCCGAGAACGTCGAAAATGTCCCGAGAACGCGAAACAGCAGTGAAAACAGCAGAGTCGGAAGAAAAAAGCGCGGCGGTAAGGACGCGACGGGAAATCCTGAACTGAACGAAATCTCCGGGGAAGGCATCGCAAATCTCATCCAGCAGACAGCGCGCCAATACGGATACAACCACGATTACACGTCGATTCTTGCTGTCCTCGAGAACCCTCGCGATGATCGTAACAAACAATTATTTAAGGACAGCAAGGTCACTCAGGTGCAAGGAATAACATTAGTCTTAGCTATATTCGCGCTGTTCCCGGGAATGTCGAAAGCAGCATCCGGCTTTTTGTTTAATGTTCTACATAACTATTTGTTGCCGGACGATAACTGCATGCCGAGTTCCTGGACTGATGCCCAGAAACTAATAGATGACTTGCTGACTCCAAAAGAGACTATTCACGTTTGCGTAAACGACTGCGTCGCCTTCAGAAAGGATCGAAAAGACCTCCAGCGGTGCCCAAGCTGCAACGAAGACAGGTAAACTAGCGAAAATGCATTTGATTCTATATTATGCCAAACGTAAAGGGATGGGTTTTATAGATAAAAAGCTTATCTTTGTGTGGTTGTCTTCTCATTCATAACAATATAACATCAAGAGTTAAACAAATCCAAATTCGGTTCGCAGTGCTCTAGCCGTCTAGTGGAAATAGCGTGGCAAACCCGTGAAGTTCACACCAGGGCCAGTGCACATGCGAAATCATATCGTAGCTGCTTATTTTTCTCCGTAAAATTATTCTCCCTGTGAGGTCAATCATATTTTGCAGTCCAGAGAATTCTCGCAGAGGTAACCGATTGTTTCGTTACATATATATATAGTCAGTTCGTAACATGGACCTACACTACAGTCGTTTCGTTACATAATTTGATACGGTCGTTTCGTTACACATGGAAAAGTCATTTCGAACATATTTAGTAAGAAAAATCGTGAGAAGTATCAACCTGAAAGATACACTTTGAGTGGGTATTGGATGCCTTTTTTTTGGCATTTTGTCGGTGCGGAACGGACCGGACCCATGAAGGCATCGCCATGTTGGTGTTTACGGCGGGAAAAGTCCCCGCCGCCGCAGTCACTGTCGGCAAAATTCATCAAAATTGGGGGGAAATTACGACATCACACAGAAGTGACAGCAACTATGTGTAGTAAATCTCCATGTGAAAAGAGTGCCTGACTGTACGACCATGTAACGAAACGACCGGTATTCTCAATATTCCTAGCAGAGGCTACCATAGGTATTCATGTGGTACTTTTGTAAATGAATAATACATTTATGCATTACGATAGAATCGCTTTCCTCCCGCTTTAAAATTGCTGACATAACTTTTTAGAAGGGAGAGGATCACCAACAAGCACAGAAACACCCATTTGAATAAACTACATCTTGTTAGATTTGATAAAAATAATCTCCGAACAGATCTTTGAAACATTGGCTGTTAGACCTTGAAAGCTAGCTGTGTTTTGTTGTTCTTTTAGTCACACTTGATATCAGAATTTTGAAACAAATGGCCACACAGAAACAATTTAGGTAATAAGGTCAAAGCAATGTTACAGCCCGATTTCCGTCTACAGAAATGTGGGCCTAATAACCTCGCCTAAAATGGACTCGTGTAACCATATATTTTTATAAATGGAATGTAATTTTTGAAAAGAAAACAAACACATCAAGTTTAAAAAGGTGTTTTAGCTCCGAAATTTGTCTAGAACTGAAAATTTAGGATAGTGAAATGAATGGGGGTATTACCTCCGTCTATAGCCATAATTACCGTCGAAGTTATACTTGGACCTTGCTTATGGTTGCTCATAATAACACAGTAGTACTAAATATATTCTGTCGTGTCTTTTCAGGTATGTAAGTGGGACGATGAAGCCAAGAAAGAAGTTCCACTTCTTGCCACTGGTACCGCGCCTCAGACGGCTGTATGAGATTTCAGCCTTTTCACGCCTTTTATCCAAACACATGGATAACGGTGTAGCCAACGATATCGTTAGAGATATCCACGACTCGCCCGGATGGCATCGTCAGTTCGAACAGGGAGGGCTGTTTGAAGGAGACCCCCGACATCTCCTGTTGCAGTTCTGCCAGGACGGTATGAATCCGTTTGACATGAGGAAGAACGCCTACTCCATGTCACCACAGCTCGTGAAAATCATGAACCTTCCCATGACAGCACGTGAGAAACTCGGCTTTCTGCTGCTTGCTGGTCTTATCAATGGTGAGTGATAAATATTCATACTGGATTAACAATACATTCTTCTTTTTCTTTTAGTTCAGCTTTTTAATGGCCTGGAATTATGCAGACAAATCTAAACAACAATTAGTCTTAACAAGTTTACAAATATAAATGTTTTGCATTTTGACCTTGGATCTAGCCCGTTACACAATACTAGTATCGAGTTCTAGATCTCCTCCTGACCAGCGAGAAGGCTATTAGAAACGCGATTTAGTCATACTGACATTAACATTAACACGCGAAAACATTATGAAAACAACAAGACAAAAGCCGAATATGGCCTCCCAAACACCGCCGAACTCCTGCCCCTGTCACTGAAAGCCACTCTCCAAGCAGAGGTTTGGGTTTTGGGCTCATTTTCGGCGTGTTTTTAGGCTTTTTTTTATCGGGCTTTCTTTTTTTCACTGAAATTTTGTTTTCTACCCAACCCAACAAAGGTCAGCAGTGTTCGGAGGTTCGGGTTCATGGGGGGGGGTCAAATTTGACTCAAATTTAAGCCAAATCCGATTCGATTCTTTTAATTATGTAGGCGTGCACTAAGTAAATCCGGTAAGAGTTCTCCGAACTTCAGTCAACCTTGATTGTTTGGCGGTTGGGGGAAGGTTCAGAATGAGTGACAGGGGCTTTGTCGCTTTACATAGCCATTGAAAGAAACAGAATCCAATAAGTATTCAGTACCACGATTCTACAAAAACGTCATTCTGTTTGTCCATTTTATACCCATCCGTGTAACTATTTGTTTCAGGCCCCAAGGAACCTAAGGACATGAACCCTTACTTGGAGCCTCTTGTGGATGAATTGCTCCTCTTGCTTGAGGGTGTGTGGGCCTTTGACGGGCTCAAAAAGGAGGCTTTCAGGTTAAGGGCAAAGGTTCTCCTGTACGTGCTGGACTTTGTCGGGCTTTGCAAGTGCGCGAAGTCAAAGGGACCTGGTGCTGTCAGACCATGTAGCAAGTGCTGGATGAAAGGTTGGTATACGTATTGTTTGTATGCCTAACTCTTTATTCAAATTGCACCCATCTGTGTATTTGTTAACAGGCCCCAGCCGCGGGAACCTAAGGACATACTTCGAGCCCCCATGAACATGTAAATTGAATATGTGTGAATAGGCGGATAACAATTTTTTTTCAAGTAACATGGTGCAAATTGTTCTCATTTTCTAGGCAGGTACAGCCATACCTTATCAAAGATGGTGTACACTGGAGCGAGACGGTACCTGGACCCAGACGACCCCATGAGGCAAGACGCTGTCAACTTTCCTGACAAGGCGGTGGAAGACAGGGGACCTCCTCGCTTCCGCACTCCAGAAGAAATGGACACCATCTCTGACCTATGCAACCCAGGGACCACGGCTATGTCCAAGACCCTTCTAGCGACGGTGCAGAAGGCCGCGGGAAAAACAGGGAGGGAAGAGTGGCGCCGTATCCCCACATACAGCCACGAAAACTATGTGGTGGACATGATGCACACTGGCACGGTAAGAACACTGTGAGATTATTGATAAAACAGAGCTTCGCTAGTAGAATTAATCTGTAATTGGTTTAAACATGCGAAAAGGTGAGAATTCTGACTGATATACTTCATTTAACACCAGATTTGTCTAATTCTTTGAGCTTAAAATAAGCAAGCATTACCTCATGTATTTTCATACTCTTTTGTTAATAATTAATCAGAGTTCCTTGACTTTGCATTGAGTAGAATACCATTGTTGTGTTAAATATTTCAGGACATTATCCAGAAAGTCCACGGCGTCATGTGTGGCAGTGACGACACCAAAGCTGTCAGGGAGGAAGAGAGGCGCCTTGGCCGCTTTCCTGAGTGTTGGGAGCCGAGCGAGGAGGATCAATGGGAGGACTTAGAACCAAGCAGGGAACAGAATGGGGCATCATCACGGAAGGTAAGTTACCCTTGCAAAACTATTGGTATGTTTTTGAACGTGTGAAAGGAAATTACTTCAAAAATAGCTAGGTCATTACCATTTTCTTTTAGCTGTAAAATGATCACAGATAATTGTAAAATACCATCTATAAAAATCGATGTTACATCAGGTCAGAAAGTAGCCTTCTACCATTTATTTACAGAAAAAGAAGGGCAAAGCCCAGCGGAAAACAAACGAGAAAATGAAGCCAGGGCCATGGACATTAACAAAAGAAGACCAGAAGAAGGCCGACAAACGCAGTTCAGCCGTCAAGGTCCCGGTCAACTTTGGCTGGCGCCCACGACCCTTCTTCGAGAAGATCTCGAACATGAAGTCACATTGTTGGAAGCAGGTATGGTAACTACTGCATTTATACATGGTTTTGTTTTAATGTGCTACCACCAATTTGATTGTATTTGCATTGCTGTAAAACTCCGATGATGCTATTTAATTACAACTTACCACACATCTCATTGTACATATATCGCATAATCAAGTGACTCATTGTCACAAAACATCCACATTGGTGGCATTTTGCATCGTGTGATGTTTGTAGTTTGATACGAGTTTACGAGGTAACCTTTCAGTGAAAAATAAGACAAGAGGAAGTTTGCAAGGTCAAATGTAGTAGGATGCACAAGTTTTCCTCCCTTGAGGATATTTCAATTTTCGACAGGATAATGAAGTGATTAAGACAGTTGTATCCAAAACATTTATTTATCTATTTATTTATTAATCATAAAGACGTATGGGTGGTCTCTTCAACCCCAAGGGGCTGATTTCCAAGAGAGCCCATTACAAAGTGACATATAACATATAACACGATAGTACCATATGATCATTTGGGTTATTCTTAAACCTTTTACAGCTCTTTTCACATGGGATCTTCAAGTTCTGCTCCCGGGACCTCATGAAGGACGAGCAGCGCGAAACACTGAACCTACTGTGTGACGTGCTGTCCGCACTCTGTGCCCCCTGTGTCAACAGGTCCAGACTGTCTGACCTGGAGAGAGACATACACCGATGCCTTGCTCGGCTGGAGCGTGATTTTCCAGTTTCCATTATGGTAAGGACTATTTTACAGATGTGCCTTCCTTTGCCCTGTTATTTCGTCACTGTCTTTGTGTTCAATCATGCAATATGGCTACATGCTAAGGGCACATTCTTGGCCAGAGCAAGACAACATTTGAAAAATCCATTTACATGCTTTTAAGCTTTTCTTGGGGTTTCCTCTACAACTTTTGATTCCCCTTCTAGTTACAGGAGACAACAAATACGTCAGACTCAGAGTGAAAAAAAAGAGGATATCCACTTCACAGCCACGCCCAGCAATTAGACCGCCTGTTGTGAAGCAAAGCAAATAGCAATTTTCATTTGCAAACAGAAATACATAAAAACCCGTTCGACAGGATATGAAGTTTGTCGGGTACCTTATCAGAAACTGATCTTAATGGAATCATGCTTTTCTATAGTCCCATGTTACCATAGAAAGTTTATATATTTCTCGTTCATTCTGTTTTTGTCCTAGACTGTCATTGTTCACTGGGTGTCACATATCACACCCTACATTACCGAGTATGGGCCTACAAGAACCTACTGGATGTACCTGTACGAGCGTATGAACAGCTTCCTGTCAGCGAGGGTAAAGAACAGACAACATCCAGAGGCCTCAGTATTGGAGTCTTACAGGGTGAGTCATCTAATTTAACTGCAGCTTGTTGTAAAATCCCCCTTTGAGAAACGTCCAAATTTGACATGTATAGATTATATCCACGTGTCTTACATTTGTAAGGTGATTTCCTTTAAGTTTTTTTGTACCTCCTTGACCAAACGTACTTCAAAACAGAGCCTACTAATTTACCATTACTGACACAGCAAGAATGTAGACATGTCGGAGCCATACATTAGTTTTGTTCGTTTTGAAATACAGTGTACCAGTTCTAGTGCTTGCCCAGTGATGAAGCTAATTATAGAAAACCAGAACAAAAACCAAGACATATAAATCATATACAATGTCCCCGTAAAAACAAACGATAGCACCCTGAAAAGAGGCGTGTGTTTTGGCGCGCTTTGACAAGACAATACCACAGTGACTGTTATTCATGCCGCACGTGCAAGGCTGGCCAAGGGACAATCTTCCGGTGGGGATCAATGTAATAGTTGCTTAGTTGGATGGGATTTCATGTGGATTTGCCAGCCACGCACCCCCCCCTCTCGGATTCTGTTGGCATCCCGAGGGCGGAGTAACTTTACATAGCTCTTTTCATGGTCTTTGGTTTAACATGGGACGTCCTATCACTGCTACAGAGAGGGAAGGGGTCATGGTTGTCTTGCTAGTCAAGATTGACGAGTAATAGCTTTTGCGGTCTGCCTCTCTCCCAAGGAAGTCTCAAAAACTTATTGAACGTATTTTGTATGTATGAAATACGGACTCTAGGTAAAAAACTGTCTTTCCCTACATTGTAAGGCAACTATTATTGCGAATTTTTCCGCAAATTTATCCTAGACTGGTGTCACAGCGACGTGCGACGTGTGGATGAAATACGTGACATTTTCAAACAAAATGGCTGCGCCCGAACTGTTGTATTCTATTTTTACGTTTCTGCTTCAAATTACTTTCACGATAACTTAGAAATTACATTGTTGCCCCTGAATTAAGAAACCAACGTACAAGTTACAACGATTCAGATTATTCAAAATGAGATTTCAGCGCAGTGATCGCGCCTGTTGATGACTACTTCACGCCTTTTCACATTGTTTCGCAAATAGTGATTTAAAAAAATCGCCATTTCAGGTCACAAATTAGAGCAGACTGGCGACTGTTCGCGGCAACTCTTTTGCTTACAGTCGCCAACAGGCGCGGCCCAGAGAGATACAGATAAATAAATACAATGTAGTTTACGATGAACCTCTATTTTGATTCACAGATTTACGACTTCGTGCAGTATATGGCTTTAGCCGGCTTCCTGCCAGAAGGAGCGGTGCCAACTACTACCGCCCAACAAATGGCACTAGTTGAAGCCGAAGAAGACCAGGGGCCAGGGCCGAGAGAGCCAAACACAGAGGTATCCGGGGCAGGACAACAGATCCAACTCACCACAGAACAAACAATGCAGCTAGAAGACTTCCACATCAAGCACACTGCTAAATACCAGCACATCCGTAAACAACTGAGGGCCAAGTACCTCCACAGTCCATCAAAGTCAACCATCCCTTTCAACAAGTGGTCATCACCCAAGCTCAGCACTGAAGAGCGCGAAGCAATGGCGGGGCCCTCTGCATACGGCACAAAGTACCTGCGTGCAGTGCGAGACCTCGGTATCGAATACCGCTGCAAAGATGCCGAGACAAAGGCGGGTTCTGTAGCGTCTTCGTACGTGGCAGTGGAGGGTCAGCAGATGCGCTCCCAGGTTGATGTTGGCAGGGTGAATTTCTTCTTCAAACATTCATTTTTGGGAGAGGAAGTTTTCCTTGCCAACGTCACCTGGTTTCCAACTGCTTCCCGAGACCCAGCGTCTGGACTGCTACTCTCGGACACAACTAGACTAGACACTGCAACGGCCACCTCCTTCTGCAGATTGTCGTATCTATCTCACCCATTGGTGACGGCACGGGATCCAGATGATCCTAATACATTATGGATCTTAAACTTCGACAATCCATACACTTGTTCCCCGCCAAAGTAGACCTCCGCCCGCAATTTAAGTTTACCATCTGCATGCTCTGTAGTAATAAACGTATCTCTGACAGTTTTTGTACTGTGAAACCGAGTTTTCAATGATATATACACCATCGATGCAGATTATAATCTTGTAATGTGAAATGTAAATTATATTCATACTATTGGCTAGTATTGCTGCGATTTGGAAATTCACCCTAGCATCAATCCCAATACACATTCAATGTGTGCCAGTGTGTAGTCAAGTGAAGTCAAATGTATGACAGTGTATGGGTCAACCCCGCCTCCCCTGTATTATGTTAGTTGCTTATGTTGTTTGTGTACATAAGTTATATAATCATTTGTTTTAAGGCTTCAATTTTGAAAGCATAACTTGTGCAATTTGCATACTTTGCTATTTAGACATAATCAGAAGCGTGGTTGGACAACTTAGCACACTGATAGTTTAGATTAATGCTGAAAAGCGGAGCACTGCAGTGCGGTCCCTCCAATTTACTGGCTTTGCCAAATTTTACCTGCTGTATGAACACTTTACAATGAAATACTATTTATCAAGGTTAGAATTGTAAACATGACTTAAGTTGTTAGTAAAGAACGAGTCTCCTCAGCAAATCGCCAAACTGTTTATATGTAGATATGTAAGTGATTTAACCGATGTGAATTTGTATGATGTGACTCATTTCTTTTATTTTATCTTTTAGGAGGGCATGCTGAACATGATTTCCTAAGCCACTACAGGAGGCATTTAGTATGTCCATGTTAGAAAAATACACAGACATATCTTTACTCCATGGTATGTCTTTTGATATGGTATAATAAACGGAACTCGTCCTTGCTCATTTGATATCAGATTTTTTTGTCGTTCGCTTGCAATTAGTAAAGGGAAATCAGGTTCCAGACCAGAGATTCCCAAATAACGGGTAAGGGGCAGGACTGTCTGGCACCTGTTCGCGATTTCATTATTTGCCTGTCCTGTTAGGTCGCTTACTGACTCATTAATTCGGTGCTTCAAAATACTGTCTTAGTTGAAGCATTAACTTGATGTAGATCATAATGCTTACAGGATTTTTTTGTACCAACTGGCTTTACAAGCTGGGCCAAGGGGTTTCAGATAAAACAGGCATTTCTTGAATGTTTTTAACTTTTTGACTGCTGGGCGTAGTCGTCTTTGTCAAACTATCAATGTGTCGCGAAATTCGGTGCTTTCACTTGTAAAATGGATAATTAACACCAAATAGCAGTGGCACGCGAGGGGGAGTGGATGAGTGTTTCACACCTTTTGTTCATTGTTGGCTGAATGATGAATAATAATTACGTCACAGAAGGTTGCACAAAGTCCTGTATCTTGCAATACACATTTGGCGAGCTTATCCTACAAATGCTCATTCAACGAAAAAAGGCACATAAAGAAAAAAAAAAACAACTACCTTCTAGTTCGCGAAAAAAGGTCGTTGTTTAATGATTGTGAGTTAGCATATCTAAAGAAATCGCATGGAGATATGAAAGGCTGTACATGTGTAACCGTGGGGCTCCTTGTGTCCTCTGGGGTGTGTAATCAAATATAGCCTTTATATATATATATATATATATAGGATAAAGAAATTCAGTACCCTTACCTTTAACACATTCTGTCAACTAAGTTCCCAAAATGAAAAAAAGAAGCCTGGAGAAACCCACGCTATTGTAACTTATTTGAGATATCGAAGTTATTTACGTCCGTTACCAAGTTTCTTAATTCCCTCCTAAAATAGATAAGAAAATGCGAGCAGAGCTGGCTGAGAAAAACTTGTTTGGCCTCTCGCGTCTTTGTTATGCGATGTTGGCCGGCCTCATTTGTGAAGTTGAAACTTCACGTTGAGGTGCCAATTACCACCAATTTGCATAATGCACGCTGGCTTGGGACCTTTGTTTCCGGACAAAGAATGAAGATGGTATGACCATTTGTTTTCCGCCTCCAAGAAGGATTTAAACACCGGTGACGGTGTATAAATCATTCTTGTTACAACCAAGGAGCTTCAAGCATAATCTATTGAACTTCACACCTGGAGTTCATATATCGCAAATATCGCAAAACGAATATATATGTATTGCAAATATCGCAAAATGAAGACGCTAGAAGGTTTTCTCAGCCCGCTCTGCTCGCATTTTTTCATACCAATTTTCAAATTGAAACGCATTTGAAATAAATTTGACCCTGAACACGCCCCGAACAATACTGACGTTAATATCCAACAGTTATAGTTGGCTAGTGTTTTACTGACTTACAGCCAAACACTAGCCAACCATAATCCAACCTCCCGACTAGCCTCCTCCGCAGACTTGTGGGCGGCGTTAATTTTTTTTTCGGCGAGCGAGGCGAGTTATGTCGCGGAGGGACGGTTTTGTAGACAAGGGAGTTTGCCGGGAAACACGGCAAACTCCCTTGGCTACAAAACCGTCGATTGCCGAAAAAAAAATAACGTCAGCCACAAGTCTGCGAAGGAGGCTACTTCCCGACCACCACCTAACGTCAACCTACCTCTATAAACCATGGTTGGGGGCGTTACCCGCTCGGATAGTGTTTGAAGGCCAAATAGATATACGTAAATGTGTGACAGAGGCTTTACTGTCGAACGCTCTACAACTCACCCATAGACAGCAAGAAAATATTAGATACCCGCTAATACCCGTATTTTTAATACCTGTGTATAGCGTATGAAACCGTGGCTGTCAGTATTGGGGTTCAAACGTCGTTTACAAACACATTACACGTCACCCGTTGCCTATATTGATATACCAGATTGCTATATACAATGCCATATTATATAAAGCTTTTTGAATGGTGTAAGTTGTTCTTGGTTTTAGAAAACAACACGGAACTCTCAATTTTCCGGTAAAAGGCAGTTCAATAGACGTGTTTATAGCGTATATGAAACCGGTGCTGTCAGCATTAGGGTTTGAACGTCAATTACAAACATATTACACGTCACCTGTTTCATATAATGGTATACCAGATTGCTATATATAATGCCATATTACATGAAGCTTTTGCATGGGCCTAAGGTGTTTTCGGGTTTAGAAAACAACAAGGAACTCTCAATTTTCCGGTAAAAGGCAGTTCAATAGAGAGTATAGCGTATATGAAACCGGCGCTGTCAGTATTTGGGTTTGAACGTCAATAACAAACATATTACACGTCACCCATTACCCATAATGATATACCAGATTGCTATATACAATGCCATATTACAAGAAGCTTTTGCATGGGCTTAAGGTGTAGTCGGGTTTAGAAAACAACAAGGAACTCTCAATTTTCCGGTAAAACGCAGTTCAATAGACGTGTTTATAGCGTACATGAAACCGGCGCTGTCAGTATTAGGGTTTGAACGTGAATTACAAGCACATTACACGTCACCTGTTTCCTATAATGATATACCAGATTGCTATATACAATGTCATATTATATGAAGTTTTTCTAAGGGCCTAAGGTGTTGTCGGGTTTAGAAAACTACAAGGAACTCTAGAATTTCCGAAAAAACGGCAGTTCAATAGACGTGTTTATAGCGTATATGAAACCGGCGCTGTCAGTATTAGGGTTTGAACGTCAATAACAAACATATTACACGTCACCCATTACCCATAATGATATACCAGATTGCTATATACAATGCCATATTACAAAAAGCTTTTGCATGGGCTTAAGGTGTAGTCGGGTTTAGAAAACAACAAGGAACTCTCAATTTTCCGGTAAAACGCAGTTCAATAGACGTGTTTATAGCGTACATGACACCGGCGCTGTCAGTATTAGGGTTTGAACGTGAATAACAAGCACATTACACGTCACCTGTTTCCTTTAAGGATATACCAGATTGCTATATACAATGTATAATATTATATGAAGTTTTTCAAAGGGCCTAAGGTGTTGTCGGGTTTAGAAAACTACAAGGAACTCTCAATTTTCCGGTAAAAGGTAGTTGAATAGACGTGTTTAAAGCGTACATGACACCGGCGCTGTCAGTATTAGGGTTTGAACGTGAATTACAAGCACATTACACGTCAGCTGTTTCCTTTAAGGATATACCAGATTGCTATATACAATGTCATATTATATGAAGTTTTTCTAAGGGCCTAAGGTGTTGTCGGGTTTAGAAAACTACAAGGAACTCTCAATTTTCCGAAAAAAACGGCAGTTCAATAGACGTGTTTATAGCGTATATGAAACCGGCGCTGTCAGTATTAGGGTTCGAACGTCAATAACAAACATATTACACGTCACCTGTTGCCCATAATGATAAACCAGACTGCTATATACATTGCCATGATACAAGAAGCTTTTGCATGGGCCAAAGGTGTAGTCGGGTTTAGACAACTACAAGAAACTCTCAATTTTCCGAAAAAAACGCAGTTCAATAGACGTGTTTATAGCGTATATGAAATCGGCGCTGTCAGTATTTGGGTTTGAACGTCAATAACAAACATATTACACGTCATATGTTACCCATAATGATATACCAGATTACTATATACAATGTCATATTATATGAAGTTTTTCTAAGGGCCTAAGGTGTTGTCGGGTTTAGAAAACTACAAGGAACTCTCAATTTTCCGATAAAAGGCAGTTCAATAGACGTGTTTATAGTGTATATGAAACCGGCGCTGTCAATATTAGGGTTCGAACGTGAATTACAAACATATTACACGTCACCTGTTGCCCATAATGATAAACCAGACTGCCATATACATTGCCATAATACAAGAAGCTTTTGCATGGGCCTAAGGTGTTGTCGGGTTTAGAAAACAACAAGGAACTCTCAATTTTCCGCTAAAAGGCAGTTCAATAGACGTGTTTATAGTGTATATGAAACCGGCGCTGTCAGTATTTGGGTTTGAACGTCAATAACAAACATATTACACGTCACATGTTACCCATAATGATATACCAGATTGCTATATACAATGCCATATTACAAGAAGCTTTTGCATGGGCCAAAGGTGTAGTCGGGTTTAGAAAACAACAAGGAACTCTCAATTTTCCGGTAAAACGCAGTTCAATAGACGTGTTTATAGCGTATAGGAAATCGGCGCTGTCAGTATTTGGGTGTGAACGTCAATAACAAACATATTACACGTCACATGTTACCCATAATGATATACCAGATTACTATATACAATGTCATATTATATGAAGTTTTTCTAAGAGCCTAAGGTGTTGTCGGGTTTAGACAACTACAAGGAACTCTCAATTTTCCGAAAAAAACGCAGTTCAATAGACGTGTTTATAGCGTATATGAAACCGGCGCTGTCAGTATTAGGGTTCGAACGTCAATAACAAACATATTACACGTCACCTGTTCCCCATAATGATATACCAGATTGCTATATACAATGCCATATTACAAGAAGCTTTTGCATGGGCCAAAGGTGTAGTCGGGTTTAGAAAACAACAAGGAACTCTCAATTTTCCGATAAAAGGCAGTTCAATAGACGTGTTTATAGCGTATATGAAATCGGCGCTGTCAGTATTTGGGTTTGAACGTCAATAACAAACATATTACACGTCACCTGTTCCCCATAATGATATACCAGATTGCTATATGCAATGTCATATTATATGAAGTTTTTCTAAGGGCCTAAGGTGTTGTCGGGTTTAGAAAACTACAAGGAACTCTCAATTTTCCGATAAAAGGCAGTTCAATAGACGTGTTTATAGCGTATATGAAACCGGCGCTGTCAGTATTAGGGTTTGAACGTGAATTACAAGCTCATAACACGTCACCCGTTGCCTATAATCATATACCAGATTGCTCTATGCAATGCAATATTACATAAAGTTTTTGCATGGGCCAAAGGTGTAGTCGGGTTTAGAAAACAACAAGGAACTCTCAATTTTCCGGTAAAACGCAGTTCAATAGACGTGTTTATAGCGTATAGGAAATCGGCGCTGTCAGTATTTGGGTGTGAACGTCAATAACAAACATATTACACGTCACATGTTACCCATAATGATATACCAGATTACTATATACAATGTCATATTATATGAAGTTTTTCTAAGAGCCTAATGTGTTGTCGGGTTTAGACAACTACAAGGAACTCTCAATTTGCCGAAAAAAACGCAGTTCAATAGACGTGTTTATAGCGTATATGAAACCGGCGCTGTCAGTATTAGGGTTCGAACGTCAATAACAAACATATTACACGTCACCTGTTCCCCATAATGATATACCAGATTGCTATATACAATGCCATATTACAAGAAGCTTTTGCATGGGCCAAAGGTGTAGTCGGGTTTAGAAAACAACAAGGAACTCTCAATTTTCCGATAAAAGGCAGTTCAATAGACGTGTTTATAGCGTATATGAAATCGGCGCTGTCAGTATTTGGGTTTGAACGTCAATAACAAACATATTACACGTCACATGTTACCCATAATGATATACCAGATTACTATATGCAATGTCATATTATATGAAGTTTTTCTAAGGGCCTAAGGTGTTGTCGGGTTTAGAAAACTACAAGGAACTCTCAATTTTCCGATAAAAGGCAGTTCAATAGACGTGTTTATAGCGTATATGAAACCGGCGCTGTCAGTATTAGGGTTTGAACATGAATTACAAGCTCATAACACGTCACCCGTTGCCTATAATCATATACCAGATTGCTCTATGCAATGCCATATTACATAAAGTTTTTGCATGGGCCAAAGGTGTAGTCGGGTTTAGAAAACAACAAGGAACTCTCAATTTTCCGGTAAAAGGCAGTTCAATAGACGTGTTTATAGCGTATACATATATGAAACCGTCGCTGTCAGTATTTGGGTTCGAACGTTAATAACAAACATATTACACGTCACCCATTACCCATAATGATATACCATTTTGCTATATACAAAGCTTTATTACATGAAGCATTTCATGGGCCTAAGGTGTTGTCGGGTTTAGAAAACAACAAGGAACTCTTAATTTAAAAAAAAACCGGCAGCTGTCAGTATTAGGGTTCGAACGTCAATTACAAACATATTACACGTCACCTGTTGCCCATAATGATAAACCAGATTGCTATATACATTGCCATGATACAAGAAGCTTTTGCATGGGCCAAAGGTGTAGTCGGGTTTAGAAAACAACAAGGAACTCTCAATTTTCCGGTAAAAGGCAGTTCAATAGACGTGTTTATAGCGTATATGAAACCGGTGCTGTGAGTATTTGGGTTCGAACGTCAATAGCAAACATATTACACGTCACATGTTACCCATAATGATATACCAGATTGCTATATACAATGTCATATTATATGAAGTTTTTCTAAGGGCCTAAGGTGTAGTCGGGTTTAGAAAACAACCAGGAACTCTCAATTTTCCGAAAAACGGCAGTTCAATAGACGTGTTTATAGTGTATATGAAACCGGCGCTGTCAGTATTTGGGTTCGAACGTGAATTACAAACATATTACACGTTACCTGTTGCCCATAATGATATACCAGATTGCTATATACATTGCCATATTACATGAAGTTTTTGCATGGGCCTAAGGTGTAGTCGGGTTTAGAAAACAACAAGGAACTCTCAATTTTCCGGTAAAGGCAGTTCAATAGACGTGTTTATAGCGTATATATAACCCGCGCTGTCAGTATTAGGGTTTGAACGTTAATTACAAGCACATTACACGTCACCCGTTGCCCAAAATGATATACCATATTGCTATATACAATGCCATATTACATGAAGTTTTTTTATGGGCCTAAGGTGTTGTCGGGTTAGAAAACAACAAGGAACTCTCAATTTTCCGATAAAAGGCAGTTCAATAGAAGTGTTTATAGCGTATATGAAATCGGCGCTGTCAGTATTTGGGTTTGAACGTCAATAACAAACATATTACACGTCACATGTTACCCATAATGATATACCAGATTACTATATGCAATGTCATATTATATGAAGTTTTTCTAAGGGCCTAAGGTGTAGTCGGGTTTAGAAAACTACAAGGAACTCTCAATTTTCCGATAAAAGGCAGTTCAATAGACGTGTTTATAGCGTATATGAAACCGGCGCTGTCAGTATTAGGGTTTGAACATGAATTACAAGCTCATAACACGTCACCCGTTGCCTATAATCATATACCAGATTGCTCTATGCAATGCCATATTACATAAAGTTTTTGCATGGGCCAAAGGTGTAGTCGGGTTTAGAAAACAACAAGGAACTCTCAATTTTCCGGTAAAAGGCAGTTCAATAGACGTGTTTATAGCGTATACATATATGAAACCGTCGCTGTCAGTATTTGGGTTCGAACGTTAATAACAAACATATTACACGTCACCCATTACCCATAATGATATACCATTTTGCTATATACAAAGCTTTATTACATGAAGCATTTCATGGGCCTAAGGTGTTGTCGGGTTTAGAAAACAACAAGGAACTCTTAATTTAAAAAAAAAACCGGCAGCTGTCAGTATTAGGGTTCGAACGTCAATTACAAACATATTACACGTCACCTGTTGCCCATAATGATAAACCAGATTGCTATATACATTGCCATGATACAAGAAGCTTTTGCATGGGCCAAAGGTGTAGTCGGGTTTAGAAAACAACAAGGAACTCTCAATTTTCCGGTAAAAGGCAGTTCAATAGACGTGTTTATAGCGTATATGAAACCGGTGCTGTGAGTATTTGGGTTCGAACGTCAATAGCAAACATATTACACGTCACATGTTACCCATAATGATATACCAGATTGCTATATACAATGTCATATTATATGAAGTTTTTCTAAGGGCCTAAGGTGTAGTCGGGTTTAGAAAACAACAAGGAACTCTCAATTTTCCGAAAAACGGCAGTTCAATAGACGTGTTTATAGTGTATATGAAACCGGCGCTGTCAGTATTTGGGTTCGAACGTGAATTACAAACATATTACACGTCACCTGTTGCCCATAATGATATACCAGATTGCTATATACAATGCCATATTACATGAAGTTTTTGCATGGGCCTAAGGTGTAGTCGGGTTTAGAAAACAACAAGGAACTCTCAATTTTCCGGTAAAGGCAGTTCAATAGACGTGTTTATAGCGTATATATAACCCGCGCTGTCAGTATTAGGGTTTGAACGTTAATTACAAGCACATTACACGTCACCCGTTGCCCAAAATGATATACCATATTGCTATATACAATGCCATATTACATGAAGTTTTCTATGGGCCTAAGGTGTTGTCGGGTTAAGAAAACAACAAGGAACTCTCAATTTTCCGGTAAAAGGCAGTTCAATAGACGTGTTTATAGCGTATATGAAACCGGCGTTGTCAGTATTCGGGTTCGAACGTCAACTACAAACACATCACACAACATCCGTTGCCTATAATGATATACCAGATTGCTATATACAATGCCATATCACATGAAGCTTTTTGAATGGCCCTAGGTGTTTTCGGTTGAAGAAAACCACACGAAATTCTATATGTTTTTTGCAACAAAGAGGCTATTCAACAGAAGTTTTCAGTACGCGTTCCATGAAAGCTGTGTTGTTAATGACCGGATTTTAGTCCGAAATCTATTTTTAAAAGCTCTGCAACTCGTCCGTAGCCTTTTTTTATTGTACTCGAAGCCTGTATATCTTTTGATGTTACGAGAAGTCTTTTTTTACTACGAACTGTGTCCGTAACTTGAGGAAAAAAGAAAACAGTTTTCTTCACTCCGTTGTATGCCGGCCGCTTTTGTTGATATGGAATAGTAAATGGAATTCATTCTCGTTTATTTTTTTATACCAGATTTTTGTTGTTCGCTTGTGATTAGTAAAGGGCAATCAGGAAGGATGAACTCTCCATTCAAGTTCAAATCTTCTTGGTGCAGAACAGGGATTCCCAAATAACGAGTCAGGGGCGGAACGTTCTCTCTTTGACTGGGCGTAGTCGTCTTGGTCAACTATCAATGTGTCGCTAAATTCTCTGCTTTCACTTGTAAAATGGATAATTAACAACATATTGGCACGGGAGGGGGAGTGTGGAATGTTTCACACCTTTTGTCATTGTTGGCTAAATGATGATAATCACGCCACAGAATAAAGTTGTACGAATACAAAACCCTGTATCGTTTACAATACACATTTTGCGAGCTTATCCCACACATGCTTAGCTCATTCAACGGAGAAAAGCCACGTGAACAAAAAATAAAATACGTTCTAGTTCACGAAGAAAGGTCGTCGTTTAGTGATTGTGAGTTAGCATATACTAGTATCTCATTGAGAGATAAAAGGATGCACATGTGTAACTATGGGGCGCCTTGTGTCCTCTGGGGTGTGTAATCAAATATCAGCTTGATCGATATATAACCATATGAAAAAGAAATTCAGCACACTTACCTTTAACACATTCTGTCAACTCACATGATTTCAGACATTATGTAAGTGCAAATCACATTAACTTCACATTAATTTCACATGTCAAAAAATGTGAAATGATATCACATATTTTCACATTTTGCGTTTTCGTGAACGTCACATAAATTTCACATTTCGCGGCATGCCAGATATCTTCACATCTTTTCACATTTTGTAGTCGACTGCATTTCACATAACTTTCACATAGACACACATTTTGTAAAATGTGATTCAGTTTAACATTATTTTACATTTTCATTGAGAGCGCGTTTCACATAAAAATCACATAGATATGGGCGGCGAAAAAATCTTCGGGCAGTCACATAATTTCACATAATGGGTGGACAGCCAACGTCACATTTAGATAACATGTTTTCACATTTCAAAATGTGATTTTTCTAGACCGTTCAGGGCAAATGTGAAAAAATGTGACCCAAAATAATAACATTTTTTTCACATAAAGGTGTGACCATTCAAAAATGTGATACGGATGTTATTTTATGTGATTATCTGTTAACTTATGTGATAAAATGTGATGCTGCAGGACCTAAAAAATTTTCACATTATGTCACATTTTGTCACATTTTCTCAGAATTTTGCACCAAATTCACATAATTTTCACATTTATGCACCTGGTAGTGGTAGCAGCAGGGTGCCTCGCGGGGCCAAGTTGGGGTCACGCCCGAAAGTGCTAAGAAAAAATAGCAAGGGAACTACCCGACAGGGCCCCTTTTTCCAATTGGGACCAAAACATTACACGGGTGGGCCTTTTTTGCGATGAAATTCACATCTTCCTAAAAGGTATACTGAATAGGTACTTGAAAAGCAACAACTATCCTCAGGCCTATGAGAGACATTGTGTTTCTAAAATCAATCTTTTTTTCACCTCCATAAAAAAGTGTCTACTGTTAACTCCATTATTGTGGAAGCATGTTTTTGGTCTATCTGTGTGCCTGTGTGTGTGTCCTTGTCAGGCTTGTGGTCAGTATAACTGATAGGTCTTGGGAGGGCAAAGGTCAAGGAAGTGCAGTGGCGTTCTTGGTAAAATATTTTTTTAAAGTCAGGAAAGTAACAATGGATTTTGATAATTTTTGGCATGTAGGTAGCTTAGACAGAGATGTACACAATTTAATACGAATTATGCAAATAAGAACCTAATTTGCATAATTAACGAGAAAACTCCTTTAATCCCAGTGTTTTGTACCAGGAGACTGTAATGCATAATTATGTAATTTGTGTAACATATGTACTTTATTACAGGTGAATCATTAAGAGATATGCGTTATGTAAATGAGGACCTAATTTGCATGATTTATTTTCAAAAATACCTTAATTCCTAGTGACAAATGATTTAAATTCCATAGTTGTGACATGTGTAGGTTAGTTGAAGTTGAACCTTTCTATTCATTGGTTATGTAAATTTGGAGGTCAATTACATAATGATTGATGACAAGTTAAAATGAAATTTTGACAAGGTATAGAACCTTTTAACCAAAAGAAGATATGTAAGTTGAGTAGAGTAGACCATCAACGTTAATATATTATGCTAATTACCACCTTAATTCGATAATGAATGAGAGAAAATGTAACAACAAAAGCTCTAAATATTTTATGGAGGTATAAGGTTTTAGGCCTGTTTTTTTGTGTGTATGTGTGTGTGTGTGTGTGTGTGTGTGTGTGCGTGTGTGTTTCCGAATATTTGTGGGCAGCATAACTTAAGGTTGCCATGATATTTGACATGTTGGGAAGACTATGGTCAAGGTCAAATATTGGTGCTGCAGCAGAACTTTCAGTTTTTGGATCTTTCCCCTGGACATGCTAGGGTCTTGACTTTCTGGTGGCAGCTTGTTATGTGAGGAAAACGTAATGTAGGTATGGTCCCCCTATCAGCTTGTTCTGGAACTGCGGTGGCGATATAAAATCTTTGAGAATGAGTCAAAAAATTAACAATGGGTTTTTATAATTTTAGGCATGTAGGTAGCTTAGACAGAGATGCATATTATGTCAATGAGGCCATATACTTAATTCCCTTGTTTTACTGTTTTGGCTGGTGGAACATTAACAGACACCAGTTCTGCAAACAAGGGGCTAATTTGCATAATTGGTGGCCTAAAATGTTGTTGTCCCTTGGTGTAAATTATGGGAATTTCATACTTGTGACATGTGTAAATTAGTTGAAACTGAGCATCACTATGGATAAATTATGTAGATGAGGATGTCATTTGCATAACTGATGACGAAATACCTAAATATTGAATTAATGGCCTCGTTTTGTTGATTTGGAATTTAATTTGTATATTTATTCATTAAAATTCTGATTTGATGAGTTGATAACTTGAGTCAAATATTCTTTTACCAGACCACACGTATCCTGGTGGAGCAAGCGGCCGCCGTGGTCTCTGTAGCTTCATCCGCTCCCACCGCAGCTGCATGGCCGCCGGCATCGCCGTGCTGCTGAGCCTGGTCGCTGTGGGACTCGCCCCACTGACGTTCATCAACAAAGAGGTATCACTAAGCTTGATGTCCAGCTATTTTTCTGATTCTACTTTTAGAGGGTACAAAAAAGACTTTTCCGCTGTTTTTCGTAAGTTTGTTCCATACGTACCTTCAGTGTTCTAACGTTTGGTATGTTTATTCATTTGTAGGACATATCTCAATTGTCAACGACTGTTGACGCCTTGAAGCGCGACCAAGACGACATGTCCACCACTGTTGACGCCTTGCAACGTGACCAAGACGGTATGCGCCAACTGCCAACCACTGTTGACGCCTTGCAACGCGACCAAGACGGCATGTCCACCACTGTTGAAGCCTTGAAACGTGACCTGAACAACGAGCGACGCCGAACCACAGCCTTGGAGCAGAGTATTCAGAATATGAGTAAGAATCGACGTAAATTGGTTTTCAGAGTTTTCCTGTTGGTCTTTTTTGCCAACATCATTAATTTAAAAACAGGTAATGCGTAACACAATTACATCGATATCATATGTGGTGTATGGTGGTGTATGTCGTCTTTTAAACACAGTGTTCATATTGAATAATAGATATCAAATAGGATTATACAGCTCGAAGGTAGATTTAGAAATGATAAAGCTAACATTGTATATTTTCATTTTGCACAACGTGTTTTCCAGTATCCTGTCCCGGAGGTTACAAAATGTGGAATGGAATCTGCTACAAGGCCTTCGACACAGGGAAGACTTTCAGCGGAGCGACCGCTACCTGTCGTGAAGACGGAGGCACCCTCGCCATGCCCCGAGACGCTGAGACCAACGCCTTCCTGATCTCCCTGTTCAAGTCCATGGGCAACAAGGGGTCCGGCTTCTGGTTCGGCCTGCACGATCAGCACGAAGAGGGAAGCTTTGAGTGGGTGGATGGTTCTGCACTTGGCGCGTACAACTCCTGGGCTTGGGGAGAACCAAACAACGCGGGTGACGAAGATTGCGTTCAATACTCCACATACCCATCCCGGAAAGACAAGTGGAACGACTACCACTGCCATCTGCCGCTTCGCTTCATATGCCAGGCTGTTCCAGGTACTCATGGTAACCTTACTGTATCCTGAAACTACCTGCTTTGGTATTGGTATATAGCCCTTCGGTGTTTTTATATCTGTATAGCAGATGTAACCATTCTTTGTCGTAACACACGACCTTTGAATTCTGTATCTGTCTAGGAATGGTTATTCTGTCATAGAAGTAGACGTTGTGTCGATAAAATATTCATTCCTTTATTGCCTTTTATCATTATACATTAAAGCGATATTATGTACGATTTTTGCATCAAAAACTGTAATTAGGAATAATTGGAATTTTCTTATCTAGATTGTAATTTACAATATTAGTGTCGCTATTTCGCTTTTTCGGCGACTCAGCGCAGTGCGAGAATAAGTTGCGTCAGGCCCGCTGTAGTTTTAGGAGGCTTCTAAAAAGAATGTATACAAACATTGACAACAAACATGATCGTGATCCATACTAGCGCCGAGGAGTTGGCAGTTTCCCGACGCGTTTCGTGGCACAACGACGTTGATTTTTAACTCCCCAAATGTCATTATGAACCCAGGTAGGCTTATAGCGCAAGAAAATGTGTAAAACAACGATGTTTAAATAGTGAAAATCTTACATAATATCGCTTTAAGATACTGGCCCACAATGTCCTTCATAGTAGAACCAAACCAAGTTTACTTGGTGAAAAGTTAGCAAGATTCAGATTGAGTTTCTTTTTGGAAAATAGCAAGTCTAGGAATGGTATTTATGTCACAGAAGTAGACGCTGTGCCAGTAGAATGTGCATATTTTATTGTTTTTATTATTATTGTTACGTATTAAGATACATTATACAGCCACACAATGTCCTTCTAATGACAGATTCATGTATTGACGATTATTTGTTTAAAAAAGAATAGGCAAAACTCCAAGTGTAAGTTTTTAGTTTTCTTAAATGTCTGGAAGAAATGCTTGTTCTGTCACAGAGGCAGACGATGTGCCAATAGAACATGCATAGTTTTATTACTTATTATTACTTATTAAGACAAAGGCACACAATGTCCTTCTGATGGCAGAATTATATCAAGTTCACTTGATGAAAAATAACGGTAACTTTAAGATGGTTTTCTGAATATTTTGAGGAAAGGTTATACGGTCATAAGAGTAGACGCTGTGCGAATATTCATACGTGTATTCCTTTTTATCATTTCATATTTAGACGCAGGCACACTATGTCCTTTTTGTTTGCAGAATCGAAGTTACCTTAGTGAAACGTTGGCAAGATTCAGATTGAGTTTTCTTAAATTGTTGGAATATGGCATATCTAGGAATGGCGATTCTGTCACAGATGTAGACGCTGTGCCAATACAATATGCATAATTTTATTACTTCTATTACTATAATTATTATTACTATTATTACTTATATCGATACATTGTACAGACACACAAATGTCCTTTTGGTGGCAGAATCATACCCAGATTACTTGGTGGCAAATAGGCAAATAGGAGTGTTAGTTCAATGTTTTGAAAACAGAAATTCGTAAGAAATGGTCATTATGTCACAGAGGTAGACGATGTGTCAGCAGAGCATGCATAGTTTTATCACTTATTATTAATTATTCAGACAAAGACACACAATCCGTCTGATGGCAGAATCATATCAAGTATACTTGATAAAGAATTGCCAACACTCGAATTAAGTGAACTTTTGGAGAAAACAAGAACAGGTCTTAAGAAATGCGCTTACAGTGCCAGTATAATACAGTTTATTTATAGAATTTATTTATTCAAACAGACAAAATCTTACAAAAGCAGGGAATGCAGCTGCACCCCTGAATTGAGTGTTAGATTCTTACAATTGGTTTAAAAGAAGAAAAAGAAAAAGACAAGTAAACAGAAACACACTATATACAAATATGTACAAACACCATTCAATCTATAAACAGGAAAGGGCAGCCATTGGTTTTCAATATCAACCAATTACCCGGTATCACTGCCATTGTAGAGTCTTACTGCACAGTGTAAAAAAGACTTTCCCAAGCGAAGAGTCCTAGCTTTAGGCAAAGTGAAGTTGTTGCTGTTCCTGAGCTGTCTCCCTGTAGCAGTCGCACGTTCAGGGGGAACAAGGTCGTGCAAGGGGGGTTCAGGGTCCAGCATGGCTTTGAAGAGATCTACTGCTGCTGACTCCCTCCGTTCCCTCAGGGTAGGTAGGTTTGGAACGACCCGTCTGCCACCACAGGAGATAATACGTAGGGCACGTTTCTGGACACGTTCCATACTGGCGGACTGTTCTTCATTGCACCCAACCAGCAGGACGTGCCCGTACTCTAGAACGGGACGGATCAATGACAAATACACCTGCACCTGCACCAGATCAACAACACTCATGCCTTGCTTGGTCAATAATCTCAGGTAGTGTAGCCTACTGGAGGCCTTTGAAACGGTAGACTTCACATGGTCCTGGAAAGAAAGTTTACTGTCAAAAGTAAAACCAAGGCCCTTTGCTGTTCTAGAGACTGGAACAGGTTCACCGCCCAGAGACAGTGACGGTATTGCCGGGATGTTTCTCTTGAAGCAGGTCACCAACGGCTGACTCTTCCTGCCATTCAGCAGCATGTCATTGTGATGTGCCCAGGTATCAAGCTGAGAGGCTTCTACTGACATGGAGTTCACTGTACCGCCATTATGCACAGTGATAGTCCTGGACAGACTCACATCGTCGGCGTACCCCACATCTAAGGTATCCCTGTAGACTGGTGCGAGACCTCATGAATAACAGGAACAGGAATAATATGTTAAGTAAGACTTAATGTTATAAAGTATATACGTTAGAGGTTGCTCAGTCAAGTCTTTGGATACTGCAAGGAACACGATACTTTAGCCACCCTTCTAAAACATTACCTATTGTACTGACTGAATTCGAGCATCTTTTTCAAAAACTTGATGAAATTCAAATTTAGGGATCTCATAAAGCGCCTATATGTGAATACAGTTCACACAGAAAAGCTTACAGTCCTTTCCTATTTATAAGAATTTCAGTAGTACACCATTGATGTCAGCAGATTTACAAATGTTTTGTTATATGGATGTTTGGTGGAGGTAATAAAGAACCTGTGTCATGTAAAGAACTGGAGCTGTGCTTCAAAATCAAATCAATGGTCTGTTATAGGCTTGTACATTTACATGTAGTTTTTTTTCCAGTCACCAGAAAAATGACAATGAAAACCACTGTAACAACCAAAACTGTAAGAATGAAAGTTTAATACACTGTAGCACTGTTATATCTGCTTTCTATCATTGAGACTGGTGTTGTTAAGAATGCGCTTTTTGTGATTTCTACAATAAAAGGAACTATTATGGTTACATGTGCATCCGTGAGTTTCGAACTGTGTGGCAGTGTGACAGGATGGTTACATGTGCTAAGCACGTCGGCACGTACTGGGCCTGCGCGAAAACCACGATGCACTTCAGCGTCTCGTTCAAGGTCATATTCGCGTATTTAAGGATGACATCCCGTCTACAGTTTTCAAATATTGTGTCAGAAAAATATCGTCTGGAATGGGCAAAATTATGATGCAAAGTTAACCAAACTACAAAAATCCGTATTTTACGCAGGCGCAGTACGTTCTGTCAACATGCTGGTGTGTTAGATCTAAGCTGGCCCCACGGAAATGAAATATTAACACTTGAAACAAACTATTGCTCGCTACGCCATTTTTATGCAATCCTGAATAAATAATGAAACATAACGTAATAAAAAAAAATGCAGTCAACAGTTTTAAAATGTTGAGTAGGAAAAACCCTCCTTGAGTGCTTCACACAGTTTTTTTATAAGAAAAGGTACTCTCCAAGCAGATATATGGTTTGTTATGATCTTCTTATATTTGTCTGCTTGTGATAGGATGACAGAGACGTAGACATTCCGAATCTAGAGGCCCAAAGGAACCACATAATAAGTCTGACCGATACATCTGCTGGCTGGAGATAGACAGATAGCTACTAGTAGGTGGATAGATGAATGGATGGATGGATGGCTAAAGCATGACATCAAAAATTATTTGCCCCTTTAAATGTCATAACTGAAAATAGTAAAATACTAACAAGCAAACAAATATAAATATATCCAAGCTGCATCTATTAAACTATATGTCATTTCAAATATCCTAAATAAAGAACTTTATTGCACGACAATCGTACATGGCACAATTGTTCGGCATCAACTATTGAACATAATACAAAATGGAGGTATATAATAAAACTAATTCCAAAAAAAAACAAGGACTACTATAGGTATTAGCTGTGGGAAACTTTAAAGCAAAATCTATTGGTACAACAGCGCAATTCACACAGTTCTGAAAGGCTCTTGCTCCCAACTTGTGCTTGCAAAATAAATCAACAATTAAAATTTTAACTTCGTGAAAAAAAATTGCTTATTGTTGTCCCCCTCTGCAATTATTGTAAAAATTACTTTTTTTTCTTTCAAGATATGTTTGGGTAAATGGTGGCATTTTATATTAGAAATATGCTATTTCTACCAAAAGATAAATAACGTTTCATTTGTAACCATTACTTTCATGTTTTGCAACAAAAACAAGCAGGTATTTCAATTTGTATAATCAGTCTGTTCTGTACATAGTTCTTTATTCATAACTATTTTTTACTTTGTAGATGTAAAATTACACTGGGTCCCAAAATGTTTGTTGTCGGATACTTAATAAGTATTCATTATGTTTGCCTCGGCTAGAAAAAGCGGCGTGCAGATTTTAAGCGCTTAGACTTAAAACCGCCTAACACCGTGCTATAGCTGCCCAGGAACCTGACAAGTGGCGCCATGTTGGGGAAGCAGCAACAATCTCAGACTGGGGACACAGGAGGTACGTAAGTATAAGGGAGGGTCTTTCAAGGCACGCCGCAGGTGGTGCTGTCGGAGGTTTGTTTTGCATAATTAGGTACTTACGGATTATCTAAGGATTATCTGTTAATAAGGATTAGTAATAATCACATACCATTATTCATTAAAAAAAACGAGGACGGGGGTTTGTTTTGAATAAGTAGGTACTTATCGCTTTATCGTAGGATTATCTGGAAATATGGCTTCGTAATAATCACATGCTATTATTCATTAAAAAAACGAGATAGAATATTTGCACCGCCGCATTACAAATATTTAGGGTAGCGTAAGCCGTCACACAATAACGTCGTGTCTTGAAAAGGGATAATGAAATGACACATCGGTCGCTAATCCAGATACATTATATGTAAATGATAGGTGGGAAAGAACGATAGTTGACCAGTCTCGGTTCTAACGGTATGGTATTTTTACATGGTGTAGATTCAAACCTTTTCCAGGCTATTTCTTTTCTCTTGGTAGTACATGGTTTGTAGCTTCTCTATCTCTCCCTGTTTCAAAATGTTTTGGGGGTGGCTGTCGCATGGTGTTGCTGTCGGACGAACTTCGGATGTTTCTGACATGGTGAGAATTAGAGCACCACGAAAAAACTGGTGTTGTCACAAAGTATTGCATAATTAACCAGTCCCGAGACAAGACAAACACGAACTTACCGTAGCTGGTCCAAGTGTCAGACAGCCTAATATCGTGTCTGATTGTAATGGAGCTAAGCTTGCTAAAGTGTTAAAAAGTATGTTTATGTGGCGCGGGTAAGTGTGATTGACTTTGGCGGAATAATGGGAATGATTTACAGACAATGGTCTGGGTGTGCCCTGCTGTGATTGGTGGATGGTCTGGGTGTGCGTGTCTGGGATTGGTCGAGTAATAATGCGCGCAGTGACACCGAGTCCGTCTATAAGAACCGCGATCAAGGCGCTAGAATTCAACTTTTCTGTCAGCCTGACAATGGACTCGGACGATCGGAGGAAGAAGAAACGCAACCCGCCAGATGACGACCGCTCAGACGCAAAGAGGTATGTGTTCTTGCTATCCTATTTTTCTTTGTATCTCATTTTCCTGGTCAATTTCTACCGTAACTGCTTTTCCATTTATTAGTTACTAGCATTTACTAACAACATTTTCTCTTTTTTGTGTGCATCAGATCTCGTTACGAAGAGATCCTTGCGGCAATGGATTTAGAGTCGATCAACTGGTCAGAGGACGTACCTATGGAGGGAGACTCGCCGTGGGTCGATTTAGGTGGAGTTGAATGGAGTCAACCCTTCACCCAAGAACCGATGGAAGATGGTGGCGACGTACAGTGGAGCCAGCTGACTCCGTTCACCCAGGAGGTGTTGGGGGATGAGGACTTTGCGGTGTTTCGCGCCATGACGTGGTCTCCCATGAGAGTGTCTGAAGAAAGCACCGTGTGGCTGCAAGAAGATGGTTCACACGCAATGCGGTGGTACGACGGGACACAGGATCCGGAGATGCGGTGGTCGCAGGACACGAGCGAGGGGGAGTGGCACACCCAAGAAGCACAGGCCGAGACGTCCCAAATGTGAGTAAAATATTCGTATTGATAGTATGATAATGCTTGCTTATCCGAAGGAGTTTTCAGTTTGTTGTGTTTCGTATTCACCCGTAAAATCTTTGTGTTTACTTATATCGATGTATATATTTCTTTCTATTTCTTGATTAGGGCCTCAAACGAATGACCGTTAGTAGCAGATTTGCCGCATAGTTTTTGTGTAGACCTCAGGAGAAAACGTGTAGATTTGTAGCGGTTCAGTTTTAGTTACTTATGCCGTGTATTGTATTTCTCTTTCTATTTCTTAACGATAGGTCCTCAGACGGTAGCCACCCACAATTTGAGTTAGGGGTCGCAGATCTAGACTTAGATAATGTAGACTGGGAATCTGAGTTTGATTACAGCCAAGGCAATGTTGTAGTTGTGGAAACACAAAGCCAAATCGCAGACGATAGCCAACCGCAATTTGGGTTAGGGAGCGAAGATTTAGATTTAGATAATGTAGACTGGGAATCCGAGTTTAATCACAGCCAAGACAGTGTAGTTGTAGAAAGACAAAGCCAGGACGTAGAGTCGCAACAATACTTCAAGATTGAGGAAGTAAGACAGGCTCCAAACAAAAAATTCAATGCTAACCAGGTAACTATGAAGGCTTCAATACCGCAGGACGGACGCTTGAATGATACCGATATCCAAGAGGTCCTACATGACGTTTTTGATGCGATGATTGATCACGTTGGTAGCAAGCTTAAAGACGACGACAAAATGCGTGTTGTTGTCAATTCTAAATCCCTTGACAAGCCAATTTCGACCAAGCTGGTAAATAAGTCAGAAATGAATTCGGAGTTGATTTTAACCGAGGTTGAAAAGGTAATGCAAAGCAAAGCAGATTTTGTTCTGGATGACGATTTCTTTGTAGAATTGGTTTCAATTCAGATGCCTGAAGAAGGTGGCGCATGCAAACGTTTCTTTACCGCAGTCGGCGAGTTTGTTCGAGGTAAAAGATCCATCATTAGTATCAATAACAAAGACGAAATGTGCTGTGCCAGAGCCCTTGTTGTAGGAAAAGCCAAAATTGACAAACATCCCGACTATGATAACATCCGCAGAGGCCGCAAAAAGCAAACAGAGTTAGCCGAGGCTCTACATGAAGAGGCCTGCGTGGCCAAAGGACCATGCGGTTTGACAGAAATAAAGAAATTCCAAGCTTTCTTGACAGGCTACCAAATTGTCGTGGTGTCCCAAACTCAGCTGAATGAAATTATCTACAGGGGCCCGGAAAACGAGAAGAAGATCATTCTGTATTTGTGTAGAGACGCAAGCCCAGAGTCTGGTGTGAATGGCCACTACCACGTTATCACATCCTTGAGTGGATTTTATGATAACTCGTATTTCTGTTGGAAATGTGAAAAGGGCTACTTGACAAAAAACACAAGTGTGAAAACGTGTGCAAAATTTGCGAAGGTCGAAATTGTGTGCCGTTTGCGGACACCAGGATTGATTGGCAGCACTGTGAAGACTGCAAGCGGTACTTTCGTTCCAAAGAATGCCTCCGTAACCATAGAAGGTGTAACCAAAATGGTCAAACTGTATGCCAAACAAAATGTCGTTGTGACAGTTGTGGCCAAACCTACCTGCGTCAAGAGGTAGACTCACACGTGTGTTGGGCGCGTAAATGTAGACATTGTTCTGAAATGGTTGAATCTGATCATTTGTGCTATATGCAACCCATTCCTTTTGAGCGTGGTTCAGGCAAAGATGATGATGATGATGATGAGAGTGTCTCGGAGTGGGAGGGGGGTATGCATGAGGTAGAACGTTTTGAGGATGATGAAATAGAACTGATTGAAATTGACGAAGTTCCAGATGATGTTCCCAAGAAAAAGAAAACGAACCGTTTGACTGAAGAGGAAGAAGAAGAAGAAGAAGAAAACACTGCAAGACCTTTGTTCTTTTTCGATTATGAAACTTCCCAAGAAACAGGTGTACACGTCCCTATATGTGTGGTCGTGAAGCAGGCTGGTACAAACAAAGCCTATGTCTTTAAAGGTCCTGAAACTGCCACAAACTTTGGCAAGTGGCTATTTCGAGAGGAACACAGAAACGCGTTGTTTATTGCACATCATCTTAGGGGATTTGATGGGATGTTTATTATTAGATACTTATTAGACTTAGCAATCAAACCTACAGTCATCCGTAATGGCGCCATGCTGATGTCCATTGAAGTACCACGACTCAACATCAAATTCATTGCCAGTCTAAATTTCATTCCAATGGCCTTGGCAAAGTTTCCGAAAACCTTCGGGTTTGAGGACAAAACCAAGGGTTGGTTTCCTCACCTCTTCTCTACTTTGGATCGCATGGACTATGTTGGGCCGTTACCGGATGTTAAGTTCTATGGGGTTGACAGCATGAGTCCCCAGAACAGGGCTAAATGTATGGAGTGGGTTCAATCTAAACAGGAGGAAGGGTATGTCTTTGATTTTGCCAGGGATTTAGTGGACTACTGCTTCATCGACGTGCGAATATTGGAACTAGGAGTGCTCACTTTCAAAGAGAAATATCAGCAAGTTACAGGACTGGACCCCTTTGACACAAGTATCACCATTGCGTCCGCCTGCAGTGTAATGTTCCGCACTCTCTTCCTAGAGGAGAACACTATAGGTATCATTCCTGTTAACGGGTACAGACAGCACGACAAACAGAGCAGAGAAGCAATAGAGTGGTTAAACTTCGTGGCATACAAAGAAGGGGTCCGCATTAGACATGCTAGGAACAGTGTTGGGGAGAAGAGAGTATGTGGGGTTAAAGTAGATGGTTTCAACGAAGCAACCAACACCGTGTATGAATATCACGGGTGCTTTTACCACGGTTGCCCTAAATGTTACCAGCCCAACGTAGTCAACACTGTAAACAGCAAGAAGATGTGGGAGTTATACGCTGAGACAGATCGCAAGCGACGTCTGATTAGCAATAGCGGGTATAGGTACGTAGAGGTGTGGGGACATGAGTTTGAGGTCATTAGGGCAGGAGACGAGTACAGGGCGTACCGAGCGGCTGCCAACCAACCATACGACACCCCCTGCGACAGAGATGATGTCCCGTATCTGGATGCAAGGGAGGCCTTCTTCGGGGGTCGCACCAATGCAGCGTGCCTATATGCCAAGGCTGAAGAGGGGGAGACCATTGAGTATGTGGACTTTACCAGGTAAAAAATGTTGATTTTTTGGTTTATTGAAATTTGTTTCTTCTTTTCGCACAATGTCAGAAATCGTGTATACGCAAACAATCCACATGTTATTCTAATTCCCTTGTTTCTTGTTTTTTTGTTTTTTGTTTCTGCAGCCTCTACCCATACACGAATAAGTGTACGGACTACCCGGTCGGTCACCCCGAGGTCATTGTCGACGATTTCGGAGACATCTCTGAGTATTTCGGGGTGGCCAAGTGCCGGGTACTCCCTCCGCGCGGTCTGCTCCATCCTGTGCTGCCTGAACGACTGGATGGTAAGCTGAAGTTCCACCTCTGCCATGCCTGTGCCTCCGCGCAGCAGCAGGACAAGTGTAATCATGACGATAGCGAGAGATCGTTTATAGGAACATGGGCCACTATAGAGTTAAACAAGGCCGTCGAGAAAGGTTATCAAATTCTCCAGATTTATGAAGTACATAACTTCCCAGAACGATCAGACAGACTGTTCAAAGACTACATTGACACATGGTTGAAGTTAAAGCAAGAAGCAAGCGGGTGGCCTGAATGGGTTCGTCAAGCGGAAGATAGAACCGCCGCGGAAGACGAATACATTCAGAGGTATGAAGAGAGGGAGGGGATTCGTTTGGATAGGGAAAATATTCGAGAGAACCCCGGCATGAGAGCATTGGCCAAACTCATGCTGAATAGCTTTTGGGGGAAATTTGGACAGAGAAGCAACCTGAAGAAGACTGAATATATCACATCGCCCGCTCGCTTCTTCGAACTTGTGTTTTCCGACGAAGTAGAGGTTCATTCTGTCAACTTACACAGTGAAGAGATTGCCGAAGTTCAGTATCGCTCAAAAAACATGTTCGTACCCGACCCACCAAACACCAACATCTATATAGCGATTTTCACAACAGCCAGAGCCAGACTTATGTTGTACGATCGCTTAGATCAGCTTGGCAGCGCAGTGTTGTACTATGATACAGATAGCATTATATATCGTTGTAACGGTGAAAACAAGCTCCCGCTCGGAGACTATCTTGGGGATCTCACCAACGAGGTCGAAAAGACTGGCGGGCACATAGTCGAATTCACGTCTGGGGGCCCTAAGAACTATTCGTATATAACAGCCGATGGTACCACTGTGTGTAAGGTTAGAGGTTTTTCGTTGAACTATGCCAATCAGAAGCTGATCAATTTCAAAGTGCTCTGTAATATGGTGCACAAGACGGGACCGCAATGTGTTGACATTATCAATGAACACAAGATTGTAAGGGAATTCAAAACCAAGACGATTGTGACGCGAAGGGAAGTAAAGAAGTATCGACTTGTGTACGATAAGAGGGTTGTGCAGGATGACTTGACGACTCTGCCATATGGGTATTAGTTAACCAACAACTTGTTGAATGTGTAAATACGTTTGTAAATTGCGATGTAAATAAAACAATGTCACGTTCCTTCTGTTTTCATTTCTTGTTTTTCGTATGCATGGTGGATGAGTGGATGAAGCAATAGTGCGTGCTTGAAAGGCGGTGTATGGTAATTTCCAATCTGACCCGAGCAAAATTGAGAATAAAAATAAGACAACAGGAAAAAACTCTATCATTTTCGATTAAGATGTCAGACGTCCGCATTCGTCATCCGTTCCGTATGGTCGTCGCCGGAAGTTCCGGTTGTGGGAAATCAACGTTTACCCAGAAATTGCTGTTGGCAGGGAGTGACTGGATAAATCCGAAACAGTTTGACAATATCGTGTGGTGTTACGCCGAGTACCAACACGACTTACACCGCGAATTGACAAGTAAATTAGGGCAGAAGATATCGTTCGTGGAAGGTATACCGAGTACGTGGGACAACATAGTCAAACCAAACTGTCAGAACGTGATTATTATAGACGACCTAATGATTGAATCAACAAAAGATGCAGGTCAAAGAGTTGTCAAATTGTTCACAAGAGCCAGTCGACATCGTGGTCTGTCAGTCATTTTCCTAGTACAAAACTTGTTTTATCCTGGTATGAGAACGATAAGTCTAAACTCTAGCTACCTGGTGCTCTTTAAATCGCCTAGGGATCGCGGGATGATAACCAATCTGGCCAAACAAATGTATCCGGGGCATACAAAGTTTTTACAAGAGAGTTATGACGACGCTGTGTCAAACACAAACTACGGCCATTTGCTTTTAGATCTTCACCCAGAGACACCCGAGTCACTGAGAGTCCGATCAAACATGTTCAGTCACCGCCCGTGTGTGTATGTAAGGAAGGTTTGAATGACGATCTTACCATTCGCGTTCGAGATGTCCAAGAGAGCACGTCGTCACGCTGACTGTCTCAAGCTATTGAAGAAGGCCAGTCCCAAATTACGCAAAGCTATTCTAACGGCCTCGTCAGCAGACGTCATTCGCTGCCTGTGTGACTGCGCACATAACATTTTATCTGGAAACATTCCCGTCTCACCTTCACAAAAGAAGAACTTGACAAGACACAAAAAGACGCTACGCCAGTTGAGCGATAAGAAAGTCCCGCTGTCTCAGAAAAAGAAGGTTCTCGTGCAGAAAGGTGGATTCCTATCGCTTTTGCTGTCGCCTATAATCCATATTTGGCGGTCATAAATAATTGAAAATGGAACACGCGAAAAAAATGGTATTGGTGCCACAGGAAGTCCTGTCTACCATACAAGCCAAACAGGAAGAACAAATGTCGCCTCTTGTAAAATCCGCGGTGACCATAGATACAGAGATGAAAGACGTTATGGATCAAGAAATTCCCGATGATGAAAAAGCCACCTTGTATCAGCAACTCCTTCAGCGATACCTGACCTATCGCGACAAGAGGAAAGTAGAACCTATAGCCGTCCAAGTTCTTTCACCAACCGCCACGACACCTACCAGCGACATATCCGCGGACACTTCGAGCGTAGAAACAAACGATGTAGTCGAGTCGCGGGAGAACCTAGCTGAAGAAAGCATCGTGGAATCGTTTCCAAAGAACATGAAGTCGCGTGCTAGACAGTTACTGAGCGTGATAAGGAATAGCGGTGGGGACGTTATGAGTTGGAACGACAAGGGCGAGCTTGTGTACGACGGAGAACGCGTTCCCGGCTCCAACGTGACAGACCTTGTGCGCGACTCGTTACAACAGAGGCGCGGGTTCAACCCTTTCGGCTGGAAGGAGTTTTCACGAGGTCTAGCTCGCATAAACGCGCCGGAAAACAACATAAGACATCCTTCACGACTGGGAGTGATACGCCGCCACAAGGGAAGACTGTCTAAAGGTGAACCCATTCTCAGTGATGACGAGAATGTAATTCCTTCACCCGCCCCGCGCAGACCAAGAGTCGTCCAAAAGCTTCAGAGTGGGAAAAGAAAACCGACCAAAAGTCCCGGAGGACCTATCAAACGTAGTAGAGCATTCGTAGAATCCACGTGGAAGTGAATCAATAAAGTTCTCTGTGGTTAGGACACAGATTATACGCTGTTAACTGACTCTCTCATCTCTTTCATTCTATACGGTAGTTGTTTGCGTGAGCATGGATGTGTGTGTGTGTGTGTGTGTGTGTGTGTGTGTGTGTACGTGTGTGTGTGTGACTATGAGTGATTCGATAGCCACAAAGAAAAAACAGACGCAAATATTTTTTAATTTTGTAATTCTTTATTATGAGAGTTTGATAAAACCGTTACACAGTACTAAGAGTTCTAACAACTTGATTTACTACGTGTTTAATATCTATCGACGAAGTTTTCACATCGAAATGGTGTTCAATGAAATCGACTACATACTCATCATTCAAATCATATTCGTTGCTAAACATATTTATTATTTCCGACATCGTAACATTTCTACATCTATGTAGCAAATAAAACAAACAGTGTTGGCCACACGTCGTGGCAAATCGACCTTGCACTCGACGCGAATTGTAAATCCATGGTTTAAGACTATTTCTTCTCAAGAATCTCTGTATCAATTCCGAGTAAAAGCTCGGTTGCATTCCATACGAGTCGTAAAACTCGGCCCTTCCAGAAACATCGTAATACACTGCCACCCAATGTTCGCCGGGTTGGTCACTAGGATCTGTGTTTACCACAAATGCCGCTGGAAAGGTCCGAACATGTTTCGGAATTTCGTTTACGGCAAAAGCACCTCTACTGTATAGCGAAGTAACGGGATCTGTCCATAGGATGTTGTCAATTTGTCTTGTGTTCATCAGTTGGTGTAGTCAAACTGGACGTTTCTGTGATTGTTGATTTCGATCAAGTTTTCGAACTCGGCCCACACGAGAACGACCGCGGTCTGTTCCAGCGCTTTTGCAAAATGCAGCTCCAATCTCACGTTTCCGTGTCTGACAACGTTGAAATGGCCCTGTCCAGAACTGCAGAGATCAGGTGTCAGATCATAGCAGTAGAAGGCATACCCCTTGTCAAAGTCTTCCCTGCTGATTTGATTTCCCGTGTCCCGGCCTAGCTTCTCCGTTGGTCCAAACAGGGTGTAGTAGGACTTGATGAAATCTCCCTGCGCGAAGGACGGTGTTAGCGCTTTATGCGGCACCGTTTCGCCGTCGATGTTCAGCCCGATGTAGTTGAGATCAAAGTGTTGAAAGTTGAAGGGGTTAGTCGCATATGAACCCTGAAAGGCCGTGTTCTCCAGTAGAGCCACCACGATGCGGCGGGGGATCTGACCCAGGAAGACATTGTCGGTACTTGTGGTAAGATGTCCCCTAGGGACGGTTATGGCCTTTACTTCCACTCTCCGGATGGGGTACTTTACCGTCTCCCTGGCCAGCTGGTTCTCAATGGACAGTTGGTACGAAGAAGCCAGTTTCACTTTGCGAACAAAGAGTGCAGCCTCCAAGATAACCACCTTGTAGTTTGCTCCTGCTTCCGGGGACATTAGACAGAACTGATTTTTGCTTCGCTGCAGTTTGATCTTCAGGCCTACGTTGTTTATGAGGTAACGTTCCTGGAAGAACATGTCAACGTGGAGATTTGAGATCATGTCGACAACATTACTCCGCCGTGTGAACTGGGCGCGTTTTTGCAAACCTTTGTTGAAGGGATCATTTTCTCCTTCAGGATTTGGATCGCTCACACCTACTGCCCCGGGTGTATCCCTGTAGAATAGGGATGACGTCAGCTGCGTCTCCTTCGACTCTGCACCGTGGTTGAGCACTGTTTCTATCATGGCCCTGAAAGGGTACGTGTTTGTGGACGGTGTGACCAGTTTATTGTTTAAGCTGACGTCGACTTGTTGGAACAAAGAGTGCATCCACAGGTTGACAGGCCCAACCTTTGCGTCCACGGGCAGATCGGTGCCATTTGCCAACACAATTTTCGCACGCACGTACAGCTGGGTCTGACTCAGGTCGGTGTATTCGTCTCCAGAGCTAGGTATGTCAAACTCTACAGGACTCGACTCGGCTAGGTTGGCAATGGGTCGGTATTCAACCCAGCGTCCCTCTTGGATTGTCGTTTGAGTAGGTGGAACCTGGAAAAGGTCTAGCTCGGACTTGGTGCAGTCACAAGATAGTGGATGTAGGTGAGCCATGGTTCAATCGAATATGTCCGGAGGAGAACGTCTACGCTTACCACTCCACCTCTTGGAAGTGACAACCTGTCCGCGCTTCACGGTATTTATTGGGCGACGTCCCGCGATCTTAGCTTTCTTGACCACCCGGTGAGATGTTGCGCTCCGTTTGTTTGCTCCGCTTCTGATGGCAGTAGGATTAATTTCTGATAACACGCCCTGACCGAATTCACCCAACCGACGTTTGGCGGCAGATTTTATGTTGCGACCTTTCAGCACGTCTTGCGCAAGAACGGCACCAGTTTTCAATGCCTGTCTCCCCAAGACCTTCCCACCCTGTTTTAGTAGAGGCAGTGCCGTCCTAAAAAGACCACTAAAGATTCCTCCCAAACCATAGCCATGCTGGTTGCTTCTACCGTGAAAAACCGGGAGTTGTCCTCCTCGTTGGATCATTTTGCAGTGCCACCCTCAAGATAAGTATGACGATCTCCTTTGACGGAAGTGAAGTGTCACTAACACGCGTCCGTGCTCGAATGAAACAAGTTGTCCGAAATCATTCGTTATATTTAATTCCACCGCTTCAAATCGTTTTTTTCCCGAGGGGTACGTAGTGTGGTGAACGGATTTCGTGGTCCACCACATCCCCGTCACGTCCTCCTACTTTGACAACGCGTAAAAGCGGCGCTTTTATTCCACCGATAAGGCGATCTTCCACAAGATCGCAGTAAACAAACAGGGAATGAAACCCCAAATTCAGGTCAGGAGGGGACGGCGCCTTCCCCTTATTCCCTACAACATCCGCTGGTGATCTCCACCCTAGCTGTGCAGCCAGGGTACCACATAAAGAAAATCTACGCGGCACCAGCTCGGAAGGCAGCGACATGGATACACGCCTATCAACTCTGTCGTAATGAAACACGTCATGTCTCCCATATTCCGGGTATTCCGAATAAGTAATCTCCAAGCAGATCTTACGGTGGCCAAAGACAGTATCCAATTGCTTGGAGATTAAGTCAATTCGACATGATGGGCTAGTCTTATTCGGTAATTTGACTGTGTGTTTTCCGGATAAACATCCGACGACCCGTCGCTCGGTAATGTTACGTAGAACGATGTAGACATGTCGACAATCACAAGAAGAGTGTTCTAGGATTGTATGTTGACGCCGGTTTTAACCGATGTCATGTCTTCTTCCCTTACCCAGCTGTTGAATGTGTTAGGGTATCCTTTCCACTTTATCAAATGCTCCGTTTTACCTCTATGCTTTCGTGTATCAAGAATCTTTTCAACTAGATAAACATCGTCCACTTTGCTGACCCTCTGTAGCTCTTGCTCGTAAAAGGTTCCCTGCAGTTCTTCCCCATGATAGTCCTTCACTCTGTAAACAGGTGGTTGACGGGGTATCTGTTTAGAAATAGTAAAAATTTCAGTCGTCCAGTTGGGTGTGTAACCTTTTTCCATTTTAAGTTTAGATTTACTAATACGGACAAGGTCTCCCTGTTGAAATTTGAAGATATTTTTCTTCTTCTTCTTCTTCTTTTGTTTTTTACCGTACAATGTATGCCATACTGATCGCTGATTGGCTTTGCTCACTTCCATGGGAGGCATTTTGATGCTGCTGTGGTAAGAATGATTGTATGCCCAAACGAGGTCGTCTAAAACATCGACATAACGACGCGTGTTGGCCGCGGTAAAGTATTTCCACATCCGTGTCTTCAGGGTGCGATTGAACCGTTCCACAACGCTTGCCTTTGTCTCCTCGTTAAAGGTGGTAAAGAATTCGATGTCTTCGTCTTTCAAGAGGGCTTGAAAGTTTCGGTTAAGAAATTCCTTACCCTGGTCGGTTTGCAACCGCCACGGTTTTCTCCCGTCCTCTAAGATCGATTGAAAGGCCGCCACCAGAGTAACACCTTTCTTGTCCTTGATTGGCACTGCCCAGGCACGTTTTGAAAACACATCGATGCACGTTAAAATGTAGCGGTATCCGTCGTTAAACTTTGATAAACTACCAAGATCTGCTAGATCCGCTTGCCACTGATTATCAATTCCAGCCACGATGACTCTATTTTTCTTAAACCGTCTTCGTATGGGTTTGTGTAACGTGTACGCGTCTTGTGAACGAAGCCATTCCTTTACCCTGTTTCTCGAAATCCCGCTCTTCTTTCCTACAGTGAGGTACAGACGTTCAACACCCCCATATCCGGCTGGATGTTTTGGGTCGCAGTAGGCTCTGCGTAGGGTATCGTGCCATTTCTCGGACTTTTTGAACGGCGTTGTGGACGCTCTTTGCTTTTTGACCCGCGTCTTACCACGTTTCGTGGAAACCATCCCAATCCACCAAGAAACACGAACACCCTTCCTCCAACACACATACACGCACAATGTAGGCGGTGCACTACATCCTGAAATATATTCTTGATGTCTAGAGTGTTGTGGAGACAATCCATGTCGATCTCTAAACTGCGCCTTTCGACAAATGAACGGGAATGTTTGACACCGATAATTTATACACGATTACACAGGACTTTAACAAACGATAGAAGCACGCACAGACAAAACTTTACAAACAATGAACCGCTTTATTCATGAAACAGTTGGTAATCACAATTCACAGTTTACTCTACAGAGTGCTAGCACGAAGTTCTTTCACGATCATGTTACGGATCCAGGGATGAACATGGTCAGGTTTGTTGTTGTTGTTGCTGTTGTTGTTGTTGTTGTCGCATCCACACTCTTTTTCCTCTTCACCAGTCTCTCGCTCCTCGTCTTCTTTGATGGAGCGCTGTATTTCTTGACACCACTCCTCGTACTTCTGCAGCATGGACTCCAACGATGGGACCTGCTCTTCCTCACAGAGATACACGGTAAGACCTATAAAGTCTGCGTATATTCTCCTAAACTGCATTCTCGCCAGACTGCGTCGACCGTATTCCCTGAGTTCACTGTTGTGGATGAAGAGGCAGGGATGATGTCGTTGACTCGGATGGTCGACCTGGCATCCATAACAGTCGGCCGACATGAGCCGTCTAACCGTCTGGGAGTACCGGTAACGGCATATTTCTCGGAACACGTTACCGAGGGTCTGCACATCTAGAGGCAGGGCAGGAATGTTGACTTTTCCTCCACAGGCACAGGTCATGATGTTGTCAGTCGTCGGCTGCAGGATTCTCGATCAGAGTGTCCTCTAGTTCTGTGTTGGACCTTTTATACACTACTCTACCCTCAGCGACGCCCAATCAACATTCTACACGTCACAGCTTATAACAACAAGGAGGCGGGTCCACACGAGGCGTGCCCGGGCAAGCACTATGTCTCCTATAGCCTAAGAATAACCACGCACACACACACACACACACAGACACAGACACACACACACATACATACATACATACATACATACATACATACATACATACATTGCAAGTAAAGAAACAATAACACAACGCAGCCAGCGGTTTACAATCTCTTGTCTGTGTGCATGCCACAGACAGCTTTATTCTTTATGTTACAAGTTACGTGTTTAGTACGCCACTGCTGTCTGGATCAAGTCTTTGTCCACAGGGCCTTTTCCAGCCTGCATACCCGCTAACACCTTGTCCACAGCCTCCATCTTGGTCTCCAAGTCATTCCACTGTTCCATAGTTAAGTCGATACCTTTTCGTTGAAGAGGCATTGTGTAAGGCATCCCGTACGGTTTGTACAGCTGGGTTAGTGAGACGACAGGTTGTCCGCGCAGGATCTGTACCGTGACGTAACGCTGCCCTCCCAACTCGAAGGATTTCGGTGAGAACGTCGTGTTGTCTAGGGGCATGGCCGCGTAGGTACAATCTAGAATCGGTGCCAGCAAAGGTTGAGCCTTCAGCGTCTCCCACTGTGTTGGTGACATGGACAGTCCAATTTTTCCAGGCCTCATCTTGTTAACGTCGGCAGGGTCTGGACGATAGAAACGTCTCACGGAAACAAGAGGTTTGCCCATGAAGAGACCCACCGTCACGAACACGTCGTCGCCGAGGGGAAGCCGCAACTCTTGCGATGTCTGTCCTCTGTCGCGCGACTGCATCCCGTACGGACCTGGCATCGTAACTCGGGGTGTGTCAGGGTGTCCGTACGGACCTGGTAGCGTAACTCGGGGCGTGTCAGGGTGTCCGTACGGACCTGGTAGCGTAACTCGGGGCGTGTCAGGGTGTCCGTACGGACCTGGTAGCGTAACTCGGGGCGTGTCAGGGTGCTGGCTTCGGCCCGCCATGGCGTTCACCCAATACGGATGCGGAGGTGGCGGGAGGAACGTCGACTGCTGCACGGGACCGGGGGCGGTAGCACCATTCAGGATACTTCCACTGGGCTGCGCCGGGCCGTTGGATACTATCGTCTCGATCGGTAAAGCTAGAGACGGTTGCACGCTAACACTACCGCCACAGCTGTTGGTGATGGTCGATTTCTGATGCCCAGATGCGTCAGGTTGACCACGTTTTGTGGTTGGAGCTTCAGAAAAATCGGCGTTCTTTCTCTTCCGACGGTTTCTTCGGACATTCGGAGGAGGACTTCCCGCTGCTGGTTCATCTCCTCCCATCAGCTCAGCTACAAGATCCTGGAGTTCAGACATGCTGCTGCTTCGTCGTGACTATTTCGAGATGTTGCTGCTTCGTCGTGGCTGTTTCGCTCTCGGTAAAATCGTAGCGCACTTCCCGTCTTATATACAATATGGTCAACGAACAGCCAATAGTGTAACCCCACGTCATCACCATTGTATTCAGCATTACACCAACCCAGACATATCCGATGGTTCAATATTTATCCACAGGACGTCCCACCTAATCCGCTACTTATTTAATATATAGCTAATCATGTGATTAACGCTAATCCGGATTTTCTGATAATCCTTCTATAATCCGTAAGTAACTAATTATGCAAAACAAACCTCCGACAGCACCACCTGCGGCGTGCCTTGAAAGACCCTCCCTTCTACTTACGTAGCGTGTTTTAGTATACAATTTTTCACCTATTTCTAGCTCGGATACAAGACTTGCCATTATGTCAATTCTAAACAAGTCGAAACGATGTTTTCATTACCAGGTTGTTGAAAAATCGTCCCTCTTCTTAGAAGTGTTGCACTTGGTAGAATAATTTTAAATTCTATATCAAATGATTGTTATATAGTTAAAAAAACATTTTATGTTTCTGAGAAGCAAGTCCGTAAAGCTATAATTTTAGCCATACCGGAGAATGTGTTCATGGGGCCATTTTACATCTCAGGCCATTTTGCTATAATTACAAACAAGATGGCGTAATTAAAGATGCTAAACCGTTAATGCTTCAGGAATCTGGAGTGTGCATAAATAAAAGGAACAACATAAACAACATAAAGGCACGGGGAAATTAGACCGGGCTGTATACCAATACACTTTCCTCCAAGATGTTTCATGGATTCTCTGAAAAAATGTACTGATGTTTCACGTTACAACAGTGGTTGGTGGCGTCACTTCCGGATCCGTTTGGTGGTTTTGGATTAAGATGACGCATTTCGACTCAACGAATTCTTATGATGCATTTCTAAGCATCGGATGATTCAATAGTAACCAGGTGATTGAACATGTCAGATCATACTAGTGGCGTAAGGCTATAATTCAGTATAACTATATCTTGAATTTCCTGCAGGCACCACACCCATGCATCAATCCCAGACTAATTGGAGGTCAGTTGCGGACGCCGCCGCGAATACACCCAACCCTATGTACGCCTCTCGAGCAGGTAAAAAGTTTTCCTCGTCTTATATTATCATCTTGAAGCATGTGTTTAAACTGTAATTTCCAACACAAGAAATTGGAAATATCAAGGAATGAGCAACCCACTGATTCTGTGTCGCCACGTTATCCAGATGACACACTTAACTTGGTGTCTGAGCAGTAGATCATAAGTTGCAGAAAGTCTGGTAGATCCACTCGGTCTCATCAGGCAAAGTAAGAATCTTGGGCACATTGCCTGACCTTTTAGTGCCTCTACTTTGTGAATACCACTTATTTGCATCGGGGTAGGGTTGATTCAACTTAATTTGTAAAGAGATGACCAGAACATTGACTTTTCGTATTGTGCTAACGTGTTCAGTGGAGTTGTTGACACTAAAGTGCAGGGATAATCCATGCCAGAACATAAATATTTTTGCATTGGGACAAATCATTTTATTCATTGAAACAAATTCTGCTAAGGAAAAAACGACAGATATGCATATACAGTATTACCCATATCAAAATATCTGGGTATGATATTCATCCGCTTCAAATTTGGACGTTTCAAGTGAACAATATGATCCTTCTGCAAGTTGATGTCAGTTTTAGTGCTGTGTATTGTATTATTGTTATTGTCTACTACTTCCCAGTGTAGTCAGGTATGCACAAGAGAGATAGAAATAATTCGTTGTTCTTACAGATGCATCCTATGATGCGAAGGCAAACAAGAAGAGATGTCGGACTCTATGCAAGAAGATGTTGGAGATCACAATCATCATTGTTATTGTGGTCATATCAATATCATTGTCATATTTAGCAGGTCAGTATCTTTATTAGTGATTTATTATTTCAATTATTTTTACACTCCATTGAAATGGTGTGTACTGTTTTCAGTCTGGATGATGTTTTGGTTTATATCTTAAGATCTGTTCGATGGAATGCGATTATATTTGGCAGCTGGGTAGCTAGGGTAAAGATGATTCTGTTGCTTGACTTTGACCCCCTAGTGATTGACCTTGGTACTGCAGTAATAATTTTTTAAAAAATATTGTTGGCACTGGATGGTTTGTGGATGTGATGCTAGGGTAGCATATAGTTGTTGACGTAAGGGTTTAGTGGTATAAATTTGGGCCCCCTAGCTGTTTGTTGTAGACCTGCAGGAATGTTTGAATATCAATTCTTTTCGGCGTAATGATCTCAAGATTCGCTGGATGGATTTCGACTATCTTTGGTACGTGGGTAGTTGTTGTGTGCCTTTGCGTTTTAGCGTGCATTAGATGTTTTTTGTAGAAATGTAGTGTGTGTTTTTAAAAAAAGTTTTACATTTTCATCCCTTTTTTACAATAGGTTGGTTTAGTCTGTTATGTCCTTGCCAGGTCACTGGGTCAGTTCAGGCTACTTTTATCCATGATTAAATTCAATCAGGCATTATCTGGGATCTGCATGGCAGGTTAGTGACCCTGTGGTGTGGCCTGTGTGTCTATTTTTATGTTATGGCCATTTTATGTTTGCTGTGCCGCCTGCACTGTAGCGGGTGTAATTAGGGAGCAGGGTGTTCCTCTTGGGTAGAGTTCTGTGATCAGACAGTTCATTAGATTTCATGTGGTAGGTTGTTGTTTCTTGTATTTCTTTCATTTGGCACGTTGCATCATGCATATGCGGAAGAATAATAGGCTTGGGCGCAAATCTAGAAAGAGAAAGGCAAGCAATGTTTGTAACTTTTTTTATGTACTGAATGGCTGAATTCGCTTTACTTGAGTATTATGCTGAAATTCGCCCCCCATTCACGGTGTTTCCACCACAATAGACTGTTGTGTGCCGGTTTGCCCAGATATCCCAGTACAAACAACATCCATTGTGATTTGCCTGACTAACTATCTATCCCATAGAAGCTTGCATTTTTGTGAATAGGCATACTTTCTGGGGGAATGTATTTAAGGTAAAGTTGCTAATATTTATTGTAGTGCCATGCCACAGATGGCTACTTATGCCGACCTTGATACGTATTCTCTTAGGTTTTAGAATATCATACTTTAGTGCCATTATCAGGATGCCATCTCTTTTCTGATATTCCTAGTATAAGGTGCCATAAAAACATAAATTAATCTGAATATCCCTAATAAAAACATAACAGGAATGAAGCCAAATATATACCAAGCCACAATATTTCATGGAGTGATTATGTTTACAACTTCTTCAACTTTTTATTTCGTATTGATACTGTGAAACGCAGCAACCGTACATTTTTCACTCTCTTTCTTGACACAGTCAAAGTCAGCAATCTTTCGGGGGAAGTAACAAAACTTTCTTCGGTGATGGGCAACCGGATCAATACAATGGAGTTGCGACTAAAGGAGCTAAATCGTGAGTTAAGTCATGTAACACGATGAAACAAACACTAACTATTTCTGCATTTATTTTAATTCCAACAAACTTTGCTTAACATGTTCTTTCAAACACTCAGTATAAAATAATGCAATGAATTACATTAATTACAAATTAGATTAAATCAAATTAAATTTAAAAAAATTAAACGAAATTTAAACATTTCCAGACTAACCGCTAAGCACTTTATGTCGTATTCATATCATTGTTTATTGCTACTTTTACTTTTCTCTGGTTCAATCGATGTCAAAGTCATATCATTGTTTATTATTACTTTTACTTTTCTTTGATTCAATCGATGTAAAATTATCTCTAAATATGAATACATTATTTACGTTTGAAACTGGGATTTTGTTTTCTTTCTTGCCTCAATGGACGCTTGGATCTCCATCAGAAAAGGGGCCTACGGAGCTAGCTGATCTTGGGCCTGCCGGGCCACCTGGTCCACCTGAAATACCAGGACCACCAGGGCAAAAGGGGGCCATGGGGCCAGCTGGTCCTGGATCTGTCGGGCCACCTGGGCCTCCTAGGCCACCAGGGGAAAAGGGGGCCATGGGGCCAGCTGGTCGTGGATCTGTCGGTCCACCTGGGCCTCCTGGACCACCTGGAATAAAGGGACGCATGGGGCCAGCTGGGTCCATTGGTCCGCAAGGTCTACCTGGAAGTGCGGTGCCCCCTGCCGGACCGATTAGAACACCAGAAAAGGGCAATGTAAGGACAGGTAAAAGTCCATTTCCTTCTCTGTGCAAAGCTGGAACATTAAAATTGATTCATTACCTTCTCCTATGTTTTTATGCGTGTGTGTATCTGGTTAAGGATAACTCAAGAAGCTTTTGGATGGATTGTTATAATAAATTATGAAACTTGGTATGAGGTTAGGTCATGACCTATTGACAATTTGTCATGATTTTGCTTTGTAGGTAGATTAAGTGATTATTGATAAATAGAAGGAGGGTACGACCGAACCTAACGCTAAAAAAAGTGATTGAAGAGGAAGTTGGTCTGCGGGACGGGGAACTTTTGGCCGCCATGCGTGACAGAAACGCGTGGAGTGACTTTGTGAATGGCAGCTCGCTGCAAGAGGATGAACTGAACTGAACTGATAAATAGTTGTGTAAATCAGGACGTAATTTAAATAATTAGTGAGAAATCTTAATAAATTAGTTGCAATCCATTATAGAAAAAAACGTGACATGCGTAACTCAGCAAGAGAGGAACATCGACCGATATTGATATGTAACTGAAGCCCTCATTTACATAGTTAACTTGTAAATGCAATATACCATAGTGGGAAAAGCCTGGATTTTTAAGGAAGTTGCGATAAAGTTAAAGATTATTCGACATGAATTATGGAAATCAGGGCTGTAAATTGATGAGTAAATGCTATAGCTATGTAATAGTATTCAGTTTTTGGTTGAGATAAGACTTTTTAACATTTGACAACTTGTGCTTTTTGATTGAAGAAGATTATTACCGGATATGATTTATGGAAATAAGTACTTTATTTGCATAATCATTGAGAAACCTTGATAATACGTTATCCTTAAAAGTCAGCATCATTTGGCGAAGGTATGAAGTCGTTGCACTCTTGTTAGTTTAAAAACATGGAAAGCGTGGCACCATTGCATCACGTACAGGAGGATGTATCAGGTCTTTTATACTCGGCGTTTAACTGTACCCTGTTGAACGGTAGATGTCAATTTAGATTACACAACCCCAGTGGTAGCTAGAGTAAGCGTTCATAAAGCATATATTGTATGTATGCCGTGATTTCAATATATCCCATCCTTGGCCTATTGCTGATACAAAACGTGTTTTTCAGCATCTTGTCCCGAAGGCTACACAAAGTGGCGTGGAATCTGCTACAAGGCTTTCGACACAGGGAAGACCTTCAGCGAAGCGACCGCGACCTGTCGTGAAGACGGCGGCACCCTCGCCATGCCCCGAGACGCTGAGACCAACGCCTTCCTGATCTCCCTGTACAAGTCCGTGAGCAACTATTGGCAATTCTGGTTCTCTCCTACCGTAAGGCCTGGTGCCAGGGAGAATAGGGGCAATATGGCCTATTCGGGGATACAAGGAAAATCGCAAATATCTCGAGTTTGAAGCGACAAAATAACTTGAAATTTGGCAGACACTTAGACAAGAGACCATTCGTTTCAAAAAGGTTTAATAAGTCTAGAAAATATGCATAATATTTTCATAATTAATTAGGAAATCTAGTATACGATTTTACAAAGATAGGCTGAGACCCCACCTTTGCCGATGGCCTGGAATACTGATTTTTTAAGAGGATATAGGGACAGTCGCGTAGTATAAGAATCGGTTGCCGGAAAATAAGAATATTGTTTGAATCTAAAGTAATATCAAAATTTTGCTCACTTGGACAGCATTTTAGGGGGTAGCCATGACATTATTGATTGATAGCTTAATATGCGGTGGATAAATGAGTTTTCCGGAAACCGATTCATATACACCAACTTGGCGCGGCTTGTTTGCACCTAATATCAACTTGGTAGGTAGTGCGGAAAGGTGGGGTCTCAAGCTTTAAAGTTTGGATATGTGAATTCTGGAAATTTTCTGTCCCTGGCTAATCCTGCACAATCAATCAACTTGACAGCTGTATAGTTTAATTGTTTTTAGCACCCTCTTTCGAAGTAATTATTTGCAATTATCTTTTATTATGCATAGAGTGCAGACAGTGGCTCTCTGATACTGGTAGGCCATGCCAACATACTGGCCGCGGCCATTATCCATCCAAACAGGGAAGTTTAAACCTCCTTGATCCAAATAATGTTGAAAGTGAACATTGCTGGTTGAGAAAGGAGCCGAACACTTGCTTGGGAGGAGTTATTTCCCGGATAAGTACAAGCCACATAAAATTTACTGCCCGGGTTATTTTGAGAGTGTTTTGTGGCCTCTTCTGTGTTTCTATGGCTTTTTCTAGGGTCCGTGTTTTCTTGGGGTATCAACTCTCCATAAAAACGTTGAAAATGTCTCACGAGACAACGGAAAAAATCCGATCGATTCATGCAGTCTGTAAATCACAAGTCACACATTGGGGATAGTCGCTATACACATACCTCAACCTGTGCATTTTTTAACGAAAATGGCATTGTGCATTTTATAGATAACAGCTGTAGATGTAGCTGTAACACTACTAACAGCGCCACCAACTGACCAGTCCGATTTGAACGGCTATGGACCTTTTAGATTAGGGGCGGTGTACATGTGTATAAAAGCCCCGACAGCGCCGTCCCGACAGCGGCAGATATTGGAAACGTCGGGAAAACATGTGTATAAATTGGACCTTTAGTTAGATTAGTGTGTTGATATCGTAGCTGAACCAATTTGCTCCTAAACTGTAGGACAGATAACAGATATTTCTACACTTCCCCTGAAGAAAAGGTTAATGAATGAATGAATGAAAGACCTTTATTGTACGTTTGTGCTCTAACAAGCTAAGTACAGGTCATGGATAGACAAGGAAATGGATACAGCAATGATACTTAAACTATACATACTAATGTGATCTACTATTTACATTGTTCGACTTCTTCTCGCTTCTTGACACAGTTATAGATGTACGAGCATATAGAATTAGTGATACATGGTTTGTCAAGTTTCATAAGAAATAGGAATTTTTCTGATTCATTTAAATGTGCAAAGCTGGGGAACTTATCTATTATATAAGAATATAGGGAATCTCTCTCATTACTATATAACGTACAATTGACTACGAAATGATACTCATCCTCAATCTTATTTAAATCGCAAAATTGGCAAATCCTTTGCTCTAGAGGAATGCGGTTGTGTCTGCCTTTTTCTATGTGGAGTTTGTGTGAACTTATCCGGAGTTTTGTGAAGGCTGTTCTGTGTCGAATGTTTGTAATTTTCAGGTAATTTTCCTCGTGGTAAGTATTTTTTAATAATCTGTATGTCCGTAATTTGTTGTTGTTCCGCATTTCTGATATAAAAGATTGGAGATACATGTCCTTAAGACGTTGGTTGATGGAAGATATAATTTGGGGCAAATTGAAGGTAGAAGACAAGGACGAATGCCAAACATAGGCAAAACCGCTTTCCTCTAGTGTCTTACGAACACCAGCAGCCCAGCATTTGGCACCTACCGCATCTAAATCAAATTGGCACAAAAGGGCGTCTGCAGAGAGACTGTCAGCTGGCACGTTCTGGCGTATTCTGAGGTAGTGTTTAATGGCGTTGAGTGACGCTTCTAACCTCATGGGATATCTCCCTAATTCAGCCATCACAGCAAGGTTACAAGAAGATTTGGGCACATTTAAAGACTGTTTGCAGAATTTTAGGTGCACGGCTTCAATTGGGGATGATTTCGGACTTTTGAAGGATCCCCATATTTCAGACCCATACAATAAAATCGGTTTTACACAAGCATCAAAGAGTTTGTTCTTTACAGAAATTGAAGCATCGGCTTGATAAATGGATTGATGAATTCCAAAGAGGGCTCTCAGGCCTTTGCTGTGTAAGTATTTGTTGTTTGCTTTGAAAGTGCCAGCTGAATTAACAACAATACCCAGATAACAATAGTTATTTACAATTTCGACTACATTATTATTAAAGAGGAAGTGACAGTTTTTCGGTAATCGACCTCCTTTAGTGAAGACAATAACCTTAGTTTTCTTGAGATTCACGTTCAGTTGCCATAATTTACAATACTCTTCTAATCTACTTAAAGAGGTTTGCAGACCTTGTTGTGATTCTGAGAAAAGAACTAGATCGTCTGCATATAACAAGCATGACACCTTCATGTTGTGTAAGCTAGGAGGATCACACAAATGGTTATCAAACTCCTCCGTCAAATCACTTATAAATAAATTAAACAAAGTTGGACTCAAGTTACAGCCTTGTCGAACCCCACAGTTAGTTATGAACGTTTCGGTAAGACCGTGGCTAGTTTTAACACAGTTAGTTGTTTTGGAATACATGTCTTTTATAGTAAGTAAGAATTTGCCTCCTATTCCAAGATTATTTAATTTTAGTAGCAGACCTTTTCGCCAAACAGAATCAAATGCTTTGCTAAAATCTACAAAGCAAGCATAGAGTTGTGAATTTCTGCTTAGATATTTACTAACTAATGTGGACAATACAAATAGGTTATCAGCTGTTCTAAATTTCTTCCTAAAACCGGCCTGTTGTGGTTTGAAAAGGCTGTAATGTTCTGCAAAGTTCACAAGACGGGTATTTAAAATAGAGGAGAATAGTTTTCCCAGACAACTAATTAGGGATATTCCCCTATAGTTGTCTGGGAGCGATGCGTCTCCAGATTTATGAATAGGAACAATATGACATAAAGACCATTCTTTAGGATAATAACAGTTTTGCAAACAAGAATTAAAGATATGTAAAAGGGGTTTCCTAATTATTGGCTTTCCACACTTCAGCATTTCATTTATTACCATATCGTCACAACTAGACTTGTTGTTTTTTAGGTTGGATATGGCTGTTTCTAATTCTTTCTCAGTTATTGGAGAGTCTAACATAGAATTATCCATAGAAGTGGTACAAAAGGAAGAACTGTCCACGATATCAGTGTCTGGGGTATCTATATTACTGTTGCTGTCGGTTGAATGTTTGTTGAGATTGAGATTACTAAAGTGTTTTAACCAAGTTTCATCTGTTATCTGATCGCTTACTGCTGTTTTTTCAGGCTTTAATTTATTAACCAAATTCCAGAAGGCATTTGGATTTGTTTCTCTAAGAGACGATAACTCGTTCATGATTTGCTGATGAAAGTCACGTTTCTTCTTTTTCACCAATTTTTTGTATTCTTTTTTCGCTTTGAAGAACCTTCCCCGTATTTCAGGGTTCGACGGATGCTTTTCAAGTAATGAAGCTAAGTTTTTTATTTCACGTTTCATCTGTGTGCAACTTTTATCAAACCATCGTTTGTTTACTCTTTTCTTAATGGAATTTCTTTTACTTGTTACCCTCAAACACTCATGACCAGCATCTCTTAACACTGAGCTAAATTCAGAGACCATGTTTTCAATTTGATCTGCGGCGGATGCGTTGGAGAGATTATCTTGTGAAATTGCGTATAATCTTTGTAAGATGTGAGGTTGGTTTAAACATTGAAAAAAGTTTTGCCCTGATTTTTCGTTCCATTTGAATCGTTTGGGTGCTGGTATGACGTTAGCGACTCTATGTTTTTCTTGAACACAATTTTTAGCAGAATTTGAGTGGATGAATACAGACAGCATACAATGATCTGAGAATTCCGTTAATGGATTGACACGAAATAATAAAATATGTTTTAAGAAAGATTGGCTAGAAATCATATAATCTACAGTACTGCATCCGTTTGGTTGATAACAAGTAAACTTTCCCTGTAAGTCCCCAGCGACCCTGCCGTTTAGTATAGACAGTTTGGCTTGGATACAGAGGTCACTAATTAATCTGCCAAATTTGTTTGGGGGGGCTTTGTCCAAATGTTGTCTGTCTGGATTGTTTGAATTCACAAAATGATTGTCGTTGTCAAATTGATTGTCATTGTCATGGATTTCATCGTTAACATAGTCTTGAAGGTTGCCAAAACGCGCGTTCAAATCACCCCCTAGGAGAATGAAACCTTGTGAACTGTGTCTGGAGATTTCATTTTCTAAAATTTCTAGAACATGATTTTCTGAGTTTCTATGCGTGGTGGATGAGCTTGGGCTAATATAGACAGTACAAATAAAAAGATCTTTAGACAGTCCTAAAACTTCGCGGTCTATTCTCACCCAGAGGATATCTGAGGACGTGGACGGTACTTGTTTAACGTGTTTTTATATTCATTTCTATAGAAAAAGATAATACCCCCCGAAGCGCGCTTCGCTCGTTTACTCTTTGTTCTGTTCAAGTGAAAGTAGCTGTAATCTGAAACGGCAATTTTTGTATTTCCTGTAGTCCAAGTTTCTAGAAGCGAAAAGAAATCGAATTTTCTAACATGTGCTAAGAAATCTACGTCTTCTAATTTAGAGCCGAGGCCATGAATGTTCCAAATGCCGAAACTCTTACTTCCGGTGCGAGGGAACGTTTTCATCGCAAATGAAAGTATAAGTAAAATCGTGTCCCCATCCGAGCAATCAATTGCAATATCCAACAACATTAATAGTCTGTTTTACAAATAATCTATAAACTAAAAAAGGGGTAGAAAATATAAAGGTACAGATTGAACTAGTTTTCACAAAATAGTTTTCTCCCAAGAAAATGGGGAAAAGGGAACAGGACTAAAATTATGATCTCTTAAGCATTAAACCATCTAATTACCTTTAAGTCTATTCATCAATATTTCAATTTAAAAAAAAGTATATATTACTGACAAAACGACTTATCCTACCACACCATGGGCGGCCACATCAGGGCAGGATGCCAAGTCCAAGGTGGTGGAGGCACTCGTGGAGGTTGGTTAGGCATGGAGTTTGTAGGTGGGAGACTCCATGGCGTAGGTGGGAGACTGAACATGGGAGGCGGACTGCTCCATGGCCCCGGTCGCTGACTCGGCGGGCTGCTCCATGGTCGCTGACTCGGCGGGCTGCTCCAGGGTCCCGGTCGCTGACTCGGCGGGCTGCTCCAGGGTCCCGGTCGTTGATTCGGCGGGCTGCTCCAGGGTCCCGGTCGTTGATTCGGCGGGCTGCTCCAGGGTCCCGGTCGTTGATTCGGCGGGCTGCTCCAGGGTCCCCACTGTTGACCAGGTTGGCGTGGTCCTGATGGTTGATCAGGCGTTCCGCTCGTATCTTTTGGAACGGCACTGGACGTAGGAGTAGGACTTCCGGTCGTTGGGATGTCGGGTTGAGTTTGACCCTGACCTTGTAGTTGTCCTGATGGGGGACTGTTCTTCGGTTTTACCGGGTAGCTGGATGTAGGCGCCCTCGGCAGGGGACCTTGACCTTGTGCTGGGGACGACCCGAGCCTGGGTGGACGAGGAGGTTGCCTCTGACTCTCTGTATGATATTGGCAGAATCTTGGAGGCCCCGTACTCAATCCTTGGGGCGGCTGGAGGTTTGGCCTGGAACCCCTGCTGGCATATTGACCAAGTCCTAAAATAGGGTTGACCACTCTCTTAATGTTAGCGACAAGCACACGAACACCGAATCTGTTAAGATGGTAACCGTCCGGGTTGTACAGGGTTTCCTTTAACAACCCCGGGTTGGACATCATGTTACTGTTGTCTGTGACGTGCACATAGTCTGTTTCTTCAGCTACCACCTTCAGGAAAGTGTTCACTTGATTACCAACTTCCTGAAGGTTGCTATCCTTTCTGGGAAGGATAGAAGAGAACACTAACGGCGTTTGTGGGAACTTGTCGTGAGACGTCTGAATGAGTTTCCTGAAACTCTCGGATACGGCTGTCGGGTCCCGTGCGTCTCGGATGTCATTTGTTCCAACATGGAAGAGGATGACTTTAGGGTCAGACATAGTAGATCGCTGGATGTATTCTGTAGCCTGAGTTAAGTTGTAGGTCACTTCCTTTGTCACACGTTTAGCGGGATACATGACATCTGTCTTGATTGTCTTTGTGTTTGAGTCGCCCAGGATTAGCACGTCGGGCGGCATGTCTTTGTTGTGTTGACTTGTCGAGACAGTAGGTCTGGGATTCACCTTGTTCTGAATGGGAGGCTGCTTCTCTCCTGCTTTGTGTGTTTGCTCGCGGTGTTTCGCACGTGTGCTTGAAACTGAGCTGTTGTTGCGGGTCTCATTGTTGACTTCGCGGATCTCGTTGTTGTCACCTTCCAGAGCTTGGAACCTATTGTGCACATTTACATTGACCAGTTCATACAATAGTCTCTCGGCGCGATCAGAGGCCTCTTGGTTTGTTTGGGTTTCCATTGATTTGGACTGGTCGCGTAGACTGGCTGATTGTGCATCGTGTACGGCTCTGGATAACTCATTATACTTTTGTTGAAGCGACTTGACTTGGGTTTCAAGCTCGCACTTGACTTTGTCCAACCGCGCAATATCTTCCACGAGTTGCCTCTTCTCTGAAGCGGAAAGACCGGCACACACATGGTTTCGTTCACCTGACTTTAATCTGTCCTCGAGTACAGAGAGTCTTTGCAAGATTGACAACTCGGAAGTCTTCCTATCTGCAATAGATTCGACAAGGCACGATTCGAGCTTATTTACACTGTCCTGCACATTAGCATAGTCGACAGAAGAGATAGGAGGTGTGCACTGATTAGCCTTGTCAGCTAGATTCTGTGGGGCACCTTCCGACGGCTCTTCTTCTTCTGTACACAGAGCATTGCTGTTACAATCCAGCAAAGCTTTAGGCACAGTGTTACAGGAAGCGCAAAGTTCATCCGCAACAATAGATTGTTCACATGTTGGGCAGGAAGAGGGGCCATCAGTTGCCGGGGCTGCGGGGGTACTGGAAACTTCGGAAGCTGAGACCGAGAGTTGAACACTGTTATTGATTCTCTCGCTAGTACACACCGCTCCAACTTTCTCTTTCAGTCGAGGGAATTCCTCCAAGAACCACAGTAGATATGCCGAACCCTGAACTAGGATCTTGTCGGTGGAAACATACACAGTGATACTGACAGAGCCAACGGTCTGTTTTGAGTGAGCGTCGCTGTACACCGTTTTGATATGGCGACCATTCTTCCCCCTGTCAGTCGCCTTAGTTGAGTGGTGTTCTTCACACGTGGTGATCCATGTGGTTGCCCGGTTTGATGGCAGGAATATAGTGATGCTCTGTTCGTTCTGGTTCACACTATAGCCGTTTGAGTTTTTGTGCGACTTCGTTGTGACTTTGGTAGGAACAGTTACGGCACCGCTGTTATCGTAAAGTTGTCTTCGGGGCGCGTCAGACAATACAACAAAAGCTTTGCTCACCTCCCTGTGTCTTACTTCGGCTTCCTTGTACTTCTTGCTTTTTTTTCCGAGTTTACATGCCCTCTCGTATAGTAAATCTAACATGATCCCGAATGACTTCCAAAGGCAAAGCGAGACGAAAAGATGTGTATTGTGCAGCCCGGCATCATCCCTGCTGGCAGACATGCTCCAAACCGATCTATTGTTACATTTTCATGTCCCATTATGAGTGGAAGGAATAGATTATTTCTCTTCATGTTTCTGAGTTTTTCTTGTAACAGCATTTTGACAAGCTACATATGTCAAATATTAGCCAGCATGGTAGCTTCAGAATGTACAGTTCTTGTATCACTTTTTCCAAACAACATACCAGCACACAAGTGTCTTACTGAACTCAGGGACCCAGCTGCAGTTTTTGTATCAATTTTTCCATGCAGGTACCTCCATGCTTTTTCCAAACAACAACATACCAGCACATAAGTGTCTTACAGAATCCTGTACGAACATTTAAACTACCATGGCTTTTCTAACCATTAGGCCGTGTTGTATAATGTCCTTGATTGTATGGGTGATATCCGCTCGCGCATCAATTTTCCTTTGTTTCGAAAAAGAATGTTTCAACCATAGAGGGTCCAAGTCAAAGGCATTGGGGAGGGGGTGTGAAATTAAGCGACAAACAAATGCAAAACACCGGGTGGGGCATTGCGCGTTCAAACCAGTGCAATTATCGCCTGGCCTGATGCATATTCAAGAGTTTTCCCTGGCACCATTGCTCATTATATTATTAAAGTAGGTCATTATAATAGTAAAATGAGGCTTTGCTGGGGGTAACTTGGACCAGGCCTTACACTAGGGGAGTTCGGCCTGCACGATCAGCGCGAAGAGGGAAGCTTTGAGTGGGTGGATGGTTCTGCACTTGGGACGTACAACTCCTGGGCTCCGGAATACCCGAAAAACGTGAAGGGTCTTAAAGATTGTGTTAAGTACGACCGACTACGGGAAGACAAGTGGTTCAACGAAGATTGCCACTGGTTGGTTTACTTCATATGCCAGACTGTTCCAGGTACTTATTGTAACCGTACAATTTCCTGAAACCCCTTAATCTAGTAAACATGGCAAGGCTTACGTACTCATCAGAATAAGACGGTAGACAATCATTTCTTTTGTCAGAAACCGTGTCTTAACAAATCATTCCACATCTCATCCCCACTAATCAATTATTTTATTTTTTACAGGACGTCCATAGGCGACAGGTGGAGCTCTCACCACCATCTTCTCAACACTAACTAGTAAAACTTAAAACCGGAAGTTATAGCATTGGTTTAGATTAGCAAGTGTTCCTACATGTTTAATCTACACAGGAGAAATAATTAAATGATTGTAAGGAAACAATACTGTACAATGCAAATGGAGAGAATTTGCTTTTTTTCCGCTCGTAGCCAGGAGTTCTTTTACGAGAAGGACATTCTAGAAAGGGAAAAGCTGGTGTAGCCATATCAAATCCATTACATGTTTCTTGTGCTTTCCTACAAACCCGCTTTTGTATCGGTATGGTCGATATAACCACCCTACAGCACATCACACCAGCTTCTGTATCTGTGTATAGCCGGTATAACGGTCCTTCGGTGTAACACACCAGCTTTTATATCTGTATAGCAGATGTAACCACCCTTTGGCGTAACACACGACCTTCCAATTGTGTATCTGTCTGGCAATGGTTATTCTGTTATAGAAGTAGATGGTGTGCCAATAGAATATTCATACGTTTATTGCTTTTTATCATTATACATTAAGATATATGCACACGATGTCATTTTATCAGAATCAAACCAAGTTTACTAGGTGAAAAGTTTGCAAGATTCAGATTGAGGTTTCTTGACATTTTGGAAAATAGCAAGTCTAGGAATAGTGATTATGTCACAGAAGTAGACGCTGTGCCAAGAGAATATGCATATTTTATTGCTTTTATCATTATTGCTACATATTAATATACATTATACAGCCACACAATGCCCTTTTGATGGCATATTCATGTATTGACGATTATTTGTTTAAAAAAATAGGCAAGGCTCCAAGTGTAAGTTTTTAGTTTTCTTAAATGTATGGAAGAAATGGTTGTTCTATCACAGATGCAGACGATGTGCCAATAGAACATGCATAGTTTTATTACTTATCATTACTTATTAAGACACAGGCACACAATGTCCTTCTGATGGCAGAATTATATCAAGTTTACTTCATGAAAAGTAACGGCAACATTCAGATGTAAGTTTTTCTGAATAAACATAAAAAAAACAAACATGTCTTACTTATAATTAAAAGAAAAGCACCTATACCAAACAGAACAATTTCAAAAAAATATTCACAAAATGTGGTAGAGTGTCACTCAAGTATAGGCTCGTTCAGCCATCACCAGTCGACACCAAACATGACCATAAACAAATGGGAAGATGGATACTAGATATTAACTTTAAACCTTCGCCATGGCAATAATTCTTATTTTCAACATTATTGTGCATTGTTCGGAATTGAATATCACTTGAGGTGAAAGAATGCAGATAGAGGTAGAAAGGAGATATCGAGCGTGTAAGATCCATTATTCCACATCAAAATCATATTTGAAAGAAAGAAAGAAAAAAGTATGAGTATTGCTGCCGCTGTATTCACCCTATTTAGCCAATTTCTACTATTTTGGCAGAAGTGGGGGGTCTTTCGTATGTCTGCTACATGTATGGCAACGTTGGTGCATGCGCACATGTCTTTAAAAGTCACGAGAATTCACCGAGTACATGAATAGTTCTCCCGTATGTTTGAATAAATTTGGTTGATGTTCTGCCTACCAGCCCAGTTTAACTCTTTTTTCCAAGAAAATGAGTCTGACTCTCCTAGAAAAACAAAATGCCATCGCAACACCTCATACAACGTCATTCTTCCAAATAAGGGAAACTGCGAGCTTACTTCTTCAGACTTATTAAGGTAGTATCTGTTATATTCATGTATTTTTTTTCCTGTTATATACTGCACGACGGTTGTTTGCACGGTACGTCAAAATATACGAGCAGGCAGAGCCTTTTCGGTTGCCTCCCTCAGGCCCCGGCAGCGGCCAAACCAGCGGGCCGCCGTCCCAACCCCGTCTATAAGAGTGATTCACGCGGGCGTGTCCGCCCTAGCAACGGTGCTTCGGACAAGCAGCGAGAAAACCTAGAAACGTCTTCACACACGTACGAAGAAGCCGAGGAGGTCGAAAATTGCGCAACGTACACGTCTGCAGGTAACCGACGCTTTTACGACCTTTTACAGCGGATATTTGTACAATTATTAGAAAATATTCCTGTAAAGATGGTATATGGTCACTGAATTACCGACTATTGCATATTTTGCTGTATGGGTAAATTTGATGACAACAAGAAATCAGCCCATTCTTTACTGTACGTTCCTCATGTAAAATTCATCAGCAGGATTCGCAAACGTTGTTATACTTGGATCCCAGCTGCGCCGGTGCCCGTAGGGGATGTAGCCCTGGCCGGTCCCAGGCTGGTCTGTGACGTAACAAATTTGTCCCGGCGGACTGCCGGCAACCGAAGGGGTATCTTTCGATTTTCTCACGGTTAGGTCACGGCGTCCTTTTGTCAGTGTAGAATTTTAAAATAAAAGTCAGAACTGAATTCTTCTCGGGTCTCCACCGGGCCCAAATAGCCCGATAGCAGCTGGGTGCCTCTCGGGGCCAAGTTAGGGTCACGCCCGAAATAGCTAAGAAAAAACAGCCCGGGAACTACCCGGCAGGGCCCATTTCTCCAATTGGGACCAAAACAATACACGGGTGGGCCTTTTTGCGATGAAATTCACATCTACCTGAAAGGTATACTGAACAGGTACTTGAAAGGCAACAACTATACTCAGGCCTATGAAAAAGAATTGTGTTTATAGAATCAATCTTTTTTTCACCTCCATAACAAAATGGTCTACTGTTAACTCCATTATTGTGGAGGTATGTTTTGGTCTATTTGTGTGCCTGTGTGTGTGTCCTTGTGGTCAGTATAACTCAAGAAGGTCTGGATGGCTTGTGATGATATTTTTCAAATGGGTAGGTCTTGGGAGGGCAAAGGTCAAGGAAGTGCAGTGGCGTTCTTGGTAAAATATTCTAAAAAGTCAAGAAAGTAACAATGGATTTTGATAATTTTTGGCATGTAGGTAGCTTAGACAGAGATGTACACAATTTAATATGAATTATGTAAGTAAGGACCTAATTTGCATAATTAACGTGGAAACTCCTTTAATCCCAGTGTTTTGTATCATGAGACTGCAATACATTATGTAATTTATGTAACATATGTACTTTACTGTTTATTTATTTCGGCTTACAAAGAAGCCAGTGTATCCCAACTAGTCAAAGACTATTACTAAGGGACACCCTGGGGAAAAAGATGAAAATCGTCAAACGTGCATGGGAATACATATTACATATTACATATATACTTAGTAAGATATACAGTTATATACAGTAATACGATAATATATACTTACATTTTTAAAAATACAATAATACAATGATAGAGTTTATACATAGTTACCGAGGTATTATATCAATCGGGTTATGACACAGATGTAGTGTGCTAAACAGAATATTGATCCCCGAGGGATTTCCATACGTTGGCTTTAAAAGAAAACAGTATAGGGGCTGATCATATATGTCAACTGGGAGGGAATTCCATAAAAGGGTGGCTCTGTGGAGGAAGGCATTCTGTGTTGTAGAACTTTTAGGGATTTGTACACATAGGTTATTTCCATTTTTGAGAGGGTATCTAGAATCAATGGCGCATGACCTGGTAATTGGTAAAATATTGACTAGGTGGGGTGGACAGTGACCATTCTTCAGTTTGTAGAGTGTGGTCACTGTATGGAACTTACCCTGGAACTTACGACGGAAGGTAAGTGATGGGAGAGATACCTGGGAGTAGAGAGATTGATGAGAGGGGTAAGGAATCCCGTGCTGTCCACTTATCACTCTGGCTGATCGGTACTAGACCGATTCAACAGTCCTTTGATCACGCAAAGTGAGACCACCCCAAACGATGTCAGCATATTCTAATTGACCATGATTTTATACAGCTGTAGTAGTATGGTCTTGGGCACCTTCTTCCGAAGGGTGCAGAGCATTCCAGCAGTACGTCTTGTCTTGTTTGTACTGGCTTCGACGTGTACAGGCCAGGTGAGTTTGCTGGTTACAATACAGTCACACCCCGGTGTTTGTGACTGTGGACAATCTGTAAGGTGGTACCGGCTAGGATGACCGGGGGAATCCTTTGTGGAAGGGGGCGGGTAGTACTTTATTACAGGTGTACTTTATTACAGGTGAAACATTAAGAGATATGAATTATTTGCATGATTTATTTTTAAAAATTACCTTAATTCCTTAGTGACAAATGATTAAAATTTCATACTTGTGACATGTGTAGGTTAGTTAAAGTTGAACCTTTCTATTCATTGGTTATGTAAATGTGGAGTCAATTGCATAATGATTGATGACAAAACCATCTATGCATGAAATGTGTTGATGTTCATCAGTGAGACCAATGTTAGGATTTCAAATTTCTTTCTTTTGTCACGTATATATCTATAGGGAACGGTAAGTGAAAGTTAGACCCCACGTCTGTACAGTTGAAAGTCTTTTAAGTAAGGACTAAGACACTTCAAAAAGGAATAAACCCTTTGTACCAATTCTCTGAAGACTATCGTGTAGTTAACACCAATATGGAATTCAACTTCTCATGAAGCACCTGGATGTGAATACAGTTCACACAGAAAAATACCCACGTAAAAGAAATTCAATTGTACATTAATGATGTTAGCGGATTTGCAATTGTTTTGCTATATGGATGTTTGGTGGAGGTAATGAAGAACCTGTGTCATGTAAAGAACTGGAGCTGTGCTTAAAATTCAAATCAATGGTCTGTTATAGGCTTGAACAAGTGATGACTGGACAAAATGCAGTGCGTATGTTTAAGATCATATAAAGGAAAACATCAGGAGTGCATTGCTTACTGAACTACATTTACATGTAGACTGTTCCAGTCACAAGAAGCATGACAATGAAAACCACTGTAACAATCAAAACTGTAAGAATGAATGTTTAATAGCACTGTTATATCTGCTTTCTATCATTGAGACTGGTGATGTTAAGAATGCTTAAGATTTTGCGCTTTTTTTGGTGATTTCTACAACTATTATGGTTTTAAATGTGCATCTGTGAGTTTTGAAATGTGTGGCGGTGTGACAGGATGGTTACGTCGGCAAGTACTGGGCCTGCGCGAAAACCATAATGAACTTCGGCGTCTCGTTTAAGGTCATATTTGTGTATTTAAGGATGACATCCCGTCTACAGTTTTCATACATTTTGTATTTCATTTTATTTTTTTTCATTCAAGCGTTTTTATTCAATACTGGTTGCTAAGGATTGTCAATAAAGTAAAATTCTAACCCTTTTATGGCTTCACCAACAATTGTTTTTATACTCATGTTTATTCTCCTATTCCTTCTCCTGCTATTTCTGTAAATGCATTCAATTTCTTCATTTTTTGGGGCCCAATCGCCTTAATTTGGTATGAAGGTAAAGGTTTAGAATTGTTTATTTGAGCTGAGAAGTTCACGGGTTCGATCGCGGGGTGTGGTAAAGATTGTTTTTCAGTCTTTTTAACTGGACCATAACATAATGTGGGGTCAGTAGAATAATTCATTCTTAATGAGGGGAGGCATCATTTTTTAGATTAAGTATTGGACATGGCTGTGTGTACTGGAGGAGGACAGGTCCATTTTTAATACGGGGTATGTGCTGAAGCCATATGCTACATTTGCTCCTGAGCAAATGTCTGCCTTTCTAGTAACTTATTCATATATATTTTTTTTAATTTTGTACATGTAAAATTACTTTGGGTCCCGAGATGTTTTTTGTCGGATATTAAATATGTATTCATTACGTTTGCTTCGGCTAGAAATAGCGGCGTACACATTTTAAGCGGATGTTTCACGTTACAATAGTGGTTGGTGGTGTCACTTCTGGATTCGTTTGGTGGTTTTGGATAGATGGCGCATTTCGACTCAACGAATTCTTATGGTCTGTTTTTAACTTAATAAAGCATCGGATGATTCAATACCATCCATGAGATTGAACATATCAGATCATACTAGTGGCGTAAGGCTATAATTTAGTATAAACAAATCTTGAATTTCCTGCAGGCAACACACCCATGCATCAATCCCAGACTAATTGGAGCTCAGTTGCGGACGCCGCCGTGAATACACCCAACCCTATGTACGCCTCTCGAGCAGGTAAAAAAGTTTTCCTCGTCTTATATTATAATCTTGAAGCTTGTTTAAACTGTAATTTCCAACACAAGAAATTGGAAATATCAAGGAATGAGCAATCCACTGCTTCTCTGATGCCACGTTATCCAGATGACACAAGTAACTTGGTGAGCTGTGGATCATAGGTTGCAGAAAGTTTGTGAGATCCACTCGGTCTCATCAGACAAAGTAAGAATCTTGGGCACGTTGCCAGACTTTATAGTGCCTCTACGTTCCGATATAGGTATATTTTATTGGATAAAATTGCAAAAAAAATTAGTTATCCATATCCAAAATACAACAAATGTATTATGTCTTTAGTGGAATTGTTGTCACTTTGGTATTTTTTCATTTCCATACCATGGAATGGACTGAAATATTGTTTTTACTGATGTTTCTTTTTCTTTCCTTTTCCTTCTCCTGTCATTTTTTTTTCATTTTGACAAATGACTTGCAATTTGGTTAGAGGATAGAGAGGGCCAATACCCTTGGGCGTTTTTTTTCTTCATTTTTTTGTAAAGGCTTTTAGAATTGTTTTATTTGTTGTTGTTTTTTACATTTTCAAACAAAACTGTACATTTGTGACCCTAGAGACCTGGTATTGCCCCCCAAATAACCTGATATTTGGTATAGGTATGCTTTATATATCTACTAACAATAATTCATTATAATTTGTGGCATACACCCTTTTAAAACCATATAATCTAGGACTTTTTCTTTACTGTTTTTGGTCAAAATTCACTGTATAGTGTGGGCGGCACTAAGCAAAATAAAATGCAGATCAAGAGCCAATACGCATACAGCTTTCTTGTATTCTTCTTGGTGATTGGCTGTTCAGACTTAATCGGGTTAACCGCATTAACACCTGCACCAGCTATAACATATTGACAATACGAACTGCATTCAAGTGTTTTAGTATGTATTTCAAAGTTACGTGCTTCATCAGTGGAATGCGGGGCGTAAACTTTTAATCAACAGTTGGCATTATGCAAATGGCATTCTTATGTATGGGATGATAGCTATTCAACTGTTGTATTTTTAGTTATATGTCACTTCATAGCATAGTAATATGAATGGAAAACATTGTTTTCCCTTGTGTTTCTCCGTCTCGGTCAGTTGCGGACGCCACTGCGAATACACCCAACCCTTTGTACGCCTCTCGAGCAGGTAAAAAAGTTTTCCTCGTCTTATATTATCATCTTGAAGCTTGTTTAAACTGTAATTTCCAACACAAGAAATTGGAAATATCAATGAATGAGCAATCCACTGCTTCTGTGCTGCCACGTTATCTAGATGACACAAGTAACTTGGTGAGCAGTGAGTGGATCATAGGTTGCAGAAAGTCTGTGAGATCCACTCGGTCTCATCGGGCAAAGTGAGAATCTTGGGCACGTTACCAGACTTTATAGCGCCTCTACGTTCCGATATAGGTATATATTATTGGATAAAATTGCAAAAAAAATTATTCATATCAAAAATACAATACAACAAATGTATCATGTCTTCAGTGGAATTATTGTCACTTTGGTATTTTTTCATTTCCATACCATGGAATGGACTGAAATATTGTTTTTACTGATGTTTCTTTTTCTTTCTCTCCTTTTCCTTCCCCTGTCATTTCTTCATTTTTGGGCCAAATGACTTGCAATTTGGTTAGAGGGTAGAGTGGGCCAATACCCTCAGGCGTTTGTTTTTCTTCATCTTTTTATAAAGGCTTTTAGAATTGTTTTATTTCTTCTTTTTTTAAATACAATTTCAAACAAAAACTGTACATTTGTGGCCCTAGAGACCTGGTATTGCCCCCCAAATGACCTGATATTTGGTATAGGTATGCTTTATTCATCTACGAACAACAATTCGCTATAATGTGGCATACACCCCTTTAAAACTATATAATCTGGGACTTTTTTACTGATTTTGGTCAAAATTCATTGTATAGTGTGGGTTGTACTAAGCAACATGGAATGCAGATCAAGAGCCAATACGCATACAGCTTTCTTGTATTCTTCTTGGTAATTGGCTGTTCGGACTTCATCGGGTTAACTGCATTTAACACCTGCACCAGCTCTAATATATTGACAATACGAACTGCATTCAAGTGTTTTAGGCCCCGTTCATACGAATGCGCATTGAGCTCGATTCGGGCAAGCCACATTCCTCACATCTGGTCCACGTGCCACACGTTCCTTTTAAACCGTGCCCGAGAACGATTCGCCTAAACCACATTCATTGTTGTCAGATGAAAACAAGCAAGGTGGCGTCTTGCCAATGTTAGAGGTTAGGGGTGAAAGTGCATCATGCCCTAGAAGTTTTTTTATGGATAATCGCTTGAAACCGGCACAGAGGAGTACGAAGGAGACGCAGGCTACGGGTGGCCCTTGTAAGAATTTGTTGCCCACGCCGTCACTTGTTATTTGCGGACCCCGATGTCAATGACCGGGTTGATATGCAACGTAAACCTGATGAATGCGCATTGGCGCGTTCAGACGCAATTCGCAATCCAGTCAAGGCGGTTTGAATCCGCCTCCAGATGTAGATTGGGATCAATGCGCATTCAATGCGATTCGGAGCGTTCGCATGAATCCAGAATCCGGCCAAACAACATCGAATGCGCCTTCACCGGCTTCGTATGAACGGGGCCTTAGTATGTATTTCAAATTTACGTGCTCCATCAGTGGAATGCGGGGCGTAAACTTTTAATCAACAGTTTGCATTATGCAAATGAAATTCTTATGTATGGGATGATAGCTATTCAACTGTTGTATTTTTAGTTATATGTCACTTCATAGCATAGTAACATGAATGGAAAACATTGTTTTCCCTTGTGTTTCTCCGTCTCGGTCAGTTGCGGACGCCGCCACGAATACACCCAACCCTACGTACGCCTCTAGAGCAGGTAAAAAGGTTTTCCTCGTCTTATATTATCATCTTGAAGCTTGTTTAAACTGTAATTTCCAACACAAGAAATTGGAAATATCAAGGAATGAGCAATCCACTGCTTCTGTGATGCCATGTTATCCAGATGACACAAGTAACTTGGTGAGCAGTGGATCATAGGTTGCAGCAAGTCTGTGAGATCCACTCGGTCTCATTAGAGAAAGTAAGAATCTTGGGCACGTTACCAGACTTTATAGCGCCTCTTACGTTCCGATATAGGTATAAATTATTGGATAAAATTGCCAAAAGAATAATTAGTTATTCATATAAAAAATACAACAGATGCATTATGTGTTCAGTGGAATTGTTGTCACTTTGGTATTTTTTCATTTCCATACCATGGAATGGACTGAAATATTTTTTTTACTAATGTTTCTTTTTCTTTCTCTCCTTTTCCTTCTCCTGTCATTTCTTCATTTTTGCGCCAAATTACTTGAAATTTGGTTAGAGGGTAGAGAGGGCCAATACCCTCAACTGTTGTATTTTTAGTTATATGTCACTTCATAGCATAGTAATATGAATATGGAAATCATTTTCCGTTGTGTTTCTCCGTCTTCCCTTGCCATTCCGTAAAATGGATTCAATTTTTGCGACCCAATGACCTAACATTTGCAATCTCCAAGCAGATACAGGGTAGCATGGGTAGGTAATCTTCGAACAGATACATGCATGGTGGCTTGGCCTTCAAGCAGATACAGGGTGACATAGATCCTGTAAAAAATACGAAAATTTGGACTGATAACAGGGTGATCATTGAAAGCACTTGGGGATTTCGAGAACACTTTTACTGAAAAGCACTGTATGGGGGTTTTGAGCACTACATGAGGAGTTGGAAAACACGTAATGTTTAAAAGCAGTACATGCGGATTTTGCGAATACTTGTTACTGAAAAGCACTATGGGGGTTTCAGGATATTCTACTATAAATACACTGTATGGGGTTTCGTGAACCATTGTTACTAAAAAGCGGCATGGAAATATTCAGGAGCACTACATGGAATTTTAAGGTTGATATGGAACAGTTTGTTTTGAAATGAGAGTATGGACTGAAATATGCTGTTTGCTCCCGAGCAAATATCTGCCCTTCTTGTTAGAATACTGTCCTATATTTAAAATGCAGGGATTACCCATGCCAGTACATAAATATAACAGAAATCATTTTATTTATTGAAACAAACTCTACTATGACAAAACGACAGGTTTACAAATACAGTATTACCAATATCAAAATTTGGGTAATTTAATTAGATAATGATATTCATCCACTTCAACTTTGGACGTTTCAAGTGAACATTATGTCTCTTCTGCAAGTTGATGTCAGTTTTAGTGCTGTGTATTGTACCATTGTTATATGTCTCCTACTTCCCAATGTAGTCAGGTATGCGCAAGAGAGATAGAAATACTTAGTTTTTCTTACAGATGCATCCTACGAAGCGAAGACAAACAAGAAGAAGAGATGTTGGACTCACGAGATGTGGGAGATCACGAGTGTCATTCTTATTGTGGTCATATCAATATCATTGTCATATTTAGCAGGTCAGTATATATCTTTATTAGTGATTTATTATTTTAATTCTTTTTTATATACTTCGTATTGATACTGTGAAACGCAGCAACCGTACAGTTCTTTACTCTCTTTCTTAACGCAGTCAAAGTCAGCACTCTTTCGGGGGAAGTAACAAAACTTTCTTCGATGATGGGCACCCGATTCAAAACAATGGAGTTGCGACATAAGGAGCTAAATCGTGAGTTAAGTTATACGACACGATAAAATAAACACTATTTATTTCTGCATTTATTTGAATTCCAACAACACAATACCATTCAAACTTTGCACAACATGTTCTTGACAACACTTAGTATAAAATGCAATAAATAGAAATTAAAAGAAATTCAGATTTACAGACCAGCCGCTAAGCACTTTTTTCGTATTCCTCACATTTCATATCATTTTCATTGCTCATTTTAGTTTTCTCCGGTTCAATCGATGTCAAATTAACTGTAAATATGAATACATAATTTGCGTTTGAAACTGACCCATGGGATTTTGTTTTTCTTCGGGCCTCAATGGACGCTTGGATCTCCATCAGAAAAGGTGCCTATTTGGCTAGCTGATCTTGTGCCTGCCGGGCCACCTGGCCCACCCGGCCTACCAGGGCAACCAGGGGAAAAGGGGGCCATAGGGCCAGCTGGTCCTGGATCTGTCGGGCCACCTGGAAAAGGGGGACCCATAGGGCCTGCTGGTTCTGAATCTGTTGGGCCATCTAGGCCTCCTGGGTTACCAGGAGAAAAGGGAGCAATGGGGCTGAGTGATCTTGGGCCTGTCGGGTCACCCGGTCTACCTGGTCCACCTGGGGAAAAGGAAACCATGGGGCCAGAGGGTCCTGGATCTGTCGGGCCACCTGGGCCACCAGGGGAAAGGGGGGCCATGGTGCCAGCTGGTCCTGGATCTGTCGGGCCACCTGGTCCACCTGGACCACCAGGGGAAAAGGGGGCCACGGGGCCAGCTGGTCCTGGATCTGTCGGGCCACCTGGACCACCTGGAATAAAGGGACTAATGGGGCCAGCTGGGCTCATTGGTCCGCAAGGTCTACCTGGAAGTGCGGTGTGCCCTGTCGGACCAACTAGAACACCAGTAAAGGGCAATGTAAGGACAGGTAACAGTCCATTTCCTTCTGTGTACAAAACTGGAACATTCAAATAGATTCATTACCTTCACCTTTGTTTTTATGCGTATAAGTGTGTATCTGGTTAAGCATGATAACTCAAGAAGCTTGTGGATGGATTGTTATGAAACTTGGTATGAGGTTAGGTTTTGACCTATCGAAAAAAGGATTAGATTTTGGACCACCTGGTGGCTTTCCTTGGTACTGCAGCAGGACTTCCGGTTTTGATATCTCCTGGTCTGAACATGATCTGGTTATAATAATTAATTGGCAGATAACACCCAGTGACGTAAAGAAGTGGCGTAGGTTTATTGAAACTTTTTAAAAACAAATTTGGTTTTTCTTCCTTTTTTTATTTATTACTTGTTAATTAAGGTTTAAAATCGAGAAGGCGTTAACATTTTGTCATGATTTTGATATGTATGTAGCTTAGCTGATGATTGATAAAAAGATAGTTGTGTAAATCAGGAGTTACTTTGCATTATTAGTGAGAAATCATGATAAATTAGTTGAAATCCATGCAAATCTATTATCATCAAAAACATTCATTATTTTATACTATAGTCTAATATATCCCTATTTAGCATATTGTAATATAGTATGGGCTAATACATACACCACAACACTAAAGCAATTACTTCTAAAAACGCTTCGTCTGGATCGTACACATTCCTCTCCGCATCGCTATTTCGTTATCTAAAAGTATTGACTGTATATGTTAAAAACAACATACAAACGTCTCCCTTCGTCCAGATAGTTCTTGCATACCAAATCAATTCGAAGGTCTTTTTAACTTCAACTCAGATTTTCATCAGTATAGCACAAGACAACAGAATAACGTGAAACAGATTCATACAAAAACTCAGCAAAGAATGTTTTCCATGATGTTCAGATGTCCACAAATTTGGAATTGTTAAGACGAAAAATTACAGGACTGGAAATCACTGTTAAGATTTAAGAACACGTTAAAACATTTCCTACTTAACAACCAGTCATCTGTAAAATTTGCTCAATTCCCTTTGCATCACTCGTACAACAGCTAGCAGATATACAATTCATCTGTGAAAATTTTGAGTTGTATTGATTTCTAGTATACATTACTTTCATGTCCTTTTATATTTTGTCACTTTAGTATTGCTTTTGTTTATAAACCGATCTGAATTAGTTTTGTTCTGTTATATCAAGGGTTTTATGTAGTTAATTTATTATGTTAGTCTTTAAGATTTATATATTTCAAGGAGGAGGACATTGTACAAGCCTTGAAAGTTATTTCCTTCGATTGCACTCTGTTTTTTTTTCTTTGTTTCGCATATTTGTTGATTAATGTCTTTTTACTTGTGCAAACAAAAAAATGAAATGAAATAGGAAAAATACGTGGCGTGTGTAACTGATCAATAGAGGAAAATCGACCGATATTGATATGTAAATGAAGGCCTCATTTGCATTGTAAACGTGTAAATGCTATATGCCATAGTGGGAAAAGCCCGGAATAAGTTGCGTTAAAGTTAAAAATCATTCTACATGAATTATGGAAATCAGGGCTGTAAATTGATGAGTAAATGCTATAGCTATGTAATAGCCTTTAGTTATTTGTTGAGATAAGACTTTTTAACATTCGAAAACTTGCTTTTTTTATTGAAGAAGATTATTACCAGATATAATTCATGGAAATGAGTACATTATTTGCATAATCAACGAGAAACCTTGATAACACGTTATCCTTAAAAGTCAACATCATTTGGCGAAGGTATGAAGTCGTGGCACTCTTGTTCCCTTAAAAACAGGGAATACGTGGCACTATTATATCACGTACAGGAGGATGTATCTGGTCTTTTAAACTCGGCGTTTAACTGTACCCTGCTTAACGGTAGATGTCAATTTAGATTACACAACCCCAGTGGTAGCTAGAGTAAGCGTTCATAAAGCATATATTGTATGTATGCCATGATTTCAATATATCCCATTCTTGGCCTGTTGTTGATACAAAACGTGTTTTCCAGTATCTTGTGCCGGAGGTTACACAAAGTGGCGTGGAATCTGCTACAAAGTCTTCGATACAAACAAGACCTTCAACGGAGCGGCCGCGACCTGTCGTGAAGGCGGCGGTACCCTCGCCATGCCCCGAGACGCTGAAACCAACGCCTTCCTGATCTCCCTGTACAAGTCCGTGAGCAACTTGAGGCCCTTCTGGTTCGGCCTGCACGATCAGCGCGAAGAGGGAAGCTTCGAGTGGGTGGATGGTTCTGCACTCGGGACGTACAGCTCCTGGGCTTGGGGAGAACCAAACAACTACATGAGTGACGAAGATTGCGTTCAATACTACACACGCCCATCCCTGAAAGAAACGTGGAACGACTACCCCTGCCACCTGTCGCTTCGCTTCATATGCCAGGCTGTTCCAGGTACTCATGGTAACCGTACTGCATCCTGAAACTACCCGCTTTTGTATCGGTATATAGCCGGTATAACGGCCCTTCGGTGTAACACACCAGCTTTTTTTATCTGTATAGCAGATGTAACCACCCTTTGGCGTAACACACAACCTTTGAATTCTGTATCTGTCTAGCAATTGTTATTCTGTCATAGAGGTAGACGTTGTGTCAATAGAATATTTATTTCTTTGTTGCTTTTTCTCATCTAGATTGTGATTTTCAATATCAGCGTCGCTATTTCGCTTTTCCGGCGACTTAGCGCAGTACGAGAATAAGTTGCGTTAGGCCCGCTGTAGTTTCTTCGCCAAATGATTTTAACCCTTCTGGTGGACGAATTATACATTTTTAGTGATTGATTTCCCAAATAAGAGCCTCATTTGCATGAATCATATCAGTTGATCATATTCTCCACCTAACGAGTCTTATCTTAAGAAAGAACACTAATCTAACATCTCCTCATAAATTATGCAAATAAGGTCATGACTTGAATAAAGTATGTTAAATGATGTTCACCTTCACTCAACTTCCCAATGCGGCATGTATTAATTTCCCAGCAGTTAAAACAACTATGATGTTATAGAAAATTCTCACTAATTATGCAAATAAGGTGCTCATTTACATAATCAATATCTGCTAATGATCCCCTCGTTCTCAATTATATGTCACAACTGTTTCAAAGCCCTACTATCGAACGAAGCAGATTTATAGAATTTCCTCATCAATTATGCAAATTAGATACTGATTTGCATAATTGTTATTTAGTCATGTCAAGCATCACTTCCGCTGCCTACATACCAAAAATCAAGACAATCCGTCGACTGGTCCTTGAGTTATCCTCCTTAGAAGATTTTTCAATAAATGATCCTGCAGTTCCAGGACAAGCCGCTAGGGGGCCCAAACTCATGTCACTTCTTCCATAGCCCAAGAGCTATCTTACATACAAAAATCAAAAACTCTCCTGCAGTTCCAGAACAAGCTGCTAGGGGGAACAAACCCACGTCACTTATTCCTGACAGAACAAGTTATCTGTCACCAAGAAATCAAGACCATAGCATGTCCAGGACAAAAGATACAAAAACTGGAAGTTCAGCTGCAGTACCAAGGTCAGCCACCACGAGGCCCATATTTGACCTTGACCTTTGTCTTTTTATGACCTACCGACATACCAAATATCATCACAATCTATTAATCTATCAAAGTTATGTTGACCATAAGTATGCGGAAACACTATACTAGTCAGACAGACAGACACACAGACACACAGACCAAAAACAATATCTCCATTTTTCATGGAGATAACAAACATGGCCGTGATCCATGCTAGCCCCGAGGAGTTGGCAGTTTTCCGATGCGTTTTTTTCGGCGCAACGACGTTTATCTTTTACTCCCCAAATGTCATTATGAACCCAGGTAGGCTTATAGCGCAAGAAAATGTGTAAAACTGTAATATCTTGCTAATTACTCAAACTTATATTATTGATACCAAACGGTTTGTACTAGATTGACTTACTACACAGCCTACCAATCATTTCTTTTTACTATTTAATGACCCATTCCCACCCAGCTGCTGTTCTCTGTTTTTGTTATGTACTGTTATTGTATTCTATGTTTGGTGGTGAGGCTAAAATTAGCTATAGCTAGAGTACCTCATCACCATGTTTTGTATTGTCTATGTTGAGTCCGCAAATAAAAAAATAAAAAAATGTGTAAAACAACGATGTTTAAAATAGTGAAAATCTTAGATAATATCGCTTTAAGATACAGGCACACAATGTCCTTCTTAGCAGAAACAAACCAAGGTGAAAAGTTAGCTAGATTCAGATTGAGTTTCTTGACTTTTTGGAAAATAGCAAGTATAGGAATGGTGATTATGTCACAGAAGTAGACGTTGTGCCAGTAGAATATGCATATTTTTTTGCTTTTATTATTATTGCTACGTATTAAGATAGATTATACAGCCACACAATGTCCTTCTAATGGCAGATTCGTGTATTGACGATTATTTGCTAAAAAATAGGGAAAACTCTGAGTGTTTAAGTTTTTAGTTTTCTTAAATGTCTGGAAGACAAAAAGTCGTAAGAAATGGTTGTTCTGTCACAGAGGCAGACGATGTGTCAATAGAACATGCATAGTTTTATTACTTATCATTACACATTGACAAAGGCACACAATGCCCTTCTGATGGCAGAAATATATAACGTATTGTTTTTACTTGATGAAAATTAACGGCAATATCTAAATGTTTTTCTGAATAATTTGAGGAATGGTTATTCTGTCATAAAAGTAGACGCTGTGCGAATATTCATACGTTTATTCCTTTTTATCATTTCATATTTAGATGCAGGTACATAATGTCCTTTGTGTTGCAGAATCAAAATTTACTGCGTGAAAAGTTGGCCAGATTCAGATTGAATTCTCTTTAATTATTTGAGGATGGCATATCTAGGAATGGCGATTCTGTCACAGAAGCTGTGCCAATAGAATATGCCTAATTTTATTACTATTATTATCATTAATTATTTCGATACATTGTACAGACACACAATGCCCCAATGCACAGATTACTCGGTGAAAAATGAGCAACACTCGGGGTGTTAGTTAAATGTTTTGAAGACAAAAAGTCTGAAGAAATGGTGGTTCTGTCACAGATGTAGACGATGTGTCAGTAGAACATGCATAGTTTTATTATCATTATTACTTATTATTCAGACAAAGGCACACAATCCGTCTGATGGCAGAATCATATGAAGTTTACTTGGTAATAAATTGGCAACACTCGAATTGAGTGAACTTTGGGAGAAAACAACTTAAACAAGTATTAATCGGTGGTTCTGTCATTGTGCCGATCTAAAATGTTAAGTAAGACTTAAAGTTATAAAGTATATACGTTAGAGGTTGCTCAGTCAATTCCTTGGATACTGCAAGGAACACGATACTTTAGCCACCCTTCTAAAACATTACCTATTGTACTGACTGAATTAGAGCATCTTTACAAAAACTTAACTACAACCTTTAACAGTAAGACCTGGCTCTAGTCAGAGTCTTAAAAGTTAACAGTTGAAGATCAGTTGGCAGTGCAACAGTGATGACATCACACTGAAAACACTATTATGTTTTTATATGTACCTGATGTTCCTTCAGGCAGATGTACGATTAGGGCTTGTTTTGCTTGTCTTTCTCTAGCGGAGCACATTTTTCTCTGTTTCTCTCATGGTGAAGGTGAACAGACAAAATCTCACATTTCTAGAAAAACGTGCAAAACGCTTGTAAAAGAACACAGAGCCTACAGTCTAAGTGGAGATTACCTTTTGTACTGTTCCTCAGAGAGGTGTCAAGAACATCTGACAAACGATTGGATCTTTCAAAAGCAAGGACGGAAAACAATGAAGTTGGATGTTAATATCAATGGTAGGGAACAGTCTTGATAAAAGCAGGTTAGAATATGTCGACCTTAAGCCGAAACAATGCCACTTCTATCTTACAGGATACATTGAATGTTAGTCTGCTGCATCTGTGTAAACCATGTTTAAAACCATCTATGCATGGAATGTGTTGATGTTCATCATTGAGACCCATGTTAGAATTAAAATTTTCTTTTGTCACGTATATGTCTATAGGTAACCGTAAGTGAAAGTTAGACCCCACGTCTGTACAGTTGAAAGTCTTTTAAGTAAGGACTAAAACACTTCAAAAGGGAATAAACCTTTGTACCAATTCTCTGAAGACTATCGTGGAGTTAACACCAATATGGAATTCAAACTTAGGGATCTCATGAAGCACCTGTATGTGAATACAGTTCACACAGAAAAATACCCACGTAAAAGAATTTCAGTTGTACATCAATGATGTCAGCAGATTTTTAACTGTTTTGTTATATATTGGTGTTTGGTGGAGGTAATGAAGACCATGTGTCATGTAAAGAACTGGAGCTGTGCTTAAAAAACAAATAAATGGCCTGTTATAGGCTTGAATAAGTGATGAACTGACTGGACAAAATGCGCAGTGCGTATGTTTAAGATCATGTAAATGGAGTCAAGCCAAGAGATAAAGGAAAACATTTAAACAGAGTGTGTTGCTTACTGAACTACAGTAACATGTAGTTTTTTCCAGTCACCAGAAAAATGACAATGAAAACCACTGTACGAATCAAATCGGTAATAATGAAACCGATAAATAGCACCGTTATATCTGCTGTCTATCATTGAGACTGGTGATGTTGAGAATGTATAAGATTTTGCGCTTTTGGGTGATTTCTACAATAAAGAGGAACTATAATGGTTAAATGTGCATCTGTAATTTTTTTAACTAACTTAAGAGTCATTGCATGAGAAAACCAGGCAAACATCACCAAAAGTCGGAACATGGGGTTCTGCCAAATCCACACATATTGTATATGAGATAGGTATGGGGAAGTATTAACAACCATATGATCAAAACTACCTGGGTGTGTTTTATTAGAGTTCTGGGTTCCCCCTTGGAGACCCTCAAAATCCCCCAGATTTTTTATCAAAATTATGAAAATTACGATCGCTGCCCCGAACATTTTGTCAGATAAAACAATATCTGTGTTTGATTTCCATATAAATCTATGTCTTTAGTATTACATAACAACATTTGGGACCTGGGTATTGATGTTTAAAGGCTATACAAGGGGGTGGAAAGGACCATTAAAAGCAGAATTTTGGCTTCTTTAAATTTTAGTCATTTTTATGATGCATTAACTCCCATTTACAGTAGCTTTGGTGAACACTTTTACTTTTCCTGGATAGAGAAACATCTACTTACTAAAAACAATTGTCATTGACGTGGGTAACACATATTGTGAATAGTGAGTAGAGGGATTTTTTCGTTGTTGTTTTTTGCAAATGGTTACAGAAGTAATGGCATGTGATTACACATAGAGATTTAGCCGGATCTTTGTCCAACTGAATAAAAACTATACAGTTGCAATATGATTTGGATTTGGGGATGCTTGAAATAGAATTACGTTCAATTTCTACATATATTTTCCAATTATCCATTCTATTTTTTGCTGGATTGATTATTGAAATGCGGTGTGCATTATCTGGGAAGGTCGCTATGATCAGAGGCTCTGTATGGGGGTTAGGGGGGCACTATGCAAGTAACATGCTTTGATACAGTAGCTGGGTGCTAAAAGGTTAGCAAGAACTTTAGACAGGTTACATCCTTGTATTCCTTCCAATTAATACTTTCCTGGAAGCTTATATTGTGCAAATAGCTATGGGTTCCTGCCAATTATACATGTGTTCAAAGCAATTGAAGGTCCTTTTTTGCAATGCGTTAATATGTGTCACAGTGGACATGGTGATTTTAACAGATAACAACATGCTGTGTTGTAACATAATCCTTCCCTCATTTCTCCTGTCTGGGGCTACATGTAGGTCGTGTGCTGTTATTCTTTCCTCTGACCCAGACAAGTCGGGGTAATGTTAAAGATAAGGATCATTCTAATCAACTTTCTTGGCTGGTGTATAGTTTCTTTCAATTAAAATTATGTACATTGTGATCCAATACGCTTGTGAATATTAGTCATCCAGGTTCATATCAGGGAAGAAATGTTTCAACTTAGCAACTGGATAATAATTTATTCGTTCAAACGTTTCAGATGTCCATCCTTTCTCAGTGAATATTGTTTACAAGGGATGTACGGAACAAGAAAAAAGGAAGTTCTAAATAAACAAAACAAAAACAGACAAGTTGTTCTAAGGAGTATTCTAAATAAAGAAAGGTTAACTGACAAAAGTTCTAAAATATGTTCCAAAAGTAAAAAAAAGGTAAGATACCATGTGAAAACAAAAGGCAAGGTCAAAAGTGTGGAAAAAAAATTAAATACGTTGCAATGCGCCGTCCCAAGGCGGTCCACTGGCTTCGAATCTTAGCCCCCCCCTTACGATTCAATGATGGCAAATGAATATGTTCATAGATAGCTTCTCTAACTCCCCTTTCAAACCATCTTGATTCCTTATCAAGAAGATCAGTATTTTCTAGATGTAAAGAATGCCCGCTGTGTCTGTTCAGGTGGTGGTAAATGGCGGAGGAAAATCCACTGGAACTTGCCCTGCAATGCTGTATGTATCTTTTCTTAAGATATGTAAGATTGTGATCCAAATTCTATAATTCCATACTCAGACTGGTAAATGGCAGAAATTTCATACTTACAGCATTTGGAAGTCAAGTGAACATGAACATCATCAAATATAACTTATTCTAACCAGGACCTTATTTGCATAATTTATGAGGAAATGCTCTAATAGCTTTCCTTGTTTAAAATAAGACTTTCATCGGGTGGAGAATATGAACAACTGATACAAGTCATGCATGCAAATGATGATTTTATTTGCATAATCAATGACACATTGAAGCATTTACAATTCGTCAATCATAAAGGCTAACATTATTTGTATGATGTATGAGGTCGTGGAACTCTAGTTCCAATTGAGACAACAACAAACAGGACCTTTAACTCGTATACAACATAACGCCTACATTTTTACAAATTACTTCCTACTGTTGGAAATTGAAGTACGTCATTTTACACTGATGTAAAGTGTAAAGATTTGTACTGCAAAGCAAATGCTAGTTTACAGAGTTGATATTAGTCTAAAGATATTTGTTTGTAGTACATATAGGTACACACTTCGTCAGAGAAATCTACATGTAATAACAGGAAATCGAAGCTCGTTCAAATTCAACACTAACCTTTTAATTACTGTCTACAATCACTTACCGATGTTAACTGCCGGTTATATATATGAACAATATCCAATCAATACCATCAAGTTTACTGTTCTTCGACTACAATTCTAGATAACTAAAAAATGGTATAATTTATACTAGAACAAAGTATATAAGGTTGGCTAAGAATTATTCTTGTGACTGAACCATAGTTATACAGTTATTAGAAATGTAGTGGACAATATAGTACATGACTATGACAATTCCTCTAGATTTCTGCCACCTTTGCATCCTCTGGGTCTTGAAGATCCCGTAGCAGACCTGCTTCCTTCAAGGAAGACTTTTCGTGAGGTAGGAGCGAGAGGGCAGTCCGACAGGCGCGCATAAACGTGGAGGTATAACAGAAGAGCGACGCCATACTTGGGGAAAGCCGCACCTCGAATCAGCCGACGTTCACCACAAAGAGCGGCGTACACACGCACTCCCAGACAGGTTAAAACCCCTCCACGAAGAGTCTCCAACATTGACATTACTTTCTCATCAGCAGAACAGCTTATTTAAAACGGAATACAGGATTAAAACGTTTTTGCAAATACTATCAGTTTTGCAAATACTATCAGTTTTTACTGAATATCCAGCCTAAATGTTTTGAATATCAATGTGATACATCCTTACGATTGGTTTCAAAATATAGTTAAGAGAATATTTTGCGTACTTAATGTCACTACGTAATGGTCACAGTCGCAGAGGTTATGCCTCCGTGTGAATTTTCTTATGTCGAGATAGGGCAATCTTGGAGCCTGCAGAATAGCTACACTGGTCACACTTGTAGGGTTTCTCTCCTATATGACCTCTCATATGTTGGGATAAGTGGTACTTCTGCGTTGCTCTGTACCCACACTCTCCACACATGTAGGGTTTCGCACCGGCGTGTTTTACTAGATGTTGGTCCAAGTTTCCTTTCTGTGCAAAGGAATAGTCACACTGGTTACACTTGTAGGGTTTTTCTCCTGTATGGGTTTTCATATGTTGGGACAAGTTAGATCTGTTAGCGGTCCTGTATCCACACTCCGCACACATGTGTCGCTTTTTACCAGTGTGTTTTGCTAGATGTGCATCCAGATTTTGCTTTAGAGTTGCAGAATAGTCACACTGGTCACATTTGTATGGTTTTTCACCTATATGGGTTTTTATGTGTCGATATAAGGTAGAACTCTGCCTTGCCCTATACCCACACTCCCTACACATGTAGGGTTTTTCACCAGAGTGTCTTGCTAGATGTTTGTCCAAACTGGATTTCTGTGCAGCAGAATAGTCACACTGGTCACACTTGTAAGGTTTTTCTCCAGTATGGGTTCTCAAATGCTTGTAGAAGTCAGACCTTTGAGCTGTCCTGTACACACACTCTTTACACTTGTAGGGTTTCTCATCAGTGTGCTTTGCGAGATGGCGGTCCAAGTTAGATTTCTGTGCTGAAGAAAAGTCACACTGGCCACACTTATAAGGTATTTCTGCTTTACGAGTTCTGATATGTTGGGATATGTGTAACTTCTGAGCTGCCTTGCACCCATACTCGTCACATTTGTAGGGTTTCTCACCAGCGTTATTCAAGTTGACGTTTTGTGCATTAGTCTGGTCTTCAGCATTGCTGGTTTTGCTGGCATAGTCGACCTGGGAAACACCATTGGGAGACCCATCATAAAAGGTCTCACTAACTTCGGTGGGATACCGGTGTTCTGTCATGTCGAAGCTAATGAGAAACGATAGAAATAATAAAAATCAATCATAAAAGAAAATGATAGAATTTAGATTATAGACTAGAAAGGTAACATTTGCAAAGCAAATGCATAATGTTTACCTTCGCATATGGTCGGCTCTGTTAATTCTTACTCAAACACATTCATATATATGGTCAGACAGGAGTCTAAATCCCTCATGCTATAAAAAATCAACATAATGTAACCCAACACTAGTTGCCATGGTAACATACAGTCTGGTTCAGGTCATTAAGGTCACTGTTTGGAGAAGAAAAAGAATAAGAAACGTAGCAAAAACAATATGTTTTCCTTCGGTAAACATAAATACAATGTATTTCAGGTTCTATCTTCATCTTCATTCTATATTCACCTTATACAATTTGAATCTATACATATAAATTTAACTCATCAGAACTATCTACCCTAGCGTGTCTGCTAAAACCCCTACAACTTTGTAGTATGTCCTACAAAACCACTGAGCCCTTGCAAGTAGTATTACATGAAACTTGAAGAACAATATTGTAATTGCCATCAAAAATGTGAATATGTCTGTATAATTAAGCTGCGATCAAATTTTTTAAAATATTTATGAAACGGACATTATTAATGTACATGTTACGATTGTCATTTAGAATGTTAGCAATGTTACCAGTTTTGCACTAGTCTAGTCTAGTTTTGTAATGAAATCCACAATCCAGCAAAATGGCTGCGAGTGATTCTAAGTTGAATAAACCATATTCATTCATTCATTCCTATATGCAATATGGTACAGGAGGACACAATAGACTAATAACATTCAGCTCAGGCACAGCCTGGTATCAATGGGAATATTCAAGACATGATAACACACAGGGATTTTGATGCACCAATGAAAGTAATTTTAAAAAATAAAGGAAAAACACGTATATAGCGGATGATGCTAAGTAAAATCTAACTCTACAACTACAAACAACGGTGTTAACCGACTTGGTTAAAATAATCATTTCAAACCGATACTCCTTACTTTTTTGTTTTATTTCACTGATCAACTCAATTTCCACATTTGTGATCGACGCCTTCAGCGTATCTCGAAATAAGTCAATATTTCTATAATATTTCAGATAGATTTTTTAAAAGGTACTTTGCATGATGTTTCCAACATGTACTATGACGTACACGTAGGTGACGAGGGGTCGCACGTATGTTTCGCTTCGCCCCCCTCCCCCTTTATTTCTGAAAATATCCCGAAAAGGCCTATAAATCACCATCTTACTGTGATCGTATCACACAGAAATGACCTCAAACGTTTTCGCCCGAACAACAACACTTGTCTGCTCGTTTCCAAGTCTTACCTGCTTCCTTTGATCTTTGTTTTTTTCTCTCTCTCTTCACGTAAATCGGGGCTCTGGCAGCTCTTTGTCCTCCCGTCGTATCACAGGGTCAGAGGTAAATAGCGATTTGTGATCACAGGGTCAAAGGTGAATATGCCCCCTGATTTTCAAGATAATGTTTTTTACTTCTGCCAACACGTTAGGCCACAGCAAGTAATTTTTTATGGCTGACATCAGGGCGCATTGATTTTCGCCTGATTTCGGTAAAAAAAAACAAGAACTTTCGTTGCCCACCGACTGTGGTCAACATGCCAAAAGTATGTCATAAGCGGCCATGGGCAAGACAAGGCTCTGATTTATTATTTATTATTTTACTTTTATTTTGATACAGTGTTATAAGTGATGTTGCCAATTAATCTATACAAGTTGTACAGTGATTGAAAGCTTTTATTCAGTCAATTATTTTTTCAAGTTGTTTCAGAGACAAATTGATTTTGTAATAGTTAGCACAATATAAGCAGTGTATGGCTTTCCGGACAGTTCAGTTCATGAATCAACTATATATGTCAGCTATTGAGCCCCAGTTTCTGGTAGCCAGTCTCTAAGCTCAGAGACCATCATGATCAGGGATCCAACAAACTGAATTGAGGCACAATTACGTTTGATGGCAACTGTTGACAGTTTAAGGTGTTCCATTGCAAACAAATACCTAGTGTAGTAGCTACCTATGATGGTACCACAAGCTCTTTTCTACAATTGTTTTTCTTAATCCAGATGTATACACGTGTACAAGGACAGGTAATACTGATACATATAGTAATAAAAGACCTAAAGGTTGTGATATCATGTTTTGTCGCCACAATTCCTGAAAAACAAGGTTTACGATCTCAAAATTTGTAGGAATCTTGTGTTTTTTTCGGCCCGCTTTGTTTTTTTTTTTTTGGCCCTATCGCATTAGATTTGGAGTCTGTCTGGGGAGGATGCCATCCACAAAATTTACTTGCTGTGGCCTTAGTAGACTTTCAGGGGTATGTTCGTCCGTTCCATTTGTTATTTTTATGGTCCTTGCAGAAGGCACATATCTGAGTATGAATGTTCTTCTAAAAATCTTCATAAACGATAGTAACGTTATAACTGAAATCGGTCTGCTTTTGTCGCCATCTTTAATACTCACAAAGGCAGTGTTGCATTCAGGAGCCGTCATGAAAGACGCGGATCATGACACACATCTATTCAAATAAAGTAGGCTGCATAATATTCCACAATTTTATGTGCTTTATTTTTGTTCGTTGTACCCATTACAAGTTGCAAAAGCTCTAGGGCAAGATGTTCCATATAAGGTGTTTGTACTCATGTGACTGTGACGTAAGTGCTGACCGTTCCTGATCGAACACATCAAACCCCCTGTTCTATTTTGAACACGTTCGTCAAAATCAGCGCGGGAAATCTAAGAGCAGCAAAAGGAGTTTTGTCGGCTTGATAAAGACTCTTTGTTTTACCGGTGACACTGAATTTGTGACAACGGAGGCACATAGATACACACACACAAACAAACGCTATGGAACCTTCTTAGCGAAGGTAATAATAAGAAAAAAGTAGCGTCTTGAAATTAAAATACCAATTAACACTATGCCGCAGTAAAAGAAACGAAACACACGCACATACACACACACACACACATACATACACACGCACGCACACACACGCACGCGCGCACGCACACACAAACCTTTTATATCAAGAAGTATGATTAAGCTTTATTTTTGTATTTTTATTTTCGTATAACTAAAGTTAAAACCCACCACTGTAATAAGTAACAATATTCTCTGATTAAAAGACGTCAATCAAGAGCAATGTACGGTCGAGCATTTAAGCCTCTGTGAAAATTAAACCCTGTCTTCATCAAGTGTCTCAATGGTTTACCAGCTCACCCAAACGTTGAACACGCGTTTATTTGAAATTTGACCTAAATCCAGCAAAATAAGTAAGATTTCACACAAATTATGAAAGCATCAAACTCTCAAAATAGCTGCTGACATGAAGACACAATGACGATACATAACTTCAATGTCAAAGTATTACTATTAGCCTCTTTCGTAGACTTCTAGCGGGGAAGCGTTTTTTTTTCCGAGCCGCTAGAGCGGTGGTTTCTTTTTGGGGGCGGAGGTTCTTGTTTGGGGTAAAGCTGTATCTGTGGAGAGAGCTGTATCGCCCGCGCTAGAGAGGAGAGGCATAACTCTCGATCCACGGCATAATTTTCTCTGCCGCATTGGAGAGCCTTAGCCCGTGTAAAAAAAGTTTATCAGCGCCCCCCCCCCCCAAAAAAACCCCCACATAAACCGCTCCAAAAGTCAGTGAAGGAGGCGAAAAGTATTTTGGAATAACAAAATGATTGAATTGTGAATGAAATAATGAAATATTCAATATAACATATCATTATAAGATACTGAATTTACTTAAGGCAGAATAGTGTTATCACAAAAAGTGTTATTACATCTTGTAATTGAACATTGCCACAAAACGTTTAGTTTCTGTCAACTTTGCTAGATGCTACATAACTGCTTGTCGTCCAAAGGTTCAGGAGAATTTCGGTTGAATTTCTGCGGGAACCTCGTTACTTGCTAAAGGCCGCAGGCGGAGAAACTTCCACAGAACTTGGGCAGCAATCCTTCGGTAGAGCAGCGGGAACTCCTCCTTGCAGATCTAGGAGGAAAAGAGGCAACTTTGTAATCTAGCCTGGGAACTATACCATCGCGAGCTCTTCGATATCTCTATCCAAAACCGGACCTTTCTTGTTCTATGCCTGAATGGAATAAGGTTAGGATCAGGCACAATTCTGGATAGTCTCCGCGTATCCAAGCATGTAGATTTGCCCAAGGCACGGTAGCCTGGTGTCCAGTATATGGTGGTCGGGACAGGCTGTCTTCGGGGCTCTAATACTAGTAAAAATAGTTGTGTTACGCCTGTATACGAGCTTTGTTGATATAGTTTTGTACGCCAGAAGTTGGTTAGCCCCAGCACAAAACCTACCGGGGAACTTAGCTGAGTCGGGTGGCGAAGAGCTCCTGCAGCCCCGAAGAGAGCCCGCCCTAACCACGATAGACCAGGCTAGCGGTTCCGCATACACGTGGACTATCAAGAAACTTGCATGAACATGGTTCTAGATAAAGCACGGTTCTGGATCAAACAACTGTGCTGGGGTGTATCTTTACGGTGTTGGATTGAAGTAGTATGCCCTACGGGACGGCAGGAATCAGAAATGCCCACTGGAAAGATAGGCTGTGAGTGTGAGAAAGAATAGCCCGTGCGCTGTAGAGCTGGAGTCCGTAAGCAACCCTTAGCCGGTAATAAGAATGGATAGTTACCAGGCTATCTGTAGTCTCGATACAGACAACATATACTGCAGCAACGGGTATGTTTTCCACACATAACATCTCAACCTAGCTGCGTGTATCATGTACAAGAACACGGCATTTTCACTGTTCTCTGAGTTCACAACGCTATCTGTCCTACCGTACACATCACTACACCTGACCTAGAAAATCAGTCATTTCAAATGAAATAACAGGAACCGTAAATCGTCGATGTCTGTGCGTAGCAGTACGTTTTATTTTGTTTTTTTTTGTTTTGCAACCACAAAATCACCATTTCGCCTTTTCCCGTCTCCCAGCGCACCATTTCAGCAGCACTTAAGCTTGTACATACGGTTTCCACTGGATGGAGACCGTAGATCGAGTGACCAATATTTGACCTGTATATCCTGAGACTATATGAATTTGGCTATGACTCGTGATGTAGTAGCGGTTTGATTTGAAAGAAGATAACAGGACAAAACATACAAAATACACACTTTATTAGCTGAGAGTTTATTTTCGCTCAACAGTGGTCACACGTTCAGAACCCTCCCCCGACCACCGAAAAACCAAGGTTGACTGAAGTTCGGGAGCAGTTTGACCAGATTTAGGCGACGCCTACCTTTCCAGACGAATTATATTTCAGCCATACCATAGGTATGGATGGAATATATTGTTTTCCCTCGTGTTTCTTCTTCTTCTTCTTCTTCTCCTTCTCCTGTCATTTCTTTAAATGGATTCAACTCTGTCGTTTTCCAGCCAAATGACCTCAAATTTGGCATGGAGGTAGAGTGGTCAAATACCCCCAGATTTTTTTTTCATTTTTTTGAAACAGGCTTTTAAAATTGTTTTATTTGGGTTTATTGGTCATTTTCAGGCAATAAATGTACATTTTGGGACCTGGAGCCCTCATATTGAATCTGAATGACCCAAAATTTGGTATGGGGATACCTTGGACCCATGCCCACACAAATTCTTTCACACTTTTGACATGCATGACTTTAAAATTGTGTAAAATAGGGCTTTTTTGCTATTTTCAGACAAAAAATGTGGCTCCTGTGCCCTAATATTAAAACCAAATGACCTGAAATTTGGTATGGGGATACCTTGAACACATGCTTACAGAACGTCATTTACACTTTTGACACACACTTCTGTAAAATTTTGTAAAATAAGGCTTTTTTGCTATTTTTGGACAAAAATGTACATTTTTGGCTCCTGTGCCCTAATATTAAAACCAAATGACCTGAAATTTGGTATGGGGATACATTGAACACATGCGTACAGAACGTCATTTACGCTTTTGACACACACGTCTGAAAAATTTTGTAAAATAAGGCTTTTTTGCTATTTTTGGACAAAAATGTACATTTTTGGCCCTTGTGCCCTAACATTACAACCAAATGATCTGAAATTTGGTATGGGTATACTATGGACACATGCACACAGAATGCCATGGACAGGTTTGACGTATACCATGTGAAAATTGTGTAAAATTGGGCTTTTTCGGTATTTTCGGACAAAAATTTACATTTTTGGCTCCTGTGCCCTAATTTTAAAACCAAATGACCTAGAATTTGGTATGGGGGATCATTGAACACATGCCCACAGAACATTATTCCAACCTTTGGCATGCAGCACTTTAAAATTGTGTAAAATCGGACTTTTTTGCTATTTTCAGACAAAAAATGTACGTTTTTGTCCCATGTCCTGATATTAAAACCAAATGACCTGATATTATGTACGGGGGATCCTTGGACACATACAAACAGAACGTTATTCACCTTGCTGGCGTACACCGCTTTCAAATTGTGTAAAATGGGACTTTAAAATGGGAAGGAAATGGCTGAAATATGCTGTATTTGCTCCGGAGCAAATGTCGGCCTTTCTAGTTGAATTTGAGTTAAATTTAAACCCCAGAACACGCCCGGAACACTGCTGACATCTCAAACATCATCCAAACACCAGCCAACCATGGCTGAACCTCCCGGTCCACACCCGAATGTTGTAACATTTTGAAACAATCGGCTGGCGCAGCCAAACAGTAACCGCCGTCGATGACCACCAGCCAACCATAGCTGACCTTGCTCCCGACCTGCTCCTAACCATGGTCGGGGGAGTTCAGCAGTGTTCGGGAGGCCATATTCACTCAAAGAGGGACTGGAGGATACGGGACTGGAGGATACAAGCTATGAAATACCTTACCTTCTCATAGTCGGAAGTTTTCATGTTGGTTCCAAAGAAAAGTCGTACCGGAACTTCTCTCTCCAGTAACTCATCCACGTCCATGTTCTTGATCCCCAGAGTCCGCACGGTCACCTCCTCCAAATCTGATTGAGAAACGAAGATAGATGACATGGTGAGACGATGCCTCCTCTTTCTTCGTTTGACCTACACTATATAAGTGATTACTGGAAAAGTAATGCAATTCACACCCATCCTAAAGTTAATTACCTCATTGAAAAAGGTTTTTGGTCTGCCTATGTACATGTGTACTGCAACAGAACTTTGTATCTTTTGCCCTGGACATTGTACTAATTTTTAAAAAAATTACTAAAGCTCTTAATATTTCATGGGCGTATTAGGGCTCCAAACTCCTGTTTTCAATTGAACCTTATCGCTAACTGGGCCGTGGTAAGCATGCTTCGTCTTAGATAGTCAAGAAAAGTTGTTACTTTCACGGGGTAAGGAAACTCACCGGAATTCTCTGCCAGCTGCTGGATACTGTGGATAAAGCTGACTGATCCGATCATGTCCTCCTGTAAGATAGACATGATACTGTCAAACTTGCCGGCCAACCGTTCCTGATGCAACTTCCTCCAGTCACAAGCCACATTGGAACTACTGTATGTCAAAAGCAGTAGAAGACGCGTACGAAATGCATTTTATCTCCAACTGCCCCTTTAATGATCAGAAAAGAAAATAGCTATTTAAAGAAGCCACCAAAACTTACCATATCTTTCAAACGTTTACTGACAAAACTACAACAATGTTAACCTCCTAAGATCCACTCATTGCAAAGAAAAATGGAACACTTCGTCTTCCACATGTTCCAAAAAGTCAAACCCAAAAAGTTTAGATTATATTCTGTAGCAATTTACAAAATAGTCACTTCTTCCACTTGTCTGTATGTTGTATACATTGTGTCATGTGTCATGCGAATAAACTTGACTATATTAACTATCAAAACAGTCCCGACCAATTTTAGCCTATCACCATATCATTGTTATCATTGGGTGGGCCGGCTACCCTCTCCTTGGAGCGAGGAGCTGAATTGTGAGGAGCTTACAATTGGTTATTGATGGGGCTAATTCGCAAGGGTCTGGAGCGGCTGCCATTCGGCGCTAACTCAGGTGACCTCAATACGACCCCAGGTGCGGCCATAAGACTGTAAGGTTTGAACCACTCACACCGGGAAGGACCCCTACTCTTTTTCATAGATATATGGTGGGTTGTTAAACGTGCGTGGGGTGTGGTCTCCCTGCAAACTCGGGACCTCCATTATACATGAATAATCCGGCCAGCCAACCACTCCTCCTTGGCAACCAATTTGCAGTCCCTTATGCTTGCATCGTTGCTGAGACTACGCTACCTTACATCAAAGGCATCACAGAACCACTGGAGAGGATTTTCAAGAAACACAACATCGCCACAGCAGTCAAGCCTAAGACCACGCTAAGAAACCTAGTAGTACATCCTAAAGACAAACGACACGACTCAGTGAAGACAGACTGTGTTTACAAAATACCTTGTCTCAGCTGCAACAAAGTTTACATTGGGGAAACGGGAAGGACATTCGGATGCAGGATGGAAGAGCATAGAAAGGAGGCAGAGAACATCAAGGTGGGAAGGTACACCAGAGCACAGAAGAAGGAAGCAGAGAAGGAAGAGAACTTAAACAAATCAGCAGTGACAGACCACATCATGATAAATAACTGTGTAATAGACTGGGATGGAGCCACAGTGATAGACAGAGAGGACAATAGAGTTACACGGTGGATTAAAGAAGCTGTATGGATTAGGAAATCTACTCCTGTCATAAACCGGGATGAGGGGGCATACAGACTCAGTCACGTTTGGGACCGCATTCTTAAGAAGTAAGAGTAGATGATTGACATGTAAAAAATCACTCGTTCAACATGTTGTTATCCGTAACTGTCTTAACAACTAATTTGTATATATCCTCTCCTGTACGTTTGGGACCGCATTGTAAATACAGTTCCCTAAACAGTGCAAGTGTACTTGTAGATATGTAAATACGTTTGGGAACGCATCTACAGCAGCGACACCTGTGCTACAGTGCATTGTGAACCAGTCAGAATTGCCCTGAAGAAGGTGACAGACGGTCACCGAAACGTCGGTTGAATAAAACACTTGGTTGTGTAGAAAGAGTCTCTTTATTCTATGATGTATGATATTATTGGTTATTCTACTTGAGAATTCGTCTGAAGCAACCCCCCCCCTTCTACAGCAATAGTGCAGCTTTGCTACGTAATTTGTCATAACAAGTCAGTATGAATTTTGGTTTAAGTACAATTTCATCTTCTCATCTTTTTTTTGCAGAGGATCAGTACAATCTAATCTTCCTCTGCTCTAGAGAGTTTTTTCTTACCTGGTTTACTCGGTTGACATTTGAAGCCTCCACAACCTCTTCATACAAAATGTCCCCAAAGTCGTTGGCTACGTTGTGGACAGCTGCCGCCACAACCAGGGGACCCGCTACCACAAGGTCATCGGCGTCGTACTATAGTCAAAACAAAGTTGTTACTCACTCACTCACTCACTCAATCCTCTTCTGAACCTAGTGGTTCTTGAGGCGACAGGAAGGATTTCCATCTGGCCCTATCTGCAGCTGCATCCGGGGCTGTGTCCAGAGTCAGCCCCCTCTCTTTTAGATCTCTCTGTATTGTTCTTCTCCATGTCTCTTTCGGACGCCCTCTGTTTCTTTTTCCTGTTGGCTTCCATTTTAGCGCACCTCTAGTTATTGAGTCTAGGGGCATGCGGCAGACGTGGCCAAGCCAGGCCCATCTGCGCGCTGCAATGGTTTTCTCCAGGGTCGCCATTCCTGTTCTACTGAGAAGGTCCTCGTTTGAGATGGTGTTTGGCCAGAATATCCTTAATATGCGTCTTAGGCATTTGTTCTGGAACACCTCAAGCTTGTGCCTAATAGTGGCTGTGGTTTTCCATGTTGACAGACTGTAATAACTGGAGGGGGATTACCCTACTATCAGTCACAAGTAAAGTTTTTAGCCGTATTATCCTTCAGCGGATCAAAAATGCCGTGGACAACATACTAAGGCCAGAACAGGCAGGGTTCCGAAAAGGGCGCTCTTGCACTGATCTTTGTAAAAAGAAACAAAGTTGTTACCTCCATAAAAAATGGAGGTGTTGTTTTTGGTCTGTCCGTCTGTGTGTCTGTGTTTCCGCATAATTGTGGTCAGCATAACTTATGAAAGCATTATAGATTGTCATCATATTTAGTATGTGGTTAGATCATAGAAAGACAATGGTCAAGGTGAAATATGGGCCTCCTTGTTTATACGAGCAGATTATTCAACTCTTACTTTTAATTTGGTTTTCAAAATACATTCTACAAAATGAGAAAGGCACACATAAGTGGCACACATGTGTACCAACAGAGCTAAAATTTAAAATCGAGAATAAATGGTCTACGATAACAAAAATGGAAATATTGAGAACCCCTCGAAAAAAAGCTTTAAAATCGAAAAGACAAAATTTCACTTCCAAATATGTTACTTTAAATTATAAGTCTTATCGACCTAGTCTTTTATAATAACATCTTCTAGTTGTTAAAAGTAGGACGCAAAGGAATGAAACTGTAGCTATGAATAACGATATTTGAATATGTGCCAAAAAAAATTTGCCAAAAGAAATAATATGACAAACTGGACATCGGTCGTTTAATTGAATCTACAAAATTTGATATGAGGAAGTTTTCGGTTACGCCCAGTGGCTGACCAGCAGAGCCTAGTAGAAACCAGCTCTTAGTATCGTTCCTAAAATTTCTAGAGATTGTTAAAGAGATATAGATTGAACTGAAAAAGAACATTTTCCCATTTTCCGTATGAAATAATTCCACATGTTAGTGTACTGCATGTTCTAATGCCCCCCCCCCCCACCAAACCACCCCCCTTGTCTTTTTAATCTCACAGTGGGCATTTTCTCTTAAGTTGACAAAATTTATATCAAAGTTATTCTATAGCTCACTTACCTTTATGATGTTGTGGTGATGTTGGTTGGTAGCTAGTATCAGGTTACAAAGTCCAGTGGATTCGGTAGGGCTGAAGACTTTGACCATTCGGTGGATGTATAACTGCAGATCAAAAAGACGGGATTGAAACGTTGTCAAATCAGTACAACCAAAGCATAGTACTTTGCAACCATACAAGCTCGATGGTGTAATATTTTGAAAAATCTGTAGATAGATATCAACAGTAGAAAACACGTTCTATGATCTCATGAATTATTCAAAGTTTCTTTCATCGTGTCGTGTTTGATTGTAGTTATACAAATAAGGTTTTAATTAGCATAGATCCATTTGCAGATGCCTTGCCAAAACATAAAGTCATACCTCATTTGCCGTCAAAGGCGGACTACTCGTTGTTTCTGTGTTTCCACGAACGGTTGCGTTTTGAACAACGAGACTGCGAAGCTCGGAGTCTGTTGGGATCTGGTTCTTCCGCTACAAAGGGTAAAATCATGGACATATGGTTAGGTATAGAAAACGTACAGCACAGAGCACGAGGTCTTTAGAAGTAAGTGCAAGTCAGAAGACATAACGGAGGCTGACATCACCTTATTAGCTATATCTAACTTTTCAGTCGCCCGCTTTGGGTACATGGTTCGCTTGGTTGCCTGGAAGACGACTTCATCGCGCTGATTGACCAGGATGTGAGAGCTGGTTACTACGGAGTATTGTCCGCTACGTCCTGCCTGCTCCACGCTGTCGAGAGAGAAGTAAGCTCTGATGGTGTCTCCTTGAGTTATAGGCCTCACCTGCACGGCATTAGAAGTGCTGAGATGAAATCGAGCGACTTCGGAAGACCTGTCATGAAAGGAACAAAGGAAATAAAAATTTCAACATAGCATGGTGCAAATTGCATGTACAATTGCATGACCACCTGGCTGATTTGTTTGTTTCCTTGAATGGATAGTAAGTCCTATCTAGCCGGCTGAGGCTTCTGTTAAAATGAACAAAAGATGTAAGTTTGAATAAAGAAATGTATGGATAGCTAGAGGGCATTTTGTTTTAATGTAGGTAAAGCAGGTGTTAAGAAAATGACACTGAATGATTATGATTGAATGCTAATATCGCTGCTACTCTTATACAGTCGCCTGTCTCCCCTTGTAAGTCAACTATAAGACCGGCTTACTTTGACACAGCCAAAGACAGCACCAATGTCGCAAGTAGATGGAAGGGAGGCTGGATTCCCGGAAGGCCCATCTCCCTTGCTGTCAGGTCAGAACTGTTCAGACTCCGAGCGTTGAGAAACGAAACGTTCCAGGCAGCCCGCCATGACGAGTCCAAAGTCACAGGAAGGATGCCGGGGGTCCATCCCCCTCCTTTTATGGAGTTGGCTGTGAGTCCGCCTTTCTGCTGCCGTGGAATAACGGTGCCCAAATCTTCAGGTGTCTCGAACAGTCTGCCGTTTGTGCGGACGGATGATTTCAATGCCTGGATCTTGCTGTGCGTCTCCATGATGTGAGTGGCGCTGGGAAGATGAGGAGGTCCAATGAACTGCCTGTACTCCTGAGCTGATCGCTGATAGATTCTTACTCCTGCCGTGACTTGTTCGGCCCACTCTATCTCTTTTCGCGTAGGGCTATAGAGCTGGTTTACAAACGGCACCAGCGATGAATGCAATACCATCATTCCTGTGGAAAGTTTAAACATGGACCGATCAGTGGAATGAGGTCGCTGGCAAACGCTTTAGCATTTTATTGGAGACGAGAATTATTTGAAAACGTTTCCTAGGCCATGTTGATTTGGTTATATGAATGACATCCTCTGGGAACCCCAAAATTGATGCGAGCGTACGAATAAAAAAAAGTTTGGCCCAAAAAAGGCTGTCTTCGTTTTGAAATCTAAGTGGTCAGGAAGATTGAGCAAAAGTCTAAACACACAAAGTAGGGTATACCGAACAATAGATCTTTAATTTTTGTTCTTTCACATCTTCTTCTTAGACTTTGGAATTTACTTTGGCATTCTAGGTTTCCGTTTTTCGATTTTGTTTGCAGTTTACAGCACATATTTGCTCATTTTGCTGATGCTTTGTTCGATTTACAGTATGGTTGATTTCTTTTTGCGCGCGGATTTCATCTATGTAATCAAATCAACATGGCATTTTTACAGAAAAAAAGAATCGTGGAGATGAAGAGCAAAAGCTGAATAATTCTAAAGGCATACTTTTCTTATAAATAAAAATCAACCCATTTAAAGACAAATTCATGAACTCATCAACAGATCAGTGGCCAAAGAAGGGAGAAAAGGGTTAAGCGCCAAACTTAAGCTGCAAATCATGTGTCGATGTTTAGCATGACAACGAGTTTGCGTTTGAAAACAGTATAACTGGCCTGCTTCTAGCCTATCATACGAAGACACACTCACACAAACACACACGTGCACACACACACACACACACACACACACACACATACACACACACACACAAACACACAAACACACACACATACACGCACTCATAAATGCGCATACATAATACCATCAAATCCAAGTGTTTTTCCAAGTGTGACGTCACGTTCCAGACGTGGAAAGTTGTCCAGATAGCTCACACCGTCAAGCGCTGGGATTCCGGCCGCTCTAGCAGCGTGCACAATTTGGTGTAGAAAAGAATATCCAATAGGACTGTTCAGAGGAGGCCTCCGGAAACAAGCAGCGAGGTCTGCCCTCCCAACTACAAGAGCCGACATACGTGGGGATGCCTGTAAAGGTACATGGTGTTTATAAGTCTCTTCTTCATGTACATTTTGTAGACTTCAATAGTCATCTGGTCAGCTTGTCCTGCATATGTTGTTTAATGTTTGGCAGGTCGATTAACTGCATATATATAATTTCTGTATAAAATCAAGCCGAGCCAACATAACTTCAAAAGAAAAATAAATTTCAAAATAAAAAATGAGTTCGTTTATTTACAAATTACCTTTGCAATGGCCGGGGCGTGCCACAGCGCTTCTAAAGTCTCTATTGTCGCTATGATCTTGCAGTGGCCGGGAAGCAGGTTTTTCTTCTTCTCTTCTTCTGAGAGAGCTTCATCGATTTTCCTGATGTCATCAGAAGAGGCAATTTTGGGTACAATGAAGCCCGTCAGGTCGGGTTGACAGAGGGCGTCTGCTTCCCTTCTGGTGACGTCTTCTGTCATGTCACTTAGCCGCACGTACACAGTCTGTCCGCGGAACATCCTGCTCCTCAGCGCCTCAGCATACAGCTTCAGGGCAGACTCTTTCCTTTCGTTCGGTACCCCATCTTCCAGATCCAGTACGTAGGCGTCAGCCCTGGCCTCGCTAAACTTATGAAGGCATTCAGGCGTATTCTTCAGGAAAAGCACAGATCTCATGAGCGGAGAGGCTGCCGATGACCGCTCCCTGCAGAGGGACAGCCAGCCGCTAGGTGGCGTTGCCCAGGGACTTGCCGTCATCATCATCTTAAGCTTGCGGACACGATTCTGCTGCATCAGTCTTGAAATAAACGTCGCCATTTTGGTACAAGAACTGTGGCAATCGAGAAGAAGACAAGTAGCTGATGAAATATGATATCGATAACGCAAAGGAGTCACTGACTTGCGGTCAATTGCTCTAAGGACGGCGCACGTAGCATGCACTTTCCGCGCACATGGTGATTGCGTGTTCGATGCTTGTAATATATACTCCGCACTTGGCTAAAGTGTAGTTCGCGGCCCCAATGCTAGCATTTTGCGAGCGAGGAACGCGTCGTTAGTCGATAGCCTATTTCACGTTCAGCAACGTAAATGCGTTCTTACTACATTGCATTTCGTCAGTACGTCAGGAACCTACAAAATACGTCGTAGTCATGTACGTCGTGTTTCCTGAAAATACGCGGATGGCTAAAACTACGTCGTTTATTTTCCTCAAAATACGCGGAGGGCTAAAACTACGCGAATGGCTAAACTACGTCGTATTTGAAATACGTCGATGGCTAAACTACGTCGAAAAAATACGTCGAAAAAAAATGGGATGGGATCCGCACTTCCCCAGTTCACCTGTTCAATGACCACGCAGAACACGCAGAACACGCAGGACACCTTGCACAACCGTGTGAGTGACGTACTTCCTCCCTGCTCTTGCCAGTCCTTCCCCACGTTTTTAGAAAAACGTGGCCTCCCAAAAAAACTTACTGACAAAAAACACGTACGGCGGGTTGTGACCGTCGCCTAAATGATAACAGATGCTGTGTAACAAACAGTTAAGTGACCCCTTTGCACGCCTGCGTTCTGTCGACAACCTAATTTTATCAGAACTAGACACCCCTATCTTGAACCTCTTGTCTGAATGGTAAAATCCGGCATACTCTTTAACAACAGCCAATCCCATAAATCGTAACCCACTGTCCAGAGGGCGTCCAAATATTTTATTTCGACACTAGAAAACACAGCATGATTTAAAAAAAAAGATTCGTATCATCTGGACCCCAATAGCAAATCATAAACCGAGACGGGAAGAAATCCGTCCAGTCCACCGTGAGTTACAGCTGCAAACACACAAACATCGACCAAGAACATAACCTTCCGTGGGAGGATATCTACAATTCTAAAACCCTAGTATCTGTATAAAAAAAATTAAAAAACAAACCCTGGGAGTATTTGCCCACTCTACCTCTAAAGCCGAATTTAAGGTCATCTGGCTCAAAAATGAATAAATTTATTCCACGTAACAAAATGGCATGAGAAGAAGAAGCATAAACATGAGTAAAAACAATACACATAATTCAAGCAAAAATGTTGCTACTCACTGCACGGCTTTACGTCCGTTGTTCCCTGTCATGCAAGGGTTGGACGTCGTGGGGTGTCGTTTTGGTCTAATGGCTGCTCTCCAGCTGCCTCTGTCAAGCGGGTTGGCCTTCTGCAGTTTCAAGGTTTTAATATCTTCCCTAATACTGTCTGACCATCTCTTCTTTGGGCGACCACGCGGGTTCTGGCCCTCTACGGGCATTGTCATGACCTTCCTTGGCCAGTTCTGCGGGTCCATCCTTTGCACGTGACCGTACCAGCGAAGTCTGTTGTAGCGCAAGATCTCTTGTATGCTGCTTATGCCTAGCCTACACCTAAGCTGCTCACTTGGCACTCTATCAGCCAGTCTACTGGAGCATATCCATCTAATCATGGCGTTGTCACACCTGACTAACCTTCTAATGTCCTCCGTGGACGCTGCCCAAGTCTCAGACGCATAAAGCATTACGCTTCTAACACAGGAGTTAAAAACATGACCGCGGTTTGAGAAAGGAATGCTACGATCTGCAAGTATGGGAAGGAGCTCGTGGAAGCTCTTCCAAGCCGACTTAATCCTGGCTGTTACGGCGTCTGTGCAGCCCCCAGACTGACCAATCATATCACCCAAGTAACAGAAAGTAGGGACCACCTTAAAGGTTTCACCAACGACAGTGACTTCCTCTGTAGGGGGCCCCGCATGCCCTTTTCCGTAGAGCGTAATCGGCCGTTTTAATTTTACGTAGAGCGTAGATGGACCGCTCTAATTCAACGTAGAGCGTAATCGGCTCATTTTCCGTAGAGCGTAATTTGCCGTTTAATTCTACGTAATGCGTTGTAGTGCCCCGGAATTTACAATAGAACGTAATCGAGAGATTTCCTGAATTCAGCGTAATACGTAGCCGGCTCTCAAAATTTAGCGTAGAGCGTTGTCGGGACCCCCCCCCCCCCCATGCGGGCCCCCCTGTAGGTTGTACAGGGGAGGGTGGGTTGCTGTAACATCGCCTGCAGATGAAGTTAGGGTCTACTGTCAGTTTCCCTTTGATACTAGTGCATCTCTTGTGTATCCAATGACGGCAGTGGGGACAGAATATTGAGTTTCCGCCTACACCCTTTCGGCAGACGCCACATGGGAACTTCCCTGACTCCTTAACTGGTCTAGTGTCAATGTGCTTGCAATGTACCACCATAGTTTTCCCCGAGTTTACCCGCAATCCATGTGAGCTGAGGTTGTTTTTCCAGGGGCAGAACCTCTCAGCTAACAGCTTGAGGGTTTCTGCTGCAAGTCGTCGGCGTACAACATTTCCCATGGGCAACCTGTTCTAAACCCTCTTGATAGGGCCTCCATCACGATAATGAATAAGAGAGGGCTAAGCACTGAGCCTTGGTGGACTCCGACCTTGACGTCAAACTCTGAGCTATAACTTCCATTTATGCGAACACTTGACCTAGCATGACAGTACATGGACTGCACAACCCTGACTAGCCATTCCTGTACCCCTAGCTTTCTCATTGCCCACCACAACACCTCTCTGGGCACACGATCGAAGGCTTTTTCCAGATCAACAAACATGAAGTACAAGTCTTTTCTCTTTGAGAGAAACTTCTCTTGCAGCTGCCGTAGTGTGAAAATTGCATCTGTAGTGCCTCTCCCTGGCGTAAAGCCAAACTGCGTGGAATCAATGTGAACCTGTTCTCTAATCATGGGTTCGAGCACCCTCTCAACTACTTTGAGTACTTGGTCGAGAAGTTTCAGACCACGGTAGTTTCCTCTCTCTAGTGGGTCCCCCTTACCCTTATAGCAGTTGATGATGTAGGACAGATTCCAGTCATTTGGTATTCTCTCTTCCTTAATGATGGCATTTGTGAGGAAAGCAATCTGGTCAGCCATGAACTCACCCCCAGCTTGTAACATTTCAGCCACTATGCCTGAGGGACCTGCAGCTTTACCTCTTTTCATAGCATATATTGCTTTAGATGTCCTGGACTTGTCAATTTTGGGAGGAGGGCCATACACAGGTAAAGCTTCATCAAGGACCTCTGGGTTCCATGGGAACTCAACATTTAAGATTCTATCATAGTGACATTTCCATGCGGACAGTTTGTCGGCTTCTGTGAAGGCAATACTGCCGTCATCCTGCTTAATGCATTTTTCACCGGTCACATCCTGGTTTTCAGACTTCGTACTACGTGCAAGTTTGAATATTTGATTTTTCATGTCATTTGTTGTGATGTTACTGAAATGGGCAACTTTGGCGCTCTTTTTGGCATAGTAGATTTCTGACTTGGCTGCCCGCTTTGCTGCGAGATAAGGTTCTTTACTCCCACCTTTCTGCCACACTTTAAACAGTCTACGTTTTTCTTTCACCACTTCCTCTACTGTTTCATCCCACCACCAGGTTTCATTGTGCTTCCTGGGCCCACCTTTGGTATACCCACAGGTTTTTTCACAAGCACTCAGAAGTCCTGACTTTACAGAAGACCAAATACCCTCTACACTAAACCACACGAATAATCAAAAGCTGGCATTGTGAATTTGCAGCAGTACATAACGACTTTTACAACAAGCCGAGCAATTAGCCGTCACATGCTGGCCCTTTGGGGCATTATGAGTCGGCACTGCACTCAGAGTACTGGAGTTCCGTGGAGCCTCGGCAGCTGGATGCCATTCTCCTTAGTTACTGCCGGCTCCCTATTGGGGCTAATTACATGTACATGTAACATGGACTACGGAGGATGGCACCCAGGCCAGAACCTCTTCGGACGTGATTTTTTTTAGAACAGGCGAAAATCAATGTGCGTGCCTATGTCATCCTCATAATTAAATCGATGTGGCCTAATTGCCTAGAACGTTTTCAGAGATTTAGAAATTGTACAGTGAATCAATCATTAGACAAAGCCGACGCGCCCATTTCTATTAGAAACAAACTCTTCGACACATGCGTCAAACCCATTATTCTCTACGGTTCTGAAATATGGGGTTCGTTCAAAAGTTCCAATTCCTGTCCAATTGAATCTATTCACTTGAAATTTTGTAAACAATCATTACGTGTTCCAAGATCATCTTGCAGCCTGGCTGCAAGGGCAGAATTAGGGAGATACCCCATGCAAGTAGAGGCCTCCCTAAACGCCATAAAACATTTTCTCAGACTTCGCCTGAACGTGCCAGTCGACAGTTTTCAAGCAGACGCTTTCTCCTGCCAGTTAGAATTAGAGAAATCTGGAGTTAAATGTTGGGCGACAGGATTGCGCAAGTCCTTACAAGAGTGCGGGTTCGCTTCCTTAGGCCATAGCAAGTAAATTTTATGGATGACATCCTCCGGAGACTCCAAAATTAATGCGAGAGGGCGAAAAAAAAAACAAGGCAGGCCAAAAAAAACAAGATTCCTACATTTTCAGATTTTGAGATCGTAAACCTCGTTGAATAAGAATTTAGGCGGTAAAACATGATATCATACCCAACAGGTCTTCTGTCGCTGTATTCAACAGTGTTACCTGTCCTTGCAGATGTGTCTTTATTAAATAGAACAATAAAAGAGCTTGCTGTACCATCTTCAAGGTAGATACTACACTGGATATTCATTTGTAATGGAAGACCCTGGACTGTCAACACTTGCCATCAAACACGAGGAATTGCGCCTCAAGTTTGCTGGATCCCTGGTGGTCTCTGAGTTTAGAGACTGGCTACCAGGCAGAACACAGGGCTCAATCACTGACAGAGTGACGCATAAACCGAACTGTCTGGAAGCCATACTCTACCTATATTGTGCCAACTGTTACAACACCGACTTGTCTCTGAAAAAAGAAGTGACTAAATAAAATTTTCAATTATTGTACAAATGGTTTTGATTCAGTGGCAACATCACATATAAAATGAATAAAATACAACATTGTATCAAAGTAGAAATAAAAGAATAAATCAGAGCCCTGTCTTGCAGATGGACGTTCATAACATATTTGCCCTTTTTTGGCATGTTGACCACCGTCGCAGGGCAACAAAATTTCTTGTTTTTTTTTTCTGAAATCAGGGAAAATCAATGCGCGCGAGGATGTAATCCATAAAATTTACTTGCTGTGGCCTTATGGCATTTTCAAATTCCACATAATACAAATACGTTTCAAATTGTCAGTTCTATAGGCCAAAGGTTAAAAGACATATACTTTCAAAGGTTCCTCAAAGAAATACATAATGACAACAAAGGCGGAGCTGCCAAAAAAAAGTTAAGATCATATGGACTGTTTAAAACTACATATAACTAGAGTTCCACGACCTCATACCTTCGCCAAATGAGATTACCCTTTATGACTGGCAAATTATAGATTCCCCCCTAATTATGCAAATAAGAGCCTCATTTGCATGAATTACATCATTTGATCATATTCTCATCCCAATGACAGTGTTATCTTAACAAAGAAGGTAATTCTAGCATTTCCTCATAAATTATGCAAATGAGGTGTTGATTTGAATAAGTTATGTTGAATGATGTTCACCTCCAGTCAAATTCGAAATGCGCAAGTATGAAATTGCCAACATCAACCACTATGGAATCATAGTATTTTCTCATTAATTATGCAAATTAGGTCTTCATTTACATAATTAACATATGGCGATATTCCTCTCATTCTTAATTACACATGTCACAAGGTATAATAGTCCTATCATGGAAGGTAGCTGAATTATAGAATTTCCTTATTAATTATGCAAATTAGATCGTAATTTGCATATTTGTCATTTAATTATGTCAAGCATCACTTAAGCTACCTACATACCAAATATCAAGACGATCCGTCGAACGGTTATTGAGTTATCCTACTTTAAACATTTTCATACAAATGCTTCTGCAGTTCCACAGCCGCTAGGGGGCCCAAACTTACGTCACTTCTTCCCGAGCACAAGAGCTACCTACCATCCAAAAATCATCACCCTAGCATGTCCAGATCATGAGATATCAAAACCGGAAGTTCCGCTGCAGTACCATAACAAGCCGCCAGGGGGCCCAACATCTAATCATTTCCAGGTCTCATCAAGACCTACCCACCTACCAAGTATCAAGATAATCCATCCAAGCCTTCTCAAGTTATGCTGTTGACACACACACACACACACACACACACACACACACAGACACACAGACACACCGCCACAAAAACATAACCTTCTTGGCGAAGGTAATAAAGAAGAATATCTAAGTAATGAAAATATGAAGGTCAGGAATGCTGTCACAAGACTAAGGATCAGCTGCCACAAACTACATATTGAAACTGGAAGACATATTCGCACCCCTCTGGAACAAAGATTATGTAATTATTGTAATTTGAATAGAATAGAGGATGAATGCCACTTTGTTCTAGAATGTAGATTGTATAGTAAAGAGAGAAATGAACTGTATAGGTTTGTAAAAAAGCTATTTCCCTACTTCATACACTTTAGCACTGTAGAAAAGTTCATATTCCTAATGCAACTAGACAATCGAAAAACAAATCTCTTCCTTCATCTCTACTATAAGTGAAAAGCGAGGAGAAGTTGAATTTATCTAATGATAGTTAGTTTTATTTTGTATCTGTTAGCTGTATCTGTTCATCATGTTTTGTTGTGACCTGTACTTAGCCCAGTGTGGCAAAAATGTGCAATAAAGGTCGTCATTCATTCAATACTCCCACCTGTGAAGCAAAAATGGAGACGGCAATAGCAGAGTTCTTTCCGTTCTGATCCGACACGGATTCACGTGAAATGTAGTCTGTATGCAATCTTGTCTAACTTGTTTTTTTACTCAATTTAATGGCTCATCATGCGCATGTGTGAAGTGAAGACAAGACATGCCTAATAGTAATTCCCTAATATATTATCAGCACTTCCCCAGTTTACCTGACACTCGAAAACACAGACACAAGGTTAAAGAAAGTGAATTTCTGTTGTTCTTCTAGCTAGAGAGATATCCTTCATTCCCATACAGGGTGTTTTTTCTTTAGAATTATTTCCTGAAAGAGACGGTCGCTAGACTTGAGGGTGTGCAGAATCGAAGTAAGACCCAAAATAAACTGGGGTGTGCCCCCTTCATATTTGAAGCGTTTGAAATAGCCCAAAATAAACAAGCTCTGGGAGGCAGAGTTCCGTGGAGCTTCGGCAGCTGGGTGCCATCCTCCGTACATGTACCATGGACTACGGAGGTGGCACCCAGGCCAAAGCTTCTCGGAGGTGATTTTTTTTAACAAGCGAAAATCAATGCGCGTGCGGATGTCATCCTTATAATTAAATCAGTGTCGCCTAATTGCCTAGAACGTTTTCAGGGATTTAGAAATTGTACAGTGAAATACTCCCACCTGTGAAGCAAAAATGGAGACGGCAATGACAGAGTTCTTTCCGTTCTAATCCGGCACGGATTCACGTGAAATGTAGTCTGTATGTTGTCTAACTTGTTTTTTTGCTCAATTTTATGGCTCATCATGCGCATGTGTGAAGTGAAGACAAGACATGGCTAATTCCCTGATATATTCTCAGCACTTCCCCAGTTTACCTGACACTCGAAAACACAGACACAATTATAAAAAAAAAACAATTCGTATCATCTGGACCCCAATAGCAAATCTTATACCGAGACCCGAAGAAATCCGTCCAGCCCACCGTGAGTTACAGCTGCTTACATACAAACATCGACCAAGAACATACCCTTCCGCGAAATGATGTCTCCTTCCCCGTAGCTAACAATTCTAAAAGCCTACTAGTAGCTAGTCTGTATGAAGAAAATGAAAAAAAAACACCTGGGAGTATTTGCCCACTCTACCTCCATATGCCGAATTTCAGGTCATTTGACTCAAAAATGAATAAATTGAATCCATGCATGTATCAAAATGGCATGAGAAGAAGAACAAACATTAGTAAAAACAATACTCTTAATTCCTGCCAAAAAATTCTGCTAAACCACAGGAATAAAAAGCTGGTATTGTTAATTCGCGGTAGTACATAACGACTTTAACGACAAGCGTGTTCTAAAATCTCCCCCCATGAAAGTCTGTTACCCAGGCAAATTTGGCATGTGGGGGCGTGGCCTAGAAACTACGAAGGCCCACAGCGATAAAGTTAGGTGCCATGCTATTTTTTTTCAGAATGATATGTTCAAATCTAATCACATCAAGGGAATTTTCTGGTACGTCAAAGAAAGCAAGCCATACATACCACTTCGAAAGTTCTGATCAAAACCTACAGAAGATAGCCTGACACCACATTATGTCGCTTTGGGCCTTCGTGGTTTCTAGGCCGCGCCCCCACATGCCAAATATGGCGGGGGGGGGGGGGCTGATTTCCACGAGGGCCCCAAAATGTTAGAAAACCGGCACCTGCTGGCCTTTTGGGGATTTATGAGTCGGCACTGCACTGAGTACTGGAGTTCATTGGAGCTTCGGCAGCTGGGTGCCATTCTCCTTAGTTATCGCCGGTGTTTAGGAAATATGTTTCTCCCCGGGAAAATCGCCCCCTCCTGCCATTGGTTCTACAAGTCTTCCTATTTACCACTTTAATCTATTTTTCAACTTGGACTCACGCAACGCACTCTATTAACGCAAATCGGAATATTCATGGCATCCGTATACCATTGGTATGAAGAATAAAATACAGTTGGTTTGGTAGACAGATAGGGCATTCGACATAGAACATTGTAGACTCTTTTCTTGATCCAATTAAAACTTGTTTTTCATCATGAAGATACAAGCCACACTCTCTTAACACAAACAAGTATGTTTCAGAGAAAAAACGAATTGGCACTTGTAAAAAGGTGTACTCGGGATTTCAGTCCACTCGGTGAAATGTCAATAAGTCTTCCCATTTACCACTTTAATCTATTTTTCAACTTGGACTCACGCAACACACTCTATTAACGCAAATCGGAATATTCATGGCATCCGTATACCACTGGTATGAAGAATAAAACACAGTTGGTTTGGCCTAAGTAGGAATTGTAGGAAAGGGCCCGGGGCCGGGGACACATATTCCAGGGGTAGCCGGGATTTTGTCCACTCAGTGAAAAGTCAACAAGTCGTCCTATTTTCATCTTAGAAGCTTGCTTTTAAACTTGAACTCACTAAACGCACCGTGTTATTATAAATTCGAATACTTTATAGCAAGAAATCAGAAGAAAACCAAGTTCCGTTCGGTCTATGTATGAATTGTGGGACTTTCCGTCCCCTTAGCGGAAATTCAATATGTCTTCCTATTTACCACTTTGAAGCTAATTTTCCAACTTGAAATTACAAAACGCACACCCTTAATGCACACTCTAATATTTTACAGCATGGTACAATAAAAAACAATGCTTTGTTTGGCCGATGCAGGAAGTGTAAGAAGGGGGACGGACGCATATTCCAGGGGTACAATGTAGCTGGGATTTTCCGTCCCCTCACTGGAAAGTCAAGAAGCTTTGAACTCACTCATAAAATGAAGTATCTTAACTTAAAGGTAAACTGAACTGTACCATACGACGAAATAAAAAGAACACAAGGTCAGTTCTGTCTTTGTAGAAATTGTGGGAAGGGTGACACATATTCCTTGGGTAGCCGGGATTTTCCGTCCCCTCAGCGGGAAGTCAAGAAATCGGGGGCAAGCTCACGGTATTGTCAGGTTAAGAACACCTTTGAAAGATACGCCCCCCGAAAAGTCACTAGGCAGCTTCTGTCACATCATTTAGATTGGGTACTTATGTGACCAAAGGCCGATTATACTGTCTGAGGTATGAGTCCCGCCTTAAAGTCACCACTACACAAAAGACTTCTGACAAATTGTTCGGGGTGTAAATGTCACCAAATGACTACGTCACCAGACACTGTATCGGGCAAGTACTGCACAAGTCAATTGCTATGTATGATTTAAGATATATATCAGCAAATATCCCTTCCTGCAATTTCTGTACAGTTAACATTTCTGAATAGCAGACGCGTTTGTGAGCAAAATTACAAATGTCACACCTGAATGACCTGTGTGCCCACAGGCCAGTGGGCCAGTGGCCAGTAGGTCGTTGACCTACCGGCACAACCAAATAAAAACGAAAAAAGGCCCATTCCACTTTCCCACAAAGCATAAGAGTCCCAACCTACACCACTTCATCTATATCTCAAAACCTATCTACCATACAAAAATCTAGACAATTGCCCAAACAGAACTTGAAATACAGACAAAAAGACGAACAAACACAAAAGGTCCACTACGGGGACGTATAGACCCCCACGAATCTCATGTTCGAGCTTAACCTTGGTGTTTACAACAGTAACATGCCTACCAAAATACATGAACATCCATCCACATATACACGAGTTATCCTGCTAACAAAGACAAATACAAAATGTCCCCTGCAGTGACGAAGGGACCCCCACGAGGGGGGGCGTCGTCAAGATAATGCACAAAGGGACATTCGACTATCTGGGTCTCTTTATGCCACATATCTGTCATGATTCGGAGAGTAAGAATGTAAAATGTATTATGTGCATGGTGCCATACTTCAAGTCTACCCCAATTCAAAGGGACGTTTGTATAGCAGTGACTTGAGATTTGAAAAAGCTACCTGCCTCAATGCACAACGCGAAAGTGTATTGTGCATTGAGACAGGTAGCTTCTTCAAGCCTCAATGCAAGCCTCAATGTCTTCCTTAAAGAAGCTACCTGCCTCATGATCAATGCACAATGAACTTTCGTGTGCATGCACATTTACACAGGGGAAGTCTGTATCGGAGGACAGCTGTATCAGCCGCGCTCGTAGAAACGAATACTGCCGCTAGAAAGTTTGTGCAGGAGGCTAAGATTGTTCGATAATTAAGACTATTAGATTGTCGAGGGGAAGAAATGTAGATAAAAAAAGGCTGGCCGCCATGACAGAAGAAGATATTTACAGTGTACATACCAAACTCCAAGTTTATACGCCGCTAGCAATAGGTCTCACAGCATGTCTGTATTTACACCCACGTAGATATTCCTAAACTGTCTTCTGTATAAAAGTCACCACAGAAATGTCCTACCTTGGTAAAAAGGAGAGGGGGCAAGATCAAGGTGTTGTCAGGTAAAAACCAATTTTGAAAGATAGGCCCCCCAAAAGTTACCAAACCGGTTCTGTCACATGATTTTGGTAGATAATCTCCAAGCAGATTCAGTGGGGCAAGGGGACTTTATATTGGCCGTCTGTATCCATTTGCTAGCCTCTACCAGGCTTCGGGAACCGGAAACTATTTATGACACCGTTGAGAATGGTAGTCTAAATCTTATCAATCTTTATGCCTTTGCCCTTACGGGGTACCGGTACACCGGCCCGGGGATGTGGAAGTAGGCGGCGTACACAGACAGGCCGACCGCCGCGACCAACAGGCACACAGCCCCGAAACCCAGAACCTCTTTCAGCTGCCGAGACAGCACGGATAGCACACCCATGGTCATGGCTTCAGAGCGAGAAACCTACACAAACAAGAATTCGGAGACCTCATATCTCCATGAAATAAGGTTTCCTCAAGACAAATAACATATTTGATGTGAAAGTCCAATCCTTTGGCAATGTTTCATTTCAATATGTTATCATGAATTATGCAAATGACCTTCATATTAACATAATATATGCATGGTGTTGTAAACTATTAACTAACTTTCACAAGTATGAAATTCCCATCATTACATTAAGAAATCAGAATCTTTAGATCAATTATGCAAATGAGGTCCATATTTGCATAATCGATATCTGTTATTATTCTACCTGCGACAGATTATACACATTACATGTATTAAAGTCCTATTATGTAAAACACTGGAATAACAGAATTTCCTCATTAATTATGCAAATTAAGTCTTCATTTGCATAATTTGTATCTAATTATGTACATCTCTGTGTAAGCTACCCACATGCCAAAAATCATGATAATACGTTGCTCCTTTCTGGACTTATCTGCTCTTAAAAATTTCGCCACCCACCCCCCTGCAGTTCCAGAACAAGCTGCTAGGAGGACCAAACCCACACCACTTATTCCTGACAGGAAAAGCTATCTGCCACCAAAAAATCAAGACCATAGCATGTTCAGGACAAAAGATATAAAAAAAACGGAAGTTCTGCTGCAGTACCAAGGTCAACCACCAGGAGGCCCAGATTTGACCTTGACCTTTGTCTTCCTAAGACCTACCTACATACCAAATATCGTCACCATCCATAAAGGCGTTCTTAAGTTATGCTCACCAGTAATTGGCGGAAACACACACACAGACACACACACAGACACACACACAGACACACACACAGACAGATAGACCCAAAACAATATCTCCATTTTTCATGGAGATAATTATGGCGAAGGCATAGAGTCAGGAAACGGTGTGTGCCTAAGACTAAGGAGGTTAAACGCTCTTGGTGAAACTGCTTACTCATGTTCATATTTAGAACACCTGTCAATGCCACGGGTTTGAAGGGGTCATGATATTAGGTTTCGTTCCAGTGTATTACTCCGAGTGGGAGTAAGTTATAAATGCCATAACTGTTAAGAATGTATTTTTGATACTTTTTATTTTCTGGTCATTCCTGTGTGACTTCCGGCAGATGAGCATCATAGTTGTGTCAACCAGGTTGCGGGAGGGACTGTCTCCAGTACCGTTTCTTCGGCTTTACCGGGTCTGTGTACTATAATAGCATGAAGAACAATTTGCTTAGACATAAGATATGTTAGCATTTGCCCTGATAATATGCTTAAAACCGCGATACTTCTTTTCAGCTGCGGAGGAATACCTCAAACACATTCCTAACGTTAGTGAAAAAGTCCGCGTGTATTGGGCATATCCTACCAACACGTTCTAATTGTACTAAATCTATACAAATGACCAAAATCTCACCTCTATGACTAAAAGTCCATGCAAACTTACCTTGACAGGATATCCCACCTCCTAAAGTGTCCACAAGCCCGACTCTGCTATTTCCCATGCAGCTCTTTAAACTTGAAATGTCCATAAGCAGAGGGAAACCTGACCGTTAACCTCCAGTCTCCAGGAATCCACCTGATCGCACCACTTGGGACTACTTCTCCAAGGAGTCTCCCTATTCCGTCTAAACCAAAGTTTGTTTGTTTGTTTGTTTGTTTGTTTGTTTGTTTGTTTGTTTTTTGCAAAATCAGTGAGTATAAATCCTTATCCTGTCCCATTCACCACAAAACTGACAAAAAGGCACCAAATTTTTCAAAGAAAATAAGTTTTAATGTTGTATACCCGATACTATATTCCAACACCCTCATTGGGCACCTTTCACGAATGTGTTAAAAAATCCCTGTCTTACTTACTTGCTCTTCATTTCCTGCTTTCGGTGAATACCAAAAACGTTCCTCGCAATTCATTTCAATGAAGAGGAACGTTTCTGATGTTTTTTTATTGTTTTCCGGGCGCTGATGACGTCATCATCCGGTGAATTAACGCCCGACAGAAACCTCCCACCCAGCTACATCGTCCAAGCACAAAAGTTTTGTTGATGGAGTTTTCAAACTCTCTAAAATTGACTTTCATCCCATCCGAAGTGGCCCAGCCGGCCGCGCCGTCATCACCGCGCCGCTCCTGGTTTAGTTTACATCCGCTCCGATATTCGCTATCCACCAACCAGAACCAGCAGGGTTATTCTAATAGTTATAATTCACCGCTTTTCTTAATTAAGGTGATTGTTCGCAAGTTCGCAAAATTTTATTCATTGCAGAATCTAAAAATATTGCCCGCAGGTAAGTATTTAATATGTAAGACTTCAGGAAATATGACAATATCATGTTAATTAGAAGTTAATTTTAGCATTAGAGTTCATCTGAGTTGGTCGATTCCGGTGAGCTAAATTCCTTGATTCGAGATAACTATTTAATTCTCATCAGAGAACTTTATTTTCATGATTAATGAAATACAATGAAGCAAGACATTTACAAAGCTCTGAAAATATAGCCTGCCTATGATAAAGAGAATTCCTACATAAAGTAACTGGAATTAGAGAATTAGAAAAAAACAATAAGACAGGAAATTTAAAAAACAGCTAAAATAGCCCGGAAGCCGCAGGTTGTCCCGCGGGGCCACGTAGGGAACACGCCCGAAAGTGCCGAAAAATAGCCCGGGAACTACCCGGCAGGGCCCTTTTTTCCAATTGGGACCAAAGCATTACCAGGCCTCCATCAAGGTCGGAGGGTATGTCGGACACGTCTTTTTTCATTCATTGGATGACAGTTTTTAACCATACTGTAAATCATACAAAGCAGCTGCAAAATGAGCAAATATTTGCCAAGAAAAATCGGAAAACGGATACTAAGTGATGTATTCGCACGCTCGCATCAGTTTTGGGGTTCCCAGAGGTTGTCATCCATATAATCAAATCAACACGGCCTAAACAGAGATGACAACAGATAGATGAGCTGACTTCCTAGTTTATTCAGTTCCTCAAGCCATGTTTGGCGGAGCGGTACAAATTCATACATTGTCATTCAAGCTGCCCTAGGTAGAATCCGTGTGCCTGATGATGAGTACTTAGGTGGCAGTTATTATACCTGATGATGAGAAAGTAGTAGAGATGTACTAGCTTCTATCTTGAGTATGTAACAGTTACTTCTCTGCCATAGTTTCAAAGGACTAAGGCACAGACACTAAAAAATATCAGTGAGTGTATTGTAACTTAAAGAATTGCCAGCAGAAATGTTTTCATTATATGACAATTCACAAAGATGTATTACTTTGTCAAACGACATCTGTCATATAATTTGTAAAATAAGACAATTACTCAATGTGCTAGAAAGGGTTTAAGTCCCTCGCAATTTTCTTTGACCACTTCTTATGATTAAACCTACTGAATTGTTTTCTTTCCTCTCACAGCACCAGCAGCGGCGGAAGCTACCGTGCGATGGTGCAGACCAACTGTACCTTCTACAAGCCGGCTGCAGGCGTCAAGGGGAACATGCCCATGTTCGTGTTCCGTCAGCCGGAGGTCACAGCCTCCAAGACCGAGATCAGCCTGCAGGAGAAACAAAAGGCGTTCTCACAAGTGCAGTGATAGCCCAGCATGGTCGCAACGGATTGCGTTTGCTTTAAACATCCTGAGATAGAATGTACTCTATTCTGGTAATACAAAATGTAAATGCATGACATCATGTCAGGCCAAATCAACCACCTGTAACTGCTGTAATACCCGGGTCTCTATTGTGAAATTTCTTAAATCCAATTCCACCCATTCATGCTGGCAAGCTCATATTTTCCAAGATCACTGAAATTTCTCTGCACGTATTTCAAACAAGTGAAACACTGAACTGTGCATGTGATGAAAAGAAGTTTTCTATCTTTTAAAACGGGGTAACTGTGCGCAAATGTGGAACTATCTGGAGACGCTGAGCTTTAAAATAAAGGCTCTTGATATTCTGAATATGTGTATGTCATTTTTTACACTGTAGAATACTGTATAAATGTTACGTTTAATAGGTCTAGTTAATAGAGAGATCTTCTGGAGAAAACAACATTGATTTCTATCCTGGGTTTTTGGAAATAATGAGATGAAGATTTCTGTTCAGAAAGAACGTAGATAAAGTTATAATCGTTCAGGTTAATTACGCAACTGATAATGTCGATCGTCATTTAAAGCCACCTACATACTAAGAGTCATGACGATCCGTCAACACATTCTTAAATTATTACTCCGTAAAGGAGGCATACCTCCTGCAGGAGTATTGTGGTCACCTGGTTTTTCGTGTTCGCAGCTAAAACCCACGGTTTCCTTTGTTTAATCGGCATGTAATTTTATAGGTCGTCTGCAGGCATGCCTGTGATGATGCACGTATATCGATATTTACTGTAGGTGTTTTCGCGGTCAAAGTAATACTATAGTATTTAAGAAGCACCCCTACATTTAGTGGCATATGAGACCGGCCGCGAAAACCCCGTTGTTTTGAATAGCGGGGGGGGGGAAGAAACCTTCATGCAGACGTGCGGTGTGGTCGTTAATGCGGACCAAATGCGGAATGTAATGCTTTATGTATGGGGAGAAATTGTCAAATGTGTTCGCACGTAAAAGTCATGGTTCTGTACGTTGTATTTCTATGTAATTGGGCATGTAGTGTTCCGTTATGTCCGTGTTGATGCACGTGTCTTTGTTTTTACCGTAGCCGTTTTTATATTGAGGTAATTGCATATTTCGAAATCACCCCTATCTTTATAATCCTGTGGAATAGGCCGTAGGTTAAGTAGTTGTGTGGTAGGCGAGGTTCTATAAGCCGATATAAGGTGGTTGTTGTGTATATTCGTTTGTAAGTATCTGTTGGGATTGTGACTTATGGTTTGCATCTACTACGATACTCTATCAAATGAATAAATAATATGTAGTGCACTATACTGTTCCCAATCTGCAAAGCAAAATATAAATATTCACGGAGGATTGTCGCCTATGGACACTTGTTTTCATTCAAAGTTCCAAAAAAAAGTTTCAGTTGGTTCCTGCAGTTCTAAAAGAGCTGCTAGGGGCCCAAGCCTACACCACATATCCAAAGATCTATCTATCGTTAAAAGATCATGACCATAGCATGTGAAGAACAGGAGATATCAAAACCGGAAGTCCTGCTGCATTACCTTGGAAAGCCGCTAAGTGTCCGGACGTCCATAATCTAATCATTTCTTCATTTTACCAACACCTACCAACATACCAGTAAGATCAGACAGACAGACAGACATACGCAACCGGGATGTCTTCCCGAGAATAAACGGAAGAAAAGATCATGTAACTGATAGAATGTGTACTTTCTCTCAGGAATGAGTATAAGCCATCAAAAGTAAGTTTTGTTTTTTGATTGCTTTGTTAAGTTACCTTTTAGGTTATCATTATTTTTGTACTCCAAGAGATCTAGGGGCCCGTTGTGCATAGTTTGGTTGTATTGTCATTTCCCAAATGTGACTTGATATGATGTGTAATAAATAATGTCTGTCATCTATAACCTGTGAATAAACGTAAAGTTTTCTGTTATTCTGTATCTTGTTCTGTTATTCTGACATATGCTTGTTTCGCTGTCTTCCACAGATGCGCTACAGTAGACGTCTACACGGATGAACAGGAGAGCAACTCTTCTGCTTTTGCAGAGCCCTCTAGCGCAGTAGTGCCGCACTACACTTGCAACAGAACACGCGTGCTTTATCCTGAACCATGCTCACAGGCACAGTTTTGGATAGTTCGCGCAAACCGAGAACCGTCCCTGGGGCAAACCTACGTTTTTGTATACGCGGAGACTATCCATGACCCTGCCTGGGGCAAAATCTACGTTCTTGGATACGTAAAGGCTATCCAGAACCGTGCCAGATCCTAACTCTAACCCATTCAGGCATAGAATGACAGGCACGGTTCCGATACAATTGCGGCATTTTCAAGGTGTGGGGGGAGGGGGGTGGCGTCGTACTAAGAATCTCCAAATATTCCAAAGACACGCGCGACCAACACTCTTTTCACCTGCTGATTAGTATGCATCAACCAGAAGTTGAGGTAATAAAGATGCCTACCAGGCTTCAAAGTCGGAGCCATCTAGGTGCGTACACAAACAGGGATGCATGCTCTGATATGGTGTTTTGCGTAACGAGCTATTCACATTTCTGGAATCAAGTTCATTAGTTTTCAAGAGGCTCGATGCCACAGACAGATTTGAATATATCTTTAAATGCAATATCTCACATCATGCAAAAATAGGTAAATATATAAAAGACTGCTTCGTTATAAGAAAAAATGCCGAAACTCATGATCAGTCCCACTCGATTGTAACACTATATCAAATACCTATACTAGCGTTTACTGTCTTAGTAATTACGATTTCAAGTTTTATTCTATACCTTTTTTGTGCTATGCTCAAGAGTTGTTTTATACTTTGTACCATGTACAATTGTCGTGCGATAAAGTTTTTCTATGCAAAATTGAAAAAAAAATAATTATGTATATGAAAGACCATAACTGAGAATTGAACACGTTTACCAATGATACTAGGGAGCCAATACATGTACAACATGCCACTACATTTTATTGCACTTCATCTACATGACAAACTAGGTGGGAATATTACAAAAAATGACAATTCGCAACTAGTGGAAATATTTGTACATACAACAATTCACAACTAGCTAATAATAGTATGCGGGTCAGCGTATATGGGCTACATCATATAAATAACAATAGAAAAGACCTATAGATGAAAGTATATACTGTTAAGATATTTAAAGTCATTGCAAGGAAAAGCCGGACAGATGTCGGAAGATGGGGGTCGGCCAAATCGGCTCGCGATTTTTGTATGTATAATAGGTATGTGCCACTATGAGCAGCCAAATGATTAAATCCCTCCAGCTGTTTTTCGTTATGGAGTTCTGCCCCCCCCCTCGGGTACCTTTGAAAATAATAAAAAATTGCCTGAAAATTACCGAAATTGTGATGGCTCCCCTTCTCTTTATGTTCCTTGAGTTACAATACTTTTTTTGTTGCAGATGATTAGAAAATTTTGTATTTTAGACACTTCAAAAATGAAAAAAAAAATGGATAGATTAAAATTAAAATTCTACTGTCACTGGTTCTTATATTCCCCTAGTACACCCTCTTAATTTCAATATTAATCTTCAACGTTTGGTCTGTAAAACAAAGAAATCCATGCTATATGAAAGTATACATATGTCACACTTATGTTCATATCTTCATCAGAATTATCAGGGTAGCCATCGCAGTTTCAGGAATTTTCAGCCAAAAATTGTCTGATTTTCGAGGGTCTCAGAAGGGTGGTCCCAAAACTCCATAATGAAAATATCTGGAGAGTTTTTATCATATTTCATAGTCATAGTTCCATATAACTGTTCTATATACAAAGTATGAGCCGATTTGGCTCACCCCCGTCTTTCGACCCCACCTGGTTTTGCCTGGTTTTCTCGTGCAATGACCCTTCAATATATTTGGTTTAAGTCTCAGAAACTGCTGACTCACTAGATTTTGGCGCATATTGACCGGCACATTTTCAGTATGGAACGATCATTAATGACCAAATACAAACACATGTAAGTAATCCTACATATATCTGCAAACCAATTAACGTTTTGGGTCTACAAACACGTTGAACACAGTAAATTCTTACTACAAACAGACTGGACGGGACACACTAACTGTGTATCTTCCAGGGATCGCTCGAGTGACTCTCTACAAGTATGAATACTTCTTCTCTAACACAGCACAGTTACTCTGGAGTATTTTTTTTCTTCTTTTTTGTGTGTACAAACATAATGAACGGGAGACATTAAATATGTATCATCTAGAAATCGTTACAGTGCTCTCCTCAAGTCAAGCATAAATACTTCTTCAACACGACACAATTACTCTGCTTTTTTTTCGTTTTCTCTTTGCAAATTTAATTAGAGCAATTCCAGAGACAGCTCATGATCATAGGCATTGAACTAATTTTAGGTTTTTGGATCAGCATCTCTTCTCTTTAAATCAAAAACGTCAATATTTGAGACAAGCTCGACTCACTGAGAGTGAGGACTAACAGACAAAATAGGATTTGGATCTAAGAATTCTTTTCAATATTGTAGTCGGGAATCTGCAAAGGTATGGCTGCAGAAATATGTAATTTGGAATGCCCGTTGTCGCTTTTATATGAGGGCGATAATAAATACATGTATTACTTGTACCAGAGCATTACAGCATTATGTTAAGGAAAGTCAACGTTTTGTAGTTCAATGTTGCCTGAATCATAACTATGAAATAGTCTTCTCTCTTATGGATGTCAAGTGGATAAACAAGTCTCGAAGATGGATAAAAAACAAGCCTACCTCTGCCCTTGTTGACAGTCGATGATCCTAATCCTCTACTTCTTGTCTAAATTGTTCATTTGTCCTATTACAGATGCAAATGTACGTCGTCATATACTCGCGTAAACGCAGTTGTTCTTAGGGTAGTTCTGTTCCTGATTTGTCCACGTCTATTCCACAGTCCTCTTTTGTTTTACGACAATCCTGATTTCGGTGTGTCTTCTTCACGGTTGAGCTTTGTTTCACTGACTTGAATCTTCCGCCCATGCCAACTTCGGACGCTGAGGTGGGTGCTCCAAAGTGTGTCCGGCTGTTGCCTCGTCGGTCTCGGCGTCCAAGGTTATTGTAGGGATGTCTTCTGCTTCGGCATCCGTGTGTAGTTCTCCGGGATGGGCTGCCGTCGTCTCTTCGTCTCCGGGACCTGGTGTTGGTTCAGGGTGCACCTCTGCCCACACCGTTAGCCGGAACGGTCGTCCTGAAGCGGTCTCATGGCCTGTGCGAGGCGCTGGCTCGGGGATCGTGTCCGCCAGTGTTGCCTGCTTTTCTGCCTGGTCGGACGACATGTTCTCCGCCGTCGCCTGCATGGTCGGGCCCTCTGCTGTGGCTTGAATTGGCGCCGATTCTGAGACCGACGCACCAGGACCAGGACCAGCGATAGCGGCCAGCTCCGCGTCGTCCTGGCGATGCCGCCGCGCCGGTACCGCCGGTGCTGGGTTGGTCGGCCACCCGCACAGCTCCCTACAGGCTCGTCGAAACTCTGGGAGCCGAAAGCTGTAGATGATGGGGTTGGCCACGGACGATATTGACAGGTAAAGGAGGGTGGCCACGCTTTCAGCGATGATCAGGGCTTGTAGGGACATGTGATCTTCACTGATAAGAGCTCTTCCGATGGCTATGCGGAAACCGGTAGTAGTTATGGCTGCAGTCATAACGATAGCATGCGGCGCCATCACTTTAAATGCCTTGGTCTGGAATACCCACAGGTTGCGGTTCTCGTCCCTTTCCTGTTGTGTCCTGGCTTCCTTGAAGACACGGCAGTAGATCATTAGGACGGAGAGAGCAACAAATAACAGGAAAAGTACGTTCATGCTTCTGAGGATGGCAGGTAAGGAAGCACTGTTCGCAGGCTCGTACTCACAACGCAGGCTGTTTTTCGGCAGTCCACCCAAAACCACAGGCCCTAGTCCGCTAAAGAGGGTAAAGATCCTGAACGCCAAGATGCCCAGGACCACGCGTTTTGTGGTGACTTTGTCATGGTAGTGTAGGGGATCACACACAAAATAGTACAGATCTACGGCCATCATGAGGTATGTACCATACATAGACAGACCAAATGCGGGCCCAACCAGTGCTTCAGCCGCGCACCACACCTGTCCCCCGCCGACGTCTTGCTGGAAAAGTGCGTAGATACGGACGGGGATCAGGCAACCGGTGAAGATGATGTCGTCTACCGCCAGGTTACACCGTAGGTAGTGGCTGGGCTTTTGGAGATACTCTTTCTTCCAAACCAAGAAGATGAGCAGCAGGGCACATCCTACCGCCAGCACCAGGCTGATGATGAGATATGTCGTCTGGAGACCGCGAGATGTTGAGCCGACGGACAGAACGTGGTTTTCTACTTGCGAACCGCCCGCTTCTTCTTCCATATTGATGGCACGAGAACACTTAGCTTATCCAGGAGCAGTGCTCTCCCTTCTGGTTAGCTGAAGAGAGAAATGAGACCGCAGTGTATTCTTTACCTACTGGCTAATACATTCAGGCGCGAGAAATAAATGTTGTTGAAGACGTCCTTTGTATACGGAGTTTCTTTCTGAGGTCGAAGCTATTCAGTGGCCCATCTTTACATTAAGTTTTTAATCACTGCTCAGTCTAAGCCTTTGTGTATGACGCTGTCGCTGTCCTACACCATCAGATGGTTCCGTGGCTGAACAGTTTAACAGTTATTAGAACATTCTGGTTATTCAGGCCTAACGTGAAGCGCAGAATGGCATCTCACAATCTAGGACATCAGAATGGTATCGATATAAAGGTTTATAGTTAACAATGATTATTACAAAATTCTTGCAATATTTAGATATTAAGTAAGTTAACCCATTAATACACGCTGTAGCACATGATGAACGTGAATATTGCCCCGTCACCAGAGAGACGACTGGATCCACAATCGTCTACCATCTCGGTAAGGGGGGAGGGGGGCTTTCTCATCAAGACCAACACCTGGGAATAACAACAACAATCGCCCCGCTACAATGACCAGTGGAAGAGTAGCTCAACTGTTTCTTGAGTTAATTTCAGCTAAACTGGTTCGAGATCACTTTCATCTTAAGTTTGTGAAACTATCCTAACTTTTGGATGGGATAAGCTATATAGAATTGAAAACTTCAGACATCAATTAGTATGCAAATCACTCCCTGACGTTTGGTGTCTTTGTTATAAGTGCAAGTCGGGTATAGACTGTGCCTTACAATGTATTAATGATGTTGGGACGATGTTTGAACTACTAACATCCTGGTAGGAGAACGTTTCTTTACAGCGTGGCCTTAGGCATTAAAGTCTGCAGTTCTAAAAAAAATAGGTTGTACGGACAGAAATATCTGCCACGCATATTCTATAATGCTGTTAGAGTATTCATCTCCACTAGTTTTTAAAACGAATATCTCCACAAAAAATGATCCAGATAGATACAGCATTCAGGCATAGATAGGCACGGTTCTGGATACAATAAGAGTCTTCAAAGTCAGGCATCGTCAAGGTGTGGGGGAGGGGGACTGTGTCGCAACGGTACGGATGTAGTACTAAGAATCTCCAAATATTCCAAATATACATGTACAGCCAGAGATACGCGACCAAATAGGTAAATATATGAAAGACTGCCTCGTTATAAGAAAAAATGCCGAAACTCATGATTAGTCCCACTCGATTGTAACGCTATATCAAAGACTTATACTAGCCCTTACCGTCTTAGTAATTACGATTTCAAGTTATATCCTATGCCTTTTTCTTTGCTATATGCTCAATAGTTGTTGTCATACTTTGTACCATGTACAATTGTCGTGCAATACAGTTCTTCTAGGCAAAATTTAAAAAATGATAAGTATGTTTTGTGACGAAGACCCGTATATGAAAGGCCATAACTGAGAATTGATACACGTTTACCAATGATACTAGGGAGCCAATACATGTATAACATGCCACCACATTTTATTGCACTACATCTACATGACAAGCTAGGTGAGAATATTACAGAAAATGACAATTCGCAACTAGTGGAAATATTTGTACATACAACAATTCACAACTAGCTATGCGGGTCAGCGTATATGGGCATCTCCAAGTTGGTGTCGTCTAGGTTGGACAGCTGGGAAAGGAAACAGCTTGTCAGTTTTGTTTGTTATTAACAGTAGACGAAAACAAAGACTATGTGACGTTACACTTATTCTTAAACGTGCTTAGGGATTCAAACCCAGAACCCTCTGATTCTGGGTCAACAACCCTAACCACAAGATCACATTGCCACCATGATAGACATATAGATACATGTAGTGTACTCCATATAGAACACGAAATCGAAGATCTTATACCGCGTGAGTTCTTGGGAATTTCCTGCTGATTCTGTCTATGGACTTTCCCACGGGCTCCCTTAATGCAATAGACATGCATAGAGGAGTAAATTGAGGACAGAAAATTAGAAAACCTCTGGGGCCTACAGCCTAACTTTCTACCATTGTTTTCGACAATTTTGGCATTTGGAAATAACCAAATAAACAAATGCAAATATACAGACACGCATCAGTGAACAATTTCATGGTTGATGAATAGCAAAGTTCTTCATTCACAACCACTTGTTTAGTAACAAAAACCGACGTTTCGATGACCGTCTGTTATTGGTTCACCTAACACGTAGCTTCTGTGTACAGCGAAAAAGTCGTAATTGCCCTGATGGAGAAGACAGGCCATCATCGAAACGTCGGCTCTTGTTTATCAAGTGGCTGTGGATAAGGATCAACGTTTCTATTCAATACAGACACCTATGGAGGTAATAACAGACATAGTTGGCATTACAAACTTTACATAAGTGAACAGTTGATGGTAGTTGATTGACAGGTTTAATCTTTCCGTGAGAAAAAAATAGAATTTAATATTTGACGATCAAAAGACTTCGAGATGCTCAGAATGAGTAGGTGCAACGGAGAATTTTAGAAATGAAGCGGTGTACAAAAGCTTTTCAATGGTTGTCACGTCACTGCTTATTACTCACCTGACAGACGGACTTGTCATGTAACTGTGCAGCTCATCCACGATGCGATTAGTTGTCTTGTTCACCTTTTCCTCCAAGGACGCCAAAATCTGCTTCGAGTGTTGCTCGAACTTCTGAAGCCGCCTAGAGGGTGAATTGTGATTATCTAAAAATGAATTATAATTCGGACCACATCAACGAAATACATATGGTCGAAAAAACATTATCTCCGACATGGAAATTTACCGCGGCCGCAAAACAAGTTGGTGATGAGCAAACTTTGGGCCGCCGTTCTATCTGGACGACGCCAGGGCAACTATTGAATCCGAACCCATGTCTATCTAGTTCTATTCCTGAATGGGTTAGGGTTAGAATCGGGCACGGTTCTGGATAGTCACCGCGTATCCAAGAACGTTGATTTGCTTCCAGGCACGGTTCTGGACACGCGTGGACTATCCTTAAGCCCCTGTCACAAATTCACGAATCTGGCCTCCCGAACGCCGGCCGACCGTGATTAAAAGTGGATCTGCGCAGAGTCGACTAGGTCGGCTGAGGCAGCCGAATGTTTGAAAATGTTTAAAACATTCGTGGGTCGTTCGATAGGTTTGAGAATAATTGGCTAGTTTCGACCGTAAGTCATCAAAACACCAGCCAACTATCCAGGAGTAAGTCAGCAGTGTTCGGGGCGTGTTCAGGGATCAAATTAGACTCAAATTTCACTCAAATTCGTTTCGATTCGTATAGCAAGGTAGGCGTGGCTTAAATCTGGTAAGAGTGCTCCCGAACGTCAGCCGAACCTAGTTGGCTGGTGTTTGGGAACAGACTCGGGGAATTACGGGAAATTGGGGAATCACGGGGAATCACGTGGAATCGGGGAATCACGGGGAATCGGGGAATCACGGTGTCCCTAGGTTAATTATGTATATATGTTATGTATGTTATTAAATGTATGTTATGTCAGAAGGCACCCAACATCAGCCTGCTGTCTGGGTGACCCTGTATTGCTGTTGCAAAATTAATGAAATTAATTAATTAAAATTAAATCGGGGAAAGGTCGTGAATGTGTGATAGGGGCTTCACGCAGTTTGTAGTTACTGTACAAAACTGGTGTACATGTGTTACGAAGTCACAACTTCTGGTTATGCGGAAAAAACAACAAACAAACAAACTAACTATCTAACAAAACTCCTCCTCCTCCTTCTTGGGAATCTGGTCCCACTTGTTGAAGATGAAGATGGACGACTTCGGGTGAAATTTCTGTAGCTAAACAAGAAATCTATTCTTTTTTTTAAATCTTAGGATTATTAACCGAAGTTGCCACCGTCACAGACAGATTCTTAATTTTTGCAAGATCTTAATTCTATTACGTCACTGAGTCCAGGCTTATTTGCCCAGCCAGTCGTGACGTCATCACCGGCGACAAGTGAGAACTGTCTTCCCGACACCGGTCCTGGTTAGTTTACGTCCGCTCCGACAGTCGCTACACACCAACCAGAACTAACAGGGTTATCCTAATAGTTATAATTCACCGTTTTCCTTATTTAAGGTGATTTTCGCAAGTTCGCAAAATTTTATTCATTGCAAAATCTCCAAATAATGCCCGCAGTTAAGGATTTAATATGTAAAACTTCAGGAAATATGACAATACCATAGAAATACTTAATGTTTGTTATGTTCTGTTATGGACATGCTATAATGATTTTTTTGGAGGAATATAGCTTTTGCCGAGAAGAAGTGGTTTAGGCTACGCCCCTCCCCCAGAGGCTTGTTCTGGAACTGCAGGAGTGGTTTTGTCTTGTAAGCTTTGGAAAAGAATTTGGGGTTCACGGTTTACATAGTTAGCCGCAATTTATGCAAATTAGAAGTTAATTTGTGTACGTGTAATCTAGTATTTTTTAGGACTGTGAGATATAGGCACACAGTGTAATTTCCTAAATTACTGCGAACAAAAAGCTCTTTTTAGTCACTCCGGTAATTGATAAGAACTAGAAAGTTAATATTTGCAAAGCAAATGCATAATGTTTACCTTCACATGGTCTAGCCTAACAAACTACTGCTCTGTCCATTCTCACTCTTGAAAACACACTCATATATATGGTGACCAGCCTGTCCAAATCTTTGCTACACAATATAACCCAACACAACAGGGTGTCTGCTATTTTTCACCATGGTGACAGCCGTGTGGTGCAGGTCATTGACCTTTATTTGTTTGGAACGGAAGAAGACTGAAGAAACGGAGCAAAACCAATATGTTTTCCTTCTGCGAAGGTAAACATAATTACATTCTTGTGGTATGGTAGGTTAGTTAGAGACGAACATTACCATTCATGGATTATGTAAATTTGGCTGACATTAACTTAACTAATGAGGAAATGTTACAATAAGCATTTTGCAAAATGATAGGACTTTCACACACTTTTTATATATTGGGTGGAGGAAACTTTTATGGATATAGATTAGAACTTAAAATAAAAATTTTAGCATGAACTTAATTTTAGCATGAAAGTTCAGCTGAGTTAATCGATTTCTTTAGTCAAATTCCTTGAATCGGAGAACAGTTTACTTCACATCAGAGAAGTTTATTTGCATAATTAATGAAATACAATCAAGCAAGACATTTACAACGCTTAAAAATATAATCTGCCTATGATAAAGAAAATTCCTAGTACATAAAGTAACTGGAATTAGAAAAAAACATCAAGACAGGAAATTGAAAAAAAAACAGCTATTGAGAGGTCTTTGATCCCATCAAACGATTTTGACACATTCAATATTCATATCCTTCTAGAAAGGAGGTTTTGATTGTCTGCACCGTGCAATAGCAAGCCCCAACCTCTGATTTAAACATACAACACTGTTTGGTTTTGAAAATTCACCTCTAGTGTTGATATTAGGTGTCGTTAAAGCTGCATTATGTAACGTATATACGACGATACAAAAATGAATTTTTTTTACATTTCTTTACAAATAAGTTGAATCAACCCTACTCCATTGCAAATACGTGTCATTCAGGAAGTGGAGGTGCCAGATATGACGCCTTACGACTGTGTCTTAAAAGTGGAGACACAGCTGTCAGCCATGTTTGTTTACATTCTGGTAGTTTGTGTTGGCAAAAAAAACTGAGTGCGCCCCGTGTGGGTTGTTTAAGTGCCAACGGTAAATGTCAGAAATGTGAGATAATGGAACAAAGATGTTGAAAAGTGGAAGTAAATTACAATCACATAAAGATTTCTTTAGTTAACGTATTTCAATTTTTGTTTCAAAAACGTCACATAATGCCCCTCTAAAATCCACTTCTAGAGTTGGTATTAGGTGTCGTTAAGCGTTCAGTTACGTCTGCCGTGAACTTGAGACTTGGGGCAAGCTAAAGCATTGCAAAATCTCCCAACAAGTTGGGCTACACCGTAAGGTCTTAAGAGCCTGGCACTGACAGCTTAGGTGTTTACACAGGTAGAAGCTTAAGCTTGGCTAAGACAGTTTACTAAGTACATGATTTCTGTTCAAGACACTTTTCAGATGTAAACACAACAGAAATTGAAGTATGGTTGGTTGCATATAAATTTAGTTAGCTTCACCTAACCAAGAATACAAAATATTGCCAACACTGGCTTGCCAGTCCCTGGCAGGTACATGAACAGTTGTACAGAACCCCAGTATATACTGGTTTGTTACATACACTACCAAGTACACACCGCAATTACAAGCCATATTATTTTCTAGACAAATTGCAATCAAAGCTAACTCAGCTGGTAGGAAAACATTTTCGAGCTCAATGCAAATAAACTGTATAATTACCAGGCACTTTGATGTAACTTTGACAGGGCTGATTTGAAAGTTGACATTTCAACACAAGGTTGGTTTAAAAAAACTTAAAGTTTTAAATACATTGTATTGTTATTGTAAATTTGTTACAATTATTTGGGTCATTATGATTTGTTTGACAATCAATTGTGACAATAAACTTTGAAAACATGTAGAGAAAAATACATGTATTTGAATCTGTTAAAAAAAACAGTGGGTAGAAAGTCTTTTGACTTTTAAACGTTTATGTAGTTATTGTGGTTGGTTCACACATCAAAATCAAGGAAAGGTCTCAGAGGAGACTTTTGCCCTGGGTAAATAACTCGGTGGTTTAAGAAAGGACTGGATACAGGGGCTTTAAGCAAGTAGACATTGAAACAAAATATTAAATAAAAAGTCTTTTGCATGACTCTGAAGAGTTATGAATTAAAATGTCCAGAGTTAATTAAGAAATGAAATTAGAACAATACTACCCTGTCAGTAAAGATGTGTATTTTTATACATGTAGAATTATTGGCAGCCACCTACAAGTACCCTTGCTTTTCAATAAGGAATCGTCCCGAACAATTTCCAGTACCGGAAATTGGTCGGGACGATTCTTTTATATATATGAATAGCCCTCGTAACAGCTAATGTTTAGTCAACAAACTGCTACACTTATTCCAACTTTACAAGGGCCGATCCTTGTATAGCATTATCAGTAGCGGGGGAAGACAGTGATTGTGTTTTTGTTGATCACAACCAACTGTCCTTCCGGCCCCACTGCAACCCCTGCTGGGTATTCTGCACGGACAGCGATGTGGCGGACATATCTGCCCCGGCCTGTGTACATTACCACGCGCCGGTTGAATGAGTCAACCACCATGATGTGACCTGAACTGTCCAAACAGATGCCTTCAGGACGATTCAGGCGACCACCGGTACCGCTCGATCCCGGTCCTCCGAACTTCGATAAGTACTGTCCGGTCTTGTCATACATGTAGATGAAGTGGCTGTTATAGTCGGAGACGAGGATGTTCCTTTCCCCGTTCACGGCGACTTTCGTCGGCGTCTTCATGCCCTGCTGCCGACCGGCATCCCACAGGAGTTTCCCATCCGGCTCGAAGGCTTGCACGCCACCACTGAAGAAACCATCAGACCATGTGACGAAAACGTGGTTATTGCGCAAGCTCACGGCCATTCCGCGTGGTGCCCCCCGTGGTACGGTGTTAGGGAGGTCAAAGTTGGCTTCGAGATGACCATCCCTGTCGACCTGTACAACGGAGTCAGGGCTGGCAGGGTACCCACTCATCAAGACCCACAGATGGCCATCTCTGTCGATGGACACATCAACTGGCCTCTTTGATGGGTACCCTAGCCCTGGTGCACCTTGTGGGAACTGGTACATGTAAGCGCCTTCCATGCTGAACACTTGGAGGCGTGGTTTGGACTTATCAGCCACCCAGATCTTGTTGTCGGGGGAAACTGCAACTGCACGGGCCTTTTGCAGTTTTCCAGCCCCAAAGGTGATGACAAGTGGCCTGTCACTTCCGCCAGACACTTCTACAGCAATATAAAAGGAAGTTTCCTGTCACAAAACACCCGATTATGCTTCCTGGACACTCTTTTGTGTGTTTAAAGAAAATGCCTATATTGCCACATAGACTTTCCTTTGTAATTTTTGCAAAATTGTTCCAATCTCCGAAAAAAAATTAGGAGAAGCTGTAGAAGAGGTTTACTGACAAAGTCACGGAAGGAATTTTTTCTAAGGTTAAAAATGTTCAAATAGCACATCAAAATATATGCCTGCCGGGTCAAAAATGATCCCGTTTGGGTGTTTGATGGTTAAATGCCTCGCTAGTAATTGCCTGTACGTAATGACAAACCTTCAAAGCTGTTAGTAGTAAGTAATGACAAACCTTTAGTGTCCAGTGGCCTGGTGGCTTGTGCAGGTCCTGCTGTTTCCATTTGCTCAGGGATTGCGTCAGGAGGGCCATGCCCACGGGCCGGATCGACCTATGTGACGGTTTTTTTACATAAAATTTCAAATTGTGAACACACCAAGATTGTGTAGCACTGAACATTTCTACATTGATGTTGAAATGTATTTCCACAATCTGTCTGATTTGCATTTTGATCTGTGTAAAAGCCATGAAATAACAACTCTAACGTTACAACTAGATTATAATGAATATGGATATGGTCATAACTGCGACTACGATTTCACAGACTAACACACAGACTAATCAGCTACTGACCTTGATGACGTCAGCCGACGTCACAGTCCTCATCACAGCAGAACTTTGCCAGTCATGCGCAGTATCGCCGGCAGTGTCAGTCCCTCGATTGATTTTCACAGGCTACAAACAGATATATATATATATATATATATTATATTGTTAAATTATGCAATACTTTACACTAGTGTAATTCAAACCGAAGGAGAAAGTTTTCACAAACCCATCTTCTTCTGACTGGATATTCAACGTAATATTAATTTTAAACAACGTTTTATAACTCTAAACGTTTTGTCTTAACTTCTTGTAATTAGATTTAAGATATTATGATGGCTTGAATCAAGAAGGTCACATATACATTGTTATTACATACCCTATGCCATTCTGTTGCCTTCATTTGTGTAGAATAAAACTTGGACATTCCTAACATTGATGTTGAAATTTATTTCCACAATCTGTCTGATTTGGACTTGGATTTTGTAAGATTTACTGAAATCATACTTATGTGTGACTGTCATGAAATGAATGAACGAGATACTATTAATTAATGGCATTGTCCTTAACCGTATAAAGCATAAAACCAAATTACCGATAGAATAGCAAAGTTCTTTATTCACAACCACTTGTTTTAAAAGAGTTGAGGTTTCGATGACCGTCTGTCATCTTCATCAGGGTAATCATGACTGAGAACGGACAAATCACGGTATATGACAAATTTACGGTCATTAGTGTGCTAAAATAATGCTGCATCGGTAAGCAACTACAATGTCACACAAGACTAATTACACAGCTACTGACCTTGATGACGTCAGCCAACGTCACAGTCCTCAGCACAGCAGAACTTTGCCAGTCATGCGCAGTAGCGTCAGTGATGTCAGTCCCTCGTTTAGTTGTCACAGGCTACAAACAGACATGTGAATATTGTTAGATAAAGCAATACTTTTCACATTTTTTCTGACTGGATATGTAAGGTAATGTTAGTTTAAGATGACGTGTTAGAATTCTAACAGTTTTGATTAGCTTATTAGATTTGTGGTATTATCATGGCATGAATAAAGAAAGTCACATATACATAGCTGTTACATGAACTATGCCATTCTGTTGTCTATAATTTTGCATGCAAGAAAGATTGTAAGATGTTGACTAAGAAGTAAACTTACAGAGTCATGGTGCGACGGTAGGGAGCCGGTGTGCACCAGAATCACATGCACCATCAGCGTTACCATGACAACAGACGCTATGATGATGATGATGATGATGGCGATTGCTTGGCCTTGGCAACAATGACGTAGTTGTTCCCAGATGGAACGTCCTTCTCTAGCGGCGTCTGAGATGGAGAAAAGATCATGCGTTATTTTTAAGCCTTTTTTTTTGCAAATTACATTTCAGTGTAGAGCTTGTTTGGCTATAAACAGAATGATTGTAATAGTAATGGTAAACAAATGTATAAAAGGAGACATTTAGGGTGTGAAAGCAAATATATTTGAGCCTTATAAGTGTGCCTTGTCCTTAGTGTATATGGTGAAGTGAGGTAGTTTAAGAGGTTGTTATAGGAGTGGAGTAGGCCATATGTGACCTATTACACCTTGGGGCGGACATTAACTATGAAGTTTATTGCATGTTCATGCCCCATTGGGGCTGAATGCAGTATGTTTAGCTACAAATAAGTAATAGGAAAAGTATGTTTTATTTATACCTATGATTTACATGCTTCATTCCACTCTACTACCTGGAGGCTGATTCGGGTGGTCCATCTGATCGCCGGCTGACCCATCGTGTCCTCTCGCTGGTCTCGGGGAAGAGGAGATAGTCGGCGCGTCACGATTCAGAGGTTGCCCGAGACCCTGCCTGAACAAGTCCCCATCCTCGTACACGTGTGTGTCGGCCCCCGCCGGTTGGTCCCCATCGGTGGTTGTTACTCCTGTCCTCGGGGTAGTGGGGACAGGCCGGGCGCTGCGGGCATCTCGGTTCAGAGGTGTGTAGTCGTGTGTGGCGGCCGCCACAGGTTGGGTCCCGTCGGTGCTTCTTCCCCGCCTCTGGGTAGAGGAGACAGGCCGGGCGCTGCTTGCATCTCGGTTCAGAGGTGTGTAGGCGGCTTCATTTGTATAATCAATAGGAAAATGGTACATCTATTAAGCTTCTGTACTAGGATAGGGCTTGGGAGTTGTGGTATATGTAATTTGGTCGGTCATCAATAAATACGAATTATGCAAATGACTACCCCATTTGCATATTAAATTAGAATGCACATAACGTGACTAAAAAGGAAAACCAAAATAAAAATTAGGGCATATTTTCCAGAATTCATGAGGTTACAATTAGCAAAGCTATACGATCGTGAAACTCTAGTTATGCAAATAACGTCTCAATTTGCATAATTACATCCTTCTCAGTTAGAAATGTGACATATGGAATCAAGCAGTTTGACAGAATTTGCTGATATATTATGGAAATTAGCTGATAATTTCCCATTCATCACCTAATTCATCACATATTCGTATTATTTATGCAAATTAGACCATTATTTGCATAATTGATATCTGTCGATGTTCCAGCTGTCTTTGACTTTGATGTATTACTGTCCCATCATGTAAAACACTGTAATTATACTGAATGTCCTATCTAATTATGCATCTACTTGTGTACATCTCAGTCTAAAATATTCACATATGCATGGCTAAAATCATGAAAATCTGTTTCTTTCTTGAGTTACCCTCATTGAAAGATTTTACCAAGAATGCCCCCTGCAGTTCCAAAACGAGATGTTTGGTGAACCAATCCTACAGCACTTTTACCTAACATAAAAAAAGCTATCTGCTACTTAAATATAAAGGTACCTTTATTAGTATCTCATAACAAAAGATTAAAGTTATGCTGCAGTATCAAGGACAGTCACCAGGAGGCCCATAATTGACCTTGACCTAGGTCGTCCCCAAGAACTAGATACTAGTATATATCCATTCAGGCGTTCTTAAATTATGCTGACCACAAATATGCGGAAACACTGACAGACCAAGAACAGTACGTCCATTGTTCATGGAGGTAATAAGGTGTACGACATAAAACCTTGTAATTTTGAGCTCCAAAAGGTCACGCATTGCAACATAGTTAACAATGAACTGATCAACACCCCCATCTCACGGCTTTTCCCCCTTCACCCCCGAAAAACTGCTTTGCGGGCCCGGCAGACAGTATGTTCGGAAGGCAAGGCATGTACCCACAGCATGTACCCGCCGACCTAGCTAGATTAGGGGACTGTGCGATGTTTAGTGGGAAGGAGGAGGCGGCCGTCTGGAGGAAGAGGTCCCGGGACAAAATATATGCGGGGGGGGGGGTGGACGGCGGGGGTCTAGGAAAACATTGGACCTGGGGTGAGGCAGAGATGCGAGGAAAAATATATAGAGAATAATCTTAGCCAAACCAGGAAAATTCTCCACTTTAAAATGGCGTTTTAGAGGCTTAAAATTCCACATTTTCCGGAGGAGTTCCCTATGGACTCACCTAGGTTTGTCGACTCGCAGGAAAATTGTTCAATCACAATGCCCACCCCATACAAAATTTCCTGCTTTTTTTGTTTGTTTGTTTGTTTGTTTATTCGTTTATTTGTATCAACAACAGCATAACTGGCAGCCATGACGTACAAGGCTGAATTTTGATGCTTGTTTACAATAACATAAATCATTCGTAGTAGGGTCATTAATAAGTTCTGATAAGTTAATCATGTCTACGACGACAGATTAAACACTTTCGGTCTATGAATTCTGCTGCCACCTCTATCTGATGATACAAGGCTAAACTTGCTTACATTCAGATGTGAAGCTATTTTCAGGCAGCTAGTACACTACAGTTGCGGGTATCGACGTCACACTGGAGAAGCTCAGAGGGTCGATCGCGTTAATAGCGTTGATCCAAAAAAGAAAGCCTTGAGAGAATTCTATATCGCCACAAATTATCTTTTTTTCTGTGGATGTCATATCAAAAGCCTCTCTCCGTCTTCATAAAAGTTTGTTTAAAATCATCTTGCGAAGCGGAAGAGTGAACGTATATCGCCCATTCTCCGTTAACGTGTGCAATTGGGGGTAGAAAATGGTGAATCCTTTTCCTGTAAATACGATAACACAGTGAAGAAAAAAATGATAACGTAGGTTAGACGATAACGTAGGTTAGAATTATGCTTACGATGATCAACACAATCCAAGCCGTCAGCCCTTACACTATAAAATTTACATGCAAATGTATATCTGATGACCCTCTTTCTGATGAATGGAAGTGTAAGTATCTGTCTCTAATCTCAATGGAATAACCATGATAACGTAGGTTAGAATTGAAAATTGACAAACGGCCTGACGCTGTTTGTTGTTGTCATTTTTCCGATACTCGTGTTTTGTTCTCCCTGCCATGGATTTGTTTCGCAAAAAACACAGTCTAGCGGATAAGACAGTGTGAAAATTATTGTGAAATGTCTTTTCGTGGGCGAATTATACCCGTCTATCTTTCCATAACGTAGGTTAGACAAAATCTTGCGACAAAACTAAAACGGCATCAGATTTAGTATGGACGCCAGCTGGACAAGTTCATCCACCTGTGGCAAGACAGTTTGGTGGATAGGTGTAGATTATGACTGAAAATTAAGTCAACTCACACGTTTTCATTGTTTGAACCCGACGTTTTGTGCGTTACTAGTGGTTGCGACAGGTGATTTTAGCGCGTTTCTTAGCAAAATCTTCGCCTGGACGACCCGAAGGCAGCTGACAGTTGCGGTAAAACATAATTTAGTATATTACTATCATGTACTGATAACAGGAAAGCACAAGATACGCAGTTATTGCTTCTTTTAAAAACTTGGTGGCCCGCTACTATCATGCGACAGCAATTGCACACGTTAACGAAGAATGGGCGATATTTGCCTTCGTCAAGAAGGGTATGTTTTCATGGGCGTGCGTGTGTGTGTGAGTCTGTCAACAGTATAACTCGAGAAGGCTTTAATGGATTGTCTTCATATTTGATAGGTGGGTAGGTCTTGATGAGACCTAGAAGTGATAGGAATATGGGCCCCCCGGCGGCTCGTTATGGTACTGCAGCGGAACTTCCGGTTTTGAAATATGGTGATCTGGAGGAGCTAGGGTCATGATTTTTGGATGGTAGATAGCTCTTGTGCTCGGGAAGAAGTGACGTAAGTTTGGGCCCCCTAGCGGCTTGCTTTGGAACTGCAGGAGCATTTGTATGAAAATGTTTAAAGTAGGATAACTCAATAACCGGTCGACGGATCGTCCTGATATTTGGTGTGTAGGTAGCTTAAGTGATGCTTGACATAATTAGATGACAATTATGCAAATTATGATCTAATTTGCATAATAAATGAAGCAATTCTATAATTCAGTTACCTTCCATGATACTCTACCTTCATTGTGACACATGGGCTACAGGCTGTCCCAGAGGGAGAAAGTCCCAGAGGGGATAGTCCATGTAGCTGCAGGCAGTGTTGCCTTACAGCCTGCACAGCTGTTTTTTCCCTTGCCCAATGCAGGATTGCAGACTGCATCAGCAGGGGCAATTTTCACAATCCAACTTCCATATTTAGGGGGACTAATATATCACTTCTACCTTCTTAAGTTATATAACGATAACATCTTTTGACGAAGGCATGAGATCGTTGACCTCTAGTTTGCATATAATTTGTAGATCTGTTACAACTACAGCATTGTAGAATATTCATGTTTCGGTATTCATGCATATGTACCATCTGGGGACGCTTATATATCAAAGCATACATACTAGCCATGCGGCGCTTTTCCACCTTGACATCGGTTTTTGTATTGCTGTTTTAAAGGCATCCAATGCAATTTCAGGGCGGCAAAATAAATAGAAAAATAATCTGGATGAGGAAATCTGTCCGATATTGACATTTACTGCCATTCGTAGCACATTTACATAACATTGGTTTATTGTTTCGATAATCCACTAAGATACATACACTGCATTGCAGCGACTTGTACATAGTACAAGTCGCTGAATTACGCATAATCAGCAGGTACAAGAAATGAATAAAAACTTATATAAACTACTATATATTGCATAATAATTAAAATAATCAGACAATAATCAAAATGAAATCTATCACACAATGATTAACTAACGTTGTTCAGAAGCGAAGTGAAGTATGGGATGGGGCTGTTTTTATATCGGTTGGATCTTGCCATCGGAATACAAAGCTGATTATTGTTCTTCAAATTTCTGTTGTGTACATCTTTCCGTAGCGGGGGCAACTAGTTTCTAAACGTCGGTGAATTTAAAAGAGATTTGGCAAATTTAAGGCTTAGCGATTCTCGTCTAGTTTTCAAAGTACAGAGGCCAAATTGGGAGAGGGCTTCATCATAACATGAGTATTGAGGGCCTAAAATTATTCTTAGCGCGCGTTTCTGTATTCGTTCTAATTTTTCGGATTGTTGATTTGTTATATTGGCATTCCATACAGGGGCAGCATCATCATTTCATACTTAAAGCGTTTGAAAAAGCCCAGAAACAAGCTGCGTGAGGAGTTCCTTTATTTTTGGTACCACCAATAAATAGCTAGAACCAGCCTACGGTACCAAACAAGCAACCGTTTTCCGTCGGCGACATCGAATTTTCGCCTTACAGATATCAGTATTCTATGATTCAACTTACTAAATTAAAAAAAAAATGACCAGAAAATTGACTTTGTAAATCCAGTTTTGCTGCCCTAAAATCGCTTTGGGTTCCTTAAATATAAATATGCATCAGCAAGCTCGCGACGCGTCATGGCAAGACGTCCATACAATGTGTAAGGCGCTTTCTGCTGGCCGTGTGTAAACATCATCTCCCGACCAGTCGCAAAACACAGTATTTATGGGCGACCCCTGGTGTCTATGAAGCGGGTATAAAAAATAGTACGGAGAATATTCTTGATGAAGACTGGTTAGAAAGCCTCATGTTAGCGTCAGTCAGATATAAGTTGTGCTACGTGGTAGGAAGGAATGTATCGGGTTTGAGACTGTGAGACTGTGTGATTTGGATTAAACGATTGTGAGCGTTTTGCAGTTCGTATAAATGCACCGTATTACGCAACTGCCTTTCCGGGTGAGTCGGCTGCAGTTCAATTGACCTCCGTAGAGGGCAATTTCAGAGTAGGTCACAAGCAGATACGCCGACCATTTTTTTTGTTTCTTGATATATTGTAGTCTGTACCTTCTACTCAAACATATTCGATTTTCGTATTTGTGAAGTGCACCTTACTATAATTTTACCGCGTCGAAGTGAGTCATCTTGGGCTCCTTAACTATAGGAATCCCCATAGGGCGGAAACAGATCTGCTACCATAAATAGTATGTGATTCACATCAGGGGGGGACTAGGAAAAATATTTGGGCCGGGGGGAGGGCCTAGGAACTCAATTTTTACCTGGGGGGAGGGATTAGGATCTTGTTAACCCTTCCCCATGACTTCTGACCCGCCCCCTCCCCCCGCTAAATATTGTACAGTCCCTAATCACTGCGGAGAATCGTAGACGAGGGAGTTTCTAGTCTCATACCGCTGTTTCTCTGCGTCATTTGGATACAATGTTTAAATGTGTAACTTTTATGGCTGCATATACGATAAAAATGACAGTTTTTCCGGAGATGTCTTGTCATCTATTGCAAGCACATGTTTTTCTTGGGCAATAAAAAGATATCCCTCAAATCTATCCACTATAGCAATATTTATGGTATTTATAACTGCAATTGGCGACTATCCGCAAGAGGCCCCCTCGCGCCGACAGAGGCTGCCCGCAGTACTCAGGACAAAAAAAGCGTGTACCGTCGACATTCGATGCCAAAACTTTCCAACCTAATCTTGTCAGTAATAAATAAGCTCTCATCTCAAATCCTTTTGATATCAGGTGGGATCGATGAAAGGGAATTTATGATCTAATCTAAACACACATTTTTGGTCCCAAATATTTTTATTTTAAAACCGGACTCTTTTAGACACTACACACGGAGTAACTCGGAACGATACATGTAGCCGACACTAGTTTCCATCTCGTAAACGGTCGTTGCCATTTGAAACGGTCGATGCCATATCGCAGAACGGCACGCTTTAAATGCATTAGAACGCAGCGTGAACACTATATAATGTTTCGTGGCGTAGAGGTTAGGGTTAGGGTTAGAGTTTTAGGGTTAGGCTTTTTGATCCGGGTTCGAATCCGAGCTTATGCTCTGTCTTTTTTCAATAATTATCTTTACTATTTTAACGATGATGTTCTACATTTGCAATTGAAATGTTGCTTTTTATACGTTCTAAATGTTTCCCCCCCTCTTTCAAAAGTTATGATACGCTCGAATATGGCATTGACCATTCTGCGATATGGTATTTACCGTTTCAAATGGCACAGACCATTTACGAGACGGAAACGCGTGTAGCCGACCGAGCGCGCACTATTCCCCGGCTTTATTTTCAACTTGGGGCAAATTTGCTTACAGACCTACATTCGTGGCGTGGCGTGCGCACGACTACCTCATACCCGTGTCTGTCCAGTTTGTGAATAGACAGGAAACTTAGTTCTCTTCGGAGTTCACGAAGAAGAGAACGGGCATTATAAGTGAATACGAGGCGTATATACGGTAAATCAGATAAAGTTCTAGTTTTCTCAAAATTTAGTTACAAAACCTTTGCTATGAAATGCAACATTTGTTCAAAATTGATGAATTTAAACAAAATCCTGAAACTGTACAAAGGTATAGTCACTTCTGTTGCTAGGTAGGTATATTTTTCGTAGCAACATATGGAAATTTAAGGATTTTTAAGGCTACGAAAATGAACACCCTCATACCACTGGTGATTTTGCCAAGGTTAACATCAGTTGGACAAGTAATACACAAGCTATAATGCTTCTTTACTTTCAACGGGGGGCATATTTTCCAAATTTGCATAAAGTTGCATAAAGTCGACCCCCATCCATGAACCAAAATATCCCATCTAGATTTTAGTACAATATACCTCTAGAAATGACAAGACAACTCACTACCAGTTTGTAGTACTGGACTGCAACATGAGTTTTTTTGTTGTTGTTTGTTTCCCCAGCCTTTATTAGAAAGCTTCGAAAGCAGTTTGAAAGTATGTCGAAATTGGCCAAATAGACAGATAAAATGCCAGGGGAGTTGGTCCGCTAATTAGCCGCACCAGGTTCCCCTTCAATCTATACTCTATTGCAACAAGGCATAGATACGAACTACAATGGAATCAGTACAGTGCTAAAACATTGGAACTAACCTGCTGCGTCATACACCGGGTTGAAATGTACGTTGTGGTGGATTTGCTTCTGTAGATTGTCATACCCATCTGTCCTTCTTCCATCCCTCTGTCGGGAGCGACGAGGCGGCGCCCTCGGAGGCTGTTCGGAGCGATGAGGCGGTACCTCCGGAGCCTGATCGTCGAGATCTCGGTTGGACGACGTGCTGGTTTCTCCATTGTTGCTGTGATCTTCGTTCTGCATTTCTGCGGCACTTGGGAGTGGATTGTCGATAGGGAGTGGTGGCAGGGGTCGGTTCTGTATCCCCGTCGGGCGTGTGGACTTCTGCCGGGCAGCCGCGCTTGCAGGTGTTCCTGCTGAACCGTCTGACGGTGTATCTACCATCTCGGGCCCGACCCAACCTAGTACGAATCTCCGCTGTTCTCTACACGAAAACAACACTTAATTGTCTGGAGATTGGACATGGTATTTTACATGTAACACCCGATCAAAGCACTTCGGAATTTTCTCATTTACAGGGTGCTATGAGCACTTCATGCATATGAAACAGTTCCGAACCAACTTTGTACTGTATTGCACAATGTATGCTGTAGTACTAGTAAAGGAACTGGTAGCGTGAGTTTTATTTCATCACTTTACCAATGTTTTGTTTCAATTTCTTTCTTTTTTTGGGTGGGGACAGGGTATGTGGGTGGGTGTCGACAAAACACAACAAAGAAGAAGTGCAATTACGAACCTCCTAGCGGCTTTCTATGTTGCTGGAGCGAAAGTTCCATTTTCAGAATGGTAGGTAGCTTTTGGGCTGGGAATGAATGTTGTTCGCTTGGACCCTCCTGCAATTGTCATTGCGGCTTCCATACTTAAGCCATGGTCCTCGCAATTCCTGTGCTCACATTGCACGTCTTCGCATTGACACCTGCAGCCTGAACCACAGTCTCTTCACTCGAGGATTACTCAACAGCCCAGCTTGTAGCTGCGGGCGCTAATGCGAAACAGTGGCGCATTATTTACTCCACTGCCCTATGTACAATGTCCAACGTACAACTCTCCTTGGCAAACTCTCCAGGCTCTTAGGACACCCCCTAAAGTTTACAGCACTGTCGGAAAACGCTAAAGTTTTCCTTTTACTCCGTGGCAGTGCCTTGTATTCATTCGTTGCTAATTCTAACATTTTGTCGATTACTAACAATTTCATTACCGTAACAAAACGCTTCTAAAACTCAATTGTCCCTTGTATTTTGTACCGTGTCCTAACATTATCGTTTTCTTCATTGGGTGAGGAACTGGACTCGCGTTTTCAACCTTTCAATATATTTGTTCTCTATTACATTGTGTTAGATAATTATTTTCTTTTGTATTTCATTTATTTTGGATCTCATTTTGAAATAATCTATGTTCTTCTTATAATAATAATAATAATATTAATAATAATATAATGATAACTTAATTGCACAACAACTGTACAGGGTACAAAGTATTGCACCTACTACTACATAACTACCATTTCATAATGCTTACCTAACTAATACATGAGTGGGTGGCTAGTATAGGAGTGAACGTTTACAATGAATTTCTAATGTTTATACAGTTTTTTATATATATCCCTATGTATACCATGTATGGATTGTCGCATGTCAATATGTATTGAAATTTGCTTTTTAAATCCATGGAGGTAAAACTTGGTATGGCTATCGTACAGTGTAAATTGTCTCAAAATGCTTTCTTACATTAATCTTAATATAATCCTATCAAATTAAGACACATGTTCATATCAATAGCATTTTATGTAACGTCATGTCTTGTTGATGATTATATAGTGATTCTCCATGTACCAATCTGTTTTTTATAATAAAGATTTTTTTTTAAATTAAAATCCCTCCCTTCCTCCCTCTCCCTACATCCCTTTCCCCATCCATCCATGCATCCATCCATCCATCCCTCTCTATCCATCCCTTTCCCCATCCCTCCCTCCCTCTCTCCATCCCTTTCCCCACCTCTCCCTCCATCTCTCTCCATCCATTTCCCTATCCCTCCCTCTCTACATCCCTTTCCCCATCGTCCCCCATCTCTCTCCATCACTTTCCCTATCCCTCCCTCCTTCTCTCCATCCCTCTGTTCAGAAGTACACCCAGTGCAGTTGAACGGCGGTGTAAGTAGACTCTGAGTTAGCGATGACGTCAGGACCAAACGGGGGAGCTAGCTGGAGAAACGTCATCGCAGCACAAACAACCCAAGCAACATGAGACATTTGCATATCTATAGGGCCGACTGTTTACGTGGACTGCAAACCGCACGGCACATATAAATATGCTTCCCGGACTTCCGGGTTTGGGCTTCAGAGGAGTAGATCGGGAATTTTCGGTTACACAAGTGGTGAATATCACATCTAAGACGCGATACGGCATCCAAGACTTATCCTTTATCTCCTACATTCGCATCCACTTACAAAATGTCGATTTGGGGATCTTATATTCCTTTTTCGCCAGGTGGGTCGGTGTAGTTTACCGCGCAGTGCAATACGGTCGACTAGGACCGACGCCCGCAGTAGAGAGTAGATTTCCGGCTATATCATTATTGAAAGGAGTATCTGATACATGGTTTAAGATGCCTGGTGAGTTCTTTAAGTCGCACATCCTTACTGCTGTCCAAAATGTAATTTCAGACGTACAAAGACCACATCGCGAACAGCAGCTCTATTCTCAAGGCGCGCTCACCCAGTCATACTGCAATACTCATAATGGGCGCTGGAGGGCGCAAAATATCTGCCGAGGACAACTGACAGCCAAGCAATACAACCTTTAAACACCACCCTGTAAAAATGACTAAAAGATCCCCAAATCGACATTTTGTACCGTGATGAGAATGTAGGAGATAAAGGATGAGTCTGGGATGCCGTATCGTGTCTTAGATGTGGTATTCGCCGCTTGTATGACAGAAAATTCCCGATCTACTCAGAAGCCAAAACCCGGAAGTCCGGGAACCATGTAAATGGATAATACCGACCAGATCCAAATGAGTAAAGCCCCTGTCACACATACAAGAATTTGACCTCCCTAACATCACCGAACGTCACCACCCCCTCCCTCCCAAACATGGTTAGGTGTAGGTCGGCGCAAAGTCGGGTGGGGTTTGGCTACAATTCGGCTTCGCCAGCCGAATGCTTCAAAATATTTCAGTTAAAACATTCAGGGGTTGGTCGGGAGGTTCGATGAACCATTTGGGAGTAAGTCAATGGTGCTTAGGGAGTTTTCAAATTTAATTGAATTCGTTTCGATTCGTATAGAAAGGTAGCCTAAGTACCATCTGGATTTTGGCTCCCCTACGCTCAAAAATAGATTTTTTTCGAGTGTAGGGGAGCCTAAATCTGGATGGTACCCGAGCTAATAGAAAGGTAGGCGTGGCCTTAATCGGGTCAGGGTGCTCCCGAAAGTCAGACGAACCTGGTCAGCTGGTATTTGGGAACAAATTCAAGGGGAACGTCGCTTATTTGTGACGGGCTTTAACGAAGTAGAGTTTCCTCAATGACCACCGAAGTGTAACCTGTGGGGAACTTTCCGATCAAATAAATAAACAAGAGTTCCACGACCTCATACCTTCGCCAAATCATGTTAATCGTTCGAACTGACTAATTATACATTTTTTTCTGAGTGATTATGCAAGTAAGAGCCTCATTTGCATGAATCATATCAGTTAAAAGGGCTATTCTAGCATTTCCTTATAAATTATTCAAATGGTACCCTGATTTGAATAGATTATGTTTAGTGATGTTCACCTTCACTGAACTTTCAAAAATGTCAAGTACTAAATTCCCAGCAGTTACCACTATAAAGTTGTAGCAATTTTTCATTAATTATAAAAATAAGGTCTTCATTTACATAATCAATATCTGCCAATGTTCCTGTCATTCTCAATTTCATAGTCGCAAGTGTTTCATAGCCCTATTATCGAACACAGTGGATTTATGGAAATTCCTCAATAATTATGCAAATTAGAAACCGATTTGCATTATTGTCATCTAATTATGTTAAGCATCACTTAAGCTACCTACATACCACATATGAAGACGATCCGTCAACTGGTTCTTGAGTAATCCTCTCTCGAAGATTTTTAAACAAACTGCCCTGCAGTTCTAGAACAAGCTGCTAGGAGGCCCAAACTCACGTGACTTCTTTCCTAGCACAAGAGCTACCAACTATTATAAATTCATGACCCTAGCATGTCCAGATCGCGAGATATCAAAACCGAAAGTTCTGCTGCAGTACCAACAAAAGCCACCAGGGGGACCAAAATCTGATCAAGACCTACCCACCTACCAAGTTTCATGATAATCCATTGAAATGTTCTTGAGTTATCGTGCTAAACCACAAACATACATACACACATACACACAAACGCTACTGAAAACATAACCTTCTTGGCGAAGGTAACTAGTATGCTTCGCGGACTTCCGGGTTTGGGCTTCAGAGGAGTAGATCGGGAATTTTCGGTCACACAAGTGGTGAATATCACATCTAAGACGCGATGCGGCATCCAAGACTTATCTTTTATCTCCTACATTCGCATCCACTTACAAAATGTCGATTTGAGGATCTTATATTCATTTTTCGCCAGGTGGGTCGGTGTAGTTACCGCGCAGTGCAATACGGTCGACTAGGACCGACGCCCGCAGTAGAGAGTAGATTTCCGGCTATATCATTATTGAGAAGAGTATCTGATACATGGTTTAAGATGCCTAGTGAGTTCTTTAAGTCGCACATCCTTACTGCTGTCCAACATGTAATTTCAGACGTACAAAGACCACATCGCAAACATCAGCTCTATTCTCAAGGCGCGCTCACCCAGTCATACTGCAATCTCATAATGGGCGCTGGAGGGCGCAAAATATCTGCCAAGGACAACTGACAGCCAAGCAATACAACCTTTAAACACCACCCTGTAAAAATGACTAAAAGATCCCCAAATCGACATTTTGTACCGTTATGAGAATGTAGGAGATAAAGGATGAGTCTGGGATGCCGTATCGTGTCTTAGATGTGGTATTCGCCGCTTGTGTGACAGAAAATTCCCGATCTACTCAGAAGCCAAAACCCGGAAGTCAGGGAACCATGTAAATGAATAATACCGACCAGATCCAAATGAGTAAAGCCCCTGTCACACATACAAGAATTTGACCTCCCTAACATTAGCCGAACGTCACCACCCCCTCCCTCCCAAACATGGTTAGGTGTAGGTCGGCGCAAAGTCGGCTGGGGTTCGGCTACAATTCGGCTGCGCCAGCCTAATGCTTCAAAATATTTCAGTTAAAACATTCAGGGGTTGGTCGGGAGGTTCGATCAACCATTTGGGAGTAAGTCAATGGTGCTTAGGGAGTTTTCAAATTTAATTGAATTCGTTTCGATTCGTATAAAAAGGTAGCCTAAGTACCATCCGGATTTTGGCTCCCCTACGCTCAAAAAATAGATTTTTTTCGAGTGTAGGAGAGCCAAAATCTGGATTGTACCCGAGCTAATAGAAAGGTAGGCGTGGCCTAAGTCGGGTCAGGGTGCTCCCGAAAGTCAGACGAACCTGGTCAGCTGGTGTTTGGGAACAAATTCAAGGGGATCGTCGCTTATTTGTGACGGGCTTAAACGAAGTAGAGTTTCCTCAATGACCACCGAAGTGTAACCTGTGGGAAACTTTCCGATCAAATAAATAAACAAGAGTTCCACGATCTCATACCTTCGCCAAATCATGTTAACCGTTCGAACTGACTAATTATACATTTTTTTCTGAGTGATTATGCAAGTAAGAGCCTCATTTGCCTGAATCATATCAGTTGATCATATTCTCGACCCAATGACAGTCTCATCTGGAGAAAAAGGGCTATTCTAGCATTTCCTTATAAATTATTCAAATGGTACCCTGATTTGAATAGATTATGTTTAGTGATGTTCACCTTCACTGAACTTCCAAATATGTCAAGTAAAGTTGTAGCAATTTTTCATTAATTATGAAAATTAGGTCTTCATTTACATAATCAATATCTGCCAATGTTCCTGTCATTCTCAAGGTCTCGGACCGGAGTTTTTTTTAACGATTTTGTGTCCGGCGGACACCCCCAGGCCGAAGGGCTACGATTCCGCCAAGAAAAGTAGGCCGGAAAATCTTATTATACCAGTGAACAGAGGTTTTCAGCCGGCTTCCGATAGGTATTTGGGTATCGTCTTCTGACTTTTCATTTTGGGTAGAAACTGTTGTGAAATGTAAATTTTGGACCCGAAAAATACCGTTTTTTTTCAGCGGAGCTGCTGAGAAACAACGAACTTTCCCTGGGTAACGGCTTATATGACGAAAAAGCTCACTACTTCCTGTTTCTGAAAAACGAAAAAAAAACATAGGTTGTTGTGATAAGTTTTCCGCAATCTCTGGTGGCGCAAATCCCTTGAAAATGCATATAGAACGCAGCTTGTGGGTCATCAGGCGACAAAACCGCATCACCCTTGCTGGCGGACTAATACCAAAAACGCTTCGATGGCCGTCCGACTTTACCACGCCCTAAAATACTACAAACCACAGGGTGTTCGGTAAATACGAAAACTATTTGATTATCTATAACGATCACCGAGCAAGGGGAAGCCAAACTTAGCGTGACAACTACCCAGATCCGGCGATTTACTGACGCACTATTTGGAACCCTGGTCAGATTTGAGCTCCGACCCGGAACCTCAATTTTATATGTCGCAAGTGTTTCATAGCCCTATTATCGAACACAGTGGATTTATTGAAATTCCTCATTAATTATGCAAATTAGAAACCGATTTGCATTATTGTCATCTAATTATGTTAAGCTTCACTTAAGCTACCTACATACCAAATATGAAGACGATCCGTCAACTGGTTCTTGAGTAATCCTCTCTCGAAGATTTTCAAACAAACTGCCCTGCAGTTCTAGAACAAGCTGCTAGGAGGCCCAAACTCACGTGACTTCTTCCCTAGCACAAGAGCTACCTACTATTATAAATTCATGACCCTAGCATGTCCAGATCGCGAGATATCAAAACCGAAAGTTCTGCTGCAGTACCGACAAAAGCCACCAGGGGGCCAAAATCTGATCAAGACCAACCCACCTACCAAGTTTCATGACAATCCATTAAAAGCTTCTTGAGTTATCGTGCTAAACCACAAACATACATACACACATACACACAAACGCTACTGAAAACAAAACCTTCTTGGCGAAGGTAACTAGTATGCTTCGCGGACTTCCGGGTTTGGGCTTCAGAGGAGTAGATCGGGAATTTTCGGTCACACGAGTGGTGAATATCACATCTAAGACGCGATACGGCATCCCAGACTTATCCTTTATCTTCTACATTCGCATCCACTTACAAAATGTCGATTTGAGGATCTTATATTCATTTTTCGCCAGGTGGGTCGGTGTAGTTTACCGCGCAGTGCAATACGGTCGACTAGGACCGATGCCCGCAGTAGAGAGTAGATTTCCGGCTATATCATTATTGAGAAGAGTATCTGATACATGGTTTAAGATGCCTAGTGAGTTCTTTAAGTCGCACATCCTTACTGCTGTCCAACATGTAATTTCAGACGTACAAAGACCACATCGCAAACATCAGCTCTATTCTCAAGGCGCGCTCACCCAGTCATACTGCAATCTCATAATGGGCGCTGGAGGGCGCAAAATATCTGCCAAGGACAACTGACAGCCAAGCAATACAACCTTTAAACACCACCGTGTAAAAATGACAAAAGATCCCCAAATCGACATTTTATACCGTGATGAGAATGTAGGAGATAAAGGATGAGTCTGGGATGCCGTATCGTATTTTAGATGTGGTATTCGCCGCTTGTGTGACAGAAAATTCCCGATCTACTCAGAAGCCAAAACCCGGAAGTCCGGGAACCATGTAAATGAATAATACCGACCTGATCAAAATGAGTAAAGCCCCTGTCACACATACAAGAATTTGACCTCCCTAACATAACCCGAACGTCACGCCCCCCCCCCTCCTCAACCATGGTTAGGTGTTGTTGTGTCCCGAACCGTGCCTGTCCCATTCTGTGCCTGTGCGGGCACAGAACGGGACACAGCCTGACTGTCCAGAACCGTGCCCGGAAGTGCTGTCAATCATAGTGATTGGCGGGACCATAGCATAATTATTCACGCCCAAGACTCTATGTAAGGTTACTAGTATATGGAGACATGGAGACGGTTAGATATTATATTGCGAATACAGTTCTTAATACAACGCAACACGTAGACGGTAGTATACCCAATTAGAAAGTAGATTGACCCGAGCACAGTACTGGAATCGGAAACAACACTGTGCTTATATCCACCAAGCCCACGCACGGATCTGGATAGTGTGACGCCTATCTACGACAGACTAGAGCAAATCAACTTCTAGACAAACAAAGTGTTTGTCCAGAACCAGGCTTTAGGTAAAAAACAGAGTGCCTTGTATCATTCTGCAACAAAATGAAAAGGTTCTATTACATTCCTTACCCGGGCACGTGCCCGAACACGTGCCCAGGCCAGTTTGGGACACAACCATCGCGTGTCCCAAACTGTGCTCTGTTCCCAGGCACGGTTTGGGGCACTCGGCGCGTGTCCCAAATCGTGCCTGGGGACAGAGCACAGTTTGGGACACGCGATGCGATGGTTGTGTCCCAAACTGTGCCTGGGCACGTGTTCGGGCACGTGCCCGGGTAAGGAATGTAATAGAACCTTTTCATTTTGTTGCAGAATGATACAAGGCACTCTGTTTTTGACACTAAATGTAAGTCTAAATCATATAATATCAGCGTGAAATGTAAACTGTACTTTACAGAGCAAGAATCACACCGATTCTTTCTTATTCTTATCCTGGCGAAAAACAAAGATGGCGTGCTAAACAGCTAAACAACACCACGAGACGGCTCCTCCCTCAAAACACTAAGCTCCGCCCCCAAAGCACGGAATGGGACAAGGCCCTTATGTGTCCAGAACTGTGCGCGGTCAGGCACGGTTCGGGACAGTCCCCGCGTGTCCCAGAATGTAGATTTGCCCCAGGCACGGTTTGGGGCACTCGCCGAGTGTCCCAAAGCATGCTTTGGGACAAGCACGGTTTGGGACACAACAGGTGTAGGTCGGCGCAAAGTCGGCTGGGGTTCGGCTACAATTCGGCTTCGCCAGCCGAATGCTTCAAAATGTTTAAGTTAAAACATTCAGGGGTTGGTCGGGAGGTTCGATCAACCATTTGGGAGTAAGTCAACGGTGCTTAGGGAGTTTTCGGGGTCTCATTTGACTCAAATTTGACTCAAATTTAATTGAATTCGTTTCGATTCGTATAGAAAGGTAGCCTACGTACCATCCGGATTTTGGCTCCCCTACGCTCAAACAAGTGATTTTTTTCGAGTGTAGGGGAGCGAAAATCCGGATGGTACCCGAGCTAATAGAAAGGTAGGCGTGGCCTAAGTCGGGTCAGGGTGCTGCCGAAAGTCAGCCGAACCTGGTCAGCTGGTGTTTGGGAACAAATTCAAAGGGAACGTCGTGAATTTGTGACGGGCTTAAACGAAGTAGAACAATGAACACCTGTGGGAAACTTTCCTATCAAATATATGAAGAACATACGCCACAGAATAGCTATTACAAAACTGCGGATAAGTTCACACAAACTTCATGTTGACACATTTTGCAACAAAAAATGCCAATATTGTGACCTAAATAAGAGGCTGGGGTGGGAGTTATATACACGAAAATATATGCATTTGTACCTCCGTGTACGGAGGAATTTATTTGGGTGTGTGTTGTGCGCGTGTGGGCTTGGTTGTGTGGTTGTACAGTTGAGTGACAGCACGTGGGTGGGGGGAATTCTCTATCCACAGACCACAAAGGGCCAGGCACAGAAAGTTGGCTGGGAGTCTGTTGACCGGTGACCAGTGGGAAAATGTTAGACGTAAGCACAGAAATCCACAAGAATGAATAAGACAAGAAATTCACAACAACTCACGGTATTTCACGGAGGTATGAATCCCCGAATTCTTGTTATCTATTTCCGTGCGTTGTTGAGTTAGAGTGATAATTTAGTTCTATTGAAACTCATCAATCAGTTTGTGCTTAATCTACACGTTGATGAATCAATAATAGAATAAGTAATGATATACACATTTCTGGAAAACGTGGGCCTGGTATACGTATGTGCGCACGCACGTGTGTATGAGTGTGTCTGTACGTATGTGGATAGCGTTCAGCAAAAAGGACAGGGCCATGTGTATGTATGTGTGCACGCACGTGTGTATGAGTGTGTGTGTACGTATGTGGATAGTGTTCAGCACAAAAGACAGGGCCAGGTGTATGCATGTGCACATGTACGTGTGTATAAGTGTGTGCGACCTGTGTGGATAGCGTTCAGCACCAAGGACAAGGCCAGGTGTATGTATGTGTGCACGCACGTGTGTATAAGTGTGTGTGACCTGTGTGGATAGCGTTCAGCACCAAGGTATGAGTGTGTGTGACCTGTGTGGATAGTGTTCAGCACCAAGGACAGGGCCAGGTGTATGTATGTGCGCACGCACGTGTGTATAAATGTATGTGTACGTGTGTGGATAATGTTCAGCACCAAGGACAGGGCAAGGTGTATGAATGTATGTGCACACGCACTTGTGAATAAGTGTGTGTGTACGAGTGTGTGGATAGCGTTCAGCCCCAAGGACAGGGCCAGGTGTATGTATGTGCGCAGGCACGTGTGTACCTGTGTGGACAGCGTTTAGCACCAGCGACAGGGTCTAGTGTATTTGCATCTGTGTATGTGTGCGCGCGTGTGTGTGTATGTGTCTGCGTGCGTGCGCAGACTATAAACTATAAACGGGATGTCATAGACTATAAACTATAAACGGGATGTCATTCTTAAATGCGGGAATGCGACCTTAAACGAAAAGTTTTGCCGACGTTCTATACACGATAAATTACGGGTTTAGCACAGGCGCAGTACGTTCTGCCGGCGTCCTAGTGCCCAGGACAGGACCTGGTGTATTTGCGTGCACGTGCGCTCGTGTGTTTGAGTCTGCGTGTACGTATAAGGATAGCGTTCAACAATAGGGACAGAAGGACAGACCCTGGTGTATTTGAATGTATGCATGGGTGCATATGTGTGTGTGTGTGTGTGTGTGTGTGTGTGTGTGTGTGTGTGTGTGTGGACTCGCAGTTGATTTTAAGTCGCACTTGGTGGTGCGGGCCCTGCTAATGTACTCATAAATATTTCGGCAACTCAAAGCAGCAGCTAGGAGTGAATGAAAATACACACGTGCGTGCGCACATACATACACCTGGCCCTGTCCTTGGTGCTGAACGCTATCCACACAGGTACACACACACACACGTGCTAACGGCGCACATGTGATGATTAATTTACAGATCCGCTGCTCCTGGCACAAGAACCCGAGTACAAATAGACGTGGTATGCCATCAGCAGAAAAAACAGTACTAGGTTCTTAGCGCAATGAAACCATGCACTTGTCCAGATGGCATTCCTGTCGCTACAAAACTCAATCCAGGCATCATTTTGCTGATGTGACCTTTGTGAAAACCTGAGCCAAATGACTTTTTCTACAGACCGCACGTATCCGGGTAGATCAAGCGGCCGCCGTGGTTTTTGCAGCTTCATCCGCTCCCACCGCAGCTGCCTGGTCGCCGGCATCGCCGTGCTGCTGAGCCTGGTCTCTGTGGGACTCGTCCCTCTGACGTTTATCGGCAAACAGGTTAACACTGTTTTTATTCGTTGTGGCTGGAAACACAGCAAATGCTCCCCAGCTAGCACGGGGCTGTTATTAAGGGCAAACCTTGAAGCTACCTATAGTAGACATTGTTTGTGCCTTTTCGGCTAGAGGAGGCTTCTGGGAGGAGCTTTAAAAAATCCCGAAGTTTTTCGGCCGGGGTAAAGTGAAACGCCGAGGTCAGTTTTCAACCGTAAAAATTTACAACAATTTGTAAAGTTAGCGAGTTTGGATTCTGATGTATTGAAACATACGTTATAGTGAACAATTTGGTGTATAATTTGTGTAGTTTGGAATGAAATAAGTGCACCACTTTGTCTAGAATGTAGAGAGTGGATAGCGGTACACTTAGTACGCATTTTGGGCAGGGTATTTCTATTTAAAAAAAAATGGGGGCTTGACTGTACCATCAATGTATATCGTTATTAAAATCATTTTTTTTTCTTTTATAGAAAGCTATATATTTAGTCGTTAAAGATCATCAAAACACAACGAATGGAGAAAATTTCCTTTTTCTACTGTTATTTTTCACTTGTAACATTGAATGTGTAAAATATAATAATTTTAGTAGGATTTATTGTGCAAATACTGAGTGGCACATTTGAAGGGAAAAAAATCAAACCTTCCTTGATTCTTGGTATCCTTCAGATACAACATTAATCAATCGAATCATATATACTATTACCAAATAAACTGTAACTGCGCCTCCATCAACTAAACGAAAATACACATAATCTCTAAATTGAAAGAGAAGCTCGTCGCCAAGGCGTGTTTTTTACGCCACTTTATTCGTTCTTGCCTTGACTTTCTGTCAACTGAAAACCTCTTGCTAGCTGAGCAAACAGCAAACGGCACGCATACTAGGTAAGTATAGATAACTCATTTTCTCCAAAATTGTCAAACATGGGTTAGGGAGCTAACTGCAGTCGTTCACTTCGATGGGGTAATGTTACATGAAGTTTGAAAAGAATTCCATTTTCCTCGTTTTTATTTTCCCGCGACCTTAATTAGTTCTCTCACATACTGAAATATCTTGACGAATTTGAAGGACATTTGACGAGATCCGGGAGTGCATCTACCTACGCTGCACAATGGTAAGTCTCATACAGGTTGCCTTGAAAACTTAAGAGGTGATGAATTTGCGTAACTTTCTTACAAAAAAAAACACGTAAGAATTAGAGGGGTAATTAAGAAGCCCACACAATAATTTTAGAACTAGATCAGTTTCTAAATATCCGTTGTCATTTTCAGCGCTTCACCCTTGAAACCTACCATTATGGCGAAGAAGCCATGCGAGTAATACAAGACCCGGATGAGCCTCAGTTAAAGATTGAGCTATACAAGAGGCCAGGCGGGCCAACGGAAGGTCTGATGGTTTTCGCTCGCCGGGCAGACGGCACCTGGAAGCCGTGTGGTTGGATCAGGGCCAAAGATAAGCAGGCGGTCCAGGGGATCGGCCACGTGGATCGGCTGGTGTGTGTCCCGTTGGGCACCACCTAATTCTATCCGTTTATCTATGAACTACAGACTCCTCTCTTCCTCAAGACTTTCTATTTCAAATTTATCTTCAGCAGGTTTTTGCTTTACTGTGTAGAAATAATATGTAATGCGACTGGAGTTAGGTTTGTGAAGTGGCACAACACAAGCCCCAGGCATCCTCCCATGATCTAAACATATATGGTATAGACCCTTTTTTCACATCACTTGAATGTAGTATTTAAATACATCAGCCAAAGAAATATTTTAAAGACATAAGTCTCAGTACATTCTAATATTCTATCATAAACACCTTTTGTTAAAGTTATGTTGCGTTTTAAGAGAATAACCTATCTGGGCGATTTTGGCCAATATTACGTGATAACGACATGAAAATTGTTCTTATGATTCATTTTTAGTAGCACACCATCCTCTAAACATTTGGTGATCATACGATATACTGTTCATGAGTTCTGAGGGGGGGGCGAATGAGCCCCCCCCCCGGCCCCACGAATGCCAAAAAAGCCCGGTCTAGATAGGGTTAAAAGAGATAAAAATGCATTTGCATACACATGGGAATCCCTTTTCACTCGAATTTCGCTGTCAAATTTGTTAAGGCCATTTCAGTGAACATTTATGCCCTAAAATATCGAAATTGGGCTCTTGAAAGTTGGGAGGACAGTGGCCGTTGTGTTCATAATTAAGACCCTGTTTACATTCAGAACAAGACTGGCAATGAAAACATACATTGCCATGGCGACAATGGTTGCTGTTAGGGTTATTGTTTGCATGGCACTGCGGCCCTGCCATCATTTCATGATTTTGAGGAAGACTTGGTACCTATACAGATACAGTGCACTCCTCCCCTAAGTGTATAGTGAACGAGCCCCGGGGTCACAAAAAGTAGGGCAGAGAGAGAGGTCTTCCCAAAGGTTTCCAGGAATGTGGGCATAGATGTGGGTCACATGCCTGTGGACATTCCATTCCTGTGGACAAAATGCCTGTACAATTCCTAGAATTCTTGCGAATTGCACACAATACTGTACCATTAGGCTCCTCCCTGAGACGTCGCCAAAAATTCCTTTAGGGCCAACCCACTGTGTCGGTATCCTGTACGGGTCCTGGCCGGGGTGTTCCATTCTGTGCAGCTGATCAGTACGATGTTAAAGAAATGACCGGTGGACTGCCGGGCACCGGAAGGGGAACTGTTAGATTACGGTGTATTTTTGTTGCCGAGACCCGGGCTGATTTTAACTTCCAGTTTAAAAGATCTGGGGGCCAAGACGTGCTGATTACTTAGTGCACAAAAACAGCCCGTAAACTATGTAGCGGGGCCCCTTATTGCAATTGTGACCTTAAAGCATTATTGGTTGAGTCTGTATAAAGCCCTTACACAGTTTGCTTCCTTACTTCTTTCACGCTGCCTCAGAACTACTGGAGGTGATAATAATACTGATATGGATCATGCCAAGATGGGAGCTAATGTGTAAGATGATTTGTTGACAAGATTTTTATGAGCATTTTACAGCAGCTACATTGTGTAGAATTGATACAACCTCTTTTTGCTCAATACGTGATGACAATTCTGTAGCTTTTTTTGTTTTCCTGCAATAGGTTTTTATCTCCTATAGGAATGCAGTGTCTTGTCCTTCAAGTACATTGTACTCATTACCGCTACTAGCACAAAAGCCTATAGATAAATGCTAATACATTTTCAAAGCGATGACCACCGATGAACCTGGATCTTAAGAACACTTCAGCAGGATATACTGCATCTGTGTAAAACCAATATTTTTCACGTTTTTTTTGTAACGAATGTATTGGAAGCAACCACACATGCCACCCTAGTGCGTTATCAATACGAGTGTCCCTTTAAACTAATCATGATGATGTCCAATAAAGGTAAAACCATATTTTCTTGCACAGTCTTCTCCAGATGTGTTCTTTTTATTTTTCATAACAGTGTACGTGTATATTACATGTAACGTTATTATGAATACAAATTTGATCAACATGATCCTCGAACAAATAATATCTTTCACATAGTCCCTCATTTTCACCAAGGCATTTATTGAAATAAAATATTTATGATAAAGCTATACATTGTCAAATGGATTGTAGCAGGCCAATCATAGACAATCTGGGGTCACGTGGTAAGAGCGCGTGGCCCCGATGCGCGTCATTGGCCACGAGATATGAAAACCGGAAGTTCCACTGCAGTACCATTTCAAGCCGCTAGGGGGCCCAAAATCTAATCATTTCGAGGTCTCATCAAGACCTATCCACCTACCAAATATCAAGATAATCCGTCTAAGCCTTCTCAAGTTATGCTGTTCACACACACACACACACACACACACACACACACACACACACACACACACTCACGGCCACGAAAACATAACCTTCTTGGCGAAGGTAACTAGTGATTAGGTGTAGACTTCCAGTTCATTGTCACGGCATACTTTGAACTTCCATCCGTTTATTTTCATACATACAATGCTACTCTAACGCGGACAACGGGGAAAAACTTCATATGTGCCATACAGGAAACTGAATTCCCCGGGAACATGATAGGTCCTCGGTAGACAATTACGTTTACGTTTATAGAAGCTTTATATTTTAGAGTTACTGTAAGTGTATTGGGTTCTCGAGAGAGCGATCCAACTAATATTCAAGCAGACATTAGAATAGAAAATCCGCAACTTTAGGGTGCCGGCGCGTCAGAATAACCTGGCAGTCAGAACACATTACGATTTTCACAATTATATCTGCTTGGATATTCTGGTCAAACCACTTTCTTTCGTCGACCCCAGAGCGGAAATCGCATCTCACTAGAAAGCAAGAAAGGCTCGGTTATGAGGTCACCCTTCCGGGGACCGTGGATTTGTGCCTTCTATTGTGTGAGGTAATAAACTAATTTACACCGAATTCAACGCACAAGTTCTACATGAAGGTGACCTGACAGAGGCTTTCTCTATGACTACCGGAGTAAGACAAGGGTGCCTCTTAAGCCCACTGCTGTTCATTATCGCGTTGGATTGGATTATGAGGGAAACCACCAAAGAAGGGAGAACGGGGATCCAATGGACACTGACAAACATGCCAGATGACCTCGATTTCGCAGATGACCTTGCTTTTTTGAGCCATAACATCAGCCAGATGAGGGACAAGACGCAGAAGTTAGAAGTCAACTCAAACCGAGTGGGATTGACGGTAAATGTATCAAAAACTAAAGAGATGCGGGTGAAAACAGTAGGAAATGCGAAACCTGTGTGCAGCGGAGAAGACCAGTAGAGATTGTAAAGGACTGTACTTACCTCGGCAGCGTCATCAGCAATGACGGAGGGGCAACTAAGGATGTAGAGGCCCGCTTAGGGAAGGCCAAGGCTGCTTTCGCCCAACTCAAACCAGTTTGGAAAGCAAAGAACATCTCACTCAAACTAAACTGCGAATCCTGGAGTCCAACGTGAAGTCAATCCTGTTATACGACTGTGAAACGTGGGGCCTGACGAAAGTGAACATCATGAAACTCCAGACCTTCATTACTTCAAGATTGCGTTATATCCTTGGTATATGGTGGCCTAGAAAAGGTCAGTAATCGGGACCTTCTAGAGATCACAGGACATGAATTAGTGGAGGTCACCATTAGAAGAAGGAAGTGGAGATTGATTGGGCACACGTTAAGGAAACCCCCGGTGTCCATCACGAGAGCTGCCCTAGACTGGAATCCCCAAGGGAGAAGGAAGAGGGGAAGGCCGCGGCTGTCCTGGAAAAGGGGTGTGCGGAAAGACCTGGAATCAGCCAACACCTCGTGGCAAGAGTGAAGAAGATCGCAGGTGACAGGAAGAGGTGGAGGCAATTCACTGAGGCCCTATGCTCTCAGACGGGCGAAGAGGATTAAGTCAAGTAAGTCAAGAGCTGTTACACGAAAAACAAACACTGTACACGTACCGTGATCTATAAATGCTTCGAGTTGGGAGAAGGGAGGGGGGCGAGCAGATACCATGTTGGGTAACCGCAGGGTTTGAAATCATTTTTTCGGATTGCCCAACAGGGAAACCTTAGCAAAAAGCTAGTAAGTTGCCCATCTAGATTTTAGCTTGCCGTGAACACCAGCTGTTTGTATTAGTTGTAAGCCAAGCCACATGTAAAGGTATCGTTCACAAGTATCATGTGCCGTATTGGGACACAACTTATTTCAGAAGCCGTAAGCCTAGACATTAGAATTTCCACTGAAGACCGTAGAAGTATATAGTTTCACCCTGCACTACATAGACTTTTGTAGAGTAAAATTATTTCGCAGAGCTAGCTACTTATAAGAGCTACTACAGTACTTTCTTGGCTTTCTCCCCCCCCCCAAAAAAAAAAAAATTATATCTCACCTGATTGTACGATTTCCAGATCGGGCTTGACTTTACACGCAGATCTAGTCGTGAACATGTTTACCCTACTTGACCTTGAAAACGTTCTTATGCCTCTGAACCGCGAGAATATTACAGTACTGACACGTCTGACAACCATCGTATTGATACCTGGAGTACATGTAACTTGAATCACCGTCGCCGATAATCAGCCGCTGTAGACCATTGTGGTTCACCAATACTTCTCTCAGTTCATCTCTTGGTAGCAAATTAGGATTAAAATTGCAGTACCTAGGGTATTAAGAGCACGTCGGCAGAACGTACTGCGCCTGCGCAAAACCTGGATTTTCGCTGGAGTTTTGGTCAACGTTGCATCAGAATTTTGCCTGTTGCAGACCATATCTTTTTCTACACAGCATTTGAAAACTATAGACGGGATGTCACCCTTATAAACGCGAATTCGACCTTACATGAGACGTTCTGCCAAAGTGCTGTGCACAATACATTACGGGTTTCGCGCAGCCGTAGTACGTTCTACCGACGTGCTGGTATTGAACGAACTTGACCTTGGATTTTCTTTCGATCATCCGACCACACTAGACAAGATGTTAAACTTGGCCAAATTTCGTTTGACTGTATACATTGACAGCGAAGTACAAAAAGGATTCTTGGAGGGAGTAACGGGATGTGTCGACCATTCATTAGTACTCAATGAAATAATCAGGAATGCAAGATCGTCGTCAAAGACCGTCCACGTGGCGTGGTTAGATCTACAAAACGCCTTTGGTTCCGTCCCACATGACCTTATCCATCTAGCACTACAGAGGTACCAAGTACCACAACACATATGCAACTACAAAAGGCATTCTACAGTAACCTGACTGCTCAGGTGAGATGTCCTGACTTCTCCTCGGACCCCTTTCAGCTGAGAGTTGGTACATTCCAGGGGGGCACGCTTTCCGTGGCGATCTTTCTGCCGGTCATTAACCTCCCTTTAGAATACCTGCGCACAGAACAATCACATGGCTATACACTGAGAAATAAAACACACTTGTCCTTCGCATTTGCCGACGACCTGGCTCTTACCGTATGTAGGTCACGATCAATGCAGCGGATTGTTACCACACTTGACCGCAACCTCCGAAGCATCCATTTGACCCTGAAGCCCCCAAAATGTAAAACCCTCAGCATATGCAGTGGATACGCTAAGGATGTTTCTTTCTCAATTAGGAACCACCCCATGGATAACATAATCACAACCCCCTTCAAGTTCTTGGGTGGTTATTGTTATTGTTATTGTTATTGGTGGGCCGGCTTACTCTCTCCTTGCAGCCATGGGCTGAATTGTGAGGAGCTTACAATGGTGGTGGGGCTTAATCGCAAGGGTCTGGCCATTCGGCGCTAACTCAGTGACCTCAATACGACCCCAGGTGCGGCCATAAGACTGTAAGGTTTGAACCACTCACACCGGGAAGGTCCTACTCTTTTCGATAAGTATGGTGGGTTCTTTAACGTGCGTGGGGTGTGGCTCTCCCCAAACACGGGACCTCCATTTAACGTCCTATCCGAGGGAAGTCCCTAACCGAAGCTAGGTACTCATTTACACCTGAGTGAAGTGAGGAAAGTCGTGTAAAGTGCCTTTCCAAAGGGCACAAGATCGGTGACATGGGTGGGGATCGAACCCGGGACCTCTTGGGCCTGAGCCGAACGCACTACCGCTTCGCCACCGACCCCACGGTTATATTGCTGCTAGCAGTTCGTCAGGCCCTGTCTCTGACATTCTGAAGGAGGCCATTATTGGGTCAACCACACAACGTGGAATCATCATGAACGTGGACGCCTCTCCTGTCCGCGGTGAGTTTAAGTGTGAGATATACAGAGTGTACGTCCAGTGTGCCCTTATGTACCTCCTGACTGTTCATGACGTCACGAGAACTCACATGCAGGAACTCAGCCGTAGTGTTACTCAATACCTTGAGAAATGGACCAACATGAAGACGTCATCTGACCCGGGTATACTCTACCATAGTCAAGGACTAGGACTCACATCAGTTGAACAGCTGTATATGCAACAACATGCCAATGTAATTGCCACTGTCCTGACCTCAGGTGATGACAGCGTCAAGAATGCCCTTCAGGCGAAAGTAGAAAGAGAATCGGCCCTAACACGGAAGTCAACGGGAACACTGGAATGTCACACGATCGTTGAACAAAGCTTAGAAACATTGTCCAACGACGACTCCCAAAACAACCAAGTAACCCCTCAGCAAACAAAGAAGAGGTTGTGCCAAACAGTAGGCATGTCACACTTTCTGGTTTGGCCATTGGAACGTGGGGTGCGCTAGGCAGAAGTAATGTTTCAAACGATTTTCAGGAAGAAAGCGTTTGCATAATGTCAATAAAATGCTGGTAACCGTAATCTATGGTATTTTTTTTTATCATACTGTGGTATTTTTAATTCAAAATGCGCAATAAACAGTGAGGGAAAATTCGATAAACTTTGGAAAACGACCGAAAAACCGCTATCTTACGGCGCCGCTGAAGCGGCACCGGCTTTGGCGTCGCCCAGCGGAAGCGCCAATTTTCAACTGAAAAGCCAACTCACTTCCCGGTCGAGAAGACGTCTGAAAATCAGATCATGTGAAAGGGTAAAGATCAAAGTTCACGATGGTAATTGTGCAATTTTCCTAAGTTGATGCAGGCAGAAGTTCTGAGCTGCCGAAAATAAAAGCCAAAAGTAAGTAAATAATTCTACCATTTATCTCAAAGTTTATAACTATGCACAAGTGGTGTAGTACATTTTTGGGGTCTGTCGTCCTCAACATGTAGTTTTTGTTTAATTGTATGCGAGTTTAGTCGGTTGGGTTTAGCGATATATTTTGGCGGATTTTCTTGGCGTGCGTATGGCGCGCTGTGAGCCATGTGGGAGGGGGGCGTTACGTGCGCTAAGTACATTTCGTCGTAAATTATGTGGATTATTCTACCGCTATGTAGTGCTGAGGACAGTATCTAACGTATTGTATTATTTTGAAACTGTAGTTCACCTTTTGAATTAAGTCATACATACATCAGATAACGTCACAAAGCAAACACTTGGGAATACGCACCGCTAAAAAGCGTGGGCTATTCAATGTTATGGTTGGTCCATCGTGGCCAATGTTTACCCAGCTCCTGATGGATATATTTTACTTGTTTACTGATCCAACTTTCCAGAAAAAATGTCAAATTTATGGTTTCTGACGTCAGATACCAAAGCCAAATCTACCTCACTATTTTACAAATTGGGCCATGTTGATTTTTATTTTTTTATCTTACTATAAAATTCTACAAAAAAAGTGAATCATCCTGACATATTGAATGGCTGTATATGAAAGTACACAAAGAGTATTTTATTTCAGTGGATGAAGAGGAGACATATGCAGGATCGTGCAGGAGAGCTGTGCAGAAATGCAGGATTGAGCCTTACTGCACTTGAAACTGGCACCTGTCAAGTTGAGCATGATAGATTAAAAAACGGACTAGTTTTGTTTAGCTTTTGTTAGAGTTGTTTAACTTTGTGAAGAAGAACTAATTTACACCAAGATGAGTACTTTGCCAATTAACTAAGATTGTAAAGATTTCATTTCATCTTTTTCAAGTAAATGTAGCTCTACTTGTAACAACCATTAATATTGTACTAATGTATGTATTGTAAAGATGCAATTTAAAAGACTAATCAGTATATTTTAAAAGGCTAATTAGCATATTGTTAATTGAAATAATTGTAAGTTACTTAATTAAGAATTTGAATTACAGTTTGTTTAAATGTCAACATGCAACAGGTTGTTAATATTTGTGACATTTTATTAGACATCATACGAAGAAAAGTGACATGTATCCTGATATGTGTATATACATATAATGTTGGTAATTTGGCTCATTTGCATAATTTGGTATTAATTATCCTTTTAAAAATACTTAGTTTACTTCTAAAGGGAATTTAGGAACAAAGGATGCCTTGTTAGTATAGAGTTCTGTTCACAATTTCTGGCTTACACAGGCATCTCGTTACCCATAAAAATGATGTTATTATGGCTAGATGTAGTCATTAAGCCTAATTAGCAAAAAATATGTAATTTGTTGTACATAAAAAGATGAAATTTAAAACCTGTGTTGTAAACTGCTTGATCCTAAGATGCTGAAAATTTGAAGACTGTAGCATGAAAAGTTTAAGAGTTACAATAAAATGTATGTCAGATATTGTTAATTTATGGTCTCTTTTAGTGCCATGACTAATTAGCTTATTCCCATAGGGCCAATACTTAAGCATCTTCCAAAGAAACTGTCAAAATCGTAAACTTTGAAAAAGTCTAGAAAATCTCAACTTAGTCCAATTTTTATGCGAAAGGAAGCATTCTGACCGGAAGAATCTACTCTGTAACAGGGGATCATTTTTAACAAATTTTGCCTCTCCCCTATTTTTAGTGTGACATGCCTACAAACAGTCAAAGACCAGTTGCAAAAGGCCAATGACACCAAACTTGAGCTGATGAGGAACACTGTAGCACTCTTCTGGTACAAGGAAGGTGGACAGAACTACTGGAAACAGAAAGAACCGACTTAAATAAGATGGAGAAGCTCCCTGTGCAACGCTCCGCGAGGTGTCTTTGAGTTTGCCGTAAACGGGATGACCAACTGGTTACCAACACGGGACAACTTAGTCCGTTGGGGAAAGGTTCTTTTAACAAAAAGCTCTTTATGTAAAGGCCACCAGTCACTCCGTCATGTCCTAAATGCCTATGGCATCATTTCCGTGTCAAAAATTCGTTTCAAAAAAGGTACCCTAAATAGACGTAAATACGTCTACGATGCTGCAAATTTAGCATTCAAAAACGTCGTTTTATAAACACGACAAGGGCCTTACGTAGGGGCCTGTATCTGTCCGTACAAATTCCGTGCCAAAATATCGTTTCAAAAAAGGTACCTTGAATAGACGTAAATACGTCTGCGATGTTGTAAAAGGGACGTAAACTATAGTGTGCTACCATTCCTTGCAAAATCGCATATTATAGCAACATTGAACTAAATATGTATGTTGCAGAGACGTAACGTTTATTCGCTACACACAGTACTTACGTACCACACAGCTCGCTCACTGTACGTACCATACAACTCTTGTCTGTATTGTACGTACCATAGCTGTATGGTACGTATGGTACGTACAGAGCTGTATGGTACGTATGGTACGTACAGAGCTGTATGGTACGTATGGTACGTACAGAGCTGTATGGTACGTATGGTACGTACAATACAGACAAGAGTTGTATGGTACGTACAGTGAGCGAGCTGGGTACGTAAGTACTGTGTGTAGCGAATAAACGTTACGTCTCTGCAACATACATATTTAGTTCAATGTTGCTATAATATGCGATTTTGCAAGGAATGGTAGCACACTATAGTTTACGTCCCTTTTACAACATCGCAGACGTATTTACGTCTATTCAAGGTACCTTTTTTGAAACGATATTTTGGCACGGAATTTGTACGGACAGATACAGGCCCCTACGTAAGGCCCTTGTCGTGTTTATAAAACGACGTTTTTGAATGCTAAATTTGCAGCATCGTAGACGTATTTACGTCTATTTAGGGTACCTTTTTTGAAACGAATTTTTGACACGGAAATGATGCCATAAAATGCCTGTCCAGTGGCACTGACGGACAGATACACTTGGCGCCATAACAGTGTGCTGAAGGGACTGGTCACCACTCTGCAGGGCTGGTACTCGACGCTAGAGACCCCTGTTACGATAAGATGTGACCTGAGTCCTGACGTCCTAGAGGGAGGGACACACTCCACAGTACCTTCCGACATCTTGCCTACCTCTCTTGTACCGGACATCACTATACAGAACACAGCTGAACAAAAATTGACTCTTATCGAATTGACTGTTCCATTCGAACAAAACGCTCAGGCAGCTGTAGATAGAAAACTGGCCAAGTATGAACATCTTTAGAAAGAGATAAACCTACACAGTCGCTATAGTGCTACAGTAGTTACCATAGAGGTGGGGAGCAGGGGGTGGGTCAACAGCGATAATGTTAGAAAACTCAAATCTTTGTGCCCTGTAAGAAAGAAAGATTGTGAGGTGAGAAAGTTAAAGGGCAGACGTGGACACTGTGCTCTCTGCACATCTTACGCAATTTATTGTGCAAGAAACTCCCCTGTGTGGGAGACCCAGACTGGGCTGTTCTCCAGCCGGTGATCTTTGTAAACCTGTGCAATAGTACGTAGTAGTGTAGTATCATATATATATTGTGAAATAGGAATGTACATATTGATGGCTGATGCACAGCCCCCTTCCTTTTTTTAACCTTGCGCTCTAGATCAATGTCGATCTGTTCTAAGGGGCCGACCGAGGTGTACGCTTTTTAACCTTTCATCTTGTTGTATTGTTTTAATGTGTAGTTGATTCAATAAAGATGATGTTGAACAAACAGCGGTCGCTGAGATATTGCCAACTCTGAGTGATTTGTAGTTAGTGTAAGCCTTGTTTACGGCAGATAAGGGGGGGGGGGAGCAAGGCCTTGGGCCTGTGGCACTCCCATACTAAGTCCCATAGTTAGGCATAGGCGGCGGCCATAGTGGCCGTTGCCATGGCAACGGGGGTCTGACGGTGAAACAAACTGGTACATTTCAAGTGAGTCAACGTCAGTACTTGGCATACCCAGCAGATTTGGTCAAAAATACCGCTGCTGCTAATTTTCGGCCAATTCCCGTTTCTGTTGAAGGTAGCAGTACACAGTTTTCGCCCTATGGGGATTTCTATAGTTAAGAAGCCCAAAGTGGGAAGGTTCGACGCTACAAAATCTATAGTAGGGTGCACAAGCAAGCTACAAAAATTTAGTATGTTTGGGTTGAGGGTACAACCTACAAAATATGCGAAAATCAGCTCAAGTTTGTCGGCTCGTTCCTTTGTAAAACCCACTTTTAAAAGCGCTATGCGGAGGTCAATTGAACTGCAGCTGACTCACCCGGAAAGCCAATTGCGTAATACGGCGCATTTATACACGTACTGCAAAACCCGTCACAATTCAAATCACACAGTCTCAAACCCGATACACTCCTATACCACAGAGCACAATTTACATCTGACTGGCCCTAACATCAGGCTTTCTACCCAGGCTTGAAGAATATTCTCCGTACTATTTTGTATACCCGCGTCACGGGGGTCGCCCATGAATACTGTGTCCTGTGACATTGAAGGGGTATTCAGTTGCCTTCATGTAGCATAACGATAGTAAATCTGACGATGGATGAGTAACTTGTACTCACGAAGGTGTAGTTGAAGCCGTCCTCTTGGAAAATCTTCGGAAGTTCGCTCATGACCTCATTGTTTATAGAAGGGATTACTGTTACTGCTCAATGTCACTAGATATCCTGTAACTTTACCGGTTACTGCTAGCAGTGAGCCTCTTATTTCCTGAACGAAACAAGAATTCAGAGACCCCATACCTCCATGAAATAGCTTTTGTAATTTTAATTTTTTTTTATTGTTCAGAAAGACGTCTGACTTAATAAATACAAATGAAAAGACAAAGGCAAAGTGACGGCGAGCTCAAGTTGTACGTAACTTATGAAATATATAACAAGACACATCGAGACACAAAACATCTATCTCTCTCTCTCTCTCTCTCTCTCTCTATATATATATATATATATATATATATATATATATATATATATAATTACGGGCTTTATATGTATACATCTCTGCAGCCTAAAAAAAAATGCATTTTTGTTCACACCCCGAATTCATATATCTCGCAAAGTGTCGGTCAAGTCATGCTCAACTGCACATAGCAAAGAAATTAAACCCAACGATAACTATATTGTAAGTTGCATTTAGTTGAGGATTCTCAATATATTTTTTAAAAGCTAATTTTCCTTGTTTGCTATTAGTCTATCATTCCCAATGGGTTTGCAATTAGCGTTTGGGCATCAATTTGCAATAAAATTCGTATTTGTATTTAAAACTTCAGTGTGCTTTAGCTTTTTTTTTCTGAGTATCTGGTTGGCTCGCCCCTGCGTTACTGGGAAAAACGCCATCCCCCACGTGTATTTCTGAGTGTCTGATTGGCTTGCCCCTGCATTATTGGGAAACAACATCTGATTCGCTCGCCCCTGCGTTACTGGAAAAAAAAACGCCATCCCCCACGTGTATTTCCGAGTGTCTGATTGGCTCCCGTCTGTGTTACTGGGAAAACGCCATCCCAACGTGTATTTCTGAGTGTCTGATTGGCTCGCCCCTGCATTACTGGGAAAACGCCATCCCCACGTGTATTTTCGAGTATCTGATTGGCTCGCCCCTGTGTTTAAGGGGAAGCATCCCCGTACGAGATGGCCAACACAAATCAGCAGGCGTCCTTTTTAATTGCCACCGGCCTAAATTATCATATCTGGAATATTTTTTGCGCTTGATATTTGTTCTGCCGTCGAGTGTGTGCTTATGCCTGTTGCGTTAGTATATAATAAGCAGAGGTTGCTTGTTTTAGATTCTGTATCTGTATAGCCGGTATAACAGCCCCTCGGTGTAACATACCAGGTTCCCTAGCTTACCTGTAGATTTGTTTCAATATTTTCACTTAATGGCGGTACTCAGATAAAAAGGCTTACAGGCTTACAATCTGAAGGAGATGATCCGATGGCAATGTCAGTAATGTTCATAAATAAAAACACAGTGGTACCAAGACATCACGTCCATATAGATGACCTGCCATATTTCAACTTTGACCAGAAGTCATTCGCGCACACATACAGTGTACAACATACTTACCACACAATAAGGCCCCATCATTTGTCACAAAATCTTGTAAATGCAGTACCGGTTGGTAACACCAGGGCAAATATATGAACTGGAATGGTTAATGTTTCAGAAAATGATCATGAGCACGTAATGAATTGTACGTAACCACCTAAAATATCTTTGACAAAGTTGCAGGTTCACCGAGAGAAAAGAGAGACGCACTAAAGACACTTGGTCTTTGTTTTCTTGGTTTCCAAGCCCAGGGGTGGGTTGGTACAGGTCACTTGGCTTATTGCGCACCTGAAGCAAAACGTAATTACACTTAATTGGTTCGCTATTGTCATAGGTTATAGATAGGACTGTGAATGGCGGAGCTGTCATTCGTATAATTTGTTTTGCCACTTCGTACGTGCTGGATGAGTTTGTACATGTGTACGCAGGGGTCACTACTGCTAAAATGTCGTGTTAAGGTTCTGTTGTTTCAAATGCACACAAACTGATGTAGGATATTTTTTGCTGATCCTTGACTTGTGTTTTTGATTACATACAAACAAAAATGCCTGTGCTATTTGATCGTGGTTAGATATGCCTTTCGTTCAAGAACTCTTGTGTCACTTACGGTATGTTCTCGCTCCATTGGTTGCGGTAATTGCCAATGACATATTTCAACCGGCAACTTCAAACGCATAGAATTTCATGAAGAAAAAAACGCAATGTTTGGATATGAGCAAGATGCTCAAAGCCGTAAGTGATGATCCTTTTCTGAATACGTACAAACTATCTTTTTTTTTGTAATATACTGTATCGGTTTATTAAAGTTACAGGGAACAAGACAGTTGCGTCATCAATTGTACAACAGTTAGCGAAGCCTGGTCACGTACGCCTAGAACTCTTTACCACACCTAAAACGTCATCGCATAGATAATGAGCTGCCTACAGGCTCCAAGTGTTTTTCTCACCTGACGACTGGCGCACTTGAGAGCGAGACACGGAGGTGAATTTGCCCCCATTTCTTTGATTTCCCGGCGAATTCGGTGAGTTTTTAACGTCAGTTGAACTTTTCTCCCTTCCAAGGCCCTGAGTTCTACAGCTAGCTGCAATATTATACTCTGAGATAGTGTTGTAAAATGTTGCTCGATATTTAATGGGGTAAGGGCTGATCGGACCAAGTCAAAACAATGTCCCACTGTCTTTCCCCTGTAGCGGCTAAAGATGATTTCCCCCCTTCTCTCTCCCCATACTATTAAATCCTGAAGATATTCAGTATTGCATTGTTCGCTCCCGTTTGGACGTGTCCTTGGTTGAAAGGATTTTACTGCAAAATTAAAGTAGGAAACGGAATGTCTCTGAGTCCCCTTTTAACAAGTTTTGAATATGCTTATAGACTATAGTCTATCCTTGATTCTAAAATTATCTCATTATATGTAATCGACAAATTTTCGCAAATGTATGTAAACCAGACACCCCTCTGTGGCAAAGTGACATTTCAACGTTTTATTTACCTAGAAGTATGTACTTGCCACAAGGGAATCGAATCCTCGGCTCGTCCTAAGTTCAGAAAGTTTTTCTTGTGTCTTAACGTTTTCCTGAAGTTGGTTCCAACAGAGGTTTATTTAATAGTATTCCCAGATATTAAGATGTTTGTTAAATGCGTCTAGAAAGATCCAACATTTGGGAACTCATTATAACGTTTGGTGTCCAGCATGGATCACCGTAAGTGTGGATCCACAACACTGAGTTTATTGCCCGTCATGTTTTTGCCTGGTGGCTACCTGATCCCCACGGCGATAAGAGTGTGCCCGCCCGCCCAGCCTTCCGCCCAGTGCACGCTAAGGGTTTCAATACGGTAGCATGCTTCAGATTTTCTCCTCGGGGCTAGGGTGGAGTACTGTGATTTATGACCGTCCGCGTCGAATGTGCGTACATGCCTAGTAAGTTAACACATATCATGATCACATGTTTTAGATTTCATCTAGAGTTGTTGATTGTCCCTTTTAAATATTTTTGTGGTGGTTCTCAGATGACAAAGGCTTACAATATGCTACCACTAAATCTATCGTATACATGCTATAATTAAATCTATCGTTTACAAAACAGTTAAACCTGTAAAACTATGTTACCACTGAATCTATAGTGCTCCCTTTTCTCTAAACTGTATACGAATTGAGAGAGTTTTTAGCACCTATCCTATTAATTTCTGACGGCATTCAATATGGCATTGCTCGCTCCCGTTTGAAAATGTCCTTGATTGAAAGGATTTTACTGCAAAAGTAGGAAACGGTATGGATTTGAGTCCCTGTTAACAAGTTTTAAAATATGCTTATACACTAGTCTATCCTTGGTTCTTAGATAGTGTCATTGTATTTAATCGACAGATTTTCGCAAACGTATGTAAACCAGACACCCCTCTGTGGCAAAGCTGTGGGGTCTGAGACGCCAAACACATTACAAACTCGATCGTTCGTTCCGAGTGACTTACTACAGAATATTTGTTTATATCTTTTATGCACACGCACATATAAATTTACAGAGACTTTTCTATATAATCTATCGAAAATGTTGTCCGTCTCGACATTTCAACATTTTATTTACCTAGAAGTATGTACTTGCCACAAGGGAATCGAATCCTCGGCTCGTCCTAAGTTCAGAAAGTTTTTCTTGTGTCTTAACGTTTTCCTGAAGTTGGTTCCAACAGAGGTTTATTTAATAGTATTCCCAGATATTAAGATGTTTGTTAAATGCGTCTAAAAAGATCCAACCTTTGGGAACTCATTATAACGTTTGGTGTCCAGCATGGATCACCGTAAGTGTCGATCCACAACACTGAGTTTCTTGCCCGTCATGTTTTTGCCTGGTGAATGGACCGTCGTGGCTACCTGATCCCTACGGCGATAAGAGTGTGCCCGCCCGCCCAGCCTTCCGCCCAGTGCACGCTAAGGGTTTCAATACGGTAGCATGCTTCAGATTTTCTCCTCGGGGCTAGGGTGGAGTACTGTGATTTATGACCGTCCGCGTCGAATGTGCGTACATGCCTAGTAAGTTAACACATATCATGATCACATGTTTTACAGAGACTTTTCTATATAATCTATCGAAAATGTTATCCGTCTCGACATTGCAACATTTTATTTAATACCAAGTGAAAATGGCAAATTTTTCGCATAATTTTTCATAGGAAAATCCTCTTTCCCCCTAAAATTTTCCAAAATTTGAGAGGTTAAAGAAAGTGAAATTCTGTTGTTCTTATAGGTAGAGAGATATGCTTCATTCCCATACACAGTGTTTTTTCTTCTGAATTATTTCCTGAAAGAGACGGTCGCTAGACTTGAGGGTGTGCAGAATCGAATTCAGACCCAAAATAAACTGGGGTGTGCCCCCACAAGATTTCAAAATTTTTCTGGGAGAGTATTCCTCATGCCTTCTGTGCTCAGCATGATGTTATTTCAAACATAATTGAGTTGACGAAAAAAATTGTAGGCTGGCTAGAACACTGCATTAAAGTTAAAAAAAGAAAACTGTGAAAACCTCCTTTGCCTTTGTACCATGAAATTACCTGTGAAAATAAATATAGAATACAACACGGTGTATTCCGTATTGCCCGAGGTATTGGCCCGACCGCGAGTCGGATCACCCGAAGGCCATCCGACTCGCGGGAGGGCCGAGGCCGAGGGTGATGCGGAATACACCGTGTTGTATTCTATTTATATCAAACCCACCCTAGAAAACACGTCTTTCAATAGGAAATGAGCGAAAATTTGGTGTCCCTAAACAAAACAAAAACTGCAATAACATCAATTCCAACGTCCGAATCCTGTATTCGAATTTTTGAAAGCGGCGCACACGGTTGGGGCGAAACGCGTTAGAATCGTTTTATGGAAGGCCGGTTTATAAGCCAGGTTGTACATAGAGCATACAACACGGTGTATTCCGCATTGCCCGAGGTGTCGGCCCGACCGCGAGTTGGATCACCCGACGGCCCAAGGCCGGACCAAGGACGAGGGTGATGCGGAATACACCGTGTTGTATGCTACTTATATCATACCCACCTGAGAAAACACGTCTTTCAAGTCGAAATGAGCGAAAATTTGGTGTTCCTAAACAAAAAACTGCTACAACATCCATTTCAACTTCCGAATCCTGTATTCGAATTTTCGAAAGCGGCGCACACGGTTGGGGCGAAACGCGTTCGAATCGTTCTGTGGAAGCCCGGTTTATACATCCGTGTTGTACGGGTGGATACAACACGGCCGGGAGCACTGTATCGCCGCCCGGGTATGATATAAATAGAGCATACAACACGGTGTATTTCGTATTGCCCGAGATGTCGGCCCGACCGCGAGTCGGATCGCCCGACGGCCGAAGGGCGATCCGACTCGCGGGAGGGCTGCGACCGAGGGCGATGCGGAATACACCGTGTTGTATGCTATTTATATCATACCCACCTTAGAAAACACGTCTTTTAAGGTGAAATGAGCGAAAATTTGGTGTCCCTGTACAAAAAACTGCAGCAACATCAATTCCAACGTCCGAATCCTGTATTCGAGTTTTCGAAAGCGGCGCACACGGTTAGGGCGAAGCGCGTTCGAATCGTTCGAATCGTTCTATGGAAGCCGTTTTATACAACTGTGTTGTACGGGTGGATACAACACGGCCAGGAGCACTGTATCGCTGCCCGGGTATGATATAAAGTAAAATACAACACGGTCGGGAGCACTGTATCGCCGCCCGGATATGGTATAAGTGAATTTACGCTACAGTTACACAAATGTGATGCAATTCAAGTGGTGTTTTTCTGTGTATGGTATGATTTTATTTAAGTACACCATTTTAGTAAAATGCAGGTGCTACCAATTCTGACAGCCTGCAATACATTGCAAATGCGTAATTGCTAGAGAGACTATATTACATTCTGTTATCAGTGTTAGTACTAAGAATAATAGCGTCAAACATTACACATTGTCAAGCAATTTAATCAAGTTTCACTTAATATATATGCTTCCAGTGGATATATAATGGTGAGACAGAATAATATAAATTTTATAACAATAACACGGTCAGTCTGCCATGATCACAGAAAAGGCATAATATTAATAATGGTGTAGAATTCCAATTCTACTCGACACTCAAGACATTATATTGCACCTCCAGCAGTGTATCCAATATTATTATATGGTCTGCATCATATGATTGATTACATACAAGACTGGTGTGCCAGCCCAACCTCAGTCTTTTGAAAGCAGCATCAATTTTGGATTACTTCCACATACAGTGGCCCAATATGGAGTATTCTAAAATGCCAGTAAAGGAAAAGGTGACTTATTGGAGGCGGGATGTGCCAAGCAATGCGACAATCTATCTATCTCTGACTGATTGGTTAATTAAAGCTTGGATATACAAATTTGAGCTTCCAGCTTCCAGCTTCTTCTTGTTTCTCCATATCCTTTGAAATTTGATTTGTGTTTAAGTAGAACAAGTAACTGTTTTGTTTACCTATCCTGTTCTTGTCTGTGTGATGTTTTCCTCCTGTTCCTCCTTTGTTCCCTGGGACATTTCTTGGTTGGGTTCACCGTGCCAGCCATTATTTTCCCCTTCCCATCCTTCCGTATATCCAAGCACAATGATGTCCCCATACTGGGTAAGTCGGTGCATTTTTATGAAGGTGAAATTTTATGGATCTGAATCTCTGCACAGGTGTGTTATTGTATTAGCTGGAACGCCTCGAAATACCGCCAGCATATGCCGGTTAGCTCAGATAAAATTGGAGCTGTGTAGGCATTTCTGCACCTAACCTGCACTGGCGCATGTGCTGGGATTATGTCTAGGGTTATGTGGATTGTATATTTTGTGTATTGAATGGTACCACCTACTTTTTGAGGGAAGATGTAAAAGGAATAAATAATCATATTGGCAGTGGTTTCTGAAAAGATCTCATTTTTATCCAATCTTGAAGTTCCTAAATTCTGATGAGGGATGTAGGTAAAATTTGCCTGGTGCAGGTTATTTTCAATATAATACCCACACCAGTGCAGGTATGCAGAAAAAGTATTTCGAGCCCTATTACAGTAAATATAGCTTTTCTTGCCTTACATCTTTTTAAGGCTTATAAGGCTTTAAGCTGGATAATCCTAATAATAATTGATCCTAATTCTTCAAGCATTATCCCTAACTGCAACTGATGTCTATCTATTTGACAGAATTCAGCAGTGTAAGTGTGAATGCCATTTAGCACCAGAGATAGCTGCTGTGTTTGTATGGATGATATATATACAACATCTGGGATAGCTGTATATAAGTGTTAATGCTATTCAGCACCAGGGACAGCAATATAAGTGACTGTGTATGCTATTCAGCACCAGTGACAGCGACATTGATGCAAATTAAGGGACAGCAGTGCTTATGTGTTTTCACTCAGCATTAGGGACGGCATTGTTCGTTTGAAATTCATTCAGCACCAGGGACAGCAGTACTAGTGTGACTGTCATTGACAGCACCAGGACAGCAGTGTTTATGTGAATGTCATTCAGCACCAGGACAGCATTACCAATGTGAATTCATAAAGCACCAGGGACATCAATATCAGTGTGGAAGCCGTTCAGCACCAGGGGCAGCAGTGTCAGTGTGAGTGCCATTGACAGCACCACTACAGCAGTGTTTCTTTAAATGTCATGCAGCTCCATTGACATCAGTGTTAATGTCAAGGTTATTCAACACCAAATTGCATGTAAAATTTGTTTTTTATGTGCTAAACAGTATTGTGATTTCTTGTGTATTGAGCAGATGGATGAGGTGGAACTAAGGAACATCTCTGTCCAGGAGAACCAGCCGCTCATGCACAGCAAGGAGGCTTCAGACACCGTCTTCTTTGTGAGTTGATTTTATTTACCTCGGAATGTTTGATTCACAGATTTCAAATGGCTTGTCAAATGTTGTGGTTGACTTGTACTTGTAGGGTACAGTGTAACTCAGGTATAGCCAGTACGGTATCTCCTTTGAGGGCCAATTATTGATGGTACTTATTTCAGAATATCTCGAAATAATTATGATGACTCATATATGATTCCACTTGAGCTATTACTGGTCACAAAGTAACTTACTTTAGCGCTGTACGTAGTGTATGTTTTCCATCCAATTTGATCGTATCCATATCATCACGCAAGGTCCTTGTCTCATGTACACTGCATCAAACCAGCAAAACATTAATTTATTTAGTCTGTCTGACCTTAAAATTGGTTATACTATTTATAGTGATCCTTGAATGTGTTGATTTCAATTCCAGGAACATTGTGTTGTAAGTTTGCATAGTCATTGTCACTTAGCTCACTCGTTGTAAATGTCATGTAAACAATTGACAAATAATCACTTTTTCTAATTTTCGAGACTACAACAACCTGTAGATTGTGTAATATTTACAACTGTAAACTGAGCTCTTACTACCCTCTGCAACAGTTGCCAGCTTTCCGTAGAAAATTAAGATTTAACCTTCATGTAAGGCCTAAGAAAAACATGTTGTGTTTCCTGTTTCCCGACCGACCCTAGAAAAAACTGCAGACCCTAGCCTTATTTTGGGGTTGACCCCTGCAAGGGACATAAATTTTTCGAGCTGATCGACCTTTTCTAGATCCATAAACTGACACCTGACTGATGAAACGTTATACAATTGGTTTTCCAACATTGACATTGAAAATAGAAGTGCCCTCATGCAATTTTTACTTTGTTAAGATACTATATTATACAAGTTGGATCACTAGAGATAGCTAAAGTCTAAAAAAAAAAAAGGAAAAAAAACTAGAGTTCCACGATCTCATACCTTCGCCAATCATGGAATGCAGCTGATTTATACAGTTTCCTCATTAATTATGCAAATTACATCCAGATTTGCATAATTATCAAACAGCAATGTCAAGCATTACTTAAGCTACCAACATACCAAACATTACGACGATACGTCAACCGGTTCTTGAGTTATCCTCCTTTAAATATTTTTCAACAAACGCCCCTGTAGTTCCCCAGCAAGCTGCTAGGGAGCCCAAATTCACGTCAGCACAAGAGCTACCAAATATCCAAATTTCGTGACCCTATCATGTCTAGATCGTGAGATATGAAAACCGGAAGTTCCGCTGCAGTACCATAACAAACCGCCAGGATAAAATCAAATCACTTCGAGATCTTATCAACACCTTGAACCTTGAACCTTGAACGTGGACATCCAGGGATGCCATCACGGGCAACTGTGGATCCTTCTCCTCCACTCATTTCTGTCCTCCATCAGTGAGTGGAGCTCAGGTGTTGATATGTCCCTGAGTCCCACATTCCTCTTCAGGGTGTCTATGTAGGTTATTCTTCTTCTGCCTCTACTCCTCCTTCCCTCTGTTGGTTCCCACAGGATGAGCTGGCTAGCTAACAGCTCAGGGTGTCGGATGCTGTGCCCAGCTAGCTCCATTCTCCGATTTCTGATCTTTTCGGAGATTCTCGGAAGGTCACTGTAGAGTACGGAGTTTGTCACATGATCCTCCCAGGAGACGTTGAGCACTCTTCTTAGCATTCTGGTGTACATTCCGTCGAGTGACCTCTCGTCCTGTACCGTCAGAGTCCAGGTTTTTGAGCCGTACAACAGCACGCACTCGACTGTTGAGACGAAAAGTCTCCTCTTGAGTTTGCTGTCCATGCTCGAGTCCCATACTCTCCTCATGCTGTGTAGGGCACTCCATGCAAGGGCTCTCCTCACTTTGATGTCATGCGATGTTGTTGCAATCCACCCTCCCAAGTATCTGAAGTCCTTGACAACTTCCAGCTGGGTACCATCGAGAGCAGCTACTGTGTCATCGGTTGAGTTGTAGGCCATGACTTTGGTCTTTTGGGCGTTCAACTGGAGGTCGATCCTCCTACAGTGTCGTTCCATCTCAGCGAGGAGGGCACGAGCTCTCTCCGCTGTCTCAGAGATCACCGCTAGGTCGTCCGCAAAGTCAAAGTCTGTCACCGTTTTTGCTGGGACCCGACGACTAGCCCTTCTTTTCTTTTCTTTTCTTTTCTTTTCAACACCTACCCACTAAACAAATATGAAGACAATCCATTAAAGCCTTCTCGAGTTATCATGTTTACAGACAGACACACAGACACACAGACAAATGAGGTAATACCCTTTATGACTGACAAATGTAGTAGTAGTAGTAGTATTGTATATTGTATATTTTTGCCCTAATTATGCAAATAAGATCATTATTTGCATGAATTACATCACTTGATCATATTCTCATCCCAATAGAAGGCCATTCTAGCATTTTCTCATAAATTATGCAAACGAGGTCCTGATGTGAATAAGTTATGTTGAATGATGTTCACCTCCAGTCAACTTCGAAATGCACAAGTATGAAATTCCTAGCAGCGACCACTATGGAATTATAGTATTTTATCATTAATTATGCAAATTAGGTCTTCATTTACATAATTAATATTTGGCGATGTTCCTCTCATTCTTAATTACACATGTCACAAGGTAGAATAGTCACATCATAGAAGGTAACTGAATTATAGAATTCCTTCATTAATTATGCAAATTAGATCATTATTTGCATAATTGTCATCTAATTATGTCAAGCATCACTTAAGCTACCTACACACCAAATATCAAGACGACCCGTCGACCGGTTATTGGGTTATCCTACTTTTAACATTTTAATACAAATGCTTCTGCAGTTCCAGAGCAAGCCGCTAGGGGGCCCAAACTTATGTCACTTCTTCCCGACTACAAGGGCTACCTACCCTCCAAAAATCATGACCCTAGCATGTCCAAATCACGAGATATCAAAACCGGAAGTTCCGCTGCAGTACCATAACAAGCCGCCAGGGGGCCCAAAATCTAATCACTTCGAGGTCTCATCAAGACCTACCCACCTATCAAATATGAAGACAATCAATCCAAGCCTTCTCGAGTTATCGTGTTTACAGACAGACAGACAGACACACAAACACAAACACGAACGCCTACGAAAACATAACCTTCTTGGCGAAGGTAAAAAGATAATCCCTGATATACCGACCCTGACTTTTTTAGGACTGAAACAGGAAACACAACATTTTTTCCTAGGCCTAAGCTATTGTGTGTCCAATGTGCTTGAAGTATTTACCACAGTGAGTGCTGGAATCAAGCTTATAGTACTCCTGGGATGCACCGCTGTAGTGACGCCTGTGTTTCCATGGTTACAGGAGGGAGATGTGGAGACGTCCCGTGGGACAATGAAAGTCGCGGTTCAGGGGAACCGTGACAAACCTGCCATCCTGACCTACCATGACATCGGCTTGAACCGTAAGTGATTTTATTATAACTACCTGTGCACGAGAGATTATGTAAATATTGCGCAATGAATGCAGTGGAAAACTAGAGGTCAACGATCTCATGCCTTCGTCAAAGGGTGTTATCGTTAAGAAGGTAGAAGTGATATATTAGTCCCCCTAAGTATGGAAGTTGGATTGTAAAAACTACCCCGGCCGATGGAACGGTCTGCAATCGTGCATTGGGCAAGGGAAAACATCTGTGCAGTACATGTAAGACAATACCGCCTGTGAGCTAGTGCCAGCAGCTTCATGGACTGCTTAATGACTATCCCCTCAGGGACTTTCTCCCTCTGGGACAGCCTGTAGCCCACGTGTCACAAGGTAGAATAGTCATATCATGAAAGGTAACTGAATTTTAGAATTCTGTCATTATCTTCATAAAAAAAATGGAGATATTGTTTTGGGTCTGTCTGTCTGTCTGTGTGTGTGTCTGTGTGTCTGTGTGACTGTGTTTCCGACAATTACTGGTGAGCATAACTTAAGAACGCCTTTATGTATGGTGATGATATTTGGTATGCAGGTAGGTCTTAGGAAGACAAAGGTCAAGGTCAAATCTGGGCCTCCTGGTGGCTGACCTTGGTACTGCAACGGAACTTCCGTTTTCTGTATCTTTTGTCCTGAACATGCTATGGTCTTGATTTTTTGGTGGCAGATAGCTTTTCCTGTCAGGAATAAGTGGTGTGGGTTTGATCCCCCTAGCAGCTCGTGCTGAAACTGCAGGGGGGTGGGTGGCGAAATCTTGAAGAGCATATAAGTCCAAAAAGGATCAACGTATTATTATGATTTTTGGCATGTAGGTAGCTTACATAGAGATGTACATAATTAGATGCAAATTATGCAAATGGGGACTTAATTTGCATAATAAATGAGGAAATTCTGTAATTCCAGTGTTTTACATAATAGGACTTTCATACATGTAATGTGTATAATCTATCGCAGGTAGAATATCAACAGATACTAATTATGCAAATTATACCTTATTTGCATAATTAATAAGAAAATTCTATGATTCCTTAGTGGTAAATGATGGGAATTTCATACTTGTGACATGTGTAAGTTAGTTAAAAGTTTACAACACCATGCATATATTATGTTAATGTACAAGGTCATTTTCATAATTTATGATAACATGTTGAAATGAAACATTGCCAAAGGATTGGACTTTCACATCAAATATATGTTATTTGTGTTGAGGAAACCATATTTCATGGAGATATGAGGTCTCTGAATTCTTGTTGATTATGCAAATTAGATCATGATTTGCATAATTGTCATTTAATTATGTCAAGCATCACTTAAGCTACCTACACACCAAATATCAGGACGATCCGTCGACGGGTTATTGAGTAATCCTACTTTAAACATTTTCATACGAATGCCCCTGCTGTTCCAGAGGAAGCCGCTAGGGGGCCCAAACTTATGTCACTTCTTCCCGAGCACAAGAGCTACCTACCATAAAAAATTATGACCCTAGTATGTCCAGTTTACCATATATCAAAACCGGAAGTTCCGCTGCAGTACCAAACGAGCCGCCATGGGGCCCATATTCCTATCACTTCGATGTCTCATCAAGACCTACCCACCTACCAAATATGAAGGCAATCCATGTAAGCCTTCTCGAGTTAAACTGTTTACAGACGTACACACACACGCACGCCCCCGAAAACATACCCTTCTTGACGAAGCGAAGGCAATGAAACACATTTTATTAGTCAGTGTCCTCACTATGAGACAGACAGAAACAGATTATTTCAAACAGTTACCACAATTTCCCCATCCTTTCATCTTTTCAAAGATCACCAAAAGACTACGTTTCTACTAAGATCACAAAACCCACTCATTATGCAAAACGTGGGGCTATTTATTATCCACTGCCTTCAAAGAAGAAGTCAAACCTTATAATAGCAAGTGTAGTAGTAGAGGTATAAGTTTTCCTAGACAGTAGTTGTCTCCTTCCTATTACGTATTGCATAATTGTACCGTATAGTACCTTTGACTTTGTGAATAGCAATTAGCCTTTGGGCATGACTTTGCAAATAAACTTTCTTTATTCTCACTGGTGTTTCACAGTGTCCTCGCTGCTACAAAATCTTGATACAGTAAATTAAAGAAATGCAAATTGAATTCAATGAGAGACCAGGAGACCTGTAACAGTAAACACATGGTTACATGCATATAATCAAATTGTACATTTACCTTGATTTTTTAAAACTAGCTCAATGTAGCCTGTTTAATTAAATGTGAAATTGAGTGCCATCTGTAAATGAATCAGTCTGATAGCTTGCCAATTGTATTACGTACATGTCAATGAAATATTGTTGCTTTTTGTTTTATTCAAGACATGCATGCGTAATATACATAGCTCAGCAGCTAAAATAGATTTCCGATGTAATGTATTTGTAGTGATCTAGTCAAGTCATCTTTAAATTTTACCAACTAACCCCCCACCTACCGCCCCCCCCCCCCCCGTATACCAGTATCTACAAGTTAATGACAAAATTTGTTTTAATGTTCTGTTACCCTGTACTATTTCTGTCTGTACAGACGTGACTTGTTTCCAGAACTTCTTCAACTATAAAGAGATGCAGGTGATCTTGAAAAACTTCTGTGTCTATCACGTAAACGCACCTGGCCAGCATAAGGACGCTGCACCCATGGACGCACACCTGTAAGTTACTAGACTCGGTAACCATCATATATTTTTAGCAGAACGTACTGCATCTGTGTGAAACCTGGATTTTTGACAGTTTCCGTAGGACGTTTGGTCAGAATTTTGCCCGTTGCAGACAATAACTTTTTCGACACAACATTTGAAAACTATATGCTTGGATTTCATCCTTCAATATGTCAATATGACCTTAAACGATACGTTCTGCCCAAGCGCTCTGCACAATGCATTACGGGTTTTGCAGGGGAGACGCGCTTGAAAGGGCATGCGCACTGAGTGCCTGGTGAGTGATCAAAATTAAGATTAGCTAAAGAACTTTAAAAGCCTTTTGGGGGGGATTTTGTTGAATTTGTGGCCTTTTTATGGTGGATTGTACAGTGAGTGATTGTTTTTGCCAAAGTAATTGAGTTTTTTCATGAAGTTGCCTTGCTATTGGGTTATATGTTGTCCTACACCCCTCCTGCCTAATGCCTTGGCATCGACCTGAAATATAGGGTCAAAGTGCACCAGTTTTTAGAAACACGGCTGTTACTCAAGACTCGCCGATCACAATTTCCCGACAAGGTTTGTAGGTACAGATTAATATATTGGCTAATGCATGAAGGTGAGTTTGTGTGACGAAAACTTCAGAAAGGTGAGATATGGTGCCCCCTTTTTGGAGCCAAACCGTGGCGTCTCCCCTGCACAGACACAGTACGTTCTGCTGATCTGCCCCTTGATACAACATTAGCTTCTACACCACCTATCTGTTTATCTATGAATCTATGTACTGCAGACTCCTCGTCACTTCCTTGACGTTCTTTTTTAACTATATCTTCAGCAGGTTTTTTGGCTTACTGTGTAGAAATATTCTATTATTGTAACTGGAGTTAGGTTTATGAAGTGGCACAACACAAAGCCTAGGCATCCTCCCATTATCTAAACATATATGTTATAGGTCCTTTTTCACTTGAATGTAGTATTTGAATACATCAACCAAAGGAATATGTTAACCTGAGGACAAAAATGGTATTCGTTTTAGTCCATTAGCTAAGTTGCAATTGTGTCGATTATGCATGCATTGAGACAGACTGAAGATGATACCTGTACACAACAAGGGATTTTCAGTATATTTTTTTAGTTATATTTATAAGGAATGAAAAGTGATGAAAATGCATTTGCATACACATGGGCATCCCGTTTCACTCCGAGCTTGCTGTCAAATTTGGTTAAAGCTACTTCAGTGAACATTTGTCACAAGTATTGAAATCGGGCTTTGAAGTTGGGTGGAATCTGGACGTTGTGTTCATAATCAAGACCTTAAGCTTGTTTACATTCAGAAAAATTTCCTTAGTAAGGGCCAACCCACTGTGGCGGTACACTGTAGGGGTCCTGGCCAGTACGTTCTGTGCAGCTGATCAGTACGATGAAAAAGAAATGACCGGAAGGGGAACTGTTGGTGTTATCACAATTAGAGTGCGGTGTATTTTTGTCGTCGGGACCCGGGTTGATTTTAACTTCCAGTTTAAAAAATCTGGGGGCCCAGAAATGCCAATAGTGCACAAAAACAGCCCGTAAACTATGTAGCGGGGCCCCTTATTGCAATTGTGACCTTAAAGCATTATTGGTTGAGTCTGTATAAAGCCCTTACACAGTTTGCTTCCTTACTTCTTTCACGCTGCCTCAGAACTACTGGAGGTGATATGGATCATGCCAAGATGGGAGCTAATGTGTACAAGAATTTTAAAAACATTTTACATCAGTTATATTGTGTAGAATTGCTGCAAGACCTTTCTGGTCATCACTTAATGGCGATTCTGTAGCTTTTTTGGTTTCCTGCAATAGTTTGCTATAGACTTTAATAGATAGCATAGGAGTACAAAGGTCATGTACAATATTTTTATCTCCTATAGGAATGCAGTGTCTTCTTGCCCTTCAAGTACATTGTACTGATTACCGCTACTAGCACAAAATCTAGGTGAATACTTTTTCAAAGCAATGACCACCGATGAACCTGGATCTTAAGAACACAATATACTGCATCTGTACGTGAAACCCATATTTTTTTTATGTTTTTTGTTGCATTTTTTGTGAACATTTGCATTGATTTGCCCGTTGCAGACAATACCTTTTCCGATGCAACATTTGAGAACTATAGATGGAATATCATCTTTAACCCTAAAACCACCGTATGGGGTCAAAACTGACTCCAGGCGTATAAAAATATGCGCCATTTTGACATTTCTTGTCGAAAACGAAATTCCTCCGATGAGTTTGTTTGTATATATGTCTTATAACTTTTTATACAGTTTTACTGCATGAGATTGGCTTATTATTGATTGAGTTATCCTTGAAAGTTTATGTGTTGTCCAGTGGGGTCAAAATTAACCCCAGTAACATGTTATGCATTTTAACACATTTCCGTCTTTTGTTGTCCCCAAAATTTCTTCCAGATGATATGTTTGCTTGAGTTTTATGCTTTCATGACCTCATGCTTTGAATGAACGCAATATTTAGTCATGAAACTCAATAGTTGTGACTCTTGACTAAGTTGCCTATGGAATTGTGGTCAAAGGTCATCAACATGGCTTCCTGTAGACCTCTAGTGAAATTAAATTAAATTATGATAATTAGCCGTAATCATTCACACCTAATCATGTCAAACTATCCCTCATAGATTGATGAAACTATACATACATACAAATCGCAAAAAGAGTGACACTAAAAACCGTATTCGTGCAAAACATTATTGACCCCATACGGTAAGATTCGTCGCAAAAAACCTACGGTGGTTTGAGGGTTAAATACAGGAATATGACCTTATTAACAAGATGTTTTGCCAATATACACGCCTACCTTAAGCAGGCGCAGTGCGTTCTGCCGACGTGCTGACCTTTGACCAATTGTGCCAGCCTGGACCTTGGACTTTCTGGCTTTACTCAGTGTCAAGATCGTTTGTAAGATTGTGTGCACTTTCCTCCCCTCATCTCTTAGGATGTGGAAGTGGTAAGGTCAGCAAGCATCAAGTTTGTTTGTCCAACAAGATGGTGCCAGGTGACCCTTGCTCCTTAAATCCTGCTGTTTTGTGAAAAAACAAAAGTACACAGTCTGTAAAAAAAAAAAAAGAGAGAGACCTGTTTCTGTTGGGTTTCAAATTGCTTGCCCAAAATAGGGGAATGTCATGATCTTTAAGGAAGCAAGTAGATGCTTTTTTATTCATTTGACCTAAAGTAGAAATTAGTTAAGGATAAGTTTTATTCAATTTTGATTCAGCCCATCAACATTGAATTTTAAATCACAGTACCATTTTATAAGCCAAGTTCACCCTTGCATGAAGTCAGAGTTTTAAGGTCCTTTCTATAAGGGTGAAAGACACTTGTGCTACCCTCTAAACCTATTGTCTCACTGTTTCTTGTACACTTATTACATATCTGTGTTTTAGCTGGCATTATTATGTTTGATGCACAGGAAACACAATCATGCAGCTACAACTCAATGACACACTTAGTTGCTGTGAAACATGTATATTTTGCACAGCTAGACAAAAGTAGCCTCTTAACTAGGGCTGTGTATTGGAACTAAGTACTGGTACAGAACCATCAAAATCATCATAGGTACAAGTCTAACTAAACTGTGCTGTGCTAGCTTTCTACTTCTTTTCCACCTTTCACAGGATTCAAACTTTCTCCATGCTTTAATATGCATCTATGTGCATGTACATATAGTATAATTGTTACCTTCATGTTGATAATAATAAGATATAAAAACTATAGGTGCACTGTAGATGTTGAAATTGACTTTTGCAAAGTAGTTCATTTTGACTTCTTTCTCCTTTTGGTCATTTTAAGGAATGCCAACTCACATAACATTGTTAGCACTGTATTTTTACATTGATATAATTAATTTGTTCACGATAATTTTGATTGAATATACATTTCTATAGTCATGCAGTATTAATAGTCAATTGAAGATATAAATATTGATGATTGTGTTTTTTCATTGACAATAAAGCATGTACATTTACATGTTATGGGCTAGGTAGGATCCTGTGACACTAGGATCATTGCATCATTTATAAGAAGAGTTAACAGGAGTCTAAATTGATTTACCCTCAGGAACATACATGTACATGAACCTCAGCCACAATGAGGGTCAACTAAAAGTCTTTTAGCATCACTTCTTGATAGAACAGTATTGTTCTCTAATATATTTCCCTTCGCCCAACGTCAATAGTACTACAGGGGAGGGTGCAGTTGAAACCATTCCACCAGAGAACCTGTAAAGCTGGAGTCACATTACCGACGGGGCCGGCTCGGCATGTTCCCCGGGTAGACGCCGGCCGGCGTCATGAAGCCGTGCGTGCGCCGTCTGTCAAGGTCACAATTAAATGTTCCTTTACGGCTCCCTGTCGGGGCCGGCGTTGAGGCGGCTTCTAATTGAAATTCATAAACTTTTGGCCCCCTTGAGGTTTCTGTCAGGGACCCGTCTGATGCCTGGTCAGTCTCCCGTCTTGACCCGTGCGGGGTGCTGTAGAGTGCCGACCGGCTCTTGCAGTCCGGCCGGGCAGCCGTTGGGTCCCTGGCGGGGTCCAGGGGTGATCCTGGCGCGTCCCTGGCTGGATCCCGACGGGCTCCTGTCGTGTTTTTGAGCCGGTATATATATAAGCGCTGCTCGGCCTGTCACCGTTCCTTTTTTTTTTCTTAATGTGCGACACGTCACGTGAAGAGTAGGCTGAAGTTGGCGATGCAGCGTTTAGTGCAACCTGCAGACAACCTGCAAGCCCGTCTGATTGAGGTTGGCGACAGCGCGTGTCCGTTACAACCTAGGTATTGTGGTATTGGTAGCTGAAGAAGAGAGGCAGGCCGAACTGGATTGTAGCAAAAGATGAGGGTGGGTTCGCCCCTAGTTAATGTGCAGAGCCCTGCATGGACAGTATGACTCACTGATGATGGAGCTATGTCGCGAATTCTGACACACAAGTACATAGTATAACACACACGTGGTAAACTGCGCGACGTAGTCTGAGGAAGAAGTTTATGATATGCCCCCTATAACCCCCTTTTCCTGACCACCTGATGCACTGATCTGCACCTGTGACGTCATATCTTAGTCAGGTGCCTGTGCGGCCGCCTGATGGGTCCCGGGCAGTTAGGTTACGGCGTCGTTTCGGCGTACCTTGCCCGACGGGGCCCGAAGTGATTTTAAGATTGTGTTAAAATCAATTCGGCGACCGCGCGGGGCCAAAAATAGGACAGCAGCCGTCGGGAATCCCGCCAGTCTCCGTCCAGGTCCCGTACGGTAGTGCCAAAAAACAGCCCGAAAACGTGCCGAGCGGGCCCCTTTTTTGAATTGTGACCTAGGCTTAAGGAACCATCCTTTATGCAATACTGCATGACTGCATGTCATACAGCAACTGCATGCAAAAATAAGATACTAACTTTTCTTTGGCCATCCCTTCCTGTAATTTGCATGATCCAGAATGCATGATGTGCTGTGCGAAATTGACATTTTATACGTCTTCAGATCGTTAATATCATCCTTGTGATCAGTCCACACAACCTGGCTTGATTATGATAATGGTAAATCATTTTATGTTTGCCTTCACATGTTGTGTTTGTTCTGTTTCTTCTTCTACTTCAAACACAGTAAGGTCAATAACCTGGACCAGATGATTGTCACCATGTTAACTGGTGCTGAAGCAGACAACCTGTGGAGTTGGGTTACATTATGTAGCAGGACAGAGTTGGAGGGACTGGTCACCATATACTAGTATATGAATGTGTTTAAGTAAGAATAAACAGAGCAGTAGTTTGTTACGCTAGACCCCCTCTACAATAATGCATCAAAACAATTACTGCACATTAGTGTGATGTCAATTTTTAAAAATCATTTCAATGCTCATCGCATGGATGCAATTTTTTTTCAAATGTTTAGGATGCAGTTTTTGGCAACACCTCGAATGTGGAACAAGTGTATATGAGAGGTATACAAAAGCTTGCTGATGTTAATTGTGTTTTCTCATTTCAATATTGACACAGCTACCGCTACCCCACCATGGATGAACTTGCTGAGATGTTGGGGCCAGTACTGGAACACTTTAAGTCAGTTCAGCTTAAATCGCTGCTTGTTTATACTTTTCTTAACCATTGATTGAGTAGTGAATTTTTTTTTCAGTCTGTAGCGAATGTCATTGAAAAGATACAAAGTTCTGGTTATCAATATCATGTAGTATTGATAATAAACTTACAATTGGAATGATAGACTTTTTGTTAATAGCATTTCTACTGTTGAGAGACATTATTGTAAAATAATGAGAAGATTTCAAACCTTTGTGTGCTTTTTAATATGTTTTTTAATGACAAAAATTATACAAGGGAAGTCTTCATTTGCATAATTGATATCTGTCAATGTTCCTTTCTTCCCGTTAACCTATGTTTGACATTTCAGCCTGAAGCGAGTGATTGGGTTTGGAGTTGGAGCTGGGGGAAATGTCCTGTCTAGGTTTGCTGTAAGTACTGTTTTCTTATCTTCATGTACATGTACATGTATATTTTAGGGTAGAGACTCTGATCTGGTAGAATCAGCAATTCTGGTACATGTATTTCTAAACTGTTAGATATCCCAATTGAAGTCTTTATTGACAGAGACTCGAATCAGGACGCTGTTAATGTGTTAGGGTGGTTTCCCATATACAAATCCTAAATTCCAAGTCAATCATAAAGTGACATGAATTAAAGTTGAAAAGTTCTGTCTTTTAAGAGAATATCTTAAGTTAAAACTTACAGACTCCAAAAGGGATATATGCTGGTAAAAATTTGCAAATTTTACCACATCGGAGTCTCTACCCTGACATATATTCAGGTAAAAACAATGTTCACAGCCCTACATCTTCGATGTTACTTTAAAATTTGGTTTGTTTTTCTAAAAAATGAAACATAGTACTATAGAACTTGTACCAGTTTTAACAATAGTTGTTGGCTGTAAATAAAGAAAATGGTGGTTTGATCCCATCTGCTATACCAAGACTGAAAGCATAAAATACCTCTAAACTATGAAATTTTGCAAATACTCTGTAATAATGATAATTACATATTTGAATGTTTCTAACTTACACCAATAGTTTAAAGAATACGAAAACTTCTAGTAATATGTCATAAATTGACAGTTTTGATTAATTATTTTGAATAACAGCTGAATAACCGTAACAAGGTTGATGGCTTGGTGTTGATCGAAACTGTATGCACGGCTGCGGGCTGGACTGAATGGAGTTACCAGAAGGTATGGCATTGTACTAAGTTATTGTACATGTCGAAGATATACATGTATACTGGCCAGAAACATATTGTTCTTTGAATATGCTCTAGGGGGTGGTCACATATTTGTGGTATAGTATGTACAATCTGAAACTAAGTAAGGGCATTCTTAGGATAAGTATCATACAAAATTCTGCTGTCTTCTTAACAGGAACACCGTCAGCAATTGGTTCTGTCAGCAATTAATCCTGAAACATTAAAGACGAAATGACACCAATAACACTGAAATACAACAGTTCCTGAAATGAACTGTCTAATGTGATAGGTATTATTCAGTAAATAAACTTAATACTCTTTTTTTTTTCTTCCAGCGGTACAAAGGGTATCTGTCCAGTAACCAGATGACAAAGGATACTGAGGACTATCTGCTGTGGCGCTACTTTGGCTCAGTGAGTCTTTCGTCCTATTATGTATCGAAATGTGAAGGTTAACCAACAACACAGATTGGTTGATGAATGAAATGAATGAAAGACCTTTATTGTACGTTTATACTTTTATAAGCTAAGTACAGGTCATGAATCAAGCAGAAATAAAAATTACAGCAGTATCTTACCAAAACTATACCTACTAAAGTTAGCTACTATGTACAGGTTCAACTTCTTTTCGCTTCTTAAAACAGTTGTAGATATATGAACATTTGGAGCTAATGATAAATGGTTTGTCTAGTTTCATAAGGAATCTGAATTTTTCTGTTCTATCTAAGTGTCCGAAGCTTGGGAACTTGTCTTGTATACAAGTATAAAAGATATCTCTCTCATTTCTATATAGTGCACATTCAACTTTGATAACTCTGGGACTTGAAGAAATGACTATTTCTTGTTCTTTAATCTGAGCTGGTTTTAGATACTTAGTAGTTGGTACACCCATAGTTTATCGATAGTCATTTTGTTCTCCCCTTCAGAAAACCATGGAGGATAACCATAACTTCGTGCAAGCTTATAGGGAGAAGCTTGTCGGGTCTGTCAACCCTGTCAACCTCGCCATGTTTTGGGACTCCTACATCAAGTATGTTTATTTATTTATTTATTTATTCATTCATCTTAGAAACAAGTGAGTTGTCCCATCAATCTTTAGACTGGTTTCCATGGGAGCCCACAAAAATACAAAAACAAATGATAATAATAATAATAATAAAACATAATAATGATAATAATGATAATAATAAAACATAAATCAAAGTTCAGATAACATACTAGGTAAATCATAAATTAGCATACACATGATAACTGGACACAGTAATTAATAACAAAATAAATAATTACATAAAATAATAAATATGAAACCAAGCAAACAAAGATGTTGACCTCTGTCTTCTCTATCGCTTTACGGTATATCTTTTCATCTGTTGAATAGCATAGTTGGTAATAATAACTTCCTTTAGGCATACCACACCAGGTTTGTTTAAAAGCTGCATCGAACTGTCGCTTCATGCTTTTTCCAGAAAAATCCAACTTACTTACTTCCTTTTTTTATTTATTAATCTCAAGACGGCTGGGTAGCCCCGTTCAGCCTTCACTGACTGTTTTCCAAAGGGGCCCAGCTTGTGGACAAGACAATGTTACATACAGTAAAGCAAACGACAACATACAGTAAACTTAAAAACATATAGATCCAATGCATAGACAATACTTGTTCTTGATAATGTCTTCTTAGTATTGCGAGTGGCCTGCGTCAAAGTCAATTCTTCGTCTACACAGAAAACTCCAAGAACCATATATATTGGTGTGGCCTAACAGTAACACAATCAGGAACAATTAAGACATTCTTTAAGTTCTTAATTTTGGGTAGAGGTACAGACTGTAACCTTTCCATGACATCTTTTATACACAATGTATATTTAAGTGTCCTCTTAGTATCATTAGTTGACATTGAGGCACTACAAGTATGCTTCCTCTCTTTCCAGGCGAGACGACATGGGTCTGCACAGGGAAGTTGATCCTACCAAGAAGAAGACTATCAAGTGAGTTCCTTTATTATTGTGATAAAGGTCTACATGTATTTATATAGGACTGTCCAAGGTTAAAGTTAAAGTTAGAAAAATTTGAGCTTGGCCATAAAGTTATCGTTATGTATTAAAAAATTCAATTTAAATTTGTTTTTCCATACTTGACATTTACCAGTCAGTGCTCGAAATCCCACCTGCATGTGCAGGTTGGTGCAGGTAAAATTGGAGCTGTGCAGGTATTTCTGATGTCTACCTGAACCGGTCCATGTACAATAGGTGTAAGTGGATTTTTTATAATTGGCTGTATTGACTGTCACCATCTATGAAGTATAATTCAAGGAATAATGGCAATGGTTTCTGAACAGTTTCTAGTATGATCCAACCTTTCTAAATTCTGAGTGGTGTAGGTAAAACTTGTCTTGTGCAGGTAATGTCCAAGTTACCTGTACCAGACTGTAAGGTATGCAGAAAAAAAAGCAGTTGGAACCCTGCCAGTTAGTATTTCCCAACTAATTAGTTAGTTAGCGAGGGACCCTATCGGTTATTGATTCAAGTGCCTTCTTGCTAGGTGCCGTGTTTTGCTGGTAGGAGGTGACAACTCCCCACACATTAAAGATGTGGTAAGTATTGAAGTACATTTGTATATAGCAGGACTGTATAGAGTAACAGACATTGTTTGGTTTCTAGAACTTGTATAAACTTAAATCAGTCTGGTAAGTTTGCATACTAACAGGATATTTTTGCATAAAATGAAGAAGTCCGTTATTTTGTTCTGCCAGGCTGAGATGAACAGCAGGCTGGACCCAGTGGAGACAGAGTGGATCAAGGTAAGACTTAATGATATACATTTTATACTAGGAGCGGGTACCATTAAGCTTAAACAGGTCCACATTCAGGCCCAGACCTGTACCTGCTCATAGTAACAGTAGTATTATATCATATTTTGAAGAGTGAGTAATAAGTAATACTTAACCCACATTATTAGTTGTATGTGGATAAAATTATTTTTTTTTTACTTCTCTTTTCCAGAAGTCTGTAGTTATGTTTACCGAAGGAAAAAATATTATTTTTGCTACGTTTCTTCTCCCTCCTCCTCCTCTTCTCCAAACAGTGACCTCTGACCTGGTCAATGACCTGAACCAGACTGTCTGTTACCATTGTAACTGGTGTAACTGGGATACATCATGTTGCAATTTTATAGCAGGAGGGATTTAGGCTACTGTCTGACTGACCATATATATATATATATGAATGTGTTTGAGCAAGGAGGTTAACCTTATTGGTTTGAGTAAGAATTAACAGAGCAGGCCAGATGCGAAGGTAAACATTATGCATTTGCTTTGCAAATGTTACCTTTATAGTTTAGATTTATAGTATTATACAGTCTAATCAAAGTTACAGTACATTCATTGAAAGAATGAATTCAAAGAGTTCTACTTGTAAATCAGTTTGTACAAAATGTAAAACATTTGTTTTTGCAATGTTTTCAACTCTAAATTGTTTCATAGATGGCTGACTGTGGAGGGATGGTGCTGGAAGAACAGGTTGGTGCAATGATTTTACAATAATATAATAATGATAAATATATGACAAAGTAGTCGTAAATTACCAACATGGCATTTTTCATACCTTTAAATGTTTGGAAAAAAGTTTTAAACAATTGTTTTTTTATAGTAAATCAGAAAAACTACTAGATACTCTTGTTTTTATATTTCAGCCATACCATGATCTGAAATTTGGTATGGAGGTTCCTTGACACATGCTCACAGACCATATATCACACTTTCATCATATGCTACTTTAAAATGATAAAAATGGGACTTTTTTGCTATTTTCAGACAAAAAATGTACATTTTTGGCTCCTGTCTCCTGATAGTAAAACCAAATGACTTGGAATTCGGTATGGGAGATCATTGGGCACACACCCAAAGAATGTTATTCACACTGTTGGCATGCACCACTTAAAATTGTGAAAAATTGGACTTTTTTGCTATTTTCAGACAAAAAATGTATATTTTTGGCTCCTGTGCCTTGATATTAAAACCAAATAACCTGGGATTTGCTACAGGGATACCTTGGTCACATGCCCATAGAACATTGTTCAAAAGTTTACCATACACCAATTTGAAACAAGAATTCGGAGACCTCAAATCTCCATGAAATATGGTTTTCTCAAGACAAATAACATATTTGATGTGAAAGTCCAATCCTTTGGCAATGTTTCATTTCAATATGTTATCATAAATTATGCAAATGACCTCCACATTAACATAATATATGCATGGTGTTGTAAACTATTAACTAACTTACACATGTCAAAAGTATGAAATTCCCATCATTACACTAAGGAATCAGAATTTTTAAATTAATTATGCAAATGAGGTCCATATTTGCATAATTGGTATCTGTTGATATTCTACCTGCGATAGATTATACACATTACATGTATGAAAGTCCTATTAAGGTTCCGGGTCGGAGTTCAAATCTGACCAGGGTTCCAAATAGTGCGTTAGTAAATCGCCGGATCTGGGTGGTTGTCACGCTAAGTTTGGCTCCCCCTTGCTCGGTGATCGTTATAGATAATCAAATAGTTTTCGTATTTACCGAAAACCCCGTGGTTTGTAGTATTTTCGGGCGTGGTAAAGTTCGACGGCCAGCGAAGCGTTTTTGGTATTAGTCCGCCAGCAAGGGTGATGCGGTTTTGTCGCCTGATGACCCAAATAGCTGCGTTCTATATGCATTTTCAAGGGATTTGCGCCACCGGAGATTGCGGAAAACTTATCACAACAACCTATGTTTCTTTTTCGTTTTTCAGAAACAGGAAGTAGTGAGCTTTTTCGTCATATAAGCCGTTACCCAGGGAAAATTCGTTTTTTCTCAGCAGCTCCGCTGAAAAAAGTGTACAAAAACGGTATTTTTCGGGTCCAAAATTTACATTTCACAACAGTTTCTACCCAAAATGAAAAGTCAGCAGACGATACCCAAATACCTATCGGAAGCCGGCTGAAAACCTCTGTTCACTGGTATAATAAGATTTTCCGGCCTACTTTTCTCGGCGGAATCGTAGCCCTTCGGCCTGCACGCCGGACACAAAATCGTAAAAAAAACTCCGGTCCGAGACCTTATGTAAAACACTGGAATTACAGAATTTCCTCATTTATTATGCAAATCAAGTCCGCATTTGCATCTAATTATGTACATTCTCTATGTAAGCTACCTTCATGCCAAAAATCATGATAATACGTTGTTCCTTTCTGGACTAATCTGCTCTTAAAGATTTCGCCACCCACCCCCTTGCAGTTCCAGCACAAGCTGCTAGGGGGACCAAACCCACACCACTTATTCCTGACAGGAAAAGCTATCTGCCACCAAAAAATCAAGACCATAGCATGTTCAGGACAAAAGATACAAAAACCGGACATTCTGCTGCAGTACAAAGGTCAGCCACCAGGAGGCCCAGATTTGACCTTGACCTTTGTCTTCCTAAGACCTACCTGCATACCAAATATCATCACCATCCATAAAGGCGTCCTTAAGTTATGCTCACCAGTAATTGGCGGAAACACACACACACAGACAGACATACACACACACACACACAGACAGACAGACCCAAACAATATCTCCATTTTTCATTGATATAATTATGTAAAATGGTACTTTTTTGCTATTTTCAGACAAAAAATGTAAATTTTTGGCTCCTATGACCTGATATTAAAACTAAACAAGAATTCGGAGACCTCATATCTCCATGAAATATGGTTTCCTCAACACAAATAACATATATTTAATGTGAAAATCCGATCCTTTGGCAATCTTTTATTACCACATGTTATCATAAATTATGCAAATGACCTGTACATTAACATAATATATTCATGGTGTTGTAAACTTTTAACTAACTTACAAATGTCACAAGTATGAAATTCCTATCATTTACCACTAAGGAATCATAGAAGTTTCAGATAAATTATGCAAATGAGGTCCATATTTGCATAATTGGTATCTGTTGATATTCTACCTGCGATAGATTATACACATTACATGTATGAAAGTTCTATAATGTAAAACACTGGAATTACAGAATTTCGTCATGAATTATGCAAATTAAGTCATCATTTGCATAATTTGCATTTAATTATGTACAGCTCCGTGTAAGCTACCTACGGACCAAAAATCATGATAATACGTTGCTCCTTTCTGGACTTATCTGCTCTTAAAGATTTCTCCAAAACACCCCCTGCAGTTCCAGCACAAGCTGCTAGGGGGACAAAACCCACACTACTTATTCCTGACGGGAAAGGCTATCTGCCACCAAAAAATCAAGACCATAGCATGTTCAGGACAAAAGATACAAAAACCGGAAGTTCTGCTGCAGTACCAAGGTCAGCCACCAGGAGGCCCAGATTTGACCTTTGTCTTCCTAAGACCTACCTACATACCAAATATCATCACCATCCATTAAGGCATTCTTAAGTTATGCTTACCAGTAATTGGCGGAAACACACACACACAGACACACACACACACACAGACACACAGACAGACAGACCCAAAACAATATCTCCATTTTTCATGGAGATAATAACCTAATGTTTGGTATGGGGGATCCTTGGACACATGCAAACAGAATGCTATTCGCATTGCTGGCATACACAGCTTACAAATTGTGTAAAATGGGACTTAAACATGGTAAGGAAATGGCTGAAATATGCTGTATTTGCTCCGAAGCAAATGTCGGCCTTCCTAGCTACATTTATTTTTTTAAGCAATGTAAATCCTTATGAAAAGGCAATGATTTACCACTAAAATTAATAAAAAAGACACTCGGCTACATTTGTAACTTACTGATAATTGGCCAAAATTGTTTATGTACAATGTACATTATACATGTCAGTGCTTGATAAAATGTACACGGTGGTCAAATTTGGGCCCAAATGTGCCAACTTTTTTTCAAACCGAATACGTTCGATCTGACGTAATTCGAACCGAACATGCGTTCGATTTCGGGGTCACCTCCGGTCATGTACAGAAAACCTGCGACTTCAAGCCCTTTTTTACACGAGTGCCTCCTGATAGAAGAAATCCACCTCTTCACAAATATAAACCGATTTCTGGACAGTACGTCTATGCTGTCAGTTTGTAGAGGATATGTAATATGTAACGAAGCTACGGCCGTCACCGGGGGTGACCTTGAAGATCGTAATTCTTGTTTAGGCCATGTTGATTTGATTATATGGATGACATCCGCGCGCGCATCAATTTTCGTTCGTTTCCAAAAAAAAAAAAAGTTTTCGACCATACTGGAAATCGTACAAAGCAGCTGCAAAATGAGCAAATATATGCCGTAAATAGAAAAAAAATATTGGAAAACTATACTAATATCGTAGAATACTAAAATCAATTCCAAAGGAAGAAGAAAATGTGAAGAAATGAAAATGAAGAGTCTATTTATTCGCCATACCATAATCTGTGTGTTTAGCCATTTGTTCAACCTTCATGACCACGTAGATTTCATAATGAAGGCAACTTTTTTTTTTTGCCAAACTTTTTTTTTATTCGCACGCTCGCATCAATTTTGGGGTACCCAGAGGATGTCATCCATATAATCAAATCAACATGGCCTTACGTGGATATAAATAACCCACTCTCCATATCCACGCGGCATGACATGTGTGCAAACATGGTATTTCAATCACAACAAAAACAAATTCAACTTACCTCAAAAACATTTTAAATTGAAGACAAGACAAAAACCTTGGACTGTGTCGGATGTTTTTTTCAAAGACGGTGGCATTCTCGAATTGGTCTTGAAAGTTAAAAAATTGCATTTTTCTTCGATTTTTTCCACATTAGCAACACTTTAACTTTGAAATTAAAAAAAAAAACTGTCCGACTCATCTCAATTTTGTAATGATGTTTTCAAAAATGCAAAAATTTAGGAAATTTTGGGCCGGTTTAAATCAGTTGTTTGCTTAATATCGTTGTTCTTTAATAAGCCTGCAACGCGCTTGAGAGTCATTTCAAAGAAATTTTAGCTCTGTAATCAAAAGAACAACATTTAATGTATGAGAAGTGCGAATTTCGTTTCATTTGGACAAGAGAGTCCCTGTGAAACTGTTAAAAAAGATTTACCGTTGAGATTGGCTCCACGGAACCCGCGCGCGGGAGCCCCTGTAACCTGATACCCTTCCTCAGAATGGAAACTTTGCCCTAGGAACAGACCGACGTGGTACCAGGACCTGGTGTTATATCTAAGGCCATAGCAAGTAAATTTTATGGATGACATACTCCGGAGACTCCAAAATTAATGCGAGAGGGCGAAAAAAAACAAGGCAGGCCAAAAAAAACAAAATTCCTACATTTTCAGATTTTGAGATCGTAAACCTCGTTGAACAAGAATTTAGGCGGTAAAACATGATATCATACCCAACAGGTCTTCTGTCGCTGTATTCAACAGTATTACCTGTCCTTGCAGATGTGTCTTTATTAAATAGAACCAAAAAAAAGAGCTTGCTGTACCATCTTCAAGGTAGATACTACACTGGGTATTCATTTGTAATGGAACACCCTGGACTGTTAACACTTGCCATCAAACACGAGGAATTGCACCTCAAGTTTGCTGGACCCCTGGTGGTCTCTTAGTTTAGAGACTGGCTACCAGGCAGAACACAGGGCTCAATCACTGAGAGAGTGACTCATAAACCGAACTGTCTGGAAGCCATACTCTACCTATATTGTGCCAACTGTTACAACACCGATTTGTCTCTGAAACAACTTTGAAACAAGAAGTGACTAAATGAAATTTTTGAAAAAAGAAGTGACTAAAGGAAATTTTCAATTATTTATTTACAAATGGTTTTGATTCAGTGGCAACATCACATATAAAATGAATAAAATACAACATTGTATCAAAGTAAAAATAAAAGAATAAATCAGAGCCTTGTCTTGCAGATGGACGTTCATGACATATTTGCCCTTTTTTGGCATGTTGACCACCGTCCCAGGGCAACAAAATTTCTTGTTTTTTTTTCTGAAATCAGGCGAAAATCAATGCGCGCGAGGATGTCATCCATAAAATTTACTTGCTGTGGCCTAAAGTATATAAGTTGGTATATAGATCGTGTACTACTTTGTTACCTTCGCCAAGAAGGTTATGTTTTCGTAGGCGTTCGTGTGTGTGTGTGTGTGTGTGTGTGTGAGTGTGTGTGTGTGTCTGTGTGTCTGTCTGTCTGTGTGTCTGTCTGTAAACACGATAACTCGAGAAAGCTTAAATGGATTGTCTTCATATTTCGTAGGTAGGTAGGTCTTGATGAGACCTCGAAGTGATTAGATTTTGGGCCCCCTGGCGGCTTGTTATGGTACTGCAGCGGAACTTCCGGTTTTGATATCTCGTGATCTGGACATGCTAGGGTCATGATTTTTGGAGGGTAGGTAGCTCTTGTGCTCGGGAAGAAGTGACGTAAGTTTTGGCTCCCTAGTTCGGCTCTGGAACTGCAGAAGCATTTGTATGAAAATGTTTAAAGTAGGATAACTCAATAACCGGTCGACGTATCGTCTTGATATTTGGTGTGTAGGTAGCTTAAGTGATGCTTGACATAATTAAATTGCAATTATGCAAATTATGATCTAATTTACATATTTAATGAAGGAATTCTATAATTCAGCTACCTTCCATGATATGACTGTTATACCCTATAACATGTGTAATCAAGAATGAGAGTAACATCGTCATATATTAATTATGTAAGGGAGAACTAATTTGCATAATTAATGAGAAAATACTATAATTCCATAGTGATTGATGTTGGCAATTTCATACTTGCGCATTTCAAAGTTGACTAGATCGAGGTGAACATCATTCAACATAACTTATTTAAATCAGTACCTCATTTGCATAATTTATGAGGAAATGCTAGAATTACCTTCATTGTTAAGATAACACTGTCATTGGGAGGAAAATATGATTAACTGTAGTAATTCATGCAAATGAGGATCTTATTTGCATAATTAGGGGTGAAATCTCTCATTCGTCAGTCATAAAGGGTAACCTCATTTGACGAAGGTTTACTACTTTGTTTGTATGTCGTCGATGTTGCGCAACGGTTAGAGCGTTGGATTCGTAATCCATGGGTCCCGGGTTCGATACCCAACATGCCTCGACGTTGTGCCCTTGGGAAAGGCACTTCCCTGACGTTGGAGTGAGGCCCAACGAGCCTCTTAGGCTAATCTGTCTAAACATGGAGGTATAACTTCTTGGTCTAAATGTGTGCCAAAGATTACTACGGATTAGGTGTGCCGATGTGCCAACATGTGCACATTTGCCACCGAGAGCCGTAAAAAAAGTTACTGTACTTTTTTGGGGTTATCACAATCTAGTATAGCTGCCTGGTTAACATTATCTTTCCTCACTGTGACATTGTTTTAAGCAGATCCTAGCAAACCAGAAACAGCATTTTAATATGTATTGAATGTTTCTGCCTTTCAGCCAAAAACTATGTGTGACGCCTTCAAGCTATGGCTGCAAGGCATGGGCTACAGTGAGTACTTGAATGTACACTTTTGTTACATGACCAGTTACATGTACTGGCCTGCATGAGGGGTCCCCATGGAGCCTTGACATCCTCTCCAGAATCTGAACACTTTTGGGTTTGTGTGTGAAGTTAAGACCTGATTTACATGCTGGCAGAAACCTGAATGGTTCTATCACTTTCCCACATAAGTGTTAGAAGAACAATGTGGAGCAAACATAGTAACTAAGCGGACTGACTGTACCCCAACAGGACACCAGTGTTCACTGCCGTCCATGCTTTTAGTTCTGCAGACAAACAAACTATGTGCAGTGTACGAAATACTTTTTTGAGCCAGGTTGCCCAGATGAAAGTTAGGTTGCCCATCGAAATTCCAGGTTGCCCCAAATTTAAACTCGAAGACTTCTACATTATGTTTAACTTTGTTAGAATGCAATGTGCATTTATACATTTCTGACACAGAGTTGCTTCCGCTTACCTGAAATGATGAGCTCTTCCATGGGGACTTCTCAATAAACAGTTTCCACTGGACGAAAGGGGCATCTTTACCACAAAATTTAGGTTGTGCACTGGGCTACCTGGGTGTAAAAATAGGTTGCACTAAGCAAAATATGGTTTCACAGTGCAACCTAGTATTTCGTACGCTGATGCGTGACCTTTACCTGGCCTCTGCCTGTGCAATGTTGTCCAAGTCATCAACCCATGCTTCTTTCTGACATAATTACTTGAAACATTTAGCATACTTTAGCTCCAGATACATTATATTGTCTAAGCAAAAAGCCCCATTTTTTTGTGGCAGGAACATAAATCTATTACTTTTATTATTCAATAAAAGAGTTCAATGGACCTTTTTTTGATGATCGGTTTTATTCCCAAAAGGTGAATTTGTTCATCTTGTTTTGCAATTTCATTGAGAACATAATATTTAGTTCACTGTTCGACATGTGTTAAAACATTCTCATCCAGCCTTTTTTAGCAGTATTGTTTTAAACTTTCAACACTGTGAATAATTTACTCTAAAATCTCAACAATATGTTTGAGGTGGTAGTATAGTCATGTACATAATTTGTATGTTATGTATTTGGGGCAAGAACTTCCCCTATACACATTCACGAATTCGGCTTCCCGAACGCTAGCCAAACGCCCGCCAACCAAAGAAATAGCCGCATGTATCTACCACCCCCAAATCGTGACCATACCTTGTCCAGAACACGAGATATCGAAATCGGAAGTTCTGCTCAGTACATAGGAAAGCCGATAGGGTGCCCAAAATCCAACCATGTCAGTATACCAACACACAAAATATAAAACCAACCCATCTAGCCGTTCTTGAGTTATCTAAGTGGCACACACACACACGCGCGCGCGCGCGCAAACACACACACACACACAGAAACAAACAAACATACACACAAACAAATGTTGCCTCCAATTTTTATGGACCAAACACGACAAAACATAGACTTGTTAACTCACGTGAAAGGATTGACGTAAGGCTGGATTGTCTTGTCTACATAGAACCCCAGGCCTAACCGGAAGTTGCTGGTAATGTTCTGCATGGTGCTGGCTTCAAGGTCAAAGAAATTATGAAGGTCATGCACCATCAAAGGAGGGAAGCAGAGATACACATGCCGAAAATCTTAATTTGTGTGAGGTCCGGTAATTTCGGACATAACAATGTTAGCAAATGAAATTACCGGATTTGGCTTTTATTTACTACTACCAGGTTGTAAAGTTCGCTACTGTTTACAAAGTAAACAATATCCAACTTTACTTGTATTTAATACCATTAGTAAATCCAACTTTTTGTACAGTATAAATTGATTTCTCTTCTTTAAGAATTAATGATACCAGTTGGATGGAAATATCCAAAATTCGTGAAGTTTAGTCATTTTTTTTTACTGGCATGGTGGTGCGATCGTACAAATATGTGTGCTTTTGTGAAAACCCACCTAATCAGCTCCCAAGTCTTCTGAGCACAGTCAAGTCGTCGTACATACTCCTGGACAGGTCCATTAGGTAGTACAGGTCCATGGGGTAGTCCTGCACCTGTCGCACCTGTAGTGTCACCTGTGTGCTCTCACCTGAGGAGATACAGCACCTGTTAGAACATCATGGAGATGCTCACAGTATAGCGCTAATGCTGAGGTCATATTTCTAAACCGGAGCCCGGCCGGGCAGGCTTATGGAACAACAAGTATGATATAAAAGACAACAAAGCACAAAAAAGGTGAAAAAAATAACAATAATAACTACACTTGCGTATATTCTTGATATAAATTGTTGATTTTTCGTCAATCGAAACAGCCCGGTCGGGCCCCGGTTTCGAAATGTGAACTTAGTAAAGGACTGGCCACATCCGTTCTACGATTTTTCTGTGGTAGACGTTTAGCGACGACTAGCCCTGGCGACTCTTGATTCCGGGCCTATATTATAGCCCATAGCAAGAGTCGTAGAAAGATCCATTGGCAGAACCTTACATTTCCCGTTGGCTGCGCGATGATCCGTTTTCGTCCCGGTTTTCGGGTGTCCCGAGCTTCCCGGCAATTTTACCTCACAATTGGCCGGGTTGGCGCTGTTCAGATCGCCCTAAATACTCCACAAGGCGACCTTTACGTGCAAAAATACAACCGGGGGGCCATCTTCATAAAGTCGGAAATTCTAATATAGTACAAAATTTCAAATAGTATTTACTCTACTCTCAATCTCTCTCTCTCTCTCTCTCTCTGTGTGTGTCTGTCTGTCTGTGTGTATGTTTATGTGTGTGTGCGTACAAGATGTATGCCTGTGTATCTGTGTGTGTCTATCTGTGTGTCTGTCTGTGTGTGTGTGTGTGTGTGTGTGTGTGTGTATGTATGTGTGTCACTCTGTGTGTGTGTGTGTGTGTGTGTGTGTGTCAGTGTGTGTGTGTGTGTGTGTGTGTGTTTGTGTCTGTGTGTGTCTGTACTCTACTTATGTAACTTCTTGTCGAGCTCAAGAGGTACATGTATCTGCTACCCTTGATATTTCTAAAATACGGAATTTCGGGGAAAAAATAGCTTTATTTCCCTGCAAAACAAAATGAATCTTGGCAGCAGAAACGCTTGGGTGAGATAGCTAGGTTTATTCTCTACCAGATATGACCAAAAAATTAAAATCTAACTGTTTCCTGCCGACGTACGGAACTAGAAACCATGTCGTTCTCACTTAAAGAGATCGGCTAGAGGTGGGCATTGTGACGTCATCAGCTAAACTACGTTCTTTGTGGTTTACACCGTTTATTGTAGTCAGAATTAGAAGAAATTGCTACTCCATCGAAAGAATACCACTCTGCCTTTCCTTTACAAGGCTATACTTGTTCATTGGACATAGTTTCATGGAGTAAAACCTCTTCAAAAGAATAAGGGCTTTGTGACGTAATTCCCATTATGTGTGTGAATGGAACGCACCCGTGGAGGCGCAAAAAGAGCCTTCCGACATGGTAACTTTCAACCACCTGTTACTCGTAAAGGAAAAGTCGCAAACAACTGAAACTTGGCAGGGTGATAGAATATGACATGGTTAATTAAAAACCAATGTTAATTAAGATCTGACGTACTTAAACTGACCCGTCCTGCAAACATTAGTGGCAATGAAAGCCGACAAATTGATTCGTCCCCGGTAAAGTGTGTACCCTTCATCCAACCACAGAAAAAAAAATTCGGATTTCGCAATTTTTTAAATGTATATACAATGTCATAAAATGCGCTGATTTGCCCCCCTCCCCACGCCCCCCCCCCTGAACACGGTCATACAACCTTCAAAGTGCCTCCACTAAACACCGATGACGTCATATTTTCCAAGACGCCGTAATTTGTATCCTCCTATTCCCTGGGGAATTGGAAATCACATATGTGGGTTTGCCAGTGAGTCCTATACTGGAGAGGAGACGTTTTTAGGTGAAAAAATGTCCTCGATAACATCACTGTCGCAATTCCCTTCCAAAGCACGGTTCAAGTTCGGTATCGCACTAGAATTCAACTTTCAGACAAATAAATCACAGCAATCAGAAGATACATCCCAAGGCTTGTATATATCCCATCGAGACCGACACCAAACTACACAGCCTTGTGCCAAAAGATGAACATTTATACCGTCCTAGCCGCTAGAAGGACAGAGCAGGATTCCATCCTGACCACATATCCAACATTTAGCTTCATTCCCCTGCAAAACAAAATGAATCTTGGCAGCAGAAACGCTTGGGTGAGATAGCTAGGTTTATTCTCTACCAGACATGACCAAAAAATTAAAATCTAACTGTTTCCTGCCGACGTACGGAACTAGAAACCATGTCGTTCTCACTTAAAGAGATCGGCTAGAGGTGGGCATTGTGACGTCATCAGCTAAACTACGTTCTTTGTGGTTTACACCGTTTATTGTAGTCAGAATTAGAAGAAATTGCTACTCCATCGCAAGAATACCACTCTGCCTTTCCTTTACAAGGCTATACTTGTTCATTGGACATAGTTTCATGGAGTAAAACCTCTTCAAAAGAATAAGGGCTTTGTGACGTAATTTTTATTATGTGTGTGAATGGAACGCACCCGTGGAGGCGCAAAAAGAGCCTTCCGACATGGTAACTTTCAACCACCTGTTACTCGTGAAGGAAAAATCGCAAACAACTGAAACTTGGCAGGGTGATAGAATATGACATGGTAAATTAAAAACCAATGTTAATTAAGATCTGACGTACTTAACGGTGCACACACCAATTCTTCCGCGACAGGGGTCCGTGGTAGTGCGCGGTAAAAAATTTACGAAAGGGTTTCGAGGGTTCAGGTTTTAGTTCACATTTCTCATAATCTGCTGTGAAATGGCATTAACTAGTAAGATGGCTGAAAAGTATTAGAAGTGGTGTGTTTTGGGTGAAATTTGCTTTTGGATCCGAGGCTTACTTCCGGGTATCCCTCCGCCTTGAATGTGGTGCGGCGATTTGACCCAGATTTACGTTTCATGCGTTCTGTGGGTGCTCTTGCTATGCCTCGCGCGACGAGGTATTGCGAAAATCTCAGTGTTAGGATTTCCTTTATACTTTTCCTCCTTATACACAAAGGTTTTCTCTTTCCGACAATAGCAGTCGTTTGGGTAGCTAAATTATGGGTGATGGGTTTAATTCCAAGTGAAAATGGCCAATTTTTCGCATGATTTTTCATAGGAAAATCCTTTTCCCCCCTAAAATTTATCAAAATTTAAAAGGTTAAAAAAAGTGAAATTCTGTTGTTATTGTAGCTAGAGAGATATCCTTCATTTCCATACACAGTGTTTTTTCTTCAAAATTATTTCCTGAAAGAGACGGTCGCTAGACTTGAGGGTGTGCAGAATCGAATTGAGTCCCAAAATAAACCGGGGTGTGCCCCCTTAGTAGGCGCGTTGAACCAACAGTCGCGGTCTGCAGAAAAGGAGAACATAATGTGTATAATTTGCTTTAAAGGCACCCAAAGCAATTTCAGGCCAAATCAGGCGATTTACATGCATTACTTACGCTGCAACGCCCCTATATCGTAATATGGTCACAGGTGTTTGGAGAACTTTCAGTGCCATGGGAAGACAATATAGAGGAAGCGTACGAAAGGAAGTTAACAAGGTATGCAGAATTGGTAGCAGCGTGCAAGGACAAAGACTGGAGGGCAGCATGCTACCCTTTCGAACACGGTGGTCTGTTGCTACGGTATTCCTTCCCATTGCTAGGGGCGTTCGAAAATGTATCGGGTTACAAGACGCAATTTTTGGGCTAACCGTAAAATATTTGAAAATAAACAAATGGTATGGAAGGGAAAATTTCGTTAAAATAAAATGAAATTATGGCCTTACCTTACTTTTGATGTTTGATTTTTATGTTAAATAGCTGATTTTTCATAATTTCGCTCAGAAAGAGGTTTTTTTCGCGTTTGCGGAGCGCCATGTTTTTAGGCAAACACTGAGCAAGATTGGCTACATATATTATTTTTTTCGACGGCTTGGGATCATATCAAAAGCTGTGCTGTGGCGTTGATAAGCACAGATCTCATGTTTTATTTTATATCGTATATCTTGCTGGTGCTGCTCAGATAAAAAGATTTACAAATTGGTGATGACCCGGTGACGATTTCATCAATATTCGTCGTTTTGTAGTACCAAGAAATGACGTCCATATATAGGTGACAAGCCATATTTCACAACTGACTAGACGGCAAGCACAAATCATACACACACACCTATGGGTCTCCAGCTCTGAGGAATTGAATCCGGCTCCATATGCCTCAATCCTCAGTGGGGAAAGCCCAAGGATGCTTCCATCAGCATAAGTTCTTCTTAGAGACAGGGTTTGCAAGTTTCTTTTGTTAAGTTTTTAAGTTCTTTTGATAGTTAGATGCCAGTTTCTGCAGCAATGCTATGCCCCCCTCCCATCCAAGTCTACTTTATTTATTAGTTTCTACATAGTTTCTTTTTGTTTACGGACATTACCACGGTGACTCAAGGCCCCAACCGGAGAAGGAAAACTCTGTAAAACCAACTTGGAGAGGAGATTGGCGCCGCCAAGTCAAGTATCAAGCCAAGTGAAAGGACAATGATAAGCGACTCCCCCAGTGGCTTGCAGGACAATGGGGCTGACAGGAGAGCATCAGGAATAGATTCTTCCATCAAGTTCTCATCGGCAGGAACAGTTATTGGAACCTGGAACGTAAGTACACTACATGCATGTGGGAAAGTAGAGGAACTCTCACACACGAGTTACAACACTACACCTGGGACATACTTGGACTAACAGAAGTCAGGTGGACTGATTTTGGGGAAACATCAACAAGTGATGGACACAAGATCTGGTACAGCGGAGAGGAGAAACGACATAGGCATGGGGTGGCCTTTATCGTCAGGAAGGAGATAGCCAGCACGTCGGCAGAACGTTCTGCGCCTGCACAAAACCTGGATTTTCGCTGGATTTTTGGTCAACTTTGCATCAGAATTTTGCCCGTTGCAGACCACATCTTTTTCTACAGAACATTTGAAAACTACAGACGGGATGTCACCCTTATATACGCGAATTTGACCTTATAAAAGACGTTCTGGCGAAGTGCTATGCATAATACATTACGGGTTTCGCGCAGGCGCAGTACGTTATGCCGACGTGCTGAGATAGCCAGATGTGTGATCAGCTGCACACCAGTCTCCAGCAGACTCATCTCCATTAGGATTGCTGCCAAGCCACACAACATTACCATCATCCAGGTGTACGCACCAACAGCTGAGTACGAAGACGAGGAGGTAGAAATGTTTTATGAAGAACTGGAGAATACCATAGCTGGGGTGCCAAAGAAAGTACAGTCTTGTAGTACAGGGCGACTGGAACGCTAAGGTAGGCCCAGATGCATATCAAGAGTGGGCGGGAACGATAGGACAGTATGGCGTAGGGGAGACAAATGATAGGGGTCTCAGATTGCTTGAGTTCGCACAAAACCACTGACTCACCCTTGCTAACACCCTTTTCCCACACAAACTGTCAAGGCGCACCACATGGCATGCTCCCAATGGAAGGGTACACAACCAGATTGACTTCATCTTGACTCCGCAGCGCTTCAAGTCCAGCATTAACAGAGCACGGACAATGACATATCCCGGCGCCGACATTGGCAGCGACCACGACCTCATACTTACTACCCTCAAACTGAGACTAAGATCTCAACGTTGCCCCAAGAACCCTCGTATTAGATTCAACCTTGAAAAGCTAAAAGATCCTGAGGTAGAAGAGATCTTTCAAGCAAAGATAGGTGGCAGGTTTGCAGCACTCAATGTCGTTGATTCTGGCATAGACACCCTAACAGAGAACATCAAAGAGGTGCTGTTGACCACAGCAGAGGAGACGCTAGGAAAACACGGGAAAAAGATCAACCCGTGGGCGACAGAGGATACCCCTGACATGTGCGACAGAAGAAGGGAGTTAAGACAGCAGAAATACTCAAGCCAGGAAACAGCTGATCTATACCGACAGGCAAACAGTGCAGTCAGAAGTAAGATGAGAGAAGCCAAGGAATGTTGGATAGAGAAGCAGTGTCAAGAGACAGAAAACGGAATGACAACAGGTAACAGCCAAAAGGCCTATGAGACTCTAAAACCCCTTACCAAGACACAACAGCCAAAGGCCACTGTTATCGAAGATGACAGTGGCAATCTACTTACAGAAAGCACGGCTGTAATTAACCGGTGGTCTGAGTACTGTGAGAAGCTGTACAACCATGAGCTGACCCAGACACAACCAAGCTCGACAGTGCCCCGCTGACAGAGAGAGCAGTAGAAGATCTGCCGGTGCTCAGAGACGAGGTTGCGGATGCGGTACGCAACATGAAGCCAGGTAAAGCACCCGGAGTTGACAATGTCCCGGCGGAACTTTTTAAGCATGGTGGGGAAGCAGTGGTAAGCAAGTACACTGAGCTGTACCAGAGGGTATGGGAGGAAAAGAAGTGGCCTAAAGAGTGGACGCAGTCACTAGTCATCCCACTACCTAAGAAGGGAAAGGAAAAGTTTTTCAAGATGGCGTCAAGGGTGGACATCCTTGCGGAAGTCTCCCATTAACTGAGTGCTACTCGCGCTCCCCCTGAGCTTTAATGATCCCTGTTACCCCACGAATGGTGAGAACAAGGTCTGCGAAGAGAAGAAGAAGGTCAAATGAGGAAAAACTTCAGGAAGCGGCCAAAAAACCGAACGTGGCGACACCAAAAGTGTCCAGCATGGCGGACAGTTCGCTCATTACTGATATAAAGTCCACCATAGAGAGCGCGCTGCAGCCTATTAAGAACGAACTCCAACAGGTGGCGAAATCTAGTGAACTAAAGGAGTTACGAGAGGAGCTCGACAGGATTCTCAACCGTCAAGAAGAGCTGGAGGACCGAATGCGCCGCGTAGAAGGGAAAATCGACGAAATGGAGAAGACCCCCCTCCCACCAACACCTGCCGTGAGTAATGCAATTAACTCTTTGGAACAGTACACGCGGAGAAATAGCTTGCGAATCCGCGGGATTCCAGAGGTGGAAGGAGAAAGAAGTGAATTCTGTATTCAAAAGGTCGTCAATTTCTGTCGCATCAAGCTGGGTATCGAAATAACCCCACAGAGCATTGATCATGCACATCGTGTCGGCGTACGAAACGGGAATACCTCACGGATCATGCTTGTTAAGTTCGTCTCATGGCAAGACCGTAATAAACTCTTCCGAGCCCGGACGAAGCTGAAAGGGAAGCGGGACGACGATGGCAGACCGTTACTAGTGATGGCTGATCTGACAAGAGAAAACATGAAGACTTTCTCTGCGGCACTTTCAGCCAAAAAGAGGAACTTAATCAAAGATGTGTGGGTCGACGCCAACTGTAGGATCCTGATCACTATGTTGGACAAGACTACAAAGAACATTGAATGCATTGACGATTTGCCTGCTGGTTAAGTGGAAAACAGGACAATTTGACTGTGGAAAAAAACAACAAAGTGTTGTTTATATAAATGCCAGCTCTTGCGTGCCTTCCACTGTGATGTGTCTTTTGTTTGCTTTCACCTATCTAATTTCCAACTGCTATTATGCAAATGTGCATTGTTAAGTGACAAGACAGGTGTCAGATGCCTATGTTAATTGGTCGACATTCAGGAACATCAAAAGATCTATTTGTATACACTTTTTTACTCCTGAGAAATAAAAGTACCGTTCTAAAATACTTGGATCGAAAAGTTTTCTTTATGTAGTGGTTATTTAGCAAAGCTAGCTTAGGGAGGCGCAGCTCAGTATTGAAATGAGTCAAAGTAGTAATGTTTTTGTTACCATTACTCTACTTTTGTTTACTGTTTATTTCCGTTCAGTTTATTCTGAATCAGTGGCACCTACAATTAATTTTATGTATTCAAACTCAATATTATGGCCTTTGAATTTTATTTGCTGTTCAGTTGATATTGAGTTACATTTGTTATGTTTCAACTACCTGATCCAAGAATCAGTGCCTTTAAGTTTTGTTAAGTTTTCTGTTGATATTGAGTTACATTTATGTTTCAAATACCTGATCCAAGTATCAGTGCCTTTAAGTTTTGTTAAGTTTTCTGTTGATATTGAGTTACATTTATATTTCAACTATCTGATCCAAGAATCAGTGCCTTCAAGTTTTGTTAAGTTTTCTATTGATATTGAGTTACATTTATGTTTCAACTATCTGATCCAAGAATCAGTGCCTTTAAGTTTTGTTAAGTTTTCTGTTGATATTGAGTTACATTTATGTTTCAACTATCTGAACCAAGAATCAGTGCCTTTAAGTTTTGTTAAGTTTTCTGTTGATATTGAGTTACATTTATGTTTCAACTATCTGAACCAAGAATCAGTGCCTTTAAGTTTTGTTAAGTTTTCTGTTGATATTGAGTTACATTTATGTTTCAACTATCTGAACCAAGAATCAGTGCCTTTAAGTTTTGTTAAGTTTTCTGTTGATATTGAGTTACATTTATGTTTCAACTACCTGATCCAAGAATCAGTGCCTTTAAGTTTTGTTAAGTTTTCTGTTGATATTGAGTTACATTTATGTTTCAACTATCTGAACCAAGAATCAGTGCCTTTAAGTTTTGTTAAGTTTTCTGTTGATATTGAGTTACATTTATGTTTCAACTACCTGATCCAAGAATCAGTGCCTTTAAGTTTTGTTAAGTTTTCTGTTGATATTGAGTTACATTTATGTTTCAACAATCTGATCCAAGAATCAGTGCATTTGAGTTTTGTTAAGGTTTCTGTTGATATCGAGTTACATTTATGTTTCAGTAGTTGTTTTGTTTGGTTTAGTATTGTGTTTATGTTTTATATTTCAACATCTTCATCAATTGTTCCCTTAGTTTATTTTTCTTATAGATTATCATCCACATCAACGAGTATCCAGTGCCCTGACGACTTCTCCCAGCTTCTTTCTCCGAGACGTTTCTTTTCCCAGAAGACATGACTAAGGTAGAATGTCTTATTGGTAGTTATAATTGCAACGGGCTGGGGGATTTCTATAAACGCAGAGGACTTTTCACTTGGTTAAAAGATAAACCACACCACATTTATTGTATCCAAGAAACACATTCTACGACAAAAGATGAAACAACATGGAAGAACGAATGGGGAGGCCAAATATATTTTTCTTATGGGACATCAAGTCAAAGGGGGGTAGCTATTTTGATAAAAAACAACACCAGCTCCCAGGTTCATCAGATTAAGACTGATGAAAGTGGAAAGTGGATCATTCTTGATATTGAAGTAGATAATTTTCGCTACTGTTTGGTCAATTTATATGCACCTAACAATGACTCTCCTTCTTTCTTCCAAGAGTTAGAGGATGAAATTGACACACTTGAGATAAGTTATGAGTGTCTAGTTTTAGTAGGGGATTTTAATACCGTACAAAATACTTCCATGGACAGATCAGGTAGCCGTTTGCATAATTACCATCCCAACGCGCTTCAAGCGATTTCTGAATTAAAAGGTAAATTTGATTTACACGACGTTTGGCGCTTCAGGAATCCTACTTCTGTGCGATACACTTGGCGGCGTGGGCTTCAGGCTAGCAGATTAGACTACTTCCTCATCTCCTTTTCACTATTGAACAGAGTAACCAAATGTTGTATTGCTGACAGATTTAAATCCGACCATAACTTGATTACTTTGTCCCTCATTACCGCAGATTTTCCACGTGGTCCTGGTTATTGGCAATTTAATCAATCACTTCTTGAGGATAGAATTTTTGTTGCGCAGACAAAACAGCTCATGTCTGAGTTTTTCAAAAATAATGTTAATACAGCCAACCCACAAATAGTATGGGATGCAGCAAAGTGTTTCTTTAGAGGGCACTGCATAAAATTTTCAAGTATGAAAAAGAAACAATATTTAATCAAAGAAAAACTACTTATTGACGAAATTAACACGCTACAACGTCAGATTGACAGTGTCCCCTGCCCTACAGCTGCCCAGCTGGATGACTTGTCCTGTAAGCAAAATTTACTGGAATCTCTTTATAATGAACGCTTAAATGGCCTGTTGATTAGATCGAAATCACGCTGGATGGAACTAGGGGAAAGGTGCACTAAGTATTTCATGAAGTTAGCCCATAGAAACTATGCTAGGAAAAATATTCAAAGTATTAATAGACCGTCTGGTGAAGTTATCTATGATCCTAATGACATTTTATCTGACCAGGTTGACTTTTATTCTAAGTTATATTCTTTTGAAGAGCCGCCAATAACCCTGACCCCGACAAACTGCGAAGGCTTCTTTCCTCCTCAGTATGGAAAACGATTGACCCATGTACAACAAACTAATTGTGAAGGCATTATAACCGAAGAAGAATTGCGTAAGGCCATTTTGTCATTTCAATCTGGTAAATCACCTGGGTTAGACGGCATTCCTGTAGATGTGTATAAGAATTTTTTGATGTTTTTAAGAGCCCTATGCTAGAATGCTTTAATTATTCATTGTATTTTCATCCTCAGTGGTTTACTTCGTGGTCAATCGTCTCCCATCCCCGCCTATGTTTGAAGTTACTTCCTTTTTTCCAATTGCTATCTGTTACGTCCCTAAAACTTACAAATTTCCTATCTGAAGTTCTTGATGCCTGGTGTAAATTTCAACATATCGAGCCCACGACGCCAGCCAGTGTAAGGCAACAAATACTATGGAATAATTCTAATATTGTAGTGGATAACCAACCTATTTTCTTCACTGCAATGTTGAATAGAAATATTATTTTTATTAATGACTTATTATCTAATGACGGCCACCTGATGTCTTACGATGAATTTTGTCTTATATACACAAACGTTTGCGACCCACTTAAGTATCAGCAAATCATTGCTGCCATTCCATGTAAATGGAAAAATTTACTTCGTAGAGAACATACAAAGGATTTAGTAAGTATGATATTTCAAAAGAACCATGACTGGTTAAGAAATGTGAAGATAAACAAATCCATGTACAAATATTTTCTTGTGTTTTATAATGAAATTACTGTAGCTCACAAAATTAGACTATCTTGGTTTGATTTTTTTGATATTCCTATACCCTGGAAATCGGTCTTTATAAACATTCTTAAATCAACTATTGACCCAAGTTTGAGGTACTTTCAGTATCGATTGATATATACGTTTTTACCATGCAACAAAATTCTTCGAACTTGGAATTTGACTGAGTCAAACTCCTGCTATTTTTGTAATAATTATGAGGAAACCTATGTCCATGTTTTCTGGGAGTGCGTTCATGTTATTCCTTTCTGGATTGATATAGAAAATTGGTTGTCCCAAGAAATCGGTCTGAAATGAGATTTAACGTCCTTTATGGTTATTTTTGGTGATTTATCCTTAAATGCATCCTCTTTGAAGAATGTCATCATTTTACTGGGCAAAATTTTTATCTTTCGGTCTAGGCGGCTTAAAAGGTTACATTTACAGTATTTCAAAAAATTAGTATCGTTTTACCAAAAGACAGAGTATCTTATTGCATCTCGGAGAGGGAAGCTGGAGAAGCATCGGGGTAAGTGGGGAACATTATGTTCGGACTAATTATCTATTTTGATTTATTTTGATTGTTATTTAACATATATCAGCAATTATCATTCATGTTAGTTATTCTTGGTTCAGTATTATGTAGTATCTACAGCATTATCTATTGTTTAACTAGACTGAACGTGCCGTCTTGGTTTTTTATGTAGCTTATTGTTTTCCATGTACTTTTTTGTCTATCTGTATATCTATTTATTTTCTGGAATAAAGTTATTGGAAAAAAAAAGAAGGGAAACCTCAGGCAATGTCAAAACTACAGGACCATCAGTCTAATAAGCCGTCCTAGCAAAATCCTGCTCAAGGTAATTCTCAGAAGACTCAAGTCAAAAGCAGAGACACTACTGGCGGAAGAACAAGCGGGCTTTAGGCCTGGTCGTAGCACAACAGAGCAGATACTCAACTGTCGGCTCATTATAGAGCAACACCAGCGAGACCTGTTCCACAACTTTATAGACTTCAAGAAGGCTTTCGATAGGGTGTGGCATGACGGTTTATGGTGGCTTCTCAGAGGTTTCAACATTGAAGAGGGCCTAGTCCAAATCGTCGAGGCCCTGTACAAGGATGCAACCAGTGCAGTCCTCCTGAACAAGCAAACTGGGAAGTTCTTCAAGACAACAGTTGGGTTTCGCCAAGGTTGTTTACTTTCACCTCTCTTGTTTAACATCTACTTAGAAAAGATCATGCAGGACGCTCTGCAAGATCACTACACTTTTATCTCCATCGGTGGCAGACGTATCTGCAATCTGCATTTTGCAAATGACATTGACCTGATTGGCAGCACTAATGCTGAATTACAGGACAGCCTCACCCAGAGTGCTGACTCCTTCGGCATGGAGGCTAGTACAGAGAAGAGTAAAGTGATGGTAAACATCAGGGAGAAGGTAAAAGCAGTGATCCACATGAACGGGGAACAGCTAGAGGAGGTAGAGTCATTTACGTACCTGGGAGGAACAGTCACAAAGGACGGCTCTAGCCAAACAGAGGTGCGCAGAAGGGTTGGCATTGCTACATCAGCATTTGCTCGTCTCACCAGAGTTTGAAAATCTAACAACATTAGTTTTTCCATAAAGCACAAGCTTTATAAAGCCCTAGTAGTGTCCATACTGTAGTATGGTTGTGAAACCTGGACGCTGCTGGCAGAGACGAAACGAAGGATTCAGTCTTTCGAGACAAAGTGCCTACGGAAACTCCTGCAGATCTCCTACCAGGAACACAAGACAAACCAGTACGTGCGAGACAGAGTACATAGCCTTGTCGCCCCCCAGGAGCAACTTCTGACCACTGTGAGGAGAAAACTCTAATGGTTCGGCCATATAACAAGACACACCAGCCTAGCAAAGACCATCCTCCAGGGCACACTCGAGGGTGGTCGAAGACGAGGACGGCAGAGGAAAACCTGGATAGATAACATCAAGGAGTGGACACGCCTCAGTGTGCCAGGTCTCCTTGCCGCAGCGGAGCTGAGAAACTGCCTTGTCCCCCCGAGGGACTAGGTAGGTAGGTAGGTAGGTAGGTATCGGTTTATTAAAGTTACATGGAAGAAGACAGTTGCGTCATCAATTGTACAACAGTTAGCGAAGCCTGGTCACGTACGCCTACAACTCTTTACCACACCTAAAACGTCATCGCATAGATAATGAGCTGCCTTCAGGCTCCAAGTGTTTTTCTCACCTGACGACTAGCGCACGGAGCGAGACACGGAGGTGAATTTGCCCCCATTTCTTTGATTTCCCGGCGAATTCAGTGAGTTTTTAACGTCGGTTGAACTTTTCTCCCTTCCAAGGCCCTGAGCTCTACAGCTAGCTGCAACATCATTCTCTATAAGGTATAAATATATTTTTATACCTAGTGAGTATAAGGTTTATACTCACTAGGTATAAAAAGTCTTTCATTCCATATGCTACGCATCACTGGAATGGTCTTGATGTAGATGTTCGATCTCTGAATCTTTCATTGTATAAGAAGCATTTGGTGAAGTCAGTACGTCCCCTTTTTTACCGACATTTTAGCACTGGCCCCAGGTACACATGCGCACTACTCACGCGTCTCCGCATCGGGACCTGTAGTCTTAACCATAGCTTATTCTTAAGAAATCTAGCCCCTAGTGCTGCTTGTATCTGCGGGTCTCGTTGTGAGAGTGCCATACATTTTCTTTTACACTGCCCTTTATACAATCAGCAAAGAGTCACCCTACTCAGCAATCTTGAGAATTTGGTAGGCTTTGATTTTGATGTTTACAACATGTCTGAACAATTGTTATGTAATATTTTACTTAGAGGATAACCTGATTTACACTCTGATACAAACTGTAATATCTTGCTAATTACTCAAACTTATATTATGGATACCAAACGGTTTGTACTAGATGGATTTACTACACAGCCTACCAATCATTTCTTTTTTACTATTTAATGACCCATTCCCACCCATCTGCTGTTCTCTGTCTTTGTTATGTACTGTTATTGTATTCTATGTTTGGTATAGTGAGGCTAAAATATAGCTATAGCTAGAGTACCTCATCACCATGTTTTGTATTGTCTATGTTGATTCCGCAAATAATAATAAAAAAAACATCATTCTCTGAGATAGTGTTGTAAAATGTTGTACGATATTTAGTGGGGTAAGGGCTGATCGGACGAAGTCAAAACAATGTCCCACTGTCTTTCCCATGTAGCGGCTAAATATAATTTCCCCCCTTCTCTCTCTCCATACTATTAATTCCTGAAGATATTTAATATTGCATTGTTCGCTCCAGTTTGGACGTGTCCTTGGTTGAAAGGATTTTACTGCAAAATTAAAGTAGGAAACGGAATGTCTCTGAGTCCCCTTTTAACAAGTTTTGAATATGCTTGTAGACTATAGTCTATCCTTGATTCTAAAATTATCTCATTGTATTTAATCGACAAATTTTTTGCAAATGTATGTAAACCAACTCAGTATCTGTGTGATGACGTTTTAGGTGTGGGAAAGATTTGTAGGCTCATAAAAATGACTCAGATAAAAAGTTTACTCGTCGTTAAACAAATCACCCTCCTGATAAAAGTATATGATTAGGAAAGCATCGATATATCAATAAACATGTTCTACATCCTGCCAACATTGCAGAAAAACAGTGTCCAGGATAGATTTAGACGTGTACCTCTAGACGTAATTTCTGAGAATATGATTGCCTCGCCCCTTCGTTGGCAAGTAAACATCGCCATACCCCCTATGTGTATTTCCGAGTATCTGATTGGCTCGCCCCTGCGTTACTGGGGAAGCATCCCCGTACGAGATGGCCAACCCACATCAGCAGTCGTCCTTTGCCACCGGCCTAAATTATCATATCTGGAATATTTCTGTGCGCTTGATCTTTGTTCTGCCGTCGGGTGTGTGCTTATGCCTGTTGCGTTAATATACGTATAATAAGCAGAGGTCGCTTGTTTTAGATTCTGTATCTATATAGCCGGTATAACAGCCCCTCGGTGTAACATTCCAGCTTCCATAGCTTACCTGTAGATTTGTTTCAATATTTTCACTTATTGGCGGTACTCAGATAAAAAGGCTTACAGGCTTACAATCTGAAGGAGATGATCCGATGGCAATGTCAGTAATTGCCTTCGTCAAGAAGGGTATGTTTTCATGGGCGTGCGTGTGTGTGTGAGTCTGTCAACAGTATAACTCGAGAAGGCTTAAATGGATTGTCTTCATATTTGGTAGGTGGGTAGGTCTTGATGAGACCTAGAAGTGATAGGAATATGGGCCCCCTGGCGGCTCGTAATGGTACTGCAGCAGAACTTCCGGTTTAGATGGTAGGTAGCTCTTGTGCTCGGGAAGAAGTGACATAAGTTTGGGCCCCCTAGCGGCTTGCTCTGGAACTGCAGGGGCATTTGTATGAAAATGTTTAAAGTAGGATAACTGAATAACCAGTCGATGGATCGTCCTGATATTTGGTGTGTAGGTAGCTTAAGTGTTGCTTAACATAATTAAATGACAATTATGCAAATTATGATCTAATTTGCATAATTAATGAAGGAATTCTATAATTCAGTTACCTTCCATGATAGGACTACATAATGTATGTATTCTACTGGGTTTGGCTGTAATGGATACGTCTGCCCCAAAGTGTCCCAAGTGGGTAAGTCATTAATCATGGCTAGTGGGTGCAGACTGCTTTCACACGTGTTAGTGTTAGTCGTTAGGTGATGTCATGACAGCTGTTTCCCAGGCACCCCTCGCACAATGTAAGATTGCAAGCTGTATATCAGCCACATTTTGTACTTGTAGCAAACCGTATATCACTTTTACCTTCTTAACGATAACATCCTTTGACGAAGGCATGAGATCGTTGACCTCTAGTGTTCATAAATAAAAACACAGTGGTACCAAGACATCACGTCCATATAGATGACCTGCCATATTTCAACTTTGACCAGAAGTCATTCGCGCACACATACAGTGTACAACATACTTACCACACAATAAGGCCCCATCATTTGTCACAAAATCTTGTAAATACGTATACAGTATCGGTTGGTAACACCGGGACAAATTTATGGACTGAAATGGTTAATGTTTTTAAAAAATGACCCTAAGCACGTAATGAATTGTACGTGACCACCTAAAATATTTGTGACAAAGTTGCAGGTTCACCGAGAAAAAAGGGAGACGCACTAAAGACACTTGGTCTTTGTTTTCTTGGTTTCCAAGCCCAGGGGTGGGTTGGTACAGGTCACTTGGCTTATTGCGCACCTGAAGCAAAACGTAATTACACTTAATTGGTTCGCTATTGTCATAGGTTATAGATAGGACTGTGAATGGCGGAGCTGTCATTCGTATAATTTGTTTTGCCACTTCGTACGTGCTGGATGAGTTTGTACATGTGTACGCAGGTGTCACTACTGCTCAAATGTCGTGTTAAGGTTCTGTTGTTTCAAATGCACACAAACTGATGTAGGATATTTTTTGCTGATCCTTGACTTGTGTTTTTTATTATATACAAACAAAAATGACTGTGCTATTTAATCGTGGTTTATAGATATACCTTTCGTTCAAAAACTCTTGTTTCACTTACGGTATGTTCTCGCTCCGTTGGTTAACAGTAATTTGCAAATGACATATTTCAACCGGCAACTTCAAACGAATAGAATTTCATGAAGAAAAAACGCGATGTTTAGATATGCGCAAGATGCTCAAAGCCTTAAGTGATGATCCTTTTCTGAATACGTACAAACTTTTTTTTTTGTAATATACTGTATCGGATTATTAAAGTTACATGGAACAAGACAGTTGCGTCATCAATTGTACAACAGTTAGCAAAGCCTGGTCACGTACGCCTACAACTCTTTACCACACCTAAAACGTCATCGCATAGATAATGAGCTGCTTACAGGCTCCAAGTGTTTTTCTCACCTGACGACTGGCGCAGTTGAGAGCGAGACACGGAGGTGAATTTGCCCCCATTTCTTTGATTTCCCGGCGAATTCGGTGAGTTTTTAACGTCGGTTGAACTTTTCTCCCTTCCAAGGCCCTGGGCTCCACAGCTAGCTGCAACATCATACTCTGAGATAGTGTTGTAAAATGTTGTACGATAGTTAATGGGGTAAGGGCTGATCTGACCAAGTCAAAACAATGCCCCACTGTCTTTCCCCTGTAGCGGCTAAATATAATTTCCCCCCTTCTCTCTCCCCATACTATTAATTCCTGAAGTTATTCAATATTGCATTGTTCGCTCCAGTTTGGACGTGTCCTTGGTTGAAAGGATTTTACTGCAAAATTAAAGTAGGAAACGGAATGTCTCTGAGTCCCCTTTTAACAAGTTTTGAATATGCTTGTAGACTATAGTCTATCCTTGATTCTAAAATTATCTCATTGTATTTAATCGACAAATTTTTTGCAAATGTATGTAAGCCAACTCAGTATCTGTGTGATGACGTTTTAGGTGTGGGAAAGATTTGTAGGCTCATAAAAATGACTCAGATAAAAAGTTTACTCGTCGTTAAACAAATCACCCTCCTGATAAAAGTATATGATTAGGAAAGCATCGATATATCAATAAACATGTTCTACATCCTGCCAACATTGCAGAAAAACAGTGTCCAGGATAGATTTAGACGTGTACCTCTAGACGTAATTTCTGAGCATATGATTGCCTCGCCCCTTCGTTGGCAAGTAAACATCGTCATACCCCCTACGTGTATTTCCGAGTATCTGATTGGCTCGCCCCTGCGTTACTGGGGAAGCATCCCCGTACGAGATGGCCAACCCACATCAGCAGTCGTCCTTTGCCACCGGCCTAAATGATCATATCTGGAATATTTCTGTGCGCTTGATCTTTGTTCTGCCGTCGGGTGTGTGCTTATGCCTGTTGCGTTAATATACGTATAATAAGCAGAGGTCGCTTGTTTTAGATTCTGTATCTATATAGCCGGTATAACAGCCCCTCGGTGTAACATACCAGCTTCTCTAGCTTACCTGTAGATTTGTTTCAATATTTTCACTTATTGGCGGTACTCAGATAAAAAGGCTTACAGGCTTACAATCTGAAGGAGATGATCCGATGGCAATGTCAGTAATGTTCATAAATAAAAACACAGTGGTACCAAGACATCACGTCCATATAGATGACCTGCCATATTTCAACTTTGACCAGAAGTCATTCGCGCACACATACAGTGTACAACATACTTACCACACAATAAGGCCCCATCATTTGTCACAAAATCTTGTAAATACGTATACAGTATCGGTTGGTAACACCGGGACAAATTTATGGACTGAAATGGTTAATGTTTTAAAAAAATGACCCTAAGCACGTAATGAATTGTACGTGACCACCTAAAATATTTGTGACAAAGTTGCAGGTTCACCGAGAGAAAAGAGAGACGCACTAAAGACACTTGGTCTTTGTTTTCTTGGTTTCCAAGCCCAGGGGTGGGTTGGTACAGGTCACTTGGCTTATTGCGCACCTGAAGCAAAACGTAATTACACTTAATTGGTTCGCTATTGTCATAGGTTATAGATAGGACTGTGAATGGCGGAGCTGTCATTCGTATAATTTGTTTTGCCACTTCGTACGTGCTGGATGAGTTTGTACATGTGTACGCAGGGGTCACTACCGCTCAAATGTCGTGTTAAGGTTCTGTTGTTTCAAATACACACAAACTGATGTAGGATATTTTTTGCTGATCCTTGACTTGTGTTTTTGATTATATACAAACAAAAATGCCTGTGCTATTTAATCGTGGTTAGATCTACCTTTCGTTCAAGAACTCTTGTGTCACTTACGGTATGTTCTCGCTCCGTTGGTTAACATTAATTTGCAAATGACATATTTCAACCGGCAACTTCAAACGAATAGAATTTCATGAAGAAAAAACGCGATGTTTGGATATGCGCAAGATGCTCAAAGCCGTAAGTGATGATCCTTTTCTGAATACGTACAAACTATCTTTTTTTGTAATATACTGTATCGGTTTATAAAAGTTACATGGAACAAGACATTTGCGTCATCAATTGTACAACAGTTAGCGAAGCCTGGTCACGTACGCCTACAACTCTTTACCACACCTAAAACGTCATCGCATAGATAATGAGCTGCCTACAGGCTCCAAGTGTTTTTCTCACCTGACGACTGGCGCAGTTGAGAGCGAGACACGGAGGTGAATTTGCCCCCATTTCTTTGATTTCCCGGCAAATTCGGTGAGTTTTCAACGTCGGTTTAGCTTTTCTCCCTTCCAAGGCCCTGGGCTCCACAGCTAGCTGCAACATCATTCTCTGAGTTAGTGTTGTAAAATTTTGTACGATATTTTGTTGGGTAAGGGCTGATCATTAGACTGTGGGGTAATTTTTTTCCATGACCAAGTCAAAACATTGTCCCATGGCCCTCGCCCTGTAGCGGCTTAAGATAATTTTCCCCTTCTCCCTCCCCATCCTATTAATTTCTGACGGCATTCAATATGGCATTGCTCGCTCCCGTTTGAAAATGTCCTTGATTGAAAGGATTTTACTGCAAAAGTAGGAAACGGTATGGATTTGAGTTCCTGTTAACAAGTTTTAAAATATGCTTATACACTAGTCTATCCTTGGTTCTTAGATAGTGTCATTGTATTTAATCGACAGATTTTCGCAAACGTATGTAAACCAGACACCCCTCTGTGGCAAAGCTGTGGGGTCTGAGACGCCAAACACATTACAAACTCGATCGTTCGTTCCGAGTGACTTACCACAGAATATTTGTTTAGATCGTTTATGCACACGCACATAAAAATTTACAGATACTTCTATACATAATCTATCGAAACTGGTGTCCGTCTCAACATTTCAACATTTTATTTTCCAAAATGTATGTACTTGCCACGAGGGAATCGAATCCTCGGCTCATCCTAACTTCAGAAAGTTTTTCTTGTGTCTTAACGTTTTCCTGAAGTTGGTTCCAAAAGAAGTTTATTTGATAATATTCCCAGATATTACGATGTTTGTTAAATGCGTTTTAAAAAAATCCAACCTTTGGGAACTCATTATAACGTTTGGTGTCCAGCATGGATCACCGTGAGTGTCGATCCACAACACTGAGTTTCTCGGCCGTCATGTTTTTGCCTGGTGAACAGACCGTCGTGGCTACCTGATCCCTACGGCGATAAGAGTGTGCCCGCCCGCCCAGCCTTCCGCCCAGTGCACGCTAAGGGTTTCAATTAGGTTAGCGTAGCAATGCTTCAGATTTTCTCCTCGAGGCCAGGGTGGAGTATTGTGATTTATGACCGTCCGCGTCGACTGTGCGTACATGCCTAGTAAGTTAACACAGATCACATGTTTTAGATTTCATCTAGAGTTGTTGATTGTCTGAACTAAAATAAAATGAAGTGAACTGTCCCTTTTAAATATTTTTGTGGTGGTTCTCAGATGACAAAGGCTTGAAATATGCTACCACTAAATCTATCGTATACATGCTGTAATTAAATCTATCGTTTACAAAACAGTTAAACCTGTAAAACTATGTTACCACTGAATCTTTAGTTTCATGTGTTCCCTCTTATTTAAACTGTATACGAATTGACAGAATTTTTAGCACGAAAAACTAAGTTTTTAGTAAGAAAAACTGTTAATTTGTCTACAAATGTCTCAAGAAGAGAGGCGAAGCATGTACGTCTTAGGTATAGATTAAACAAAGTATAGTTTCCCTATTGCTTATCTGTAGCTAACTTACTGCATTTAGCAATAGGGCATAAATATGTTATAAACTGACTCAGATATATTTTCAATACATCAGTCATCAGATGAGATAAAGAGTTGGAGCCTGTAGGCGACTCAGTATCTGTGAGATGACGTTTAAGGTGTGGTAAAGATTTGTAGGCGCATGAAAATGACTCAGATAAAAAGTTTACTTGTCGTTAAACAAATCACCCTCCTGATACGAATATATAATTAGGAAAGCATCAATATATCAATGAACATGTTCTACATCCTGCCAACATTGCAGAAAAACAGTGTCCAGGCTAGATTTAGACTTTTACACAGTCTTCTGCATGTGCAAAGGTTCGAGGGTAAAACATTCGTAATTGCAGAATCATGCAAGCGGTGAAACTTGAAAGGAGGCTTTCGATTTTTCAGTGCCGGAGAAATTTGTCTCTCAAGTGAATCTACATGTACCTCTAGGTGTAATTTCTGAGCATATGATTGCCTCGCCCCTTCGTTGGCAAGTAAACATCCCCAAACCCCCTCCGGGTATTTCCGCGTATCTGATTGGCTCGCCCCTGCGTTACTGGGGAAGCATCCCCGTACGAAATGGCCAACCCACATCAGCAGGCGTCCTTTGCCACCGGCCTAAATTATCATATCTGGAATATTTCTGTGCGCTTGATCTTTGTTCTGCCGTCAGGTGTGTGCTTATGCCTGTTGCGTTAATATACGTATAATAAGCAGAGGTCGCTTGTTTTAGATTCTGTATCTATATAGCCGGTATAACAGCCCCTCGGTGTAACATACCAGCTTCTCTAGCTTACCTGTAGATTTGTTTCAATATTTTCACTTAATGGCGGTACTCAGATAAAAAGGCTTACAGGCTTACAATCTGAAGGAGATGATCCGATGGCAATGTCAGTAATGTTCATAAATAAAAACACAGTGGTACCAAGACATCACGTCCATATAGATGACCTGCCATATTTCAACTTTGACCAGAAGTCATTCGCGCACACATACAGTGCACATACACCACCTAAAATATTTGTGACAAAGTTGCAGGTTCACCGAGAGAAAAGAGAGACGCACTAAAGACACTTGTTTTCTTGGTTTCCAAGCCCAGGGGTGGGTTGGTACAGGTCACTTGGCTTATTGCGCACCTGAAGCAAAACGTAATTACACTTATATGGTTCGCAATTGTCATTGGTTATAAATAGGACTGTGAATGGTGGAGCTGTCATTCGTATACTTTGTTTTGCTACTTCGTACGTGCTGGATGAGTTTGTACATGTGTACGCAGGGGTCACTACTGCTCAAATGTCGTGTTAAGGTAATTTTTTTTTTGCTATTTTCAGACATAAAAAGAGCATTTTTGGCTCCTGTGCCCTAATATTAAAACCAAATGATCTAAAATTTGGTATGGAAGTGCCTTGAGCACATGCTCACAGAACATCATTTACGCTTTTGACACACACTTCTGTAAAATTGTGTAAAATAACACGGTGGTAAAATTTGGGCCCAAACGTCCCCACCTGCTTTAGAACCCGAACCATGTTCGATCTGACGTAATTCGAACCGAACGGTGTTCGATCTGGGGTTACCCGAGTTCATTTACGGTAAACCCTGGTTTTCAGGCCCCCTTTTACATGGGTACCTCCTAACAGGAAAAAAAATACCTTGCCACAAATATAAACCGTTTTCTGGCCAGCACATCTATGCCATCATTTTGTAGTGGACATGTAACATGTAACGAAGCTACTGCCGTTATAGTGGGTGACCTTGAATATCGCAATAGTTGTCTACGGCCATATCAATTACCCGCTCTCCCTGTCCATACCGCATGCCATGCGTGCAAACATCGTTAAAGATCTCAAGCAAGAAACGTCCAACTTATTTCATTAATGGCTCAAAATGACCGTAACGGTTTTCCCGAGAATCGTGTTTAGAGATTTTGAAACATGTCCTTGATTTGGAATTATGGGTAATTGAGTGCGAAAAATGTAAAAAAAATGCCATTTTTCACCTATTTGTCGACAAAAACTAGACTAAAATCAGTAATTAAAAAATCCCTAAAACTTGATTTTTCATCTTATTCCTAGTTGTCAAAAAATATGAAAATCAGGAATTTTCGGTCGGATATGTAGCCAATCTTTAACGATGTTTGTTAAAAACGTGGCACTCAGAAATCCCGAGAATAATCGTATTTCCGAGCAAATTTTTTAAAAAATTAGCCATTCAACGTAAAAAGTTATCATTATAAGCAGGTTATGACGATAATCTTACTTGATTTTAATGTAATTTTCCCTTCCATGCTATTTGTTTATTTTCAAATGTTTTACGGTTAGCTGAGATATTGCGTCTTGTAACCCGATACTTTTCCGAACGCGCCTAGCAACGGGAAAGAATATCCTAGCAACCAACCACCGTGAATGCTTTTTTTGCTATTTTCGGACAAAAAATGTACATTTTTTCGCTCCTGTGCCCTAATATTACAACCAAATGACTTGAAATATGGTACCGGGATACCATGGACATATGCTCACAGAATGCCATTGACGCGTTTGACCTATACCATTTCAAAATTGTGTGAAATAGGGCTTTTTGCTATTTTCGGACAAAAAAAATGTACATTTTTGGCTCCTGTGCCCTGATATTAAAACCAAATAACCTGGGATTTGCTATGTGGGTACCTTGGACACATGCCCACAGAACGTTGTTCAAAAGTTTGGCATACACTATTTCAAAGTGTGTAAAATAGGCCTTTTTGCCATTTTCAGACAAAAAATGTACATTTTTGGCTCCCATGACCTGTTAAACCAAATGACCTGATATTGGGCACGGGGGATCCCTGGACACATGCAAACAGAACGTTATTCACCTTGCTGGCATACAACGCTTTCAAATTGTGTAAAATGGGACTTTAAAATGGGAAGAAAATGGCTGAAATATGCTGTATTTGCTCCGGAGCAAATTTCGGCCTTTCTAGTTTAATTTAATTCACTAGAGATATCCACAGGCAGCCATGTGGATGCCCTTTGACCCCAATTCCACCGGCAACTTAGTCAAGAGTCACAACTTTTGAGTTTCCTGATTCAACATTCCTTTCATTCAAAGCATGCGGTCATGACAGTATAAAACTCAAGCAATCATATCATCTGGAAGAAATTTCGGGGACAACAAAAGACGCAGATGTCTTAAAAGTGCATAACATTTTCCTGGGGACAATTTTGACCGCACTTGACAACGCATAAACTTTCCAGGATAACTCAATCAATAATGAGCCAATCTCAGTAAAAACTTATAAGAAGTTAGAAGACATATATACAAACAAACTCGTAGGAGGAATTTCGTTTTCGACAAGAAATGTCAAAATGGCGCATATTTATATACGTCTGGGGTCAGTTTTGACCCCATACTGTGGTTGAGGGTTAAGGTGTGGTAAAGATTTGTAGGCGCATGAAAATGACTCAGTTTAAAAGGTTTACTCGCTGTGAAACAAAACACCCTCCTGATACAAATATATTATTAACTAGAGTTCCACGACCTCATACCTTCACGGTGGTCTGTTGCTACGGTATTCTTTCCCATTGCTAGGCGCGTTCGAAAAAGTATCGGGTTACAAGACGCAATTTTGGGCTAACCGTAAAACATTTGAAAATAAACAAATAGTATCGAAGGTTAAATTTCGTCAAAATAAAATGAACTTATCGTGTTTACATAATTTTAATGTTAGATGTTTACGTTAAATCACTGGTTTGTAAAAGTTTCGCTCCAAAAGACGTTTATTTTCGGGTTTCGGAGCGCCTGCCAGAGTCAGTCCGAGTCATCGTTTTAGGCAAACCTCGTTAAGGATTGGCTACGTGTATTACCCCAAATCCCTGATTCCTATATTTATCAAAGACTGGGAATAAGATCAAAAATCGTGTTTTAGGAATTTTTTAATTTCTGATTTTAAGTATGGTTTTTGGCGACATATTGGTGAAAAAACGGCATTTTTGGACATTTTTCGCTCTAAATTACCCATAATTTAAAATTGAGGCCATTTTTCAAAAATCCCTAAAACACGATTCTTGGGACAACGGTTACAGTCATTTTGAGCCGTGAATGAGGTATGTTGGACTCTTTATGCTTCCTATCCTTAACGAGTTTTGCAGACATGTCATGTCGCCCAAAAGTGGGAAGTGTGTTGTTGATACTAGCGTTAAGAATCATTACAATATTCAAGGTCACCCACGGATACGACAGTAGATTCGCTACATGTTACATGTCTACAACAAAATGATAGCGTACATGCACTGTCCAGGAAACGGTTTGTATCTGTAGAAAAGTGTTGCTTTTATCTGTTGCGAGGCACGGAGGGGGAAGGGCCTGTTTTCGCGGGTTTATTGTAAATGACCGGAGATGACCCCCTAATAGAACGCGCATTCGGTTCGAATTACTCAGATCTAGTTCGATCGAACCCAGTTCGGGTTCTAGAAAAGGTGGGAACTTTGCAGCCCAGATTTGACCACCGTGCTTCGCTAAATGAGGTTGCCTCTATGACTGACTAATTATAAATTTTCCCCTAATTATGCAAATAAGATCCTTATTTGAATGAATTACATCAGTTGATCATATCCTCCATCCAATGGCAGTGTTATCTTAACACAGAAGGCTATTCTAACATTTCATCATAAATTATTCAAATGAGGTCCTGATTTGAATAAGTTATGTTGAATGATGTTCACCTCCAATCAACTTCGAAATGCGCAAGTATGAAATTGCCAGCATCAACCACTATGGAATTATAGTATTTTCTCATGAATTATGCAAATTTGGTCTTAATTTACATAATTAATATATGACGATGTTCCCCCCACGTCATAATTACGCATGTCACAAGGTTGAATAATCCTGTCATGGAAGGTAGCTGAATTATAGAATTCCCTCATTAATTATGCAAATTAGATGCTAATTTTCATAATTGTCATCTAATTATATTACGAATCACTTAAGCTACCTACATACCAAATATCAAGACGATCCTACTTTCAATATTTTTATACAAACGCTCCCACAGTTCCAGAGCAGGCCGCTAGGGGGCCTAAACTTATGTCACTTATTCCCGAGCTCAAGAGCTACCTAACATTCAAAAATCATGACCCTAGAATGTTCAGATCACGAGATATAAAAACAAGAAGTTCCGCTGCAGTACCATAACAAGCGAATATAATCATTTCGAGGTCTCATCAAGACCTACCCACCTACCAAATATCAAGATAATCCATCTAAGTCTGCTCAAGTTATGCTGTTCACACACACACACACACACACACACACACACACACACACACACACACACACACACACACACACACACACACACACACACACACACACACACACACAGACTCACGGCCACGAAAACATAACCTTCTTGGCGAAGGTAACAAAGCATCGATATATCCATAAACATGTTCTACATCCTGCCAACATTGCAGAACAGTGTCCATGCTAGATTTAGACATTTTAAACAGTCTCTTGCAAGTGCAAAGGTTGGAGGGTAAACCATTCGTAATTGCAGAATCATGCCAGCGGTGAAACTTGAAAGGAGGCTTTCGATTTTTCAGTGCCGGAGAAATCTGTCTCTCAAGTGAATCTACGTGTACCTCTATGTGTAATTTCTGAGTATATGATTGGCTCGCCCCTGCGTTAGCCGGGAAGCATCCCCATACCCCAAGGTGTATTTTCGAGTATCTGATTGGCTAGCCCCTTCGTTACTGGAGAAGCATCCCCGTATCAGTTCCAGCCCGAGATGGCCAACCCAAATCAACAGGCGACCTTCGCGTTCGTGGCCTAAATGATCATGTCTAGACAACTTCACTGTGCTTGGCTTTGTTCTGGATAAGGATGTCACTTTTTGTGGGCACATGCCTTTGGCGTTGCTAAGCACAGATCACGGCAATAAGAGTGTGCCCGCCCGCTCAGCCTCCCACCAAGTGCAAGTTAAGGGGTTCAATTAGGTTAGGGTAGCATTTTCTCATTGGGACCAGGAGAATTTTTGTTACTCTATCTAGTGAATTAATGAGATAGCGACACTCTATCTGATTCATTCACTAGAATAAGAAGAATTTGGATCTGCATCTAGTGTATGAAGTGAAATAATGTGATACGTTAACGAAGACTGAAATACTTTTTGACATAAAAAAATTAAATACATAGATGAAGCTGTATTGTGTAAAAGAGTAGACTAATTGATATGGGAAGAAGATCTCTGGAGGGGGCGAATTCGCTAGCGATCTCGCCCCCCCCCCCAGGGTGAAATCGTAAGGTAGGGCGAGATCGCTAGTACACCAGCCTAATTTATTATGTCTGGACAATCAGGTGTCAATTTTGGGCCCGTTGTTATTTTTTAATATATATAAATGATTTAGCCTATGTGTCAGAAAATGTATACTGACTGCTATTCGCGGATAAGTCACACCTAAGCCTTGATGTATTAGTGAGTGAAAAGAACTGCGAATTAGATAAAGTTAATAAATGGTTTCGGATAAATAAATTGTCCTTAAATATAAACAAATTTCATTATTTTTGTGGGAAAGAACAAAAAATACAACAAACAAAATATCAAAATATATATCAACAAGACTTCAATTAACCCAGTATCGCTTACCTGCTTTTTACGGGTAATAATTGATGAAAAACTAACATGAAAAAAAACAAGTTGGCCGTGTCTGTCAAAAAATCTATAAAAAATATAGGCATAATCAGAAAAATTGTACATTTAGTTTCTTCCAAAACAATTATGACTCTTAGTGTAGTATTACACTATGATATATCCGTATCTATTATACTGTAACATAGTCTGGGCAAGTACCTACTTATCAACACTAAAACCCCTACTATTAAAGCAAAAACATTTATTTCAGGATTGTTTCTAATGTCTCCTACACGTTTCCCTCTGCATCATTATTTTGTAAATTTAATGTGTTGTCCGTCTATGATATAAATAAGTTGCAGATCTCTCTCTTCGTACATTAAATAATTCATTCTAGTTCCTGTCTTCCAGATCAATTCAAACGCCTTTTTAGCTTCAATTCGGATCATTATCAATATAACACTAGACATTTGTAAAGATCTGGCAGAAATGCACACCAAAAACCAACAAAGAATGTTTGCCATGATGTCTAGATTCCCTAATATTTGAAACACTTTAGACCGGAGTTTACAAATTCATTCATCTTTCTTGGACTTTAAGAGCACTTTAAAACAAATTCTTATAAGCCACCCAATATTCAACTAACTCAATTCTCTATTAGATAGTCTTATTTATTTTATTGTAGTTGCCATACTTTCTTGTTTTAAATCATTTAAAATTAAGTGTTACTTAGCTTCTCCATCAGATAGTTGTTTTGCTATAATTTTGTTTTAATTATTTTATGGTACTTATTTATAATTTGTTAATATTTTCTTGTCATTTGCCTTGTTTGTCATTTCAAGTATTTTAGTTAAATTGTGATTACTATTTGTTATGTTTAAAGGAGGAGGGTTAGAACAAGCCTAACAGGCTTCCCCCTTCTTCTGCACAGTGTTTTTTTAAATTTATTTCACTTCAATTTACTTTGTATTTTTGGTGCGAATAAACAATAAACAAACTTAAGTGGCCGCGCCAACTTTGGTGTCGGATAACGTCTGAACAGCTTGCGCTATCTATTAGAAACACCAAACTTTGTGACTTTTTAAAAATTTAGTTGGCAACAATTTCGTATAAGTAGGGTAAGTTCATGATTTTTTGTGTTGCCATGGCAACGGGTTTCTAACGGGCATTTTTTGCAAAATTCAGTAATTTTTGTTTCAACAATAGACTTTTCAGCGTTTTATGTCAATTTACACATTCTAATATTAATAACATCTGATTCTAAGTAATTTTATGTAATTTTTATCAATGAAAATGCATAAATTATGCTAATTTGATGACGTCATTGGTCAAAATCCAAGATGGCGGACCATATGATTAGATTAGGCATATAAGGGTTATTTTCCTTAAAATTTCATCACTACTTCGATTTTTTTTACAAAAAAGGTGCATATAAACATCGTTAGTCTATTTTTGATGTATTTTTAGGCTTTACCTGGAAAAAATATTTTCAAAATTCAAGATCCATGATCCAAGATGCCGGATTACTTAAATAGGCATGACGTCGCTTTATGACGTCACCGTTGTTGCTATGGGCAACATAAGTCTTAGTACAGCCTAATATTGTATCATGAACGCTTTTTGTTAGTTATGTTGTGTACCATTGAGTTGTAAGAGAATTATCTATCTTGGCGGTTTTGGCGAATAAAATCACATTAATTACGTCATAATGACGTTATATTACGTCATAACAACATAAAAATTGTTGTTATGATTTTTTTTACTACCACGCTATCCTCTTAAAATTTGGTGGTCATACGATATACCGCTCACGAGTCCCAAAAAAGCCCGGTATAGATAGGGTCAACATTAAATAACACTTTCGTCTTCGTTACACGCAGTTATGCAAAACCCAGGACAACAACCGAGGCAGGCTGGGCCACCACAGCAACCGGGGCGGGCTGGGCCACCACAGCAACCGGGGCGGGCTGGGCCACCACAGCAACCGGGGCGGACTGGGCCACCACAGCAACCGGGGCGGGCTGGGCCACCAAAGCAACCGGGGCGGGCTGGGCCACCACAGCAACAGGGGCAGGCTGGGCCACCACAGCAACCGGGGCAGACTGGGCCACCAAAGCAACAGGTACAGGCTGAGGCACCAAAGCAACAGGGACAGGCTGGGCCACCAAAGCAACCGGGGCAGGCTGAGGCACCAAAGCAACCGGGGCAGGCTGAGGCACCAAAGCAACAGGGACAGGCTGGGCCACCAAAGCAACCGGGGCAGGTTGAGGCACCAAAGCAACCGGGGCAGGCTGAGGCACCAAAGCAACCGGGGCAGGCTGAGGCACCAAAGCAACCGGAGCAGGCTGGGCCATCAAAGCAACCGGGGCAACCGGGGCAGGCTGAGGCACCAAAGCAACCGGGGCAGGCTGAGGCACCAAAGCAACCGGGGCAGGCTGAGGCACCAAAGCAACCGGAGCAGGCTGGGCTATCAAAGCAACCGGGGCAGGCTGGGCCACCAAAGCAACCGGAGCAGGCTGAGGCACCAAAGCAACCGGGACAGGCGGGGCCACCACGTGAGTTTGAGTGATTTTTTCCCGCGAACTTGTTCTTTACCCTCTAGCGGCTTGTTCTAGGACGCTTTCTTTAAAAATCTTCGAGAGAAGATAACTAAACAACCAATTGACAGATCACGGTGGTCGAAATGGTGGTCAAAAATCCTAACACGTAGCTCATACATATTTGTTATTTGTTATTGGTGGGCCGGCTTACTCTCTCCTTGCAGCCAAGGGCTGACTCAGGTTACCTCAATACGACCCCAGGTGCGGCCATAAGACTGTAAGGTTTGAACCACTCACACCGGTAAGGACCCCTACTCTTTTCGATAAGTATGGTGGGTTCTTTAACGTGCCTCCAAACACGGGACCTCCATTTAACGTCCTATCCGAGGGACGTCCCTAACCGAAGCTAGGTACTCATTGACACCTGAGTGAAGTGAGGAAAGTCGTGTAAAGTTCCTTTCCCAAGGGCACAAGATCGGTGACATGGGTGGGGATCGAACCCGGGACCTCTTGGCCCTGAGCCGAACGCGCTACCGCTGCGCCACGACCCCACCTATTGATGAGACATCGATGTCAATCACTTCTTTGGCTATTGGCAACAAAAGCTGATTGGTTCACGCTTTTACGGGCGGGCACTATAAATGTTTTGGTCACACCAAGAGCGGATGATTTTTTTACCGCGAACTTGTCCTTTCATATGCGCGGTTTTCCCCGCCCCTATTGTTCTATATTACACACAATTAACAATACCCAAGCTCTCATATGAGTCGTTCTCACTCTAATTTCGTTATGCCACCAACAAATAAACCGCAACTGTGCTACAATTTTGTCGATTTCGTAACTCAAACTGCCAAACACTTCCAAAAGGAATCAAAATTCCCGAGTCCAGTCGCCCTCGATCGCGCAGACGACGTGGAATCCGCCGTAAACAGCACAGAACATCTAACGTTAACGTTACATTTGCAACGTTCTTAGGCACATAAAAACAGTCCTTGTACTTGCAGCATGTTGATATCGATGAAGATAAATATTTTTATCTAATACACATTCATTAGAGCTCACTGTAACGCACTGGAAAGGTTACCCGCTAAGTCTTCGATCAAAAACAGTACTGGCACGTCATCCTAAATTTGCTACGACTCAGATACACAACGTATATTATTCTTCCTACTCTCTAAAAACCTACCTTATAAATTCCCGTATTCTTGTTGTAACCGTTATTGAAAGAGGTCTAGAAGTTGGGAACACTGCGGCGCGGTAACTGTACAGTACAGACATGACATGACAGACGCCTGGGCGAACACTGGACATACGTTCTGGAGTCCATGATAGAAAAAATAACCTTACAAAGAAGACAAAAGATAGTACTAGTAAAGCCTTGGAGTTGAGAGAAGGCAGAAGTTGTTTTCACGACAACAGAAATGGATTAATCTATTTACAGTTAGACTGGTTCAGGAATGTTTACAAACCGACGCCATTTTCTTTCACGGCTCATGTTTTTAGCTCATGCAACATTATCCACGTGCATTTCAAGGCGTGTTGCACTGTTAATTATTTAGACAACTTGTTTAACTTTCTATACCTATTAACCGAAGTTCCCGGTCAATGCAATGTTTCAGTTTCTTGCTCGTGCCGACACAAAGTTTATGTGATTTTTTTTTTCAAATGCTTCCAACACTCGATTTTGGTTCGATTGTACGGTGCGAATCGTTACGCAGAGAAATATATGTTCCACCAATGCACCGTTGAACAACACATTTACAGTGCTTTCAAAGCTGTCGTTTGTGGGGAAGTTTTTCTTCAGGCAGGAAAATATGCTGAACTGTTAAAGAAAAACCTTCTCGTCGGACCAGTACCTCGGTCAGTTCGCACTTTTGAAATTGCCCACTCGGCTTGGAAAACGAAAGCAACGCGGCAGTTGATTTGCATGAAATTGCACTCCTAAACAATGAAGCGCGATAATAAGTCTCTTTGAGTGAGACCGCCAAGCTGATTATAGATCGAAAACAAACTCTACTGCCACGTGAAAATTTTGAATAAAGGGTACATTTGATACTTTGCCCCATAACTTTTGATTTACAAAGGATTTTTTCACAAAAATACCAGCAATCGGAAGGGTAGAGTCCCGCCGCCATCTTGGTGACGCGATCATGTTGTTCTATAGGGGCTCATGGGAATTAGGCCTAAATTTACCCAGAATTTTAAGAAAATGATTTTAGATTTCGCAGACATCGAGTTTGATACAATAGAAATAAAAAAATTATTAATAGTATTATAAAATAGAACTTCAACTAATGTTTAGTGCGTGAATTAGAAAAAAAAACCTTTGTGAAAAGGTCACAAGGTTCAAAGTTCAGTCACCAAAAGTTGCCAGTACTGTACCCGAGCGAAAGAAGGACTTTTTGAACGCTGTATTTTAGTGTCACGTTTTTACTTCTGCTTATTTAAAAAGTCAACCTGTCTACTTTTCAATTATTACTGTTGTTTCTTGACATGATTATCCGGCCATGCGTTATTTTTAGAGATATTTGGAGTTTTTACGGGTGAATAGAGCTTGGGTAAAGGGACGCGGGAGGCAACCCGCTGTGAGTGGGAGGGGCACTTACGCATAGCAACGCGGAGAAAGGGGATAGCAACCAACCACCGTGGATCGTCGTAATTTTTGGTATGTAGGTAGCTTAGGTGATGCTTGACATAAAAGAATTACAATAATGAAAATCAGGATCTAATTTGCAAAAGTAATGAGGAAATTCCCTAAATCTGCTGTGTTCGATGATAGAGTTATAAAACACGTGTGACATGTTATTGAGGAACATTGGCAGATATGCATTATGTAAATGAAGACCTTATTTGCATAATTAATTGGAAAGTGCTACAATTTTATAGTGGTAACTGATGGAAATTTAATACTTGTCGTATTTGGAAGTTCAGTAAAGGTGAACATCACTTAACATAATTTATTCAAATCAGGACCTCATCTGCAAAATTTATGAGGAAATGATTGAATAGCGTTTATTCGTAAGATAAAGACTGTCATTGGGTGGCGGATATGATCAACTGATATAATTCATGCAAATTAGGCACTTATAATTTGCATAATCACAGTGAAAAACGTATACATGAAACTAGTTAACATGATTTGGCGAAGGTATGAGGTCGTGGAACTCTTGATGTGTATGCAACCTGAAAATTTGGGCCCAAACTCATGTGACTTCTTCCCGAGCACAAGAGCTACCTACCATCCAAAATTCATGACCCTAGCATATCCAGATCCCGAGATATCGAAACCGGAATTTCTGCTGCAGTACCAAGGGAAATCACTAGGGGGCCCAAATCTAATCATTTCCAGTTTTCGTCAGACCCTACCAACGCACCAAGTATAAAAACAATCCATCCAGCCGTTCTTGAGTTATCTTGTTGACCAACAAACAGAATGACAGACGGAATGACAGAATGACAGAATGACAAACGCAACTGAAAATATAACCTCCATGACATTTCATGGAGGTTATAAAACATGGGCCTAAGGCAAATTTTGATTTAAAATATAATATTCGATATAGAGATTCTAGTCTAGAAAAAATCTTGTTAGGTAATAGAAGTTACCATATGTGGCTTCTTAAACATATTGCTGTGCAATAAGATTATCAATTTATGATCTTTAGTATTGTCAAATGTCTATGTTATAGAAATAGTTTAATGTATAAGCTGCTTTTTAAAATTGCGAATATTTGGTATATAGAGTTAGAGTTAGAGTGACCAGTGTTATGTATGTTTTCTACCTGCCCGAAACAGGCTTCCTTGAGACACATGAGATGAGAGCTGAGATGGAAATTCTCAACATGGCTCTGCAAAAGTTTTTCGGGGAATGTAAGGTAAGCGCACTCCAACGATCTCTTTGTATGTATAATTTTTCATTCAGCAAAAATCATATATCTCTTCCTCTGGTCAGGTGTGTGCACAGTTATTGTAAAAATGCGCAATGTCAGGCATGGAACAGTTGATTATCATGGTGTGCTACTATATATACTGGATCGCTGTGACAGAGAATCTTGAGCTTTTACTGGTATTTCTTCGCGTCTGACCCCTTGTTTAAGGGTGAATAGCCACACACATTGCGAGGAAGGGTACAACAAAGACCTAGTACCTGGAGAGTGGGAATTTGGGTTTCAAAGACTATACGACGGTTGTGTTATCTCTATTTTTATTTTCTTTCTTTCTTTCTTTTCTTTTATTTATTTTCTTTGAATTTGTTTATTTGTTTGAAATGGCAACTTTTCTTCTTTAATAGGAGAAGCGCAAGGGCCACTCTAAGATGAAGTTTTCTAACTCTAAGAACATAAAGATAAAGATTGAGGAGGAAGGAAAGAAGAGCATGGACGCAATTTCTTTCGTGGACATAAAGGAAATGATGTCAAAAATGGGCACAGTCAAAAGCCAAATTCACGAGGGGATAAAAAGGTAAGGAAAAGTTAGTACTGTGAAGTAATATAAGGATGCAGACTATGCAATTGCTTAACAGCTTTTACTACAATATGGGGACTCAGCGTTTTAAGGTTCTGGTCTCTTTATTTCTAAGAGAGATTTCGCATCTTATTTACTTCGACAGAAGTCTATGAAATCGGTTTTGTACTGTTTGGCAGATTATTGACAATAACTCTTGAAGGCAAGGTCCGAGGTTCACGATTTTGGGCAGGCAGGTTGTCTTGGGGGTGGCAATTGTCAAGGCCAAAAATGGGCTACGTGGGGGGTTCCTACGTCACTGCAGTTAACCATTGTTTTTTGTGTTTTTTCCTTATGAACAAGATAACTCGAGAATCTTTAAATAGGTATTGATGATTTTTAGTTGGCAAGTTACCGTTGAGAATACCAAGGTCAAGTTCGGAAATGGGCCTCGTGGGGTCCCCACGTTATTCAATTAGAAAGTACTGCAGCGGAACTTCCGGTTTTGATATCTCGTGATCTGAACATACTAGGGTCAGGATGTTTAGATGGTAGGTAGCTCTTGTGCTCAGAGAGAAGTGCCATGAGTTTGGGTCCCCTAGCAGCCTGCTTTGGAACTGCAGAGGCATTTGTTTGAAACTGTTTGAAGTAGGATAACTAAAGAACCAGTTGACGAATTGTTGTTATTTTTGGTATCTCGGTAGCTTAAGTGATGCTTTACCTAATTAGATGACAATTTTGCAAATCATGATCTAATTTACATAATTAATGACAAGAGTCTATAAATCTGCTGCGTTCCATGATAGAACATTAAAAAATTGTGGAATATTTAATTAAGAGGAAGAGGAACATTGGCAGATATTATTTATGTAAATTGTGACCCAATTTGATAAATTAATAAGAACAATCTATATGTTTTTCATACTGCACTAGACCTTTTTGGTTTCCACACTCTGCGGATTACATTTATTTATGCCCACAAGGATAGCTGGAAAAACATTTCCTGTGAAGAGTTGTTTGTTGAACATTACCCTTGCGAAAGTGGCGCTTAATGTGGCATAAATACTGAAAGTTTTAATACTGGGTTAATGCCGCATTGATGCCGACTGCCACGGTGATTTCATTGTAATTATAGCTGTCCAGGGTTTCCCTCCCCAAACTGTCAACTGAGCAAAGCCTTGAAGGAATTAGTGGGAGTAGTGCTGCATTGATGCCTTTTCCTGCCACGATGATTATGAGACGGCCACGCTTCACCTTTAGATTAACCCCAGGGCCCTGTACTCTCTTGTTGTTTGTTCTTATATTTGTACAGCAATATAGTTTTTTTAGGAAACTATCTTAAGTTATTTTTTTTGGGAAGTTAATAGGATGTACATGTATGATTCTTAATTATTCATGTTAACTCAAATCCTTCCAATGGTAATGTCATTGTCCTTGAAGTGCCCCTTTCTTTAATAGAATTGTGGGGTGTTTGGTGCATATGAAAGTGAGATATGGATTTGAGCCAGTGCCCAAAATATAATTGATCTTTTGCTATCAGACAGGCTGTGACTTTTGTATCTATTACACACTAGATTATCTCACTTATTAGCACTGACCCTAACAGTAACACACCCCTAATAATGTAGCTACATATGTACATGTCTGACTACAGAAAATGGGAGCAGGCCTAATGCCTTCTGGTGGTCTGTTGGGTAGGTAAGTGTAACACAAGTAGCTCTCACAAAAGAACTCATAAACCATGTTTTGGGACCACCAGGTCCTCTATTTATCTACGCTTTAGGCATAACAAGGCATGACAGATGAGTTTGTGACCTCCCTCCATTTTCCACTTGCATTAATTTACTGAAATTAGTATTTCTGAGTGTTGCTAATATGCAAACTGTTCTGCAATCATTGTGGTGACCGGAGTGTAACTGTATATATTCTGTATATGTGATATCCTAGTTGCCTTCGATGAGAAGGCTAATAATATGCTTTCACTTTGGCACTGTTTGGCAGATTATGCACGATAACTCTTGAAGGCATGGTCCGATGTTCACGATTTTTGGAAGGCAGGTTGTCGTCGGGGTTCCCGTTGTCAAGGCCAAAAATGGGCTTCGTGGGGGTCCCTACGTTACTGCAGTTGACCTTTAGTGTCTGTGTCTTTCTTGTGAACAAGATAACTCGAGAATCCTTAAATGGATGTTCATTAATTTTTAGTAGGCAAGTGAACGTTGAGAGTACCAAGGTCAAGTTCAGAAATGGGCCTCGTGCGGGTCCCTTTATCACTGAAGTGGACCTTTTGTGTTGGTCGTTTTTGTTGTGAACAGGATAACTCGAGAATCTGTAAATGGACGCCCACGATTTTTTGTCGGCAAGTTCAAGTTGTGGAAGAGCAACGGTCCTGTTTTTTTTGTATGCTGGATAGGTATTATGGCCCAGATGAAGTGTTTCAAGTTTGGACTCTCTAGCGGCTTGTGGGGAAGTGTAATGGGCTTTTTTGTGCGACGATTTGAAGGTGAGGCACAGCTAGCCTGACTGAACCTCGCCGGCTTCCGATAGTCCGGTGGGGCGACTCTCCGGCCCTTGTGTAAACACAGATGTGGACGTGGGTCACATCGTTGAGCTCTACATCATATGGGGCAGGCAAGCAGTTTTGATAGCTCATGATGTAACAGGCTGGGGTCACAAATTATTTTGTGTCAATAAAGGCCTAATTTGCATAAATAATGAGAAAAATGCTATAAAGAGTATAATGCAATAGTGGTGACTGACAGGGATTTCATACTGGCTGCATTTGGAAGTTAAGTGAAGGTGATCATTATTAGACATAATTTATTCAAATCAGAACCTTATTTACATGATTTATGAGGAAATGCTAGAATAGCCCTCTTTGTTTAAGATAAGACTGTCATTGGATGGAAAATATGATCAAATGGCAAGTGAGGATCTAATTTCCATAATCAATGTGAAGCATGCATAATGTGTCAGTCGTAAAGGTTAACATCATTTGTCGAAGGTATGAGGTCGTGGAACTCTGGTTTTAGATGGTACTAGATGCCCTGTGGACACTGCAGTGAAAAAATAACAACCAGAAAACTTTTTGTATTTATGGGCATTGCATTTCAGTCTCTTCTGATAAAAAAAACGTTACGTATTGGTTTTTTTAAGAATGTCACTATATAATTTGTTCATGGGCGCCTACTACCACCAACTGATATGTGCTAGGTTACTATGTGAATGATGTCCTAATCAATACGAAATTACATCATTTACCACACGTTTCTAACATTAAGATACATAATTTGTGTTTGACATGTTGCATCTCTACATGTATTGTCTGCAAGCCAAAAGTCTTAACATTTCATTTTTTTTCCTTTCTTGGTTAATCAAAATCAGAAATGCACGCGTAGAAACTATTAGACTCCTAAGTATCTTAAGCTGTATTACTTCTTCCTGATCCTAAAAGGTATCCCTAAACATTATGAGCACTGCATGCAGAGTACATCTGCTGCAATACCACAGCAAGCCGCAATAGGGCCCTTAAAAAGTACAATATGCCTTTCCTTGAATGTATTATCATTTTAGTCTGCCTCTTGCTTTACCGCTTTAAAGCAATAACACTCCTATACCTAATTTAATGGCAAATATCATTTCTGAAAATCTATTCAAAATTTGCCCAGTTATGCTGTTCATGCATCTTTTTACGTACGTCCAATGATAAGCAACATATCACCAACTGACAATGACATAATATGAATGTGTTATAAATAACAGAAACATGATATTTATACTATTATAGAATACTGGATTATAAAATGTTTCATCTCCTACAGCGTAGAAAGCTTGGAAAAGAAGTTACAGGATCTGAAGGAAAGCCTACGTATGATTGAAAAGGTAACATTTTAGAAATATCGGTATACCTAGTAACTTGACTTATCTGTATGCCTAGCAAAGTTGAATGTAGAAAAATAATGTTCACAGCATTGTAGCCATCAATTATACAACATTCATTGCGTCCGATGGTGTTTTAATAATAATGATTTATGGTATCCGTCAAGCTTCATGAGGTCTGTAAGTCATTGAATAAAAAGATTATTTTGACGGAACCAAGTAAAATGTAGTTGCGTAAAAAAATTCTTTTTATTCAATGATATAGGGTACTTTCAATCTAGAACTTTGTTAGAAAATAAATTACAAATGTGCTCCCAGACAATGTTGACAATGTTAATTAATGTCGAAGATATACATAGATTATGAAATCTCTTACAACTGTCCAGATAAATCAACAGCCTGTTGTGAATGTTTTGCGAAGACAGCAAAATTGTCTCAAACAACTGTCAAACAAGTTAAACGTCTTCGGGATTTTTAGAGTGGATGCAGCACCTTACTCATCTACAGATTACAACAATTGCTGTAGCCTAATAAAGAGTCAAGAATGCAATATGTGCATTCAGCAGCAACCTTGAAATTACGATATATGCTACATATTACATATTACATCACTAATATGTTAAATATCTCTAAGGAAAATGAAGAGTTCTTTAGTGAGAAGACAACGGCCATCTCAAGGCTAGCGCTACTAAGCGAGAAACACCAGGTGACCATCTATGATGAAACTGACACTGAGGTGAGAAGCACAATCTGTCCAAATCATCAATATTGATCTTTTCTGCTAAATGTAGTTATCTACCAAGCGACTGTCTCAAGTCCCAAATTTAAGATCAGACCATGTAAACTATAGCTAGCTAGAATAAGACGTTTCTAGATATGGGTCATACATCGTTAAGTAAAGGGCAGATGTTTCGTGTAAGATATCACAATTGCCCTTGCTCGTGGTTAGGCACGTGACGCCATCCGCGCTCACCTCCCGATCGTTAGCGCCATTTCCGTGCGTCATCAGTGCGCCTGCCTTTGAAATGTTTTTTTAAAATACCAAGTCATCCTTTATTGACAAATAAAGTGTACAGCAAATGACACATATGTACAAATGGCAAACAAAATTTACATTAAACCCCTCAAGAAACATTCGTTTTCAAACAATATAACAATATTTCCATTGTAAGTACCATACTTGTACTTGGAAATTGTAAACTTTCCAAGTAATATCAATACATTAATATAATGAAATGCCTTTGACATTAACGTGATTGTCTTTTACGAAACATCCGCTAACCACATCACGAAATCGACGGGGCGCACAACCAGGCATGAGGAGCGATGAACGCTCACTTCCCAATTGTAATAGGCATTTCTGTCCGGCATGTATCATGCTACAACTGCCTCCGGTATTAACGTGAATTGTTCGCCGAGCACATCTCAAAATCCCCGATGCGCGCAGTCAGGCACGCGTAGCCATGCACGTTCACATTCCGATCGTTAACGCCTCTTTCCTCCGTTAACATTACCGCCGGTGTCACAGCGATCTCGCCCCCCCCCCCCGCGATTTCGCCCCCGGACGGGCGAAATCGCTAGCGATCTTGCCCCCACTCTGGAGATTTCGCCCCCCACCAAAAAAAACAGAGATTTCGCCCCCCGGGGGCGAGATCGCTAGCGATTTGGTCCCCCCAGGATAAATACACTTAATTGATTTTTATGTTTACACATCGAACCGCCTCCGCTTCAGAGCGAAATCTCTACAGATTTGATCCGTCCCAGCTAGGGACAAATCCGCGATGTATTTCACCCCCTACGTAGACCTTTTCTAGAGATTTTGCGCTCTCCCAAACAAAGGTTTGAGCATTACCCAAAAGTTATTTACATCGAATTTTGATGTTAAAAAAGCAAGACGTTGTTACATAATTACCTTTGTCAATGTTATTTTATAGAGTCCGTTATTACGTTACCTGTAAAGTGTATTGCCTAAAAGTCTATCGTAGTAAGATAAGATACCTGTGCATTACCTTTAAGTAGGGCTTAGTAATTTATCTGCAAGGTGTACTGCTACGGTTTTACTAATATAAGACACCCGCGTATTTCCTGTAAGGTGTTTTTTCCGGGTCTTAGTAATATAAGGCACTGTGATGTAATGTATACTAGGTATAGCTTGTAATATAAGGTACCTGTAATGTGTATTGCCTGCTAATGTAATGTACCTGTGTATTACCTGTAAGGTCTACTTCTTGTAGTGTTTATTACCTGAAATGTGTTACCTAGTGCCTAGTACTATTAAGTATTGGTCGGGGAGACTCGTACAATTTTCAATCTAATTCTAAACTTATTAAAAGATCTGTTTTATCAAGAGAAGTCTAAATAGTTCCAACAAATTTATTCAGAGCATATCGATGTCGATCATGCATGAAAGTAAACGCTCAATTGACAACGATTCTATGCCGATCATGCATGAAAGTAAACAATCAACTAACAACAACTCTATGTTGAGCATGCGCGGAAGTAAACGATCGACTAACAACAACTCTATGTTAAGCATGCATGGAAGTAAACGATCAATTGACAACAATTCTATTTTGAGCGCATGCACACGGCCCCCAGGGGGGTTTAATCGCTAGCGATCTCGCCCCCCCAGGGGGGGGGGGTTAATCGCTAGCGATCTCGCCCAGGGTGGGGGAAAAATCACCAATGGGGGGGCGAGGGTGTTGTGCAAGATCACTAGCGTTTTTGTCCCGGGGGGACCAAATATCTAGCGATCTCGCCCCGGGCGGGGCGAAATCACGGGGGGGGGGGCGAGATCGCTGTGACACCGGGTCTTTAGCGGACAGGACATTGCTTGTTTACGGGCCGACAAGGCCTTGTGTCCGTGCAAGCAGAGAAGAACATCGTACGGAGAGGTATATGACAGGACAGGACCTCTGAATTGGCCGTAATTGCTGTAGTTACCGTAGTTTCTGCAATAAACCCTAACGTACAGAGGCTAGCGGACAGGACAGTGCCTAGGTGCGGGCCGACGTGGCTGTGTGCCCGTGCGAGCAAACGAAGAACACCGTACAGACAACAAGGCAGGCCCTCTGAACCGGCCGTAGTTGCTGTAGTTCTCGTAGTTCTGTAGTTTACCTAGAGGGGCTAGGAAACAGGACAGTGCTTGTTTGCGGGCCGACGAGGCTGTGTGCCCGTGCAAGAAAAGGAAGAACACCGTACGGAGAGACATGACTGACAACAAGGAAACAAGGCAGGCCCTCAGAACTGACCGTAGTTGCTGTAGTTTACGTAGATGGGGCTTGCGGACAGGACAGTGCTTGTTTGCGGGCCGACGAGGCTTTGTGCCCGTGCAAGCAAAGAAAGAACACCGTACCGAGAGGTATCTGATAGGACAGGACCTCGATCTTATTTGGCCGTAGTTGCTGTAGTTCCAGTAGATTTGTTGTTCACCCTAACGTAGAGAGGCTAGCGGACAGGACAATGCCTATTTGTGGGCTGTCCGTGCAAGCAAAGGGAAGAACACCGTACGGAGATGTCTGACAAGGCAGGACCTCTGATATAGCCGTAGTTGCTGTAGTTCCCGTAGTTCTGTAGTCTACCTTAATATACAGGGGCTATAGCGTACAGGACAGTGCTCGTTTGCGGGCCGACGAGGCTGTGTGTCCGTGCAACCTATAGAGTGGATACAGGTTTAGCAACTAAGTGTGTTATGGATGAAGAAGAGCATCGTTTGGCGTCCCTCATTGTACAAAAGTGTCTGGTGATAAAATAGTAGACCTCGTGACAACCTAAATAAGGAATGAATTAAAACATATTTACATGACATTATGTACTCGTTTATATTGTCCGATAAAATATCATTTTTTTCCCAGACTGCCGAATCAACATATTTGGACATGTTCCCGCACTTAAACACCATCATGCAGGAGGTTCAAAAGACGGCCGCGGAAAACAAACTCAAAACCCGTGTGGAGACTGAATGGAACACTATAGTAAGTTTTATCATTCTGTTTAAAAATAAAAAAAACTGGCGATAGTAATGATATGGCTTTTTTTCTATCAAAAATATGCTGTCGTTTCTATCGGGAATAAGTACGGGATCACATTTCAGTTTTTGTTCACATGTTCGAAAAATAGCTAGGCTCATTTTGCCATGCATGCCAAAAACGGTTTTGCACTATGCGGCTTCCTTGCTGGAATACACATCGGTCACCCAAAAACAAGGCAGACAGTGTCACAGAGTGTGTTTGGCAGGATCACAACCGTTTAATCATGTATCAAAATATCACATGTACACAAACTATACCTCGAACTCAAGCATGTACTAGACTTGGACATAAACATGGCCTTGAACTTCGACATAAACATGGCCTTGAACTTCAACATAACCATGACCTTGAACTCGTGACATAAATATGACCTTGAACTTGCACACTAACATGACCTTGTATTTGGACTTAAACATGAATATATCGATTATGGCATGTACAAATTGTAGTAGCAAATCTAGCGGGATATGTGGTAAATCCCGATGGGAAATACCCTCACATCGGCTAGTACAAAGGTTACAAATGGTTGGCCAAAACCGCCCAACTACTGCGCTGAGCAGGGGTTAGTGACAAGAGTGGTAAGGAAAGAAAGCACATGGATGCTAGGCTGACTCATACACATAAGCTGTCAGGTGTATTTACAAATGAATAGATCAGGTACCGCGAGCCGGCTACCCCAACCCTAACTCCTCTACTCCCCAGCGCCAAAATGGGAAGGGTTGGAGGGGGGAGGTAGGATTTTCCCTCGTGCTGCTAACGGCGGGATGAGTGTTTTCTCACTCGGAATGTAGTAGTTTAGGAAGTTGCTTGGCCTAGTGACCTGCACATCTAGTAGAGCATCCTGTACAATCTTACAGTTAACAGTGCTAAGCTACAATATGTAGGCATTTGGCCCCGCTAAGAGGTGACTAGAAAGAGACCTACACATCATTAAACTGTCATGTACAATATCACAAAATTACAATGTAAGCTACGCTATATAATAAGTACCAATGCTAAGCTACAATATGTAGGTATGTAGTCCCACTAAGAGGTTACTAAAAGGCGACCTACACATCATTTAAGTGGCCTGCACAATCTCAAAATTACAAGGCAAGCTACACTATATATAAGTTAACAGTGCTAAGCTAGCTACAATATGTAGGCAGTCAGTCATATGCTATCGCTAAGAGGTTACCAACAAAAAGGCTGAGACTAAAAAGGAAGGAGGCAACCCGCGCACGCTTCCTTATGTTGGGGATGTTGACACTTGTTTACACAGAGCAGACTCAGAAAGGGGAAGTGATGTCTTATAACATTTAAGTAGTCAAAACAGCTGGAGACTGTCCACTCTAATGCCCGCCTACCGTAGAAACATGGGAGAGACTCGAAATGAGTATCGTATGGAGGGCGGCAAAATAGAAAATGTCTTCCTAAACAAAAAATACATCTGGTTGCATAATATTAAATAGTTTTTAGATTAAGGCAAGAAAACTACGGACGGATATACTTTTCGAAAGCTCTCGAAGACCATCGCCCCAATGCGCGTAGCTGGGAGTCGGCGGCACCGGTCTGAGCCGCATAAGTAGCTGCTCCTATGCGGAAAGAGTGGGCCGTGTAGGTGCGCGGATCTAAGTTCGCCTGCTGTGCGCATGTGCGCAGGACGTGAGAGAAATAGTCACTTGTGACTGGTTGGCCGCTGCGGTACAGGAAGCGGCAACCCGCGCACTTCCCACGCAGCGTGAGGTAGTGAGTGAAATTGGCCACTGGGCAGTAAGAGCTGCCGGGCTGAGGGGCTATAGATATTGTTGAAGGGCGGCCAGGGACGCTGTGTTTGTAAGTGTGAAAGGTCACTGAAAGGGAAGGGACAGGCGTCGGCCGAATGGTTACATCTGTGGCAGTGACCTCGCCAATTCGGGCCAGTGAGTAGAAGGTGAAGAGAAACAGTGTTTTGTATAATTGGCGATCATACTCAGAAGCGAGGACCGATGGTAGAGCGTCGATTAAGGATTTGAGAATACCGGGTGTAATCGGTCTCCTGCCGTCAGGGAGTTGGGATTTGCGGGCAGCATGCAGGAGCTTTTGGATTACAAACGATTGTGATGGGTCGGGAATCCCTAACAATTTGTGAACAAAGCTTATTGCGGATAGTTTTGAAGAAATGGAAGAAGCCGCAAACCCTTCCTTGTGTAAGAAACCTGCGAACTGGGTAAGGAGGTCTGTTGAAATCGGAGGGTTGAATAGGTCTTTGCCATAAATTTGCCAAGAGAAACTGCGGAAGAGCTGCCAAGCCTGACGGTAGGTGCGGAGGGTGGAGGGGGCTAAAGACGAGACTAGCAAATTGGACACGGTTATATTAAGCTCTGCGGCTCCAGATGCCTTGGGATGGGGGTCGGCCGGGGATCCATGTGGAGAAACTCTTGACGAAATCGGTTGATCTGTAAACGGGAAAGAATATCAGCCATTATGTTTTCTTTCCCAGGCACATGGGTGGCCCGACAGAGCATGTTTCGACGTAGGCAGATGAGAACAAATTGTCTGCTTTGATAAAGATCCTGTCTTCACAGCGATGTTGGTATCGCAAGGTTTGGAAACGTTCTTGTAAGAAGTTCAGCTCCCACGTAATCCGAAAATACAACGCAACACAACTGCTGGGTCTTCACAACGATGTTGGTAGCTCAAAGTTTGGGAACATTCTTGTAACACAGGGTAACGGCCCCAACCCGGTAAGCGGCGAGGAGAAGGCTCGACGTGGCGCGGGAGCGCACGGCGTGTCAGTCCGGTATACGACGAAAAAAGTTCGAAACGAAACCAGTGTCAACGTCACGGAAGACCGACGTGTCGGGAAAGCAAATATCCAGTGAGTATCCAGAGAACATCCAGAGATAATCCAGAGAATATCCAGAGAAAGGAAATCGATTGAAAAGTTTTGGAAGACTCGGACAATATTGGTCAGCAGCCGTGTGGAGTGCGTTTGGCGGTCGAGTGGGACGACACAGGGCTACAGACGCTTGGCCTCTATCAGACCACTTGTCTGGACCAATAGGACCGCGCCATGATTCGCAAGCCAAGACACATCTGGGTCTAATCTAGCAAGGGTTCTCAGAAACCCGCTCCGTGAAAAACTCCATTTTTCTGGTGCACTTTTAAGGAACAGAATTAACCCCCAAAATATTTCCATTTCCATTAATGCACGCATGATGTGTCGTTGTGTTGATACCCGGTGTCTGTGTTCACAACAGGTGGTCTTTAAACACAGGTGTGACATCCATCGTAAAACTACTAGAGGGATTTATAAATGTGGTGTATAGTTGTCATTTATCATTCCATTTGTCCTAAGATAGTTTTGATCTTATCCACAGTTATATGGAAGTGACTTATGTACATCGTCGGTATGAGCCTGACAACATTTTCAACAATACATTAGCACATGATTATGGCACACATCCAAACAAAATACTCAACAGATATTGGATGAATGTATTAATTCTGTATACATGCACAGCTATGCAAAGGATAGGACCAACCAGCTAATAAACGTAGACATAATTAATACGGATCAACTCATCTGAAGCACAAGGCCACAACTCAAATTGGCCAACAACCATTCGTTCAATTGCAGAAGGCATACCTCTTTTCCAGACAGACAACCATTGATGTCGCCTACACCCAAATCATCCGCATAAATAATGTCTAGGTGGTACTGAGCAAGAGCCTCAGAGAAGTTCCCGCTGACATATTAGAGCCCGCTGCTGTGATACTTTCGTGTTTGCCTGTTTTATTAGGTAATCCAAGAGAGAGATAAAAGAGATAATGAGAATTAAACATGATATATTACAGATGGAGCAAACCATGAAAAAGGTTAAGGAGGAGATCAAGGAAACAGCCATCAGGTTTATCGGTGTGGAGATCCAGAAATACAGGGAATTGATGGGAAAGTATGTTAACTATTGTCTTTCGTAATTTTGCTACAGAGTTTCTCAAGCACGCAGGATTTTACTGTTAATTAATACTATTATTAATAATTATTTTACTGTTAGTGATAAGCATAGACGTTAGACGATGGCTATGAGACAGCTGCAGACAAGGCTATCTTTTTCGAGACAAAAGTGAAACTTACCTACATTCTTCGAAGGCTTTTATGATTGCATATTTCCCTTTTTTTTAGAAGCAATATGTATGAGACAGAGGCTGACAAGACTTCGTTTTTTTCCAAACACAATCGAAATTTCCCCACTTTTGTCGAAGTCTATTATAATCTTTACAGATAAACTTTTCTGTAAATAGTTCGTAGTTTACGAATAGTACCCAGAGTGTATTGCGACCACAACTGGGCACAGTATACAAGAACAATACGCATTTAACAAAGTTCAATTCTGTGGTCCATAAACACATCTGCACGAACTTCTCAACACATTTGCCTTATGAATTCCAAGATAAACTATATGATCTCGTGAAGATATCTTATTCATTGTTATTTACGTCAAATGTTCATTTCTTTTAGGTTTGAGAGCGACAGCACAGACGTCGGCGAAACAAGTTAGTAGATATTTTACTTTAGTAAGCACAAAAAACACTTTATACGAACGGACTTTTATTCTCTGCTGAAACAAGCTGTTCAAGCTTCCACCACCACCTTTGTGTGTGTCACTTTTCGTACGAAACCATAGCTTTGCAAGAATCAATCTGCAAGCTATACTTAACCACGATAATTCTATCAATATTATTTGCAGGCAACTTTGTCAACCACTTTGTTATAGCTTAGATAAAAAAATAAATGCAAGGTGTTATTTAGAAGAAAAAAACATTATTACAATCCCTTTTCAGCTATCAAAAGTCTGTAATGACTATTTCATTCATGACCCAACACTGAAAGTATGAACAAGCAACTCACAGTGACAATTTCCGGCAGGGTTATTGAAGTCGAAGTCAAGGTACAAAGTTATGAAGTTAAATAAGCGTGAAATAAGCGTCGAGAGTCATTGTGCAATTTTAAAATTGCGAATTACCTCAATTCAGAATTTTCTATACTAGAGTCCATTCCAAGTCACAAAGACGGGTTTTAAATAATAATAATTGTAATACTTTTACTTACAGTTGGAATAAAGGGATATTTTAATCGCCATACTTCTAAATTTTTCATACATTTGCTAATAAAAAATTGAAGATATTTGAATTTGTTTAGATATTTCTGAAACATTTTGAAAGAGTCTGTACAGAGATCTCTCTTCATTTAGAATAACTTTCAAATACCTATGGTGCTAAACCATATACATACATACATACATACATACATACATACATACATAGTTTACATACATACATACATACATACATACATACATACATACATACATACATACATACATACAAACATTTACCAAAACATAACCAAGTCTAAATGAAGGTTAAACGTTGAAGCTAACGTATACCGATAGTGTTGCTTTAAAGATATCCTCAGCCACCCACTGACACTGTGTCCATAACAAAGTGAGAAAATAATATAGGAATGATACGTGGTTTTACAAATTGTCAAGACTTCAACACTTTTCGTTTCTGTTTAAAGTATACGTGTCCTTTCTGGCTTTTGCTCTTTTCGCTGTGACAGTGGATATCTTAAGCAAAACATACAAACAATTTTTATTTAATATTTGTGTCACAGAATGTGAAAGCCTTGAATTCATATGATAGATTTTCAAAACATGTTGCAATTTCCTTAATCTGTTTCTTACATGGTGATTTTATTTTTGGCGCGCCATTTTGGAGCTATTCTAAAAGCGAAGGTAAGTTTTGTTTCAAACAGATGAGGTGACATGTATGACATTGTCATTGCTAAGATTTAGTATACGGTGAAAACACCTTTTGTCTGGAATGTACATATGTCGATATAAAGACGACACGTGCCTTCTCCAGGTTATTGGATTTACAAGCTGAGTGATCTTGTTTTATAGCAGCCAATTTAGTTGTATGTAGTTGTCAAGACTAACAACATACCAAATTTTATGATGATCCTCCAATAGCGTCCTGAGTTACGTGCTTAACATGGGTACATACATATTCATGGCAACAAACATACCAACTTACATACAAACGTCCCCCCCCAAAAAAAAACCTTCTATACGAAGGTAAAATGTTGGAGCTAACGAACCGTGAGCGTTCCTTCAAATATATCCTCAGCCACCAATTGTCCTTAAAACTAAAACTAAAAACATTAGAGAAACTTGTTATCTGAATTTACAAATTGTCTCATTTCTACCATTCCACACTTTTCCCTTATCGTGCTTAAACCATACCTGTTATGTTTATTTTTGCTTTTGTGAGCAAAATCGCTGTGATATTGAATATTGTAGCTAAACAATAAACAAATAAACAGTTGTTTGTGTACTTTTTTCAGTGATAGCTGTCAATAGTTGTTTCACAGAAATCGGCTTTCATAGATTTATGCAATTAAATGTTCTGTATATGTTGTAAATTATCTGTTTCTTACACGGTGCTCTTATTTTAGAAAGCAGAACGATGACGACAGAGACGGGTAAGGTTTGATCTTTATAAAACAAATTGAGTGACATCGATTTTAATTGAATACTTTTTAACAGAAATCAGTTGCCTTAAATCCATGTAATAAAATTTTCTTAATATTTTTCCATTCTTCCATACCATTTCTTCATGACGGCAAGCAACAATCTGTCACCTTAAGATCACGAGACTGAATATAATATTTACAAATTTCTTACTTAAATGCATGTAATTATATGCTCTAAATATTTTTAAATTACCCAATATTTTTATGACATGCTGCTCTTATTTTAGTCACGATCCAGCAAACGACTCAGGAAACCAGGAGAACTGACACTGGTAAGCTGTAAAGTTTTTTTAACAGATTAAGTGTCTTACATTGTCATTGATAAGATTTCTTTTTTGGAATGTTCATATTCCTAATCTATAGCGACGACACGTTCCTTCACCAGTGTTATTAGGGTTTCTACATTTCTTTAGAAAGCACAAACAACACTTCCTGCAAACGATGTTTTATTCTCTGTTGAAACCAGTAGTTATAGGGGAGATCTTTATTGTGTCACCACCATTGTATGTCGTTTTTTGTACTTTACCATTGTCTTGCAAGAATCATTTTGAAAGCTTTACTCCATATCTAACCCATATCATTTCCAGGCGATTTTGTCATACACATTTTCTTATAGTTTAGCTAACAACAAACAGTGAATTGTTATTTAAGAAATACAATCCTTGTACAGTACAATCCAAGTACCTAATACCAGCCCAGAAAAGAACAAGAAATAGTCATGCCTTCAAGTACCAGAGCTATCAACCAAGGATTGAGGTGTTCAAAAACTCATTTTTCCCTAGAACAATCGTAGAGTGGAACTCGCTGCCTCCAAGTACAGTAGGGGCATCGTCACTAGATAGTTTTAAACAATGTCTAGAGTTAGACGTTCAAAGGTTAGGTGTAACAGGTCGTTCGGTGTAATATAGTCAGCTGCCGCCGCGCCGCGTGCCTGCGAAGCTGGTGTGTTACGCCGAAGGGCGGTTATACCGGCTATACAGATACAGATACAGATACAGTTATCAATGTTTACATAATTTTTTTATCCATGAGCAAACACCGGCTGTATAAATCATATTCACTATAACAATTTAAACCAGAGTTGTTGAAGTCAAGACACAATGTTCTGTATCTTTATCTGTATAGCCAGTATAACCGCCCTTTGGTGTAACACACCAGCTTTGCAGCCACGCGGCGCGGCGGCAGCTGGCTACATTGCACCAAACGACACGTTACACCTATCCTTTGAACGTCTAACTCTAAACAATGTTTACAACTATCTAGTGACCATACCCCTACTGTACTTGGTGGCAGCTAGTTCCACTCAACGATAGTTCTAGGAAAAAATGAGTTTTTGAACACGTCAATCCTTGGTTGATAACTCTTGTACTTGAAGACATGACTATTTCTTGTTCCTTTCTGGGCTGGTACTAGGTATTAGGTAGACAAGTTGGTACATCCATTAGTTTATTGGGTATTTTGTACATCAAGCATAGTCTTAGCCTCCTGTGCAGACTCCGTGAGCGGGTGGCCGTTTTGATAATACGTTTTGAAGTTCTTTTGCCGGCCAGAGAAGTTTTCAGACCCGATAGAAGGTTCGCCCCGATAGAAGGTTAATTTCCCGCCACGGAATGAACCTTCTATCGGGGCGAACCTTCTATCGGGTCTGAAACCTTCTCTGGCCGGCAAAAGAACTTCAAAACGTATTATCAAAACGGCCACCCGCTCACGGAGTCTGCACAGGAGGCTACATAGTCTAGAGATTTTTCGCCTGTCTTCTATATCTAGTGACGCCCACTGTAGGTTTCTTTTCATTTCCGTGACACTGGTACCCCTTTCATAGTTGTTCGTGCAGAATCTTGCAGCTTGCTTCTGTAGCCTTTCCAGTGTCTTTCTTTGTATATGGATCCCATACTATCGCGCATATTCTAGGTTGGGCCTTACAAGTGATGTGTATGCAAGTGATTTTACTCTTGTTGGGCATGCCAACAGATTACGTATGATCACTCCCAATGTCTGTTTAGGCTTCGTTGTGATATTGTTAACATGCGCACCCCACTTCATGCTGTTTGTTAATGTACCGCCCAGGTACGGGTGGTTTTTTGTTATAGCTAAAGCCTGATCACAAAACTGGTAGCTAGTTACACGTGGGGTTCGTTTGTTTGTTATGTGCACAATATAGCTACTGTCTGCTCTCTGTTGGTCAGGAAAGCCTTTAACCAATTCAGCGTGGGGCTTTGGATTCCATAGAACTCCAGTTTTGAGATGAGCCTGCCAGGGGAAACTTTGTCAAAGGCTTTCGTGAAATCAAGTATTGTTAAATCTACCTGTCTCTTACTGTTCAGTAGCTGTATCATGAACTGTCAGTATAAGCTGTGTTTCTGTGGATCGCTTGGCTCTAAACCCATGCTGGTAGTCCGTCAGTACATTGTTACTTTCTAAGTGCGTCATGATTTGGCTATGGATAATGTTTTCAAGTAGTTTACAGGATATGCAGGTCAGTGAGAAAGGTCTGTAGTTGCTGGAGAGCGCTCTATCTCCTTTTTAAAAATAGCGCATATATTTGCATCCCTCCAGTCTTTAGGGATTTCTGCAATGTTTAACGAGTGTTGAAAGATATTGGTTAACACAGGTGCGATATCACCACCATTTTGAGGAACCAAGGTGGTGTTTGGTCTGGACAGTATGCTTTAGAAAGAATTGGGACCTTTAAGCATTTTTCCGACACCATCAGTAGAGGGGTAAAGGGCTGACCCAGAGATGGCATATCTGTGGTGTCTTCTTCTGTGAAGACACTTTTGAACTGTGAGTTGAGAGCTTCTGCTTTTTCCCCACTGTCACTGATCATGGTGTTACCCATCTTTAGAGGGGCTACTCCGACAAGGTCTCTCGTACGTATACAAACAAACATACATGCATACATACATACATACATACATACATACATACATACATACATACATACATACATACATACATACATACATACATACAAGCATGACCAAAAACATATCCTTCTAGGTGAAGATAACAAGGGGGAGCTAACGAATACCTATAGTGTTGCTAAGATATATACCCTCAGCCACCCAATGTCCATTAAAAAGTGTGAAAATAGTAGAGGAATTTGATACATGATTCTACAAATTGTCAAGTTTTCTACACTTCAACGTAACACTTTTTGCCTCTCTTGTTTAAATCATTCTTGTTATTTTCTTGATTTTGTTTGTTTTGCTGTGGTATCTAATTCAAAACAATAAAACAATTTTGTGTTGTCCCCAGTGATTTTTCTTGAATACTTGTGCCACGGAAAATAACTGTCTTGAATGGATGTAATTGAATGGATATGTTGCAAATTACCCAATTCGTTTCTTACATAGTTCCCTTATTCTAGGCACGCTCTATAGTGATGTCGTAAAATACTGGTAAGATTTGTTTTGAACAGATTGAGTTACATCTGTTGTCTTACATTGTTATTGCTAAGATTTTTTTTTCATGATGACATTACATTTTCTATAATGTACTTGATTTATATATATTTAATTTTTATATTTAAACTGTACTTGTTATTCTGAGCTATGTTCAGTATAAGGGTTAAGTGTCAGGAGTTGTCGGAAGTTACGAGTGGTTATGCGGCTATTGGGAGTTAGGTGTGACGTCATCTATCTTACGACAGTGGCAAGGGAAGGGTGGCAGGTGTCCGAAGTTGTCTGAAGTTAGATTACGTTATTGAACTTCCGATAGTGACCTGGGTGGGTGGCAGATGTCTGAAGTTAGGTTGACGTTATACCCTAACCTTTGACAACTTCTGACGACTCCTGCCGCCTACCAGGTTTACGTCATAACTTAACTTCTGACGACTTTTGCCACCGCTAAGGTGAGTGTCGGAAGTTAGGTTGATGTCACATCTTAAATTCTCGCAACCTCTGCCACCTCCCGATAGACTATCTGAAGTTAGGATAATTACGGAAAATCCGAAAATTCGCCACATCATTTTGTTATAGTTTAGCTAATAATAAAATGCAAGGTACTATTTAAAACAGTATACGGTCATTGTTTAGTTATGTAATGGTCATTCATGAGCATGCAGTTGGTGTGTAAATAATTAAGTCACTGTGACAAAAGACGTATTAAAAGTCAAGACACAGCGTTGTCACGAACCTGAATGGATAAACCAGAGTTTCGTCAAATAAGCGTCAATATTCATTGTGGACTTGCAAATTGACTCAATTCAAAACTTCCCATACTAACCAATAAACGCCAAATGATGTCAAACTTGATGACTGACGTATGATAAATGAAATTAATCTTTTCAAAATATGGTCTCGTTTGCATAAGTTTTTTTTTTTTCATTCCGTCATCTTTTCTAACTAAGTAGCATAATTCGTCGGAGTTTGCAATTTACAATCCATAAACTCCTTCTGATAAAAATAAATCTTCCACTAAGGTTTCCTTTAAGCAGATTGCGTGGCATCTACTGTCTTACATTGTCATTACTATGATTTTAACGGTGATATTTACATTTTTGGAATGTAAATATTCCTGTACAGTCTGTTCATACAACACGTGCATTCTCCATGCTATTTGTGTTGCTAGCTGAGTGATCTTTTTATTAATTCTAGTTGAATGCCATTAAATGTCATTTAATGTCATTTCTACTTTTTCCTCTTTCTCCAATAGCGTATAGCATGGCAGCACAAGAACTGAAGTAGGATGACGTTCACAGGTAGGTGCAGCTGCTTTGTAAACCTATGTCAAATGGAGAGGGAAGATTTATGGTTTTGGCTGATATGAAAGAGTCCGTCGGGTTCTACCATGTTTTAAAATGGGGGTATTAGGCGGTGATAAAATGTTTCATCGTAAGCGAGTCGCGAAGGAATTATTGACATGTTTGTTACGCATGGCGTGTCAAGAAAGATGATGACTAGGGAAGTTTAGAATAGACCGTTCCTGGCTAAACACCTAAACTCGGACATGTTTAATTCCGAACATGTACGGAAAAATCAGCGTGGGAAGGAGAATTTCACCCCTATACAATCTTATACTTCACGTGTCATGTAACATGATGACCTAGGAAAAAATAGATCGCCCTGATTGGACACGTGTCGTTTCTGTTAATAGATTTTTCTTGTTTAGGTTTAAAACCAGCACTCCAGATCTCAAAATAGGCATAGCTTATCTGAAAATGACCAAAAGCAACAAATAAAATAATTTGAGAAGGCTGCAGCAAAAAAAAAAACTGTATTCCTGCAAAACATTATGACCCAATACGGTAAGATTTGTCGCAAAAAAGCCTTCGGTCGTTTGAGGGTTAATATAATTTATGATAAAAGTGCGATACATGTTCTATGAGCATGTTTCTAAGTCACCCCCGTACCAAATTTCAGATCATTTGGTTTTAATATTAGGGCACAGGAGCGAGCCAAAAATGTACACTTTTTGTCTAAAAAAAGCAAAAAAAATATTTAACACAATTCTAAGTGGTGTATGCCAAAAGTGTAAATGGCGTTCTTTGGACATGTGTCTAAGGTATCCCCATTACGAATTTCATTTCCTTCCCATTTTAAAGTAACATTTTACACAACTTTAAAGCGGTGTATGCTAGCAAGGTGAATAACGTTCTGTTTGCATGTGTCCAAGGATCCCCCGAACCAAATGTTAGGTCATTTGGTTTTAATATCAGGTTATGGAAGCCAAAAATGCACATTTTTATGTCTGAAAATAACAATAAAGGCCCATTTTACATAATTAAAAAATAGTGTATGCCAAACTTTTGAACAATGTTTTGTGGATATGTGTCCAAGGTACCCCCATGGCAAATCCCAGGTTATTTGGTTTTGATATCAGGACACAGGAGCCAAAAATGTACATTTTTTGGTCGAAAATAGCAAAAACACCCTATTTTACACAATTTTAAAGTGATTTATGTCAAAAGTGTGAATGATGTTCTGTGGGCATATGTCCAAGGTATCCGTATACCAAATGTCTGGTCATTCGGATTTAATACCAGGCACAGTAGCCAAAAATGTACGTTTTTTGTCTGAAAATACAAAAAAGAGACATATTTTACACAATTTTAAAATGGTATTTGTCAAAAGCGTGAGAAACTTTCTGTGGGCATGTGTCCAAGGTATCCCCATACCAAATTTCGTCTTTCGGATGTAGTACCAGGGCTCCAGAACCCTAAATGTACATTTATTGCCTGAGAATGACCACAAAAAACAAACATACAAAAAAACTAAACATTTTTCAAAGCCTGTATTAAAAAAAAGTTTAGTATTAGTTCACTCTACCTTCATGCCGAATTTCAGGTCATTTGGCTGAAAAATGACTGAGTTGATTCCATTTAAAGAAAAGACAGGTGGAGGAGGAGAAACATGAGTAAAAACAATGTGACTTTAGCACTATAGTGCTGAAGCCATAATAAAACAATTTTAAAACCCTGTATAAAAAGATGGGGAAAAAAGTCTGAGAATATTTGGCCCCTCTACCTTCTTGCCACATTCCAAGTCATTTTGTCAAACAATGAAGAAATTGAATCCATTTAACGAAATGGCAAGAGAAGAATGAGGAGAAACATGAGAGAAAACAATATATTTCATCCATACCTATGGCATGAAATATAAAATATTTCATCCATACCTATGGCATGAAATATAAAACACATAGAGTAGTGAGGTTCTTTATTCACAACCATTCGTTTTACATGAGCCGACCTTTCAATGACCGTCTGTCATCTTCATCAGGGCTAATACGACTGGTTTATGTGCACTCTGGAGCTAGGTGTTACATGATTCACTGTGCACTGAATCTGGATACATTTGAATGTATGACTGTAACAATGCAGTCCCAATCGTAAATCAATTGTGACATACACATTGTTACAACGTAGTGTTACATGCGGTTCCAAATGTAAAGTATTGTTATATATAATGAACACTGATGGACAGGTGCCAGGCAGTATATTAGTCACAGAAGAAACAGGCAGTAGGAGTAATTATCAGACAAACAGACCAAAACAGAAGAAAGACAAAAAAGAAAGAAGAGGAGAAGATAAAAGGGTGACTGTGCTCTATATAAAAGGGCAAAGGTCACTATTCACGCAGGCGCCTAGATGGCCTTCTGAGTACTGAGAGATGGCCTTCTTGGTGACAGCATCCAAACTAACCGAAAACAGCCATTTTCTTGGTATGTGTGGATAAATGCTGGCATTTTCCAGCTGGAGAGTTATTGCTGTTTCTATTTTGTTGAAAAAAAACTGGCTTTTAAGCTTGTTTTGCCTGCCTGGTAGAGCTCTAAAAGTCATGCAAAGTTGTTGTGTTTTGGTGCTGTTGAGGGGGTCAAAGGTCATCAGACGTCAAGCAGACGTGATTTCGCTGAAAAAAAATTTGGATTTTTTTACTAAATGGACAATTTGGAGGCCAAGCTATCCTGTCAATGTGATTTTTTAATAGTTGAACACTCAAAAAGGTGATTTTTGACAGCTCATTTCTTAGATGTTTACTATACTTTTCAATGGGACCTTGTAATAGTGGGCTGTGCCCAAAAGGAGTCACAGAACCACTGGGAAGAATATTCAGGAAGCACAACATAACCACAGCAGTCAAACCCAAAACTACCCTAAGAAGCCTACTGGTACACGCATGATGTTTAGCTCAGACAGCTTGTTAACGTTAGGCCACAGAAAGTAATTTTTATAAATAACATCAGCGCCCGCATTGATTTTCGCCTAATTTCGAAAAAAAAACAAGTTGCCATCGGACGGTGGTCAAAGGTGAGCAAGACAATGCTCTGATTTATTGATTTTTATTTTTATCTCCATAAAAAATGGAGATATTGTTTTTGGTCTGTCTGTCTGTGTGTCTGTGTGTCTGTCTGTCTGTGTGTGTGTCTGTGTTTCCGCATACTTATGGTCAACATAACTTATGAAGGCATTGATAGATTGTGATGATATTTGGTATGTTTGTAGGTCATAGAAAGGCAAAGGTCAAGGTTAAATATGGGCCTCCTGGTGGCTGACCTCGGTACTGCAGCTAAACTTCCGGTTTTTGTATCTTTTGTCCTGGACATTCTATGGTCTTGATTTCTTGGTGACAGATAACTTGTTCTGTCAGGAATAAGTGACGTGGGTTTGGTCCCCCTAGCAGCTTGTTCTGGAACTGCAGGGGAATTTCCGGTGAAATGTTTCAAAGCGGATAAATCCAAATAGGAACAGCGTATTTGCATAATTTTTGGTATGTAGGTAGCTTAGACAGAGATGTAGGGAATGAAATACAAATTATGCAAATGAAGACTTAATTTGCATAATTAAGGAGAAAAGTAATTCCAGTGTTTTATATAATATTTAAGGTCTCGGACCAGAGTTTTCTTCTGTGTTCTTAGCAAATTTGACACCCTAAGCCCGCCGGGTTGTCATGTCTGTAATAAACGCGGGTCGGGATTTTTCATTAATCTGTTTGAAAGGGGTGCCATGACGCTTATCAATACACTTGATTGATATTTTCTGCGCCCGATTTATCTAGGAGTAAATAAGGCCTATGAAAGTACATTTTTACGTAAGGGGTCTTTTTTTTCCGTCATTTTTCACACATGGCTGCATGGAAAAAACGAATTTTCTCAGGGTAACGGCTTACTACAGTAAAAAGCTCAGTACCTAATGTTTTCGAAAAATGGAGAAAAATTAAAATCGATGCGATAGGTTTACTGCTACCTTCGATGACCCAAACACACCCACAACGCATATAGAACGCACCATCACGGTGATCAGGCGAAAATGCAACATTACCATCCGCGCGGACTAATACCAGGAAGTCTTCGCTGGACCACCAACATTACGCCACCTATAAAGGCTACAATTAAAAGGCTTTTAAGAAAATAAAAATATATGTACATAGCTATTACGACATTAGGGATATCGCGACTAAAACGTAAGAAACAAAGTCATGTTTCCGGCAATTTACTGCGCACTTAATTAAACTCTGACCCGGAACCTTAAATGTAATGTGTATAACCTATGTCAGGTGGAAAATAAACAGATACCAATTATGCAAATAAGGACCTAATTTCCATAATTAATAAAAAAAATTATGATTCCTTAGTGGTAAACGATGGGAATTTCATAGTGGTGATATGTTTAAGTTAGTTAAAGGTTAACATCACTATGCATATATTATGTTAATGTAGAGGTCATTTGCATAATTAATGATGACATATTGAAATGAAACATTGCCAAAGGATAGGACTTTCACATATCAAATGTATATGTAATTTGTGTTTCATGGAGATATGAGGTCTCCGAATTCTTGTTATTCTTATTTTAATACAGTGTTTTATTTTATTCCTTTTATATGTGATGTTGTCACTGAATCAAAACCATTTGTACAATGATTGAAACTTTCATTCATTTTTTTTCAAAGTTGTTTCAGAGACAAATGGATGGGACCGCATTTGCTCAGTATTGTTACTTTACATTTCGAACAGCATGTAACACTATGTTGTAACAATACCTATGTTGTATGTAACAATTGTTTTAAGCTTGCAATTGGGACTGCATTGTTACAGTGTCATGTATGTGTTTTTATTCTAAGCGCTACTATAGAGTGGCTCTAGGACACATTAAGAGTATTGATATATGTAAGCATAAGAAATATTTTAAAGTTTTTTCTTCCAAAACAAAGAGATATTTAGCATTACAATGGGACATAATCAAGTATATGAGCAAATCATTTAAATTTCACATCGCTCTTTATATTTCATTTTAAATCTAGACAGTGGCATCAGTGACAACAGTGACGTGTGACACTGGATTCTCGATCCCCTCCCAGGATGGGAAGTGTATTCTAACAAGCCACTGCGAGGGAAAACCTCATGATGATGGATTTTAACCTCCATGAATAATGGAGATATTTTTTGGGTGTGTTTGTGGGCCTGTCTCTTTGTGTCTGTGCCTGTGTTTCCGGATATTTTAGTCAGCATAGGTTAAGAAGGTCTGAAAGGATTACAATGATATTTTGGTATGTGGGTAGGTCTTTGGAAAACAAGGCGAAGGTCGATTTTAGGCTTCCTGGTGTCTTTCTTTGTTATCTATTTGTTGGTGTGTGTGTGTGTGTGTGTGTGTGTGTGTGTGTGTGTGTGTGTGTGTGTGTGTGTGTGTGTGTGTGTGTGTGTGTGTGTATGTATGTGTGTTAAAGTCTGGATGGATTGTGGTGATTTTTGATACGTGGGTAAGTCTTGGGAAGGCAAAGGTTTCTGTCGATAGTGAGCCTCCTGGTGGCTGTCCGTGGTACTGCAGCTGAAATTCCACTTTTTAATCTTTTGTCTTTGGTGTTGATTTTTGTTGAGAGATAGAATGTGTTTCTTGTCAGGGACAAAAATAATTTACGCTATGGTCTCCCAATATTTTGTTCTGGGACAGCAGATTTTGGGGTGGGGAGGGAATGGGGTGGTGTTATGATTACAAAGAGGATAGTTCAAGAATGAAACATCGAAACATTTTTATAATAATAGGCATGATGTCCAAAAAAAATGCAAATCATGCAAACTGAAACTTTACCACTGTTTCCATATATGTTTTGTCCTGAACATGCTTTAGTCTTGATGTTTGGTTGTGATATATCTGTCGGCGTGATATAGCTTTTGAATCCATAGAAGTTAATCTTAAACAGCAATTGACTTTTTTTGAATTCTCATGATGACTAAAAATTATCAGGACAGATTTCCACCATTTCGATACGCAGGTAGCCGAGACAAAGAAGTAAACATTCAGATGCAAATTGTGCAAATAAGGATCATATTTGCATAATAAATGAGGAAATTATATAATAATTACCAATAGTTCAGTCCCTTATCATGTACGTATATTTCTCGTACATACAAGTCGCTATCAAAACAATGTGTTATGTAGAACGTTTGGAAATAATTGGATTAGTTTGGTACCATCACAAGAGCATTGGGTATATTAGACATCTACACATACCAATGCATTTGATATTATCAACAAATAAGTTCAGTCCCTATTGATGTGATTTGACTTCTGTAACATCTATTATCATATTTGTTCTTTACTGTTCACCATAGATAAAGTGAAGTAAATGTTTCTATCGATTTAGAACCATCACGGGAGCATTAAGTATATTACGTATCTACATAATTTCAATACACGCACTTGGTGATATTAATCATCAATAATTTAGTTAAGCCCCTGATGATGTAATTTGACATGTCTAACATCTATTTGTCATATTTGTACTTCACTGTTCACCATACTTAAAGTGAAGTAAATGTTGCCATTGATTTAGAACCATCACGGGAGCATTCGGTATATTAAGTATCTATTTAATTCTAATGCAATTGCTTTGTGATATTAGTCAATAATTAAGTTTGCTCCCTGATGATGTGATTTGACTAGTGTAACATCTATTCGTCATATATGTACTTCACTATTAACCATAGTTAAAGTGAGGTAAATGTTTCCATCGATTTAGTACCATCACAGGAGCATTAAGTATATCGAGTATATACGTAATATTATTCTAATATATGTAAGTTAACACCCTGATGATGTGATTTGTGATTTGACTTGTGTAACATCTGTCTGTAATATCTGTTCTTCACTGTTGCTTCAGGGTTAAAGTGAAGTGAATGTTTCCATCGGTTCAGTACCATCACAGGAGCATTAAGTATCTATATATAATATATAGATTAAGTTTTAAGAGCACGTCAGCAGAACGTACTGCGCCTGCGCAAAACCTGGATTTTCGCTGGATTTTTGGTCAACGTTGAATCAGAATTTTGCCTGTTGCAGACGTTATCTTTTCCTATACAACATCTGAAAACTACACACAGGTTGTCAACCTTATATGCTCTAATACAACCTTATATGAGACGTTCTGCAAAAGTGCTATGCACAATACATTACGAGTTTCGCGCAGGGGCAGTACGTTCTGCCGACGTGCTAGTTTTAAATATCTATATAATTCTAATTGCACTTGGTGAAGTAAATCAATATTTAATGCTGTGCCTGATGACGTGATTTGATTTGTGTAACATCCATTTTTTCTTATCTGCACTTTGATCTCTAACCAGTATTAAGGTGGTGAATAACTCCATCATAGTAGTACCACCAAAGAAAACATGAGCATGAGTTTAAAACATATTGGGCAGAGAAGAACTCGTTGTAAACATCAGAACATTTGCTAAATTCGCATTGTCAGACATAGCATTTTTAAGCTTTTTTATTGGTGGAGGAGTAATTGTATTTTAAGCCATTAATACCAGCCACAATACCATATAGAAAATGACAGGTTGACTGAGATCACAGATGGAGCCACTAACATCCAATATCTCCAAATAGATTTTGCTTCAAGGTCTGCACCATCGGTAACGATTTAATTTCTGTGGTCAGCCGAAATTCGATGTAATTTCCATCGTGCATACACATCAAATGTTCTGTATTGTCCTCTATCTTAGAATAAAGTACAATTGTGGTTAAAAGAAAGTGTTAACTTGACCATGAATTGAATGAAGGTATGTGAAATTATTATGTAATAAGTTTTTCTAGTCCCTGCACTAATCACAGATTAAAGAAATCTATTCATACGAAATCTAGAAATCAACACCATGTTGGCAATAAGCCAAAGACGTTTGCACAAGACTCGCTAATATACCATCAACCAATTAATACATGGATCCAAATTTAAAGATGCGATATAGTTTTGTGGGTTTTTATATGTGAAACGTTACTATATATCAGCAGCAGAGGGGTAATATTGACTGCAGAAACTTTAGGAAGTTTACGTCAAGCAATGATTTTTCAATGATATCTATGTTGTTGGAAACATAGTCGTCTCTTAATTACATAGATCATACATGAATTTTTTTTTATAAGAGAAACCCTGCTTTCCAATGCAACACAAATATTCTAGGAGGACATGAAACAAAAAGCTTGGCAAGAAGATACGGTTCAAAAAACTTAATTCTGAAGAAATAGAAAATAACAATTCTGTAGAAGCACCTCAAGAACCGTCAGCGGTCTATCATTTTAGTGCAAGACTTCTATAACCTTAAATCCTTACAACCATGCACAATCAGACAAGGAGAATTAACGTTATACATTGTATATAATTTCCCACAGAAGTTCGAATATTTCTTTTTTTCAAAATGGCATCGGCGTAACTTGTTTCCCATTTTCTGTACATACCCACCCCCAATCCTTTCTGGTCCGCCCCTTAACGTAATGAATCGTATAATTGATGCCAACATGACAGGTGTGTTTGGGTCGTTGCGCAGGTCACTGTAACCCTTCGGGGTAGATTGGCCTATTCAAACACTTGTAGCTTCTAATTTGGATCTGGGTGGGGGGAGTACAGAAACTGTGGAGTTTGTTTGTCCCTGGGTTACCCGAGTTCTCAGATTTTCCCAGCACACGAAGGTAATGGTAGAAGGTGCCGTAGTTGAAATGAGCCATGTTTTGCACTTGATAAAACAACTTTACGTACTTAAATTACATGCAGAAATAAGTATAATCATACCAGTGTATGCTTCCTTCTAAAAAGCAACAGTGCCACAAAGTCAATCATTTTCGTGAACGATGTGATGTTATAAAAAGACAGCACTATTGATTTGTGTATCTGCCTTTTTGACTACGTCTCATGAGCATTTTATAAAAAAAAAACTTAACAACATGCCCAGCTTGATCTCCTAAGTCTCTCCTTAGTCAAAGTTTGCTGCTGCTGTGATGTTTAGTATTTAATCAACTTAGGTAATTTCACAAGTTCTACGCCAAAATGGAAATGGTTGGTTTCTCGGACTGTCGTAATTCAGACTTCATGGAAAATTTTTTTTACTCGTATACATCTGTTTCACTTTTGTTGCTTCACTAACCAAATCTGTTTAAAGACCATGTATATATTTCTGGTTTGCTTCATATATATTACATCGAATTGTAATGACCTTGTCCAACGAAACGGCCAGAATACCTATATATATATATATATATATATATATATATATATATTGAAATGAAACACTCGAGCAACAATTATGTGGTCCTTCGAACACAGATTTAATTCACTGCCGTCTAAATACATGCTTGTATATCATTGAATGAAAGCTTACAGTGTGTTGGTAAAATCCATAATGGCAAGGTTTGACTTTAAACCAACACACTAAGAAAACTCAACATGAATTTTCGAACTCGAAGTTGACAAGTTCTCCCCAAAATCCAGTGTTATTTCCTCTTTTTGTTGAATCAAAGTTGAACTTGACCATTGCGTTTGCATATGATATCATACATTTCTTGAAATAGAGTAGTAAACTAATCCAAATAGTCAGGGCAACTTTCTATGTCTCACGTAAAACTGTTGCTACAGTTCTCTGTTCTCACTAGAGATCGACTCTGATGCATATCAGAACGTATCCGCCATACACATTAATGACAACGCTAAGGTCGCAGAACACAACAAAAAGTCGACGGTTTCAAACCCATGGGAAGTTTTTTAGAGTTGTTGTTTTTACAGTGTTGTTTTGCAAATACATGGATGTTACATGAAAACCATACCCATTGCATAAGAATCTCACAACTACCAACAGCCAGTTGTAGACCATATTGCTGAGGGGAATAGGAATACGTTTGTTTTGAGACTATGGTTTGGATTGTGAAGTCTTCTTCTTTTGCAGTTCAGTTGACCCCCGCAGGGTGCCATTTAAAGATGGATTTAAACGCCAATAAAACACATTTCTTTGGTTTTCAATTGCTTAACAGATTGTTCGAATCCTTCTCTCCCCGGCAAACTCCCTTGGCTGCAAACCGTCCTTTCGCGACATAACTCGCGTCGGTCGCCGAAAAAAATAACGCCGCTCACAAGGCTGCGAAGGAGGCTAACAGACTGCACCCTAAACTCCAAAATATTCGTTGTTTGTTCTTCTCTAGTGTACCTTACTATAATTTCTAACGCGTAGATGTAAATCACTTACTTCGAGGTCCTTAAGCCCTTAACTCCCCAAAGGCGAACTCCCCAAAGGCGAATTAAATGTTGTGTTCTGATACCTTAATAAATAAGCCGGCTAATGGATTAAGCTGCACATGCGCATAGAGATAAGTTGTGGGTGATATGTCAAAGTTGAACACGTACGCCCCGAACACTGCTGATTTTCTCGCGAATGGTTGGTTGGTGTTCTGCTGAATAATACCAACCAACCATGATCGAACCTCCCTACCAACCTCGGGATGTTTTAAACATTTTGAAATATGTGGCTGGCGTAGGCGAATAGTAGCCGAATTCACCGAACACCAGTCCACCCAACCGACTTTGCGCCTACTTACTCCTAAATACCTGCGTCACATTGTCGACGAGCTTCGGCCGTATTTGTTGATCGCCGAAAGGTCGCCCAATTTTAGATCGACCGAGGATCGCGCGTATTTTGGGCTTGAAAATTCGTCCCCGTCACATGGAGCGAGGCTCGGCCGATCGCTTGAAAATACATCTATGATAATGAAGCCCCTATTATGATGGCTCGCGGACGAAGTGATGCCACCTTATCCACCTAAAAAGGGAATAGTTTGACAAATTTTCATGTTTTAGCAGTCGTCATGTTTATAGCAAAGTAATGGAGCGGACTGACAGAATATAATAAAAATACAAACAGGAATTCTGTGATAAAACCAAAACTCAATTACTACCACAAGAGCCACAAATACCCATTACCTTCTGTTTACCAAAATGACCACCTTTTTATCTAAATGAAAGTCGGCCGAAACTCGCTTGACAGTCGGGCGCACGCCGCTCGTGTTTCGGTCGATGATCTATCGATGCTCGCGCGATTTCTAGGCAATTCATCCAAAACGTAAAATAAAACATTTCAATATTCAGTTCTTATTGATTATAATCAAGAAAGTTTTAACTTTGCAATGAGACTGTCTGTTAGGCCACACTGACTCTATTTTATGCCCGCCGATTTTTACCGGTTAGAAAATTACAGTCAAATGTTTACCTCCGCATCTTTTTTTATACATGTACACGTGTCTGTACAAAGTTAGTAATAAGATATGTTTTTTTTAACTTTGCCTGTATACTCCTCTCTGAAGTATGAATCTTCCGGCAAACACAAGTTTATTAGCCATTCCATGCCAACTAAGTACACAGGGGTAAAACAGAATAATGCAATATAAACTTCGACTAGTAAATAAATATCTCTCTACCATATAATGTTCCTGTGGGCACCCTATGAAACACGTCAACCTAAATCGGAAAATCCAGAATGAACAAGTTTAAAAGATAGTTTGTTATACCATCTTTTGGCATAAGGCCTCGCACCTTCTAACAAAACAAGAATAAAGGATTCCATTTATGTTCAATCAGTTAAGTACCAAATCTAGCCATTTGGCCTTACATACTTTTCATCTTTCTCGGCTTCTAGACATTTTTCTCGGCTTCTTTCCGTCCGAATTTGTCCAGTAGAAATATGGAAAAGTGCACAACCCGCACACGCCCTCACGACGGACGGGGAGTGCGGCTCGTCTCACTGTAGACTGTGCACTTGTTGAGTGCGGTCCTACCGATAGTTTACGCAGAAAACAAAATACTCAAGTAATTTTAGAAAACTAAAGAAAAGCAACATAGATTCCAGATCATCTTCTTTCCTAATGTGTCGAACGGAAGCTGATCGTGCGACCACCAAGTTCCTCAATTGTCTCAACTACTTCTCCGGAATAGGTTTTCTACACAGGACAATAAACGGAGAGATCACTGTCTGATGGACTGGTATATTGTTATAACTGGTATACGTGTTGCTGGGAGGGCGAAACCATTGCAACAGTGGGTACGATAATTTTCCAGACTACGCGAGAGCAGAGTTACTGACATTGCTGCAACTTCATGCTGATTAGTAAAAAATAGATATTTGTAAAGTTCCTTGTGACGCGCATTTCGTACGTAATAAACCTCGTCCTTTTAGTGTGAAATCATTTTCACATCAGACCCCCCTCTCCTGTTGCAATGTTAAAGTGACCCAACTGTTGCTTTGAATCAAGAGTTGGAAAACAAACGGACAAAAGACGCTGTAATCACCTAGCAACGGCAACTTGTTCATCTCTTCGTCTCCTTTTAACATTTTTTCTTTCTCGCAATCGACCTTAGTGACTACAATCGAGTAGTTCTGAAGCAAAAATTCACAAGTTATTGATGTTTACCCGTACTGTTGACTGAAATTTTTCCTCATCTTGTGCATTTTTTTCTAAGAGCTACCGTGTCTAGCTCTGTACTCTGATATAATCCTACGGCTTAGAATTCAGGGATGAAGTTTGAAATATTTATGATGGCGACCAGAGGTAACAATGGGTGGGATTAGTCTAAGTGCCTTCTGCTTATTTTCCTGAGAGGACCATACGGTGTAACCACGCGAATTATTTTCACACGCAGTACAAATTCTGTGGTTATTTGTCCTTGTCGATATCAATACGCGTGTGTACTTAGTATACAGATGGAAAGTCTTTCACTTTAATCAATCGGCCGTGGACTTTTCACGAAATCCAAGAAACCAGTTTGATGTAGTCTCCACCAGACTAACAACGCGGGTTCAAAAACAGTAAAATTTAGCAAAAGAGGATGAGACACCGTAGAGTTCATTTGCCCGCGCAGTTATTTTAAGCCTCCCGCGGACTGACTCTTCGGGTCAATTATTTCGGAATCCTTCTTTTGCCGAATTCTACGATTCGTTGGATGTAGTTTGACGCTCGGCAGTCATCCGAAACGTTATGATCTCACCCCTACATCTGCTTGGAGGAGAACACAAAGGGACACGTGACAAAATATGAAATATCAGGCTGTGGGCTGGCTGCTAGGTGATAAAATATGAAATATTAATGGCGACGGCCGCACCTAACAATGGTTTAAGATCCCCCTAGATTAATGATACG